>JARQOD010000002.1:445092415-445315684 GCA_033576555.1 Oophaga sylvatica | reverse complement strand
CATCCCAAAGTATCGATCCCATGGGTCAGTGACACCTGAGTTCTGTTTCAGTTCCTCTGATAACTCAGTAAGTTTCTGTATTGCCATTGTGACTTTACCATTTGGGCCAGTGTTGTCTGGGATGTGGGTGCAACAGGTGTCTTTGATCATTTTTGCAAACACCTCCTTTCTCAGCTAGAATCATATCCAAAGCCATTCTATTCTGTAATGCCATAATGGAAGTGGGGCCTGACTGTGCTGCCAAACCTTTTACAGCATCTATGGTGAAGTTAACAAATCTCTGCTGGTTATAATAGATGTAATTTATCCAATCAACATTTTTGTTTATAGTTACTAGTGGCAATAGTGACTCAAAATCCTGCTTTAACTTGGTCTCTGGCCTTGAACTCATCAGGTAGGTCATCTGTCTGGTCAGTCAGAGCATCCACGACATCCTTCATGGCTTAGGTGTCTCTCCTGGTACGGGAGCTTCCTTGCAATGCGATACGTGGATCCAAACAGGCTTTCCCTCTAGTTACACAGAGGTTGATGTCATCTGGGGCTCTTGGACAGGATCATCAAATCTGGCAGTGAAGAGAAAAACTCGAGAATGGACATTAGTTTTTGACCAATTCAATTACATAAGTGTTATGATTTGGTAGCTGAGGAGAGCAGGCAAAAAAGGCAATACACCAGAGAGGTTGGAATCTACTGGATTGCAGTACCCTGACTAACCACCACAACTAAAGGCAGCCGTGGAGCGTTCCTACGTTGGTCCTAGACGCCTCGTCACAGCCTGAGATGCTAACTACACCTAAAGATAGAAAGAGGAAAGCTATCTGCCCCGGAGCAGATCCCCAAAGAACATAGGAAGCCCCCAAACATGTAATGGCGGTTAGACAAGAGGAAATACAGACACAGACAGAAAATAGTATGAGCAAACGTTGGGGCCCAAACTTCCTAAATAGAAAAGGATAGGAAAGGCACTTACTGCAACCCCAAAAAACCCTGAAAAGTACCAACTCTACTAATTACAAAAACACCTGAGATCACACGACCTCTACCACCTAAATTAGTTCTCTGGTGTAACAAAAACTAAACAGCAACCACTGAAAAAAACTGGAAAAGGCAAATGAACAAACAACAGTGGCTGAACTAAACTGCAAGCACCAAAAAACTAAAAGAAGAAAATGTCTTATCTGTTAGCAGAAGATGCAGGCACGAAACAGCTTTTCTGGGTCTCTGGGAGTGTGCCTTACGCTAAACAGTGCAATTAGGAGTGTGTCATGCCATGGTTTGCGTGTCTCTTGGGCAATTTTTCAGCATTCTATTCTTAAGTGTTTCGTTCAGTTTTTTCTACCTTCCTGCTGCTCTGGGGGTGGTAAGGAGTGTGTAGGCCTAAATCTGACCCTACTGCTAATCGGGTTTTGTGTGTCAGATTTGCTGTGAATGCGGGTCCCTGATCACTTTCTATTATTCTGGAACCCCGTATCTGCACACTATTTTCCGAAAGTAGCTTCGTTGCAGTAGTCTTTGCTGACTTGGAAGGCTTCTGTTCATCTTGAAAATACTTCTTTTGACCACAATGGCGTATTTGAATCCTTCACTTGGCGATATCTGGATGTGGTCTATCTGGATCCTTTGAAGCTGGTAGAGTGGTCTTTCCAGATGAGGTGAGGGGGACTTTCTTCCATACGTCCAGGCTTGCATTTGCCGCAGGTCAGACAGCTGCTGGTGAATTTGGCTGTTAGGGTGGAGATCCCTGAAGCGAACCAGTAAGCACCAATCAGATCATTCATCTGTGTCTTTGATATGTGGATGTGGGTCCATGTACCCATTGGACCACCATAGGGTGCATACTTTGTGGTAGGCAGAGTTTGAAGTCTATTATTGATAGCCTTCCTTCTTCACGTGTTGCTTTTTTCGCATTCAGCTCTTCTTCTCCTTTTTGAGCTTGGTCTTGCAACTTCTTGAGCAGATCCCAGGACGTCTTTTTGTCAGGTTTCTTGTCTTCAGTCGTTATGTAGTAGCCGTCCGGCTCTACGACCTCTCCCACTTCTCCATGTTGTCTTCCTTTGGCTGCTTCTTTGGCTGCCATGTCCGCCATGTTATTGCCTCACGCCTCTTCTGTTCTCAGTTTTCCATGCACTTTGATTTTTCAAATTGCCACCATTTTGGAAGTTGGAGTATACCCCGTAGGTCCCTGAAGGCTCCATGATGCTTCACGGTTGTCCCGTTTGCTGTGATGAAGTCCCTTGTAGCCCAGATGGGTCCAAAGTCGTGTGCTATGCCATGCGAGTACCTGTAGTCCATGTAGATGTTTGCAGTCTTGCCTTCTGCCATCTGGCAGGCCTTCGTCAGCGCTATCAATTCTGCTTCCTGGGCTGACAGGCTAGGTGACAGACTTCTGGACCACAGGATTTCTTGATTGCTGGTCACTGCACTTCCTGTGTTGAAACTTCTTCTGGAGCCATCCAAGTATCCCCCCTTGGGAGTGGGAGTAGAGTGGCCGGGCTGAGGACTGTAGGTCTGGAGACGGTGACATTATGAGACAAAGGCAGTAGAGGCGCCACAAAGATGCCTGGCGGTGGGGAGATTACTGTTGGTTGAGCTTGATTGAAGATTGCCAAGATGTCATGCGGAGTGAGAGTTTCCAGTGGCTGTCCAAGAGTGATGTCAGCAACCTTGTCCAGGAGGGTGTGTGCTGCAGATACTGCCATCAGGCAGGAGGGTGCTCTTCTTGCAACTGGATCCAAGCGGGCTGAGAGGCAGCCTAAAAGTCTCTGTTTTCCCCCGTGAATCCGTGCCAGGACTCCAGTAGCATGACCTTCTTTCTTCCATCAGGTAGACGGAAAGACTTTTCATAGTCAGGTAGGCCTGGTATTGGCGCTGAGACTGTGGAGTTCTTCCAATCTCCTGAATGGGTTGAAGGCTGCGTCTGATAGAAGGAGCGGGGTTGCGTTGATGCAAGCGCACAGAGGCTGCATTAGGACTGAGGCATCAGGGATCCAGGTTCTGCAATATGACACTAGACCAGGGAAAGCCTGCAGCATTCTTGGAGTTGTTGGGGGAGCCATCTTCTCCACAGTGGTCTTCCAGTCTTTTGACATGTGTTTCGTCTGGTGGGCAATACAGTGTCCCAGGGATGTAACTTGCTTCTGGCATCACTGGACTTTGTTCTTCCAGACCTTTCGTTGCTGTTCTTCCAGGTAGAGTAGGAGAGACAAGGAATAGACTGTGCAGGTGTTGATGTCAACCACACAAAAGAGAAGGTCATCCACGTGTTGTAGAAGAGTGACTCTTGCATATTCTGCAATCCAGTTGACGAGGATGGAGGACATTGTCTTGGTGAAACTTAAAGGGCTTGTTTTGAGCACCTTGAGGCTACATTGTCCATATGCACTGCACTGGTGCGTGAAAGCAGGCCTCCATGTGGAGGGGAAACACTGAAGAAGGTACTGGCCAGGTTGATCACCATGAATACCGTTGCGGTGACTGGGACTCTTGAGAGCAGAGTGTGATGGTTCAGCACTGTTGAGGTTTCAAATACCGTAGCCTCTTTTGCGGCCTCCAGGCCTTGCACCATTCTGAACTCAGTGCGGTTTACAGTCTTTTTCTTCACTGTGGAAAGCTGGGATTGATTCCGATGGGCGAGGCATCCAAGTTTGGCCTTTTCCTTCACTATGCGGCAGGGGACTCCCATCTGCTGGTGCAGAGCTGGCGGGAAAACAAGCCGTCTACTAGGATCCACATCATGAGAGATGACGACCAGCTGGCTTTCTTGTTCTCCACCAAGACAGTCACTGTGTTAGCACCTGCTCTGGTCACAGGGGGTCTTCTTGTTGGGACGTCTCCTTAAACGGCTGCTTTTCTCTCAGCACGGGCCATCAGTAGTTTCTTCTTCTCCAGCTCGGTCTCAGGTCAGTATTTGTGCACAAGTTTGAAGAGCTGAGTGGCCTTTTGCCGATCTAGGGCCTGGGTGAACTGGTTGATTGCAGGGGGCACCTCCTGGTGCTTGCAAAAGATGAACCTCTGGCGTTGGAGCTGGATGAGGTGTTGCCATTCCATGAAGCGAGTAGGGTCCTTCTTGAGTTGAATATCCTGGCCAATGTCAAAGTTCTCAGGCCGTCTTCTTAGGCGAGTTCACTTAGACCTTCAGTTGGTCAGAGACATCTTGACTCTGGGTGATGGAGTGGCTTTTCTGGTACTATGTCCAGCACCTCCTGTGATAGGTCTGCAGTGTGGTTTGTTTGAGGTTCCTGTTTCTTCTTGGGTCAGGGGTGAAGAAAGTGTCATGATCCCATCTTCCTGGAACACTCTGGTTGCTTTCAGCTTCTGCAGTAGGTCCACTCCCAATAGGTTGAGGGTGCAGGTTTTTTACACAACAAACTGGGACATGATGGAGTGTTCTGGCTAAGTCCACACGCTCAGGGGCTTCATAATCTGGAAATATCTGACTTGACCATCAATTCCCATGCAGGAAGCAGAAGATTCTGATAGATAGGTGAGGTTGCGGAGTTCCACAAGAAAAGATCTGACAACGCCGTCCACTTTCAGGGCAATTTGAGGTATAGGTCCCACTGGTGGAGTTTTACAGGTTAGTAGCGTGGTGTCTTGCGGATCTGGCTTGCCCCTGTCCTATGGATGAAGTTCTTCTTTGCTCTCTTTGTTTTCTCCTTGGCTTGCTTCTCTAGACAAAGTGGTGGGTCGTAGGGGTTCTCTGCAGCGGTTCCGGTAATGGCCAAGCTTGCCACAGTTGTAACACTTGACATTTCTTCTGTCTTTAAAACGTGGTTGGCCATCTGGGTCTGAGACCACCATCAGGGGAGCTGTTTTGCGCACTCCTGGCTGGGATTCTATCCCTTTTGCGACTGTGAGCAGGGTGTCCATTGCTATTGACCTGTACTCAGGCCTAGCTACTATCAGTGGCTTTCTGATTGGTTCTCTCAGTCCATGCACAAAGGCCTGTGCCAACATTTGTCTGTGTATCTGATCATGAATAGTGAAGCCCAAATCTTGAAACACTTGCATCACTCTGCCATGGAACTTCTCCACAGACTCTGTCTTGTCCTGACTCGTGACATGTAGGCTGAGAGTTTGTCCTGTCAGTCTGCTTTTGGCCCATTCTCTGAGTTGCTCAATTAGCTTTGGTCCTGTCTCCCAGGCATACGCATCTAACTCTGCTGGAAGCTTGAAGTGTTCTCTCATAATTGACCAGAATGCATCACCTGCTTTTGTTTCCATTTCGGTCCAGCGATCAATCCAGGCTGCTGTATACGTTTGCTGGATCTGCTGCATTTTTTGGCAAAATAGCATTGGGTGTATCCCTGGGTCTGGCAGCATACTGATCACCTGGCTTGGGATGAAGGGCTCATAGGATGGTGCTTCTACCTGTCCCTGCTCAATTGGTGTATACACTGGGTGACATTTGGGCTTTAAAGTTGTCTTGCTGCATGGGGATTTCCCACTTCCTTGCTGAGGCTGCGGTGGATCAGTGTCATGGTTCCATGCTGGCAGCCCTGCTCGGCACTGAGGTTCCTCATTTGTCTCTGTAGCTATATCACCCCCTGTGAAGCCCTAGCTGTGGACTGTTGTGTCTGGGGGCTACATGTAGCGTTTTGTGTAGGGAGATTTGCACTTTCTTCTCCTGATATAATGACTAGGGAGAGGTGGGGGGCACCGCATGCTACACAAGTGTCCCTGTACCATGGATTCTGTTGAGAACAGACTGAACATGTCCAATATTTCCCTTCACCATATGGGGGTGGTGATGGCTTAGCATCTTTCCCTATCTTGTACACATAAAAATCATATCCGGGCTTGTTCACATATCTTTCTGAACTTCCTAAACTATGCAAGTTTACTGCCACTTTGTACCATGCATTTGCATCAGTCAGCAATTTTGAATCTACTAGCTTCCCTTTTCTATTTTTCAATACATCCTGCCATTCCGCAGCTTGGAGTCTGCCCTTCTTATGGATTTCACACACTTTCATGAGCTGTCTGTAATTTTTTACATACTTTACTCCTTCTTGTTCAGCTACCAACTGGGGGGCAGTTTTCTCTCCAGGGAGCATAAGACTCTCCTGCTTGCCCATCTTGTTCCCCATTTTAAAAAGAGAAATCTTTCCAAAACAAAAACTTCAACACGAAAGTTTGATTTTAGAAAAAAAAAAATTATTATTTCCTCGCCGAATGCCCGACGGGAGGGGCTACTCAAACCGCTGCGCAGTTTGTGTCTGTTCTCTCCCTCAGCCTGTAATTCTCCTTATCTATGTGACCTTGGTCTAAAGCAAGCTTGTAGAAAAAAAAAATGGCTGGAGAAATAAAACTCTAAAATAAATTGCTTAGAAAAAAAAAAAACCTTTCCAAAATTATTTAAAAATGTACTTAAAAGAAAACTTTAAAAACAAAAGTTAGATTTAGTAAAAAACTCTAGAAAAAATAAAAAATAAATTCACCAAAAAGGGGAGAAAAGAAAAACCGTATTACTCGTAAAACTCTGAAAAACAACCCTTGTTACTAAAACAGCTAATTAAAAAAAAAAAAAAAAGGGGTGGAAAAACTGATTGTAAAATGATAAAAAACAAAGGTTTTGTCTGGTAGCGTAGGCTTTTTTTTTCTACCGCCCTCTGGAATGTCAGCTGGCTGCTGCCAGCACTTCCCCCCTCCCTTATATCTCTGCTTGCTGTCTCTCCAGACACTGAAATCACGTAAAAAAAAAAAAAATTATTATTATTATTCCTCAGAATAGCAAAAAATGAATATAGTTCAGTCTGAATGCCTGAGAATTTTCACGGTAAAACCTGTAGCCAAAAAAAACTAGCTTAAAAAAGATCAAAACCAGAAAACAGATGTAACAACGTGATTAGCAGAGGAGGGGGGGTCAAAGGGGTTTTCTCGCTGCTACAGCCAGCAGTGAATGAGATACTGACAGAGCGCACGGAGATGAGATTTAAAGCGACAGTACCTGATACAGACAGTTGACACGTACAATGAGACAGACACCCGGGAGAATACGAATCCCTCTTTTGATGATCTGTGACCCATACAAGCTGCTCTGGTAACTGATAACTCACCAATTGCACTGAGCATGGTGAGGCTCGAGGTCTATCGCTCTCTGTACCGTACGCCCTGGCCGGTGCGCCGGTCACAGTAATCTGCAATAGCCTTAATCAAAATTCTCACTATCCACGTCTGATTTGACTGGGATGGCCTCCCGGTGCGTGGACGAATCCACGTCTGATTTGACTGGGATGGCCTCCCGATGCGTGGACGATTATTGTGAGAACTTTTCCAGCAATTTGTCTTTTGCTATACAGCCCCCAGAAATCAGCAAGCAAAAACACAGTCATCGTTCCAACTTTCTCCCGGTTCACATAAAACATGAAACATATACAGCACAGCAGCAAACAACTCGGCTTATATCCCAGGGCTTTTGGATAAGGGTATGGACTTTTTACACAACCTGGGAATGCGGTGATGACCACGTCCGACCGGCTGGAAGTGTAGGCTAGGACTAGGCACAGGGAACATTCAGGTAAGATGACAGAGTTTTCTTACTTTACTTATGGAGCTACAGTCTCCGTCCCGTGTGCCAAGGCCAGGGCCAACACCCCCGTCTCTCCGGTCTGCCGGGTCCTCGTGCGTTTCGTCCAATGCCCCGCGTGCAGGCGCCAACTGTTATGGAAATTTAATTAGGATAAAAATATCCTTCCGTGTTTGCTGCTGCCATGTCCAAATCTCTATTTTAATGTCTTCTTTGAGCGCTCAGAACGAAATGAAAACTGTCCACAACGCAAGTGTCAGTATAACAGTTCGTCAAAGACCTACATTTATTATTCATTCAAGGTTTTATACGTTTACAAAAAGGGGCTGGTTAGTCAATTAACATACAATTAAAAGCTGCTAGATTATTGGCTGTTCTAGTGTAAATATGATAATTATGATAATCATGGTAAATGAGCTGAAGTTGCAGAATTATTGTTTTATATTCTTGTGACCTAGTTGTCTTGCATGACTGTAAGGTAAACAACAGATAGCTAATAAGACTTTATGTACTTCATGTACTTGTTCCTTATGAAGGCCTTATGAAGGCCTTATGAAGGCCAGATTTCTTTAAAACGACTGATTATAGCTGGCCTAGAAATATGTGAGCACAGGGTTTTTAGCAAGTGAGATCTATCTAACTGTGAACTGTGAATACATATATGTGAATATACTTTGAATATATATGGAATACATATATATTTCCATGACACATCCATCGCTCGCCCGTAGACTCCAGTCGTATGCAGAGGCTGCAGCGATCGCTCCACCTCCCCAAGCACCGCCTAATCATAGACGTTGCAACAAGGTGGAACTCCACCATGCACATGGTTGAGAGGCTGTGCGAACATAGGCAGGCTGTAATGCATTTGTGGGAGGATACAAGGGCAGGCAGTTTGAGGGCAGACATCGAGTTGTCGGGTGTGCAGTGGTCAAAGCTGAAAGACCTCTGTAAAGTCCTTCAGTGTTTTGAGGAATGCACACGGCTGGTAAGCGCAGACGACGCCATCATAAGCATGAGCATCCCACTAATGCGTCTGCTTTGACGTACATTAAGGATCAGGCGTCTGCAGCGGAGAAGGAGGGAAGCCTTGATGACAGTCAGGCATTAATAATAATAATCTTTATTTATATAGCGCCATCATATTCCGCAGCGCTTTACAGTTTAACAGTTTCAAAACACAAGTCATAAGTAACAACGTTAATAATACAATAATTAAAGCAAAATAAGACGACCCTGCTCGTGAGAGCTTACAATCTACAATGAGGTGGGGGGAGATACAAAGTACAGGTGTGTATATACAATGGTGCATTTACAATGATGGTCCAGCCATCTTGAGGGAGTGAGGGATGGATGGAGATAGTGAATGGGCTACACACACACACACTTACACATAGAATGACTTTGATTAGTGAATGTGATAGGCCTCTCTGAACAAATATGTTTTGAGGGAGCGCCTGAAACCATGCAAATTGTGGATAGTTATAATTTATTGGGGTAGAGCATTCCAGAGGATTGGCGCAGCGCGGGAGAAGTCTTGGAGTCGGGAGTGGGAGGTGCGGATTAATGCAGAGGTTAGTCGAAAGTCGTTTGCAGAGTGCAGCAGTCGGTTAGGCCGATAGATAGAAATGAGGGAGGAGATGTAGGGGAGTGCTGCACTGTGGAGAGCTTTGTGGGTGAGAACCAGTACTTTGAATTGGATCCTATAATGAATGGGCAGCCAGTGTAAGGACTGGCGAAGAGCGGACGCGTCCGAGTACCGATTAGCCAGATGGATGACCCTGGCTGCTGCATTAAGGATGGACTGGAGAGGGGATAGTCGAGTAATGGGGAGGCTAAGTAATAGAGCGTTGCAGAAGTCCAGGCGGGAGTGGATCAATGCTACAGTGAGGGTTTTTGTTGTTTCCATGGTGAGAAAAGGGCGGATTCTAGAGATGTTCTTTAGGTGTAGGCGGCAAGATCGGGCAAGAGATTGTATATGGGAGGTGAAGGATAGATTGGTGTCAAACATAACACCCAGACAGCGAGCCTGCTGCCTGGGTGTTATTATGGTGCCGCCCACGGAGAGGGAAATGTCAGATTTAGGGAGGTTAGTAGATGGCGGGAGCAGAAGAAGTTCAGTTCTGGAGAGGTTGAGTTTCAGATAGAGAGCGGACATGATGTTGGAGACTGCGGACAGACAGTCACTGGCGTTCTGTAGTACAGCGGGGGTAAGGTCGGGGGATGACGTGTATAGTTGTGTGCCATCAGTATAAAGATGGTACTGAAAGCCATATCTGCTGATGGTCTGTCCAATTGGGGCCGTGTAGAGACAGAAGAGAAGGGGGCCAAGTACTGAGCCCTGGGGTACACCGACAGTGAGAGGAAGAGGAGATGACGTGGAGCCAGAGAACAAAACACTGAAGGAGCGGTCAGAAAGATAGGAGGAGAACCAGGAGAGAACAGTGTCCTTAATACCTAGTGACTGGAGCCTAGACAGTAGGAGACGGTGGTCAACCGTGTCGAAAGCTGCAGAAAGGTCGAGAAGAATGAGGAGAGAGTGGTCACCGTTATGTGTAGCCCAGCTTCGCAGGCACACATGAAAATCCAGGAGAGTGCACAGGAAGGTAACAGCCAAAGCTCGATATGCATTCACTCATGTCACTCAAATTTAGACACACCCATAGGGGTATATAAGTTTGGTGGGTGTCAGCATAGAGCGTTTTTTTTTCAGCTTCCTGTCTTAGGACAGTGAGTCAGTCAGTTAGCTCCGGGAGGCTCAGGAGTGAGTCATCCCTTGGATAGTTACCTGTCTGAGTTAGTCAGTCAGATTGGTTTCCTGCTGAGTTCAGAGCAGAGACTTCAGCCGCCTGTCCCAGGACAGTGAAGTTCAGTCGACAGAGGTCCTGGACTAGGAGAATACTGAGAGCTGCTCAGCGAGCCCAAACAGGGAATCTGTGATTCGACTTCTATGCAGCAGTGCTTATGTTAAGAGCGGAAAGCAGGGCGAAGGGCACAGTGGAGAAGACAGAGCAGTGCCTTAGGTATTGGATTACCTGCACTAAATCACCGGTCACTGGGGACCGAAGCGTTACTATTGTTTCAAGCATAGTGACAAGAAAACCAGAGGCATCTGGACTACAGGTCACAGAGAGCAGCCCAAAGTGTCAATACGTAACCGGAGTCAGGTGGAACAGGGACTTTGAGCTAGGCCAAGCAAAAGTAAGGACTTAGTTCCATCACTTAGAAGGCTTCACCACAACGTTGGCCGGGCAGTACAGCTACAGAGAAAGCTGGAGTTTTAGAGTCAACTTCGCTTCAGGCAAGTTGGACTCACATTATATGGAAGTTAAGGAGGCCTCTAACCTGCTCGGCTGCTACCTGAATGTGCACTCTCCACCCCGACCAGCTCCCCGGGATCTGCTTGAACCACCATCAGTAAAAGGTATGAAAAGAAGCTGCATTGTGTTTGGCTGAATTCTTACTACACCCTGCATCATCACCACCATAGACTTCCAGGGACACGTCTCACCTGTGGGAGACTTACTACCAAGCTGCCCCATAACATCCCCTGTGAAGACCCTTACAGCAGCGCTGGTACAAATTACCAGAAACCACAGGTGGCGTCACGAACTATCCTAATAATCCCCTGTAAATATCTTTCCCCATTGCACGACCGCCAGGGCCACGGACCGAGCCACCGCTACCAGTGACAACTCCCATAGATGCCCATGGGCTCGGCTCCGAGTACCCCATAGCCCTGGTATCCACAATTGTGGTGCGTGGTCGCAACAACTAAATTTGGCGTCCCCGAACAGGATCCGAAACTTGCAATTGTGAGTCCTGTGTGCCTATATTGACTGTTTGTGTGGAAAAGACTGTTTGTTGCTTTTGGCGCCAAATACCGCCATTTTACCGCCAAGTTGGCGCCCTGAGGCGCTGGTGAAGAAGGGGCGTGCATTCGTGGGCGTGTACCCCCCCTGAGGCGCGAAAGATATGGCCGCCCTCTCCAAGGCCTACTACAACGTGAGATCCAGCCCCACTGCTAAAGAAATACGCCTCCTCTTCATCCTCTATGCGAAGAGGAGGAGACGCAAATCCCGCCTCCACGGAAAGGACCAGAATGTTCCTGTTGGATATCACAGTGGGGCCTGGGACGAGGTGGCAGAAGGACAAGAGCAGCTATGCAGTGGAGCAGTGGAGCACAGGCCCTGCTCCCCGGAGAAGCTGTTGCTTGAACCAGAGCCATCCCTAATACAGAAACTTCAACAAACTATGCTGGAGCTGCAGAGGGAGAATGCAGTGCTCAGAAGATTAATCCAGCGTCATGCAGACTTGCAGGAGACAGAGAGACGCTGGCATGCCCAGATACAGCGGCTGCTGTGGGACGCAGTGCTCTCTCCCACAAGCATAATGCCGTCACCTGCTTTTCCAAGATCCCTGCTGAAGAAGGCTGAAGGACGACCGGAGGCCGCCCCCAAAAGTGCTGTACCTGATCCCACCGATGCGGAGGTGGAGGAGAAGGAGGCTGAGGAGGTCCTGCCCGTTCCGGAGTGCCAGCCAGGCAAGGAGGCCGCAGCAGATTACAGTCCCCCGGTAGGGACACCGGAGGAAACCCAGCCGTCTGTGATGGAGCAGCGACAGCAGCAGGTTAGTGCGTCCCCAACTGAGCCATTGTGCACACCTGCTTCCTGCTCTGCATCACACCAGCATTGTGCATCGGCATCGCCCCCTGCGTACACCTCCGTATCGCAATCGGCGACCTACTCTGCATCGCAATCGGCGACCCAATCTACATCGCAAACTGCGGTTACAGCTGAATCGCCCCCTGCTACGCAAACAGGGACGCAATTGGCGTCCCACAAAGAGGAAGCACCCGGCGTGCCCCTAGCGGTTCGCACAAGGACTGTAGCGACCCAGACATTGATAGCAGGTCACGACCTGTTTGTAATGCGCTCTAAAGAGCATCGCGTTGTTCCAGCCCCCAGGGTGGAAGACGTAATTGAAGTCTGCAAGAAAATGTGAAGACCGGTAGGACCCAGACAGGGTTTACCGTATTGAAGCATGTATAAGGTTGAGAAGGAAAGTTTGCATAATTGCACTTGAAATGTATGTAATGTTTACATAAATTGCCATTTTTGCACTTTAGTATTATTGTATACTGATGTTTGATATATGGAGTAGAATACCCGGCTGGGTACCAGAAAGAAAGATAAGAAAAATGATGTTTACCTATTTTGCATAGTTTTGCATAAAATACCCTGGTTGGGTAAAGAAAGTTAAAAGAATGTGTTGATTGCATAAGTTGAAGTATGATGGGAGTTTCAGAAGTTACCAATATATGTCTTTTATTATGTCATGGACTGAGAGGCTGGGGACTGTGCCAGCCCGGAACTTATCTTTGTACATGGTTGCGCTTCGGTGCTTTATCTTGGTTTTACACGAAGCCACTACTACAATCTACCTCAGAAGAAAAACCCGTATGGTGTGGCCTAGAGTGAGGTCTGCAGTTAAAAGTCCTGCAGCCCACCCAGGACCCACGTGGGAGGTTTTTGGTGCGGGTCCTCCACAAGTATCTTGTATATATGAACACGTTTGATATTTTGATACTTTTGATACTTTTGTATTCTTACTGTACATATTGTAACGTTCAAGAAGTCTTACCTCCCGGATGGGGTGAGTTTATAATGTTGTTGTTAATGCCAAACAAAATATTCTTTTTGTCTTTTACAGCCCGGGAGTGCTGTGTTTTACCAAGGGGGATGTGTAGCCCAGCTTCGCAGGCACACATGAAAATCCAGGAGAGTGCACAGGAAGGTAACAGCCAAAGCTCGATATGCATTCACTCATGTCACTCAAATTTAGACACACCCATAGGGGTATATAAGTTTGGTGGGTGTCAGCATAGAGCGTTTTTTTTTCAGCTTCCTGTCTTAGGACAGTGAGTCAGTCAGTTAGCTCCGGGAGGCTCAGGAGTGAGTCATCCCTTGGATAGTTACCTGTCTGAGTTAGTCAGTCAGATTGGTTTCCTGCTGAGTTCAGAGCAGAGACTTCAGCCGCCTGTCCCAGGACAGTGAAGTTCAGTCGACAGAGGTCCTGGACTAGGAGAATACTGAGAGCTGCTCAGCGAGCCCAAACAGGGAATCTGTGATTCGACTTCTATGCAGCAGTGCTTATGTTAAGAGCGGAAAGCAGGGCGAAGGGCACAGTGGAGAAGACAGAGCAGTGCCTTAGGTATTGGATTACCTGCACTAAATCACCGGTCACTGGGGACCGAAGCGTTACTATTGTTTCAAGCATAGTGACAAGAAAACCAGAGGCATCTGGACTACAGGTCACAGAGAGCAGCCCAAAGTGTCAATACGTAACCGGAGTCAGGTGGAACAGGGACTTTGAGCTAGGCCAAGCAAAAGTAAGGACTTAGTTCCATCACTTAGAAGGCTTCACCACAACGTTGGCCGGGCAGTACAGCTACAGAGAAAGCTGGAGTTTTAGAGTCAACTTCGCTTCAGGCAAGTTGGACTCACATTATATGGAAGTTAAGGAGGCCTCTAACCTGCTCGGCTGCTACCTGAATGTGCACTCTCCACCCCGACCAGCTCCCCGGATCTGCTTGAACCACCATCAGTAAAAGGTATGAAAAGAAGCTGCATTGTGTTTGGCTGAATTCTTACTACACCCTGCATCATCACCACCATAGACTTCCAGGGACACGTCTCACCTGTGGGAGACTTACTACCAAGCTGCCCCATAACATCCCCTGTGAAGACCCTTACAGCAGCGCTGGTACAAATTACCAGAAACCACAGGTGGCGTCACGAACTATCCTAATAATCCCCTGTAAATATCTTTCCCCATTGCACGACCGCCAGGGCCACGGACCGAGCCACCGCTACCAGTGACAACTCCCATAGATGCCCATGGGCTCGGCTCCGAGTACCCCATAGCCCTGGTATCCACAATTGTGGTGCGTGGTCGCAACAACTAAATTTGGCGTCCCCGAACAGGATCCGAAACTTGCAATTGTGAGTCCTGTGTGCCTATATTGACTGTTTGTGCGGAAAAGACTGTTTGTTGCTTTTGGCGCCAAATACCGCCATTTTACCGCCAAGTTGGCGCCCTGAGGCGCTGGTGAAGAAGGGGCGTGCATTCGTGGGCGTGTACCCCCCCTGAGGCGCGAAAGATATGGCCGCCCTCTCCAAGGCCTACTACAACGTGAGATCCAGCCCCACTGCTAAAGAAATACGCCTCCTCTTCATCCTCTATGCGAAGAGGAGGAGACGCAAATCCCGCCTCCACGGAAAGGACCAGAATGTTCCTGTTGGATATCACAGTGGGGCCTGGGACGAGGTGGCAGAAGGACAAGAGCAGCTATGCAGTGGAGCAGTGGAGCACAGGCCCTGCTCCCCGGAGAAGCTGTTGCTTGAACCAGAGCCATCCCTAATACAGAAACTTCAACAAACTATGCTGGAGCTGCAGAGGGAGAATGCAGTGCTCAGAAGATTAATCCAGCGTCATGCAGACTTGCAGGAGACAGAGAGACGCTGGCATGCCCAGATACAGCGGCTGCTGTGGGACGCAGTGCTCTCTCCCACAAGCATAATGCCGTCACCTGCTTTTCCAAGATCCCTGCTGAAGAAGGCTGAAGGACGACCGGAGGCCGCCCCCAAAAGTGCTGTACCTGATCCCACCGATGCGGAGGTGGAGGAGAAGGAGGCTGAGGAGGTCCTGCCCGTTCCGGAGTGCCAGCCAGGCAAGGAGGCCGCAGCAGATTACAGTCCCCCGGTAGGGACACCGGAGGAAACCCAGCCGTCTGTGATGGAGCAGCGACAGCAGCAGGTTAGTGCGTCCCCAACTGAGCCATTGTGCACACCTGCTTCCTGCTCTGCATCACACCAGCATTGTGCATCGGCATCACCCCCTGCGTACACCTCCGTATCGCAATCGGCGACCTACTCTGCATCGCAATCGGCGACCCAATCTACATCGCAAACTGCGGTTACAGCTGAATCGCCCCCTGCTACGCAAACAGGGACGCAATTGGCGTCCCACAAAGAGGAAGCACCCGGCGTGCCCCTAGCGGTTCGCACAAGGACTGTAGCGACCCAGACATTGATAGCAGGTCACGACCTGTTTGTAATGCGCTCTAAAGAGCATCGCGTTGTTCCAGCCCCCAGGGTGGAAGACGTAATTGAAGTCTGCAAGAAAATGTGAAGACCGGTAGGACCCAGACAGGGGTTTACCGTATTGAAGCATGTATAAGGTTGAGAAGGAAAGTTTGCATAATTGCACTTGAAATGTATGTAATGTTTACATAAATTGCCATTTTTGCACTTTAGTATTATTGTATACTGATGTTTGATATATGGAGTAGAATACCCGGCTGGGTACCAGAAAGAAAGATAAGAAAAATGATGTTTACCTATTTTGCATAGTTTTGCATAAAATACCCTGGTTGGGTAAAGAAAGTTAAAAGAATGTGTTGATTGCATAAGTTGAAGTATGATGGGAGTTTCAGAAGTTACCAATATATGTCTTTTATTATGTCATGGACTGAGAGGCTGGGGACTGTGCCAGCCCGGAACTTATCTTTGTACATGGTTGCGCTTCGGTGCTTTATCTTGGTTTTACACGAAGCCACTACTACAATCT
Organism: Oophaga sylvatica; assembly: GCA_033576555.1. NCBI lineage: Eukaryota > Metazoa > Chordata > Amphibia > Anura > Dendrobatidae > Oophaga > Oophaga sylvatica. The sequence goes on along the minus strand of JARQOD010000002.1, from coordinate 445,299,525 downwards.
ACCTCAGAAGAAAAACCCGTATGGTGTGGCCTAGAGTGAGGTCTGCAGTTAAAAGTCCTGCAGCCCACCCAGGACCCACGTGGGAGGTTTTTGGTGCGGGTCCTCCACAAGTATCTTGTATATATGAACACGTTTGATATTTTGATACTTTTGATACTTTTGTATTCTTACTGTACATATTGTAACGTTCAAGAAGTCTTACCTCCCGGATGGGATGAGTTTATAATGTTGTTGTTAATGCCAAACAAAATATTCTTTTTGTCTTTTACAGCCCGGGAGTGCTGTGTTTTACCAAGGGGGGATGTGTAGCCCAGCTTCGCAGGCACACATGAAAATCCAGGAGAGTGCACAGGAAGGTAACAGCCAAAGCTCGATATGCATTCACTCATGTCACTCAAATTTAGACACACCCATAGGGGTATATAAGTTTGGTGGGTGTCAGCATAGAGCGTTTTTTTTTCAGCTTCCTGTCTTAGGACAGTGAGTCAGTCAGTTAGCTCCGGGAGGCTCAGGAGTGAGTCATCCCTTGGATAGTTACCTGTCTGAGTTAGTCAGTCAGATTGGTTTCCTGCTGAGTTCAGAGCAGAGACTTCAGCCGCCTGTCCCAGGACAGTGAAGTTCAGTCGACAGAGGTCCTGGACTAGGAGAATACTGAGAGCTGCTCAGCGAGCCCAAACAGGGAATCTGTGATTCGACTTCTATGCAGCAGTGCTTATGTTAAGAGCGGAAAGCAGGGCGAAGGGCACAGTGGAGAAGACAGAGCAGTGCCTTAGGTATTGGATTACCTGCACTAAATCACCGGTCACTGGGGACCGAAGCGTTACTATTGTTTCAAGCATAGTGACAAGAAAACCAGAGGCATCTGGACTACAGGTCACAGAGAGCAGCCCAAAGTGTCAATACGTAACCGGAGTCAGGTGGAACAGGGACTTTGAGCTAGGCCAAGCAAAAGTAAGGACTTAGTTCCATCACTTAGAAGGCTTCACCACAACGTTGGCCGGGCAGTACAGCTACAGAGAAAGCTGGAGTTTTAGAGTCAACTTCGCTTCAGGCAAGTTGGACTCACATTATATGGAAGTTAAGGAGGCCTCTAACCTGCTCGGCTGCTACCTGAATGTGCACTCTCCACCCCGACCAGCTCCCCGGGATCTGCTTGAACCACCATCAGTAAAAGGTATGAAAAGAAGCTGCAATTGTGTTTGGCTGAATTCTTACTACACCCTGCATCATCACCACCATAGACTTCCAGGGACACGTCTCACCTGTGGGATACTTACTACCAAGCTGCCCCATAACATCCCCTGTGAAGACCCTTACAGCAGCGCTGGTACAAATTACCAGAAACCACAGGTGGCGTCACGAACTATCCTAATAATCCCCTGTAAATATCTTTCCCCATTGCACGACCGCCAGGGCCACGGACCGAGCCACCGCTACCAGTGACAACTCCCATAGATGCCCATGGGCTCGGCTCCGAGTACCCCATAGCCCTGGTATCCACAATTGTGGTGCGTGGTCGCAACAGTTACGTTTTGCTGTCAGAAGGTCATTGGTCGCTTTGATGAGTGCTGTTTCAGTCGAATGTAGGTGTAGGCAAAATGATGTGCACACTGTTGATCTAGTGATTGGTGCTGGTTGAACAATATATCCAGTAAGTAAGGAAATCAACCGCACTCAATGTTTCATGCAAAGAGAAATATCCATTTATTTATATGCACACACACCACAAGGTTTTAGTAGACATGCGGTATGGAATAATGACGGATGATATTGTTGGAGTTAACGTTTCGACCAAAGATTGGTCTTTTTCAAAACTCGCTGTGAAATTAATACAAACAAAATAAGACAAGTGCTGTACAACAAGGTAAAATGAAATCATAATGATAGAAAAATAAAAGAACAACAAAACAAATATTCCTGCCAACATTGGGTAATGTAAATGCCGTAAGGCATCTGAGCACAACATTTTTATGATTATAAAGGGATATTATATGCAGGAGCAACAGAACTGTATCCCGTAGTGATAACCGATTCAAACAGCGTCCCCATACAGATGTTTACAAGTATATATAACAGAATATTGAACAAATGAAAAGCAAGGTATAATAAGACACATAGTCATCTTGTCATGCTTATGCAACAAATAGCTACATTCATTATTCGTCATTAGTTTAGAAAGTGTCTTTTCCATAATATTTAAGCCTTAATGTAAATCTCTATAGATAAGGCAGTTCACTGGAGGACATATGTAAGTAACCAATATTTCCATAGATCTCAAAGGATTAATACCTATCTCTATACATGAGATAGCTAGTTAGAAAATATGTATAAAAACCAGCTAATCCAAAATATCAAAGTAAAATATCAAAGTAAAATGTATGGTAGGAGTTTCAGGGAGACTGATCAGGATGGTAAAAGATAAAACTAACCTTATTAGTGGAGAGAAAAGGAGAGTTGCAGAGGGCAGGTTCCGTGCACTATACGTAATAGATAGAGGGAATAGTTAGAGATAAAGATCACCTTCTAACAAGCATATCCCAGAGATATATAAGCGTTCCAGTAGGTAGAGAAGGCACCAACCTTGAAATAATGTCGTTAAGGTTTTATCCGTCCAGAAAGTGAGGGTGTGTATAGCGGTGGTGGAAGTGGCGCTTTAAGTACCGGCGTCTGCGATCACTTCCGTCTATGTCAAAGATTAGTGTGCGGCTGAGGAAGCCTAAAGGAGGCTTGGCACGCAGGAGCGCGTTCCTCCCATGTGCGCATGCGCGTGGAGCCGACGTCACTGGAGGTTTGGGCTTAAAATGACGGCCAGGGAAACACGGATGAGGTAACCATATTAAGCTTCTAAAGGAGTGAGAATCCTTTTGGATTCATACACTTCAAACCCTAGCCCCCAAAGGGCTCAATAGGGAACTGGATTTCACTTTCTGCTGAATGTACACATGTTATGTCTTTACAACCATCTTTTTCCCTTTAAGGCTCTCTGATCTAGATCGGTACTCTAAACTTGTCTGTTTTTAGGTCTCTTAACAGGGAGACAACGTTACACCAAGAACATAATATATATTTTTTTCTCAATCAATCTGGGGTAAGTTCATTGATCCCATACCCCTTTAATCCGTCAACTTTTTTCTTATTTTACTTTATTTTCTAAATTTTAATTTTTATTTTTATTTTTACTTTTAATTTTTATTCTTTATTTTTTATTTTTTATTTTACATTTTTATTGTTTATTTTATTTTTATTTTTTAATTTTTATTTTTTATTTTACTTTTTATTTTTATTTTTATTTGCATTTTTATTCTTATTTTTATTTTTATTTGTATTTTCATTATTTTTCGTGCTCTATTCTCTTTTTTTCCCCCATTAGTTTTATTTTTATTTTTTATTTTTCATTATTTGCATTTCTGTATTTCATTTCCTTTCTTTTCATCTTGCCTCCAGATCTATTCTTTCTCGGCTAATTTATAATTAATTCTCTATTCCATTTATATTCACTCTTCCTATAGTCTTTTTTCCCTTCTTTCCATACTTTCTTTTGTTTTATCCATTGTGAGACAGTGAGTGAATATGTGATGAATGGGGTGTACATTTCACCTAGGTATAAGGGAAATGTGTGGCTTTGTAAACCTAGTGGTAGAGAAAGGTCACTACACCTCACATTCAGCACACACTTGCAGCACAAGCCTGAGGCTGTGGTTCCACGGTCCGGAACCACAGCGCTTTGGACGGAGCGGAAATTCCGCTCCGTCTAAGCCCCGCCCCCTTTATGACGCGCGATCTTTCCGGAGGTGTTCAGGACACCTCCGGAACACCTCCGGAAAGAGCGCAGGGCTACATAGCCCTGTGTTAATTCTGTTGCGGCGACGCACCGTCGCCGCAATACGCGAGGACATGCTGCGGTCTAAAAAGACGCGCCGCATGTCCGTTTACGCAGGTTTGCCACCTGCGTATTGTCACGCATAGTGGAGACGGGATTTCTTGAAATCCCCTCCACTATGCTGTAACATCTGGACGCTGCGTGTTTGGCGCTGCGCCAGTGCACAGCGCCAAACACGCAGCGTATCCTGACCGTGGAAACTCACCCCAAAACTACTCAGGTCTTAATTAGGAGACCAGAAGTAGGTGTCTGCAAACACAATCTGAGAGCTAGTTTAGCCTGGACACAGGAAGGTGTCCTGGCACAAGAAACAGTCTCCAAGAGTGTTAGAGCTGTCTTTAGCCTGGACACAGAGAGGTGTCCTGGCACAAGGAAGCAGTCTCCAAGAGTGTTAGAGCTGTCTTTAGCCTGGACACAGAGAGGTGTCCTGGCACAAGGAAGCAGTCTCCAAGAGTGTTAGAGCTGTCTTTAGCCTGGACACAGAGAGGTGTCCTGGCACAAGGAAGCAGTCTCCAAGAGTGTTTGAGCTATCTCAGTCTGGGTGCAGGAAGGACCCCGGACATAGGAGTAGTCTCAGTGCGAATCCGTGTGAAGAGCGGCTGAATAGGAGTGGATCTCTCTCAAGTCTGGACATGGAAGGTGCCTTCAGACACAAGGAGGAGTATCTGTGAAGCTCCATACTGGTAACATATGTGATATGTGTTGTTTTGGGCACAGACTGGTAGAGTCTGGGTCCCGGATAGAGAGGGCCATCTATCTAAGTGTAATTAGAGGCTAGACAAGCCTAGGTTTTCTGTTTATGCTTTGTTTTAATCTGTTTGCTGTGGACTTTAATAAAGCTGGTTGCGGCCAGTTTTGCACCAGAACTGCTGTCTGAATGAACTGTTTTCATGCCATTCTGTCTACCCAGACAGCGATCCTAGAGCTAAACCCCCTGGAATGCTACAATTGGCGGAGAATGCTGGGGCAGCGTAGTGGCTGATACAGTTAGTGCTGGAGTGTGCATGCAGCACAGAGGCTTAGAGACAGCAATAAAGGTGAAGTCTGTTGAAATAGCAGCAGAGGAAAAAAAAAAAAAAGTGTGTCAGCAGAAACATCTGTTTGGAGAAGTCTTGGAGAGACAGTGGCCCTGATAGGGTCTGCAGAGAGAAAATGTATGCACAGCAAAACTGAACTTGTTGTGAAAATGACTGTGGAATGTGCAGCAGCAAAAGAAAAGTCTGTGGAGCAGTCTTAAAGAGACAGTAGCCCTAATAGACTTTGCAAAGGAAAAAAAAAAAAAAAAAAGTGTCTGCACAGCAGAGCTGAAATTTTCTATGGAAAAGACTGTAGAGTGTGTACGTCTTGAGTGAAGACTGCCGTTGTTGAGACAGAGAAGTCTGACAGCATGGATGACAGCATGGAGGCGCTGTTTGAACAAATGACGCAAGTTAATGTGCAACATAAGACTGCTGTGATTGAGACAGATGAGTCCGGCAGTATGGAGGAGCTCATTGAGTACCTGGTCCAGGCCCAGCGAAGCATGCAGCAGAGCATGGAGCAGCAGCAGGAGAATAACCGGTTATTTGTTGAGCGGATGGCAGCACAGGAAAAGGATTTCGGTGCCGCGTCCCAGAGTAATGCTGTGAAGGTACCTGCATTGTCCGCTGTAAAGAAGGCGGTAAGACGGTCCTTGAAAAAGATGACACCTCGTGATGATGTGGAGGTATATCTCACTAGGTTTGAGAGACTGGCAGAGAAGGAGAATCTGCCCCTATCTGAATGGGCCATGATGGTCGCACCATATCTGATTGGAGAGCCCCAAAGGGCATATGCTGACCTGAGCGAGCAGGACAGCCAAGACTATGCTAAGATGAAAGTGGAGATTCTTACCCGGCTGGATGTTGCGGTGACAGCCCGTGCCAGGGGAGTTCGTGACTGGAGATACAGTTGGGAGTCTGCAGTCAGCAAACCTGATTATGGAGTTGAAAAGGTGATAGTGAACCGCTACACCCGAGCATGTCCTCCTGAGGTACAGCCGTCTGAGAGGTCGTCACTTCAGAGTTCCCGGACGCTGAACTCTCCCGGTAAGAGCGTTCCAGCTGTTGGGGACATTGGGTATGCTGATAAGCGGGTTCAGGCCCGAGCGGACATATGGGAGGGTGATTGTGGTGGACAGTGTTGGAGATGTCGTGAAATTGCAGCCGGCTGTTCACTAGAGGAGGAGCCTATGTGCCGTGATGTTGGCAGGTCCCTCTCTCCCTGCGCAGAACCTGTGTGTGTGTCCACCTCAGCCGAAGAGACTGGACCACAGGTGTCCCCGGTGGTTGTAAATGACTGCCCAGCACAGGTCCTTTTGGACTCAGAGAGTCCAGTGACTTCCGTATGTGACAGCCTGATTGATAGGGACTTCATCCCTGATAAGCACCTGAGTGTGGTGTGCATCCATGGAGACACCAAAGTCTACCCAGAGACTTCCGTGGACTTGGTCCCTAAACTCGGGGAGGTTTCATATGAAGTCGGGGTAGTGAAGAGCCTGGTGCACCCCGTCATATTGGGTAATGACTTTCCCCGGTCTAAGGATCTCTGGGGGAAAAATGTTTCTGATGGACAGTGTGATGAAGCTCCTATTGAGGGTGTGCAGTCCCGAGGGGCGGAACACAATGCTAGTGGGACGTTAAACTTATGTGATAATGATAATGATGATGATGATAATGATGATGACCATGATGATGCTGATGCTGATAATGATAATGATGATGATCATGATAGTGATGATAATACTGATCATAGTCATGATAATGATGTTGATAATAATGATGACTGTGATAGTGATGAAATTCCTTTGCAGGTGATGTTGGGAGACGAGGATGGTGGTTCTCGGGAACCGAGTGTCCCTGACTTGCCTGTGTCCTGTGACGGTTTTGAGAGTGAGCAGTGGCGAGAACCCTCTCTTAAAACGGCCCACGAAAATATAAATGTTCTAAATGAGGTTTCCCAGGAGCCTGGCTCTGAGGAGAGGTTTCCTCATGCTGCCGTGGACAATAGCCTATTGTATAGGGACACTGAAGTCCAGGGAGAGGTTGTGAGTCAGCTCCTAGTACCTGAACTATATAGAAGTATAGTGCTGGGGTTGTCACATAGTCACATACTTGAGGGACCAGATGGTGCAGTTAATGTTGGGGATGACATGTTAACTAAGGTTCCAGATCAGGATGTGAATGAAAATGAATTGTATAGCCCTGATGGTGAGCGGGATGTGAGTGAAAATGAATTGTGTGACACTGACAGTGAGCCAGATGTGACTGAAGAAGTAGAGTGTGGGACGGACGGTGGGGCTTCTGGGCATGTCTTGCCAGAAGAGCCTGAAAGTGGGGAACTGGAGAAAAGTGAAAAACCCCCTATACCTTCTGTGATAGTTGGTGACACATGGTCAGTGCACCAGGGACAGGAGGTACGTGAGTTTCTGAGGAAGAGTCAGCAGAAGTGTTCTGATGTGTCTGGTCGTACTACTTTGGCCAGGCACTATATTGAATCTGAGCCCGGCCCTAAGGTCAAGATGAAACCGTGCAGGATACCCGAGGCCCGCAGAGAGTATAGGCCTGGGAGGGTACAGGGTAGTGCGGATGCTTCAGATAAAGAGAAAGCTGATGTTGGCTATGACTCAGGTGAAGATACAAATGACAGTGGTGAAGATGAAGCTAATGAGGGCCATGACTGGTCCAGAGTTCACTGTCTCTGTTGGATTGTTGACCAGCCCTCCGGGCTGGATGACCAGCCCTCCGGTCTGGAGAAGAGGGAGGGGATATGTGAGACAGTGAGTGAATATGTGATGAATGGGGTGTACATTTCACCTAGGTATAAGGGAAATGTGTGGCTTTGTAAACCTAGTGGTAGAGAAAGGTCACTACACCTCACATTCAGCACACACTTGCAGCACAAGCCTGAAACTACTCAGGTCTTAATTAGGAGACCAGAAGTAGGTGTCTGCAAACACAATCTGAGAGCTAGTTTAGCCTGGACACAGGAAGGTGTCCTGGCACAAGAAACAGTCTCCAAGAGTGTTAGAGCTGTCTTTAGCCTGGACACAGAGAGGTGTCCTGGCACAAGGAAGCAGTCTCCAAGAGTGTTAGAGCTGTCTTTAGCCTGGACACAGAGAGGTGTCCTGGCACAAGGAAGCAGTCTCCAAGAGTGTTAGAGCTGTCTTTAGCCTGGACACAGAGAGGTGTCCTGGCACAAGGAAGCAGTCTCCAAGAGTGTTTGAGCTATCTCAGTCTGGGTGCAGGAAGGACCCCGGACATAGGAGTAGTCTCAGTGCGAATCCGTGTGAAGAGCGGCTGAATAGGAGTGGATCTCTCTCAAGTCTGGACATGGAAGGTGCCTTCAGACACAAGGAGGAGTATCTGTGAAGCTCCATACTGGTAACATATGTGATATGTGTTGTTTTGGGCACAGACTGGTAGAGTCTGGGTCCCGGATAGAGAGGGCCATCTATCTAGATGTAATTAGAGGCTAGACAAGCCCAGGTTTTCTGTTTATGCTTTGTTTTAATCTGTTTGCTGTGGACTTTAATAAAGCTGGTTGCGGCCAGTTTTGCACCAGAACTGCTGTCTGAATGAACTGTTTTCATGCCATTCTGTCTACCCAGACAGCGATCCTAGAGCTAAACCCCCTGGAATGCTACACCATGTCCAGATATCATTTTATTATTTACTCCCATTGTATTTCTCTGCTATTCACCATGCAGTGCGATTTTCCTCTAATGTTGTTTCCCTTTAAATTACATACATATTGTCATCGGCCCCATACGCATGTGCTATCATTTGAGACGCAATTTGCATCTCAAGCCTCATCCTTGCGGCCCCATGCGCATGCGCTATCATTTGAGACGCAATCTGCATCTCAAGCCTCATCCGTGTTTCCCTGGCCGTCATTTTAAGCCCAAACCTCCAGTGACGTCGGCTCCACGCGCATGCGTACATGGGAGGAACGCGCTCCTGCGTGCCAAGCCTCCTTTAGGCTTCCTCAGCCGCACACTAATCTTTGACATAGACGGAAGTGATCGCAGACGCCGGTACTTAAAGCGCCACTTCCACCACCGCTATACACACCCTCACTTTCTGGACGGATAAAACCTTAACGACATTATTTCAAGGTTGGTGCCTTCTCTACTTACTGGAACGCTTATATATCTCTGGGATATGCTTGTCAGAAGGTGATCTTTATCTCTAACTATTCCCTCTATCTATTACGTATAGTGCACGGAACCTGCCCTCTGCAACTCTCCTTTTCTCTCCACTAATAAGGTTAGTTTTATCTTGTACCATCCTGATCAGTCTCCCTGAAACTCCTACCATACATTTTACTTTGATATTTTACTTTGATATTTTGGATTAGCTGGTTTTTATACATATTTTCTAACTAGCTGTCATATACAGTATAGAGATAGGTATTAATCCATTGGTACCTTTGAGATCTATGGAAATATTGGTTACTTCCATATGTCCTCCAGTGAACTGCCTTATCTATAGAGATTTACATTAAGGCTTAAATAATATGGAAAAGACACTTTCTAAACTAATGACGAATAATGAATGTAGCTATTTGTTGCATAAGCATGACAAGATGACTATGTGCCTTATTATACCTTGCTTTTCATTTGTTCAATATTCTGTTATATATACTTGTAAACATCTGTATGGGGACGCTGTTTGAATAGGTTATCACTACGGGATACAGTTCTGTTGCTCCTGCATATAATATCCCTTTATAATCATAAAAATGTTGTGCTCAGATGCCTTACGGCATTTACATTACCCAATGTTGGCAGGAATATTTGTTTTGTTGTTCTTTTATTTTTCTATCATTATGATTTCATTTTACCTTGTTGTACAGCACTTGTCTTATTTTGTTTGTATTTATTTCACAGCGAGTTTTGAAAAAGACCAATCTTTGGTCGAAACGTTAACTCCAACAATATCATCCGTCATTATTCCATACCGCATGTCTACTAAAACCTTGTGGTGTGTGTGCATATAAATAAATGGATATTTCTCTTTGCATGAAACATTGAATGCGGTTGATTTCCTTACTTTTCAGTCGAATGTAGGGGCAGGAAGCCGGACTGTGAAGGGTTTAGGAGGGAGTGAGTGGAGAGGTAACGGGTAAGGCGGGAGTAGACTAGGCGCTCCAAAAGTTTAGAGATGAAGGGGAGATTGGAGACCGGTCTGTAGTTGTTTGTGCAGGAAGGGTCGAGAGCGGGTTTCTTTAGTAGTGGAGTAATGATGGAGTGTTTGAAGGAGGATGGGAAAATGCCAGAGGAGAGTGAGAGATTAAAGATTGTAGTTAGGTGAGTTGTGTCAACTGGAGAGAGAGACTGGAGGAGGTGTGAGGGAATGGGGTCGGTAGTGCATGTAGTCGGACGAGAGGAAGAGAGGAGTCTGGAGACTTCTTCTTCTATGATGGGATCAAATGTGGAAATTGAGTCATGGGAAATGCAGGGAGGGATGGGAGTCACAGCACTTGGTGGCTGAGAGCAGATTTCCTGACGGATAGTATCTATTTTTTCTATAAAGTAGGAGGCCAGGTCATCAGCACAAATGTCTGTGATAGGGGCTTGTGCTTTTGGCCTGAGGAGGGAGTGAAAAGTGTCAAAAAGGCATTGTCTGCTCACGGAACTGTCCTGGACGAGGTTGTGAAAGAAGAGGAAGAGGAGGAGGAGGTGGATGAGGGGATGATTATTTTGGGGAGGAGGATGCTTCTCAGGGGCAAGAGAAAATGTTGGCTTGCCAAGGTCATGTACAGGGTTTGTGCGTGACTGGAGGGATGTGGATTTGGCAGAAAGTGCTCCTCCACCCACCACTGGCAGTGCATCATTGACACCTGGAACTTTGGCCCACGTGTGATTATGTCTGGCGGATCCTAAAAAGGGACCCCCTGCATTGCCAAAATTATGAAGGATGACTACTACTGGTTGGCCAGCATTCTCAATCCACGCTATAAAGGCAAATTACAGAACGTCATGCCACAGGAGAACCTAGAGCTAATATTGGAGAACAAACAAGCAACTCTGGTAAACCGTTTGTTAGAGGCATTGCCAGCACACAGCAGCGGTGCAGGTTCTACCACGAGCCGTACTGGGCAACATGGAAGAGGTGTTCATGGTGCACACAGCCGAAGTGGCGTTGGAGACAGCGGTTTCATGACCATGTTGTGGACAGATTTCTCGAGTACCGCTCACACGACTGTTAATACTGAATCAATTGCAACAGACAGGAGACAGCAGTTGTCAACTATGGTTCAAAATTACCTCTCCTCCCCTATCGATGTTCTCCCTCACAGTTCATTCCCCTTTGACTACTGGGCCTGTAAACTGGACACCTGGCCTGAATTGGCACAATATGCCTTACAGGAGCTCGCTTGCCCTGCTTGTAGTGTGCTATCAGAAAGAGTCTTCAGTGCTGCTGGATCAATCCTGACAGAAAGAAGGACCCGGCTGTCCACACAAAATGTAGGTGATCTCACCTTCATTAAAATGAACCATACCTGGGTTTCAAAGGATTTTGTACCACCTTCCCCTGATGACACATAGGTAGCCAGCAAAATGGCTCGCTTTGTCCTCCTCTTCCTCCGACTTCTCCAATTCCTCCATTTGCAGCTGCTGAACGTCCAGCCTACACCTCAACATATGCCAGTTTTTCCACCTCCCTAACTGGGCTGTACCCCCCCCCCCCCAGGGCCGGCGTCAGCACCTGGCGAACCTCGGCAATCGCCGGGGCCCTGAGTAGGTGGGGGGACCCACTCGTCGTCAGAGACACCAGTGTACTATGAGGGGCCCTATGCCAGTGCCGGCGCCCACGAGTGGGCCCCCCCTGCTTGCTCAGGGCCCCAGCACTTGCAATACTTACCTCTCTCTGCTTCACCGCTGTGACGTCTTCCGCTTTTCTTGACAGTGACATTCAGGTCAGAGAGCGCGATGACGTCACGTCTGTGCGCCTTCTGCCTGAACAGTCACAATGCAGAGAGCTGGAAGATGCCGATGTGTAGCCCAGCTTCGCAGGCACACATGAAAATCCAGGAAAGTGCACTGGAAGGTAACAGCCAAAGCTCGATATGCATTCACTCATGTCACTCACATTTAGACACACCCATAGGGGTATATAAGTTTGGTGGGTGTCAGCATAAGAGAGTGTGTTTCAGCTTCCTGTCTTAGGACAGAGAGTCAGTCAGTTAGCTCCGGGAGGCTCAGGAGTGAGTCATCCCTTGGATAGTTACCTGTCTGAGTTAGTCAGTCAGATTGGTTTCCTGCTGAGTTCAGAGCAGAGACTTCAGCCGCCTGTCCCAGGACAGTGAAGTTCAGTCGACAGAGGTCCTGGACTAGGAGAATACTGAGAGCTGCTCAGCAAGCCCAAACAGGGAATCTGTGATTCGACTTCTATGCAGCAGTGCTTATGTTAAGAGCGGAAAGCAGGGCGAAGGGCACAGTGGAGAAGACAGAGCAGTGCCTTAGGTATTGGATTACCTGCACTAAATCACCGGTCACTGGGGACCGAAGCGTTACTATTGTTTCAAGCATAGTGACAAGAAAACCAGAGGCATCTGGACTACAGGTCGCAGAGAGCAGCCCTAAGTGTCAATACGTAACCGGAGTCAGGTGGAACAGGGACTTTGAGCTAGGCCAAGCAAAAGTAAGGACTTAGTTCCATCACTTAGAAGGCTTCACCACAACGTTGGCCAGGCAGTACAGCTACAGAGAAAGCTGGAGTTTTAGAGTTAACTTCGCTTCAGGCAAGTTGGACTCACATTATATGGAAGTTAAGGAGGCCTCTAACCTGCTCGGCTGCTACCTGAATGTGCACTCTCCACCCTGACCAGCTTCCCGGGATCTGCTTGAACCATCATCAGTAAAAGGTATGAAAGAAGCTGCATTGTGTTTGGCTGAATTATTACTACACCCTGCATCATCATCACCATAGACTTCCAGGGACCAGTCTCACCTGTGGGAGACTTACCACCCAGCTGCCCCATAACATCCCCTGTGAAGACCCTTACAGCAGCGCTGGTACAATTACCAGAAACCACAGGTGGCGTCACGAACTATCCTAACAATCCCCTGTAAATATCCCCCCCATTGCACGACCGCCAGGGCCACAGACCGAGCCACCGCTACCAGTGACAACTCCCATAGATGCCCATGGGCTCGGCTCCGAGTACCCCATAGCCCTGGTATCCACAATTGTGGTGCGTGGTCGCAACACCGACACTGAGGAGTCCAGAGTAGAGCAGTGCCCAGCGAGGAGAGGCATTTCATTTTTTTTAATGTTTGGAGCAATATATGGGGAGTATTATACACTGGAGAATTATATATGGGGCCCACCATACACTGGAGCATTATAAATGGGGCCCATCATACACTGGAGCATCATATACGGGGCCCTTTATACACTGGAGCATCATATAGGGCCCATTATATATGGAGCATTATATAGGCCCTTCATACACTAGAGCATCATCCATGGGGCCCATCATATACTGGAGCATCATATGGGGACCATTATATATGGTGCATCATATGGGGCACATTATATATGGAGCATCACATGGAGACCATTATATATGGAGCATTATATATGGGGACCATTATATTTGGAGCATTATATGTGGCTCATCATACACTGTAGCATAATATATGGGGCCCATCATATACTAGAGCAGGGGTCTCAAACTCAATTTACCCGGGGGCCGCTGGAGGTAGAATCTGGGTGAGGCTGGGCCGCATCAGGTTTTCCACAAGAAAAGCTCTTACAAAACAGGTGGAAATAGGCTATCACGACTAAATGAATTATTCTTAATATGTTACAATACCAGGATCTGAGGATTTTCTGTTTCGAGGTCAAGAGCTCTCTGATGCGATGTTGCTGCCTGTCTCGCTTCCTTTATCTTTTGACACTGCAGTGTGGTGGACAAGAAAACATTAACTGGTTAACAGCAAGAAGTCATTCCCCCCCAGCGCTCATTCTCCCCCATTGCTTTTTCCCCATCACCCTATCGTTGCTTTTCCCCATCACTCCCATCATTGCTTTTTCCCCAGCATTGCTTTTTCCCCCATCACACCCATCATTGCTTTTTCCGCATCATTGCTTTTCCCCATCACTCCCATCATTGCTTTTCCCCATCACTCCCATCATTGCTTTTCCCCATCACTGCTTTTCCCCATCATTGTTTTTCCCCCATCACTCCCATCATTGCTTTTCCCCATCACTGTTTTTCCACATTGCTTTTCCCCATTACTCCCATCATTGCTTTTCCCCATTACTCCCACATTGCTTTTCCCCATCATTGCTTTTCCGCATTACTCCCACATTGCTTTTCCCCATTACTCCCACATTGCTTTTCCCATCACTGTTTTTCCACATTACTCCCACATTGCTTTTCCCCATTACTCCCACATTGCTTTTCCCCATCATTGCTTTTCCGCATTACTCCCACATTGCTTTTCCCCATCATTGCTTTTCCGCATTACTCCCATCATTGCTTTTCTCCATTACTCCCACATTGCTTTTCCCCATCATTGCTTTTCCGCATTACTCCCACATTGCTTTTCCCCATTACTCCCACATTGCTTTTCCCATCACTGTTTTTCCACATTACTCCCACATTGCTTTTCCCCATTACTCCCACATTGCTTTTCCCCATCATTGCTTTTCCGCATTACTCCCACATTGCTTTTCCCCATCATTGCTTTTCCGCATTACTCCCACATTGCTTTTCCCCATTACTCCCACATTGCTTTTCCCATCACTGTTTTTTCACATTACTTCCACATTGCTTTTCCCCATCACTGTTTTTCCCCATTACTCCCACATTGCTTTTCCCCATTACTCTCACATTGCTTTTCCCCATTATTCCCACATTGTTTTTCCCCATTACTCCCACATTGCTTTTCCCCATTACTCTCACATTGCTTTTCCACATTATTCCCACATTGCTTTTTCCCATTACTCCCACATTACTTTTCCCCATCATTGCTTTTCTCCATTACTCCCACATTGCTTTTCCCCATCATTTCTTTTCCCCATTACTCCCACATTGCTTTTCCCCATCACTGTTTTTCCACATTACTCCCACATTGCTTTTCCCCATTACTCCCACATTGCTTTTCCCCATCAGTTTTTCCCCATTGCTTTTCCCCATCACTGCTTTTTCCCCATCACTCTCCTACCACACACACACACCACCTCTCACCTGTACATACACATGCACACACACACACACACCACATCTCACCTGTCCGGTGGCCCGGGCTTCCTCACTCTGACAGAGCAGGCAGCTGAATGATGATGTCATTCAGCGGCGCTGCTCTCTGTGTCAGAGACAGGAAGCGCGGGCAGCAGCAGGAGATGAGGTGAGTATGCCCGGCGACATCTTTCTGTGGTATCGCTCATTAAGCTTATGAATATGGGCGCCACGCCTATGAGAGGAGTGGCGACGATATTCATGACCTTAATGACCGGTACTACCAGTGACTGGGATTTCACATGCGGTGTTTCTCGCATGTGAGATCCCAGCCGAGGGTCGCAAAATACCGTACCAAGGGCCCATGAGGTGGGGGCCGCAAACTTGTGTCCCGAGGGCCGCAGTTGGCCCGCGGGCCGCGAGTTTGAGACCCCTGTACTAGAGCATCATATGGGGTTTATTATTTATGGGGCATCATATAGGGCCCTTTATATATGGAGCATCATATGAAGCACATATGGGGCCTATTCTGTATGGAGCATTATATGGAGCCCATTCTGTATGGAGCAATATATGGGGCCCATTATATACTGTATGGAGCTTTATATGCAACTCATTATACTGTATGGAGCAATATGTGGGGCTCATTATACTCTATGGGGACCGTTCTATACTATATGGCACATTATATGGGGACCATCATATACTGGAGCATGTGGAGTTCATCATATACTGTATGGAACATTATATGGGACCAATTATGTATGGAGCAATATATGGGGCTTATTATACTGTATGAAGCATTATATTGGGCCCATTATTCTGTATGGAGCATCATATATGGGACTCATTATTCTATATGGAGCAATATATGGGGCTCATTATTCTGTATGGTGCACTATGTGGTGCCCATAATACTGTATGGAGGACTATACTGTCTGGTTTTTGAGCTATTGTAGAATTTACAATAGATATCATTCATGTAATGTAAGAAGTGAAGTATTGGCATTGTACTATACCTATATTTCTCTGCTGTATAGGAGCATCATGAATGGTGGTATGTGTTAAAGGGGCCCACTGAGACTCTTTCGCCCGGGGCCCACGAAAACATGGAGCCCAGCCCTGCCCCCCCCACAACTTTAGTCAAATAACCCCCAGTTTTCAATGCGCTACTATTATTATAAAGTAAATTAAGTTTGACAAGCTTAAATAATAAGAATTGATGTAGTTGGCATTGAAATGGGCACTGTAAGTGTGTTTACTGTCCTCCACTCACTGCCGACTTTTCTTCCCAATTGACTTGCATTGGGGTCGAGTCGGGTTTCAGTCGGAACTCCGACTTTTTTCCCTTCCCCATGACAGCACCGTGATGTGAGAGATGGCTTCCGCCCCCAGAAACAGGAAACCTGCAGGGGAGATAAAAGAAGGGGCAGTACCTCTCTCCTCAGTTTGGTTTCCTGTTTCTGGGACCGGGAGCCTGCGGCATGTGTTTACCTTAAGAGGGATCCCGCTCCGATGTGAAAAGAGTCCGGGCGCAGGAGGCATCCTGGTGATGTAGAGGTCTGCGATGCAAGCCGGCAATACCGGCATCTGACGCTGTCAGGGCGTGCTCCATCCTGCGCCTGGACCCCCCGGCGACCGCTCCTGGCCGGAGGCTGAGCCGGGGAGGAAGCGGCGTGTACATCCCGACGCTGGCGCTGGGTGGATGTGACGACTTCCGGGTTGCACCGGAAGTGACGTCACACACCGGGGGAGAGCGGTGCCCTGAACGCTCCTAGCAGGTAGTTGATTCAGGAGCGCGCACACTGCTCCTATCCCCAAGCATAAAAGGGACTGTGCACATGGGAATGGTGGCAGCAGCTCCCCTAACAATATGGCAGACCCAGCAGAGGAGACGCCGGTGCCTGTACAGGAGAACCCACCAACGACTGTGGTACCTGAGGCTGGTGGGTGAGTGCCTTTTTAAGGCAAAAAAGATCACTCTGGTAATGGGTTTTTTTCTGTGTCATGTTTATTTAGGCAAAGAAAGCCACATCCAAGCAGAAAAATAAAGCCTGCGCTCTATGTCTAAAAACACTCCCAAAAGCATACGAAAAACAGATTTGTCGCAAATGTATTGACAAAACCGTAGCACAAGAGTCGCCATCTTTGCTCCAGAATATAAAAACCATGATCAAGGAAGAAGTAAAAACTTCTGTAAAAGAGCAGATTAGGCAACAGATGACATATAGTAACCCTCCCTCTCTTCCACCCGCACATATTTCGGATATAGATTCGGGAGACGAACCAGGGGAAATAGTAGCTTCTGATGACTCAGAAATCGAGTCTTCGGAGGATGAATATGGTCGCCCCCATTTTTTGTCCGAAGATATCGGAAAGCTACTTAAACTGGTCAGGTCCACCATGGGGGTCGAAACACCCAGAGAATAGCGATCAGTCCAAGATTCTATGTTTAGTAATCTGGAAGGGAAAAAGCGAAAGGTTTTTCCTTTCCATGATAACTTACTAAATTGAGTGCCAAGTTATATTTATATTGCTATTTGGGCTGGAGACCCTACTAGTGCACCAGACATTTCCGTAGTCTCTTTGAGTGCCGTGTTATTTACTCGTAACTTACTAAATTTGATTAAAAGAGAGTGGAAAAAGCCGAACAAGAAAATGTCGGTTCTACAAGCCTTAAAACTAAAATATCCCTTTGACGAAGAGGTCTGCGAAAAAATGGGAAAAAGCGCCAAAATTAGACGCAGCCATAGCCAGTACCTCCAGGGGAATAGCACTTCCATTCGAAGATATGGGAGCATTAAAGGATCCCCTTGACAAAAAAGCTGATACTTTTCTAAAGTCAGCCTGGGAGGCTTCAGCATGGTCATTTAAACCAGTAGTGGCCGCCACTTGCACGGCTCGTGCTATGGTTAAGTGGTTGGAAGAGCTAAGCGACCAGATAAGGGACAGATGTCCAAGGGATACATTGCTGGAAGCAATACCCTCCTTACAGAAAGCTGTGGGGTTTCTGGCAGATGCGGCGGTTGACTCGGTCCGTTGTGCTGCTCGCGCATGTGCCCTGTACAATTCCGGACGTAGAGCACTATGGCTAAAAACTGGTCAGCAGATTTTCAGTCAAAGGTAAAACTCTGCGGAGTCCCCTGTGAAGGCCAATACCTGTTTGGAAAAGCCTTAGACGAAATTTTAGAAACAGCTGCAGACAAAAAGAAACAATTCCCACCGCCGCCCTTATCTAGGCGGCGCTGGGGTGACTTTCGGCAGCCTTTCGGGGGTCTGGGAGAGGAAGCCGAGGCCGCTCAGATGATAGATCCATGTGGGGAAAAGTCTGGAGAGATAGGAAGGATAGAGGGTTCCTCTTTAGTAAACCTCCCCACAAACCAGATCCAAAACACCAATGACGCCAGAGGTCCGGTGGGGGGAAGACTCCGGTTCTTTGTCCATCAGTGGGAGGCACTGCCGTCCTCACAGTGGATAACCAACCTGATGGCAGAGGGCGTAAAGTTAAGTTTCACCACCCTCCCTCCACAGCGGATGGCAGTTACTCGTGTCACCAAAATAAATCAGGTCATATTAGAGGGGGAAATTCAGCTCCTCATTCAAAAAGAGGTGCTTGTAAATGTTCCAGTCCACGAGAAAGGGAGAGGCTTTTACAACACTCTGTTTCTAATGCCCAAACCAGACGGGTCGGTAAGGGTAATCTGCAATTTAAAGGCCCTAAACAGGTATATCCGGTTAGAAAAATTCATAATGGAGACCCTGAGATCGACAGTAAAACTACTATATCCAGGTTGCTACATGGCGGTAGTAGATCTATCAGATGCATACTACCATGTAACAATTTATGGGGAGCACCAGCAGTTCCTGAGAGTGTTAGTGGAGATTGCGGGGGTTCTCACTCACCTACAGTACCAGTGCCTGCCCTTTGGGGTTTCAATAGCCCCACGTATTTTCACAAAGATAGTCTCAAAGGTAGCATCCTTCCTGAGGAAATAAAATATACTACTAGTACCCTATTTAGAATGACTTTTTGATTATAGCGGACAGCCAGGAGGACGGCATAAAAGCAGTCACAAGAGTACGGGAGGTACTAATCAACTTGGGCTGGATAATAAATTTGAAAAAATCAAAAATGGTTCCAGTCCAGATACAGGAGTTCCTGGGTATCCAGTTAAATTCTCTCACATGAGAAAGTGTTCTCACAGACAGAAAGATGTGCATCATACAGCAAAAGATAAACCGTATACAATCAAGTCAGTCCACTTCCCTAAGGGAAGCAATATCCCTTCTAGGTATGCTAACAGCCACAATCCCTGCGGTTCCATGGGCTCAAATACACACCAGACAGTTGCAGTGGCAGATAATATCCGAACAAGAGATAAATACCAGAAGGTCTGGGAAAGATTCCTGGAATTTTCGGGATGCTCCCTATCGAATACAACCCAAGAGGTCCCAATATCCGAAGTGTTGAAGTTCCTCCAAAAAGGGCTAGAAAGAGGGCTATCCACCAGCACTCTAAAAGTGCAGGTCGCGGCATTCGGTGTGTTGTTTGATCAAAAACTTGCTAACCACCCTTGGGTATACAGGTTCATTCGAGCCTCATTTACGACCAGACCCTTTAAGACGCGATTGAAGGTAGCTTCCTGGGATCTAAATTTAGTACTCAATGCTCTGACTTCTCCTCCGTTCGAGCCTCTTACATCCATCTCAATAAAATCCCTCTCTAAAGACTGTCCTTCTGGTAGCCCTAACGTCAGCACGACGCATTAGTGAATTGCAGGCTATCTCTGCTAACCCACCATATACTACCGTCCTGGATGACAGGGTGGTTATTAGAACTGACCACGCTTTCCTGCCGAAGGTAAATTAAAAATTTCATAGAAACCAGGAGATACCTTTGCCTTCCTTTTGTGCCAATCCAAAATCCCAGGGAGAAGAAACCTTCCATTGCCTAGATGTTAGACGGTGTCTATTTCAGTATCTAGAAGTAACGGAGCCCTGGCGACAGTCGTCAGCCCTTTTTGTCTCCTTCCAGGGGACAAACAGGGGAAGGCAGGCCTCAAAATCAACCATTGCACGGTGGCTTCGTATGTCTATTTCACTTTCCTACTCTTCTTTAGGGAAAGCGCCTCCACTAGGGGTGACGGCTCACTCTGCAAGAGCCATCGCCACATCCTAGGCAGAAAGGGAAAATGCATCTGTGGAACAGATCTGTAATGCAGCAGTATGGTCTTCACCTTCCACTTTCTTCCGTCACTACAGGCTAGACCTAGGGCGTTCAAATCTTGCCTTTGGGAGGAAAGTGTTATCTGCTGTCGTCCCACCCTAGGATTCTTTCTATTTCTTCCTCTCACATCACGGTGCTGTCATGGGGAAGGGAAAAAATGATAATTACTGACGGGTAATTTGATTTTCCAGATCCATGACAGCACCGCATTAATTTCGGCCTTGTCTTGGTGATGGTGGTATGATTCACGGGTAAATAGTGGAAATAATATAAAACGAATATATTTATACATGCCCATATGTAAACGTCGATTCAAAAATATGAACAAATTGAACTAATAAGGCGGCTACCTTCCATACTCTGTAAACAAAACTGAGGAGAGAGGTACCGCCTCCTTCTTTTATCTCCGCTGCAGGTTTCCTGTTTCTGGGGGCGGAAGCCATCTCTCACATCACGGTGCTGTCATGGATCTGGAAAATCAAATTACCCGTAAGTAATTATCATTTTTCCGATAGTCGGCCGATTTTGTTCGACTCGACTTTTGATAAAGTCGGGTGGTCTGAAACCCGACTCGACCCTCCCGGAGGCAAAGTCGCTCATCTCTACTCCCCACCTTTGAAATTACAGACCCGACATGAAAAATGACACATGGTTTACATACAGTTAACCATGTCATTTAATGTAGTTTGATATATGGTTTTCACTAACAATTACATGAGTGTATGTGTGCAAAATCAAAATTTCATACATGTAGGGGTTAATGAAAGGTGTAAATTCGTTGCAAAAAAATGCGTGGGCTCCCGCGCTATTTTCTCAACCAGACAAAGCCAGCGAGTGGGGGCAGATAATAATAGCCTAGGGAAGGTGCATTTATTTTGTGCCACCCCCTGGCTACTAACATCTGCCCCAGCCACCCCAGAAAAGGCAAATCTATAATTAGATGCACCCTTTCTGGCACTTAGCCCGTCTATTCCCATTGCCCTGTAGCGGTGGCGAATGGGTTAATAATGGGTTAAAGCCACCTTGCTATTGGAAGGTGACTTTAAGCCAGGTTAATAATTGAGAGTTGTCAATAGTTGTCAATTAATTGATTGCTTCCCAGGCTAAACAGTTCACTTCGGGTCAGCCGGGGACTCCCTCTGACGTCATTGATGCTGTGCGGTGTCCCCTGCTGACCTGAAGTGAACTGATTAGCTTGGGAAGCAATCAATTAAGCTTCCCACACTAATCTCTTCCTCTCCTGCCAGTCGGGAGATTAGCTCATTCCTTCGGAGGTTTATAGCTGAGCTGCCAGCATTAGCTGTGCTGCTAGCTGTAAACCTGTTAGCCCTTTCTGATGGATTATAGCGTGGGACCTGACTGTGCGTCAGATAGGTAAGAAAAAGCTTGCTTTATTATTTTATTTTTATTACAGGAGAACAAGGGAATCGAGGATTACCTGTAGAATAAAAGATGGTCAAAAACTGTGTTTATTTCATTAAAATGATTTTTCATTAATGTGTGTGTGTGTATTTTTTAACCGTTTCATACAATAGGATTAATAATTGATAGCTGTCTAATTGACAACTCTCAATTATTAACCTGGCTTAAAAGTCACCTTCCAATAGCAAGGTGTCTTTAACCCATTATTAACCCATTCGCCACCGCTACAGGGAAATGGGAATAGACGGGCTAAGTGCCAGAAAGGGCGCATCTACAGTCATGGCCAAAAGTTTTGAGAATGACATAAATATTAATTTTTACAAAGTCTAGTGCTTCACTTTTTCTAATGGTAATTTGCATATACTCCAGAATGTTATAAAGAGTGATCAGCTTAACAGCAATTACTTGCAAAGTCAATATTTGGCTAGAAAATGAACTTTATCCCCCAAAACACATTTCAACATCATTGCAGCCCTGCCTTAAAAGGACCAGCTAACCTCTTTTCAGTGATTGCTCTATTAACACAGGTGTGGGTGTTGATGAGGACATGGCTGGAGATCAATCTGTCATGATTAAGTAAGAATGAGACCACTGGACACTTTAAAAGGAGGCTGGTGCTTGGCATCATTGTTTCTCTTCTGTTAACCATGGTTATCTCTAAAGAAACACGTGCAGTCATCATTGCAATGCACAAAAATGGCCTAACAGGGAAGAGTATCGCAGCTAGAAAGATTGCACCTAAGTCAACAATCTATCGCATTATCAAGAACTTCAAGGAGAGAGGTTCCATTGTGCCAAAAAGGCTCCAGGGCGCCCAAGAAAGACTAGCAAGCGCTAGGACCGTCTCTTAAAAGTGTTTCAGCTGCGGGATCGGGCTACCAGCAGTGCAGAGCTTGCTCAGGAATGGCAGCAGGCAGGTATGAGTGCATCTGCACGCACTGTGAGGCGGAGACTCTTGGAGCAAGGCCTGGTCTCAAGGAGGGCAGCAAAGAAGCCACTTCTCTCCAGAAAAAACATCATGGACTGACTGATATTCTGCAAAAGGTACATGCAGTGGACTGCTGAGGACTGGGGTAAAGTTATTTTCTCTGATGAATCCCCTTTTCGATTGTTTGGGACATCAGGAAAACGCCTAATTCGGAGAAGACAAGGTGAGCGCTACCACCAGTCTTGTCTCATGCCAACTGTTAAGCATCCTGAAACCATTCATGTGTGGGGTTGCTTCTCAGCCAAGGGAATCGGCTCTCTCACAGTCTTGCCTAAAAATACAGCCATGAATAAAGAATGGTACCAGAATGTCCTCCAAGAGCAACTTCTCCCAACCCTCCAAGAGCAGTTTGGCGATCAACAATGCCTTTTCCAGCATGATGGAGCACCTTGCCATAAAGCAAAGGTGATAACTAAATAGCTCAGGGAACAAAACATAGAGATTTTGGGTCCATGGCCTGGAAACTCCCCAGATCTTAATCCCATTGAGAACTTGTGGTCAATCATCAAGAGACGGGTGGACAAACAAAAACCTAAAAATTCTGACAAAATGAAATCATTGATTGTGCAAGAATGGACTGCTATCAGTCAGGATTTGGTCCAGAAGTTGATTGAGAGCATGCCAGGGAGAATTGCAGAGGTCCTGAAGAAGAAGGGTCAACACTGCAAATATTGACTTGCTGCATTAACTCATTGTAACTGTCAATATAAGCTTTTGTTACTCATATATGTTTGCAATTATTATATTTCTGTCTGTAATAAAAACATCTGTCAAACACACATAAAAACCAGAGGGCAGCAGATCATGTGAAAATATAATATTTGTGTAATTCTCAAAACTTTTGGCCATGACTGTAGTTATAGATTTGCCTTTTCTGGGGGGGCTGGGGGCAGATGTTAGTAGCCAGGGGGTGGCACAAAATAAATGCACCCTCCCTAGGCTATTATTATCTGCCCCCACTCGCTGGCTTTGTCTGTCTGGTTGAGAAAATAGCGCGGGAGCCCACGCATTTTTTTGCAACGAATTTACACCTTTCATTAACCCCTATATGTATGAAATTTTGCACACATACACTCATGTAATTGTTAGTGAAAACCATATATCAAACTACATGAAATGACATGGTTAACTGAATTGAATTAGCGGCTATTATACTATGTAGAAATGCATGAACTATAAATATATGTATATACAGTACAGACCAAAAGTTTGGACACACTTCTCATTCAAAGATTTTTCTGTATTTTCGTGACTATGAAAATTGTAGAATCACACTGAAAGCATCAAAACTATGAATTAACACATGTGGAATTATACATTACACTTTAGCGAGCTGAGTGTAACCGGTGCGCAAGTGCGAACGGTGGTAAGTGTGACTTGAGATTCAGTGACTTTGGATTCAGGGAGTTGACAAGGGAGGAATTACTGAATTGCTGTTATAATAATAATAATCTTTATTTATTTTTTTTTACTTATCTTCTGTCTGGTAAAATCCCCATTAGGAATGTGCTCCACTATTGCCAATGCCATCCAGTGTACATCTTGCCCCATGTATGCAGTCCTTGAACAGCTAGTCGAGGGTGCATACTGCTGTGCGAGATGTGAGCACATTGTGCATTTGGAAGCCCAGATACTGGATCTAAATGTGCTGCTGAGATCCATAGACAATATGGAAACTCACTGAGCAGATGCTCAATGGGATAGATGAGGGGGGGATGCTAGGATGGAGCTGCAGGACTGTGAAGCAGCAAGCTGGGTGACAGATAGAAGGCGGGGTAGAGGGAAGAGCACCAGGGAGGCTAGTACTGATCTGGCACACCCCAATAAGTTTGCAAAGTTGGCAGATGAGGGGAGTGTCAGTACAGGGGTAGCACTGCTGCAGCAAGGCATGTCCTCTGAAAGCCAGAGGAGTGTCTGCTCCAGTAAGGGGGGAATTAGGAGAGTAGGGCAGGCTAAACAGGTCCTGGTAGTGGGGGACTCAATTATTAGGGGAACAGATAGGGCAATCTGTCACAAAGACAGGGATCGTCGAACAGTGTGATGCCTACCTGGCGCTCGAGTCCGACACATCGCTGATCGGGTTGACAGATTACTGGGAGGGTGTTATGTTTCGGTAGCTGAGGAGGACAGGAACAACAGCAGGGCAGCCGAACACCTGAGATGTTGGTAACTGATGGGTTGCAGATTCTTAAACTAACGACACAACTAGAGGTAGCCGTGGAGCGTTCCTACGTTGATCCTAGAAGCATCGTCACAGCCTGAGAGATAACTACACCTAAAGGCAGAAAGATGAAAGCTATCTGCCCCGGAGCAGATCCCCGAAGAAAATAGGAAGCCCCCAAACATACAAAGGCGGCCAGACAAGACGAAAACACGAACGCAGGCAGAAAACAGACTGAGCAAACGCTGGGGCCACAAGCTGACTAAATAGGATAGGACAAGAGAGATTACTTTCTGCAACCCAGAAAACCCTACAAAATCCAACAATTCTGATTACAAAAATACTGAGATCACACAATCTCGCCACCCACTAAATCAGATCTCAGTGTGAATAAAAACCAAGCCACAGCCGCTGAAAAAACACTCCAGCAAACTTCCAAATGAACCAGGAACCACAATTGAGACAAGAACAATTGATCACCGGCAACCATCATGGGAGGGAACCTCCCATATATCAGACCAGTCCGTGATTCCAGATTGCCACTCCTCACTGAAAGGTTCAGTACTGTCTGTAACCACCAGAGGGAGCCTCTGCTCAGAAACCATCTCTAGCACATTCATAACAGGAGGGGCTGGTGAGGACCCAGCGGTCATGGTGCACATTGGCACAAATGACAAAGTTATAGGTAGGTGGAAGTTCCTTAAAGATGATTTCAGGGTATTAGGCTGCAAGCTTAAAGCAAGGACCTCCAACGTGGTATTTTCTGAAATACTGCCTGTACCACGTGCCACACCAGAGAGGCAACGGGAGATTAGGGAGGTTAATAAGTGGCTCTAGAATTGGTGTAGGAAGGAGGGGTTTGGATTCCTGGAGAACTGGGCCGACTTCTCAATTGGCTACAGGTTCTATGCTAGCGACGGGCTGCACCTCAATGGGGAGGGTTCAGCTGTGCAGGGGGAGAAAATTGCTAGAAGGTTGGAGGAGTCTTTAACCCCTTCACCCCCAAGGGTGGTTTGCACGTTAGTGACCGGGCCAATTTTTACAATTCTGACCACTGTCTCTTTATGAGGTTATAAATCTGGAACGCTTCAACGGATCTTCGCGATTCTGAGATTGTTTTCTCGTGACATACTGTACTTCATGATAGTGGTAAAATTTCTTCCATATAACTTGCGTTTATTTTTGAAAAAAAATGCAAATATGGCAAAAATTTTGAAAATTTTGCAATTTTCAAACTTTTAATTTTTATTCTCTTAAAACAGAGAAATATGTCACACAAAATAGTTAATAAATAACATTTCCCACATGTCTACTTTACATCAGCACAATTTTGGAACCAAAATTTTTTTTTGTTCGGAAATTATAAGGGTTAAAAGTTGACCAGCGATTTCTAATTTTTGCAACAAAATTTACAAAGCCATTTTTTAGGGACCACCTCACATTTGAAGTCACTTTGAGGGGTCTATGTGGCAGAAAATACCCAAAAGTGACACCATTCTAAAAACTGCACCCTCAAGGTACTCAAAACCACATTCAAGAAGTTTATTAACCCTTCAGGTGCTTCACAGGAGCTGAAGCAGCGTGGAGGGAAAAAATGAACATTTAATTTTTTAGTCACAAAAATGAACTTTTACAAAAAAAAATTATTTTCACAAGGGTAAAAAGAGAAAATGGACAGATAAAGTTGTTGTGCAATTTCTCCTGAGTACGCCAATACCCCATATGTGGGGGAAAACAACTGTTTGGGCACACGGCAGAACTCGTAAGGGAAGGAGCGGCGTTTGACTTTTTCAAACCAAAATTGGCTGGAATTGAGATTGGACGCCATGTTGTGTTTGGAGATCCCCTGATGCGCCTAAACAGTGGAAACCACCACAAGTGAAACCATTTTGGAAACTAGACCCCCTATGGAACTTATCTAGATCTGTTGTGAGCACTTTGAACCCCCAAGTGTTTCACAAAAGTTTATAATGCCTAGGTGTAAAAAAAAAACAATTTTCCACAAAAATGATTTTTTAGTCCCAAATTTTTGATTTTTCCCAAGGAAATTGGACCCCAAAGTTGTTGTCCAATTTGTCCTGAGTACGCTGATACCCCATATGTGGGGGGGGGAAACTGGGCGCACGGCAGGGCTTGGAAAGGAAGTAATAACCTTTTGGAATGCAGATGTTAATGGGGGTCATGTTCCATTTGCAGTGCCCCAGATGTGCCTAAACAGTGGAAACCCCCCACAAGTGACCCCATTTTGGAAACTAGACCCCCTAAGGAACTTATCTAGATCTGTGGTGAGCACTTTGAACCCCCAAGTGCTTCACACAAGTTTATAATGCCCGGGCATGAATATAAAAAATCCTATTTTTTTCCCACAAAAATTATCTTTTAGTCACCAATTTTTTATTTTCCCAAGAGTAACAGGAGAAATTGGACCACAAACGTTGTTGTCCAATTTATCCTGAGTACTCAATATGTGGGGGGGGAACCACTGTTTGGGATCACGGCAGAGCTCGGAATGGAAGGAGCACCATTTGACTTTTTCCAACCAAAATGGGCTGGAATTGAGATTGGACGCCATGTTGCATTTGGAGAGCCCCTGGTGTGCCTAAACAGTGGAAACCCCCCACAAGTGACCACATTTTGGAATTAGACCACCTAATGAACTTATCTAGATCTGTGGTGAGCAATTTGAACCCCCAAGTGCTTCACACAAGTTTATAACGTAGAGCGGTAAAATTAAAAAATCATATTTTTTCCACAAAAATTATCTTTTCACCCCAATTTTTATGCAGACTCCAAAAGTTATTGTGCAATTTGTGCTGAGTACGCTGATACCCCATATGTGGGGGGTGTGATGAAACGTGCACACGGTATCACGTCTTGAGATCCCTCCGTGCCGCAAATGTGACGAAAACGCGCACACACACGACGGATGCTGCCGTCCGACCCAATACTGTGCAGGGATTTATAATTATCCCACTTCCACTTAGGAACTTGCAGCTCTCTGGTGCCCCCTTACCCTCAGGTCAGTCAGGGAACTGCACCTAGGATAATTAGTCGCCAGACGGGCCACTTGGATGTGTGCTGGCTATTGGGCACGCTGCAGTGAGGGAATTATAATTACTCCGGACCGCAGCCAGGCAATACACTTATAAAACCCGCTCCGTCACTGCCAACGCCACCCAATAGGTTAACACTTTACACCCCTTCCTTTTAGTTGCCACCAGCTACGATTTACTTAATGAACAATTTATCAAGAGGGTCCGTAGCAACCCCAAAACAGTAGCGTAGTACTTCAGGCACGTGCTGATTCGTTTATAGAGCAGGAGAAACAAACTAGTAAATTTTATATCTTTACTCCAAAAAGGTTTGACAGTGTTTATAAAGTTTTAAAACAAGATTTTACAAAAGGGGAGACAATCGAAATATGTACAATATGGTTACAGAAAATAAAAGGGGTTAACATAAGGAAGATCAACTTACAGTTCTTAGATCATAGTAGGCAAGCCATGCGGTCGGGGGATGGGAGACACATCACAATGCATCACAGAGCTGCTCTACGTCTGGTGTCCAGGGCAGATCTGAGGCAGAATACCTGGCCCCTACCTTATAGACCTGTGGCCGTGACATCATAAACGGGGTGGAGTTACCAGGGTCCTCCTCTTGCTCTAAGTGGTAATCTTAGTTCAGAAAACTCATACAGCGATGCACAGCATACCATTGTACTCCGCAAGATGTTGGCGTGCATTTAAGTCTAAACGCAGAGTGCCTGGGTGGATCGGCTAAGCAGAAATCTGTTTCTTGGGTTCTGTTGCAGCTGGAGCCAGGAAAAACATGGGCCAGGAAGCCCCATCGACGCAGGTCGCAGAACTGCTACTTTTGTACTTTTATCATACTCTCACATTGCATTACATCTGAATGAATGAATTCCTATTATTGTCTATGAGAGGCAGAAGCACATGGGCAGACAATGCAGACCCCCGCGGTGAGGAGGGAAACTCCAGCCCTGGCAGCTCAGATTACACTGAGACTGATTGCAGGCTGGGAGGGGGAAGGGAAGCGCAGCTATACACAGGCTGCTAAATGTAGTAGATGTCATCACATCTCCCCCTTAGAGGGCGCTACGGAGGCATGACCTG
Organism: Oophaga sylvatica; assembly: GCA_033576555.1. Taxonomy (NCBI): domain Eukaryota; kingdom Metazoa; phylum Chordata; class Amphibia; order Anura; family Dendrobatidae; genus Oophaga; species Oophaga sylvatica. Next base: position 445,270,500 of record JARQOD010000002.1, on the reverse strand, counting down.
TCGGTAATCCGCCATGCGCACCTCAGCGGGTTCGCCACGTCATGACAACCCATCAGCATTCCCATGATCGCTGCCTTTCTTGTGTTGTACGGCAAAATCATACTGCTGTAGGGCAAGGCTCCAGCGTAGCAACCTACCATTGGTTCCGGACACTGTGTGCAGCCAGCTCAGAGGGTTGTGGTCGGTGACCACCTTGAAGGTGCGCCCGTACAGGTAGGGCTGCAAACGTTGCAGTGCCCAGACCATGGCCAGACACTCCTTCTCGATGGTGGGTTATGCCACTTCCTTCGGTAGAAGTTTCCGGCTCAGGTACAACACGGGGTGCTCCTGGTTCCCCGAATCAACCTGGCTGAGTAAAGCACCGAGGCCAAATTCGCTGGCGTCAGTCTGTACCAGGAATGGCTGACTGCTGTCGACGGCTTTCAACACTGGAGAGCTGCACAGGGCTGTTTTCAAAGCTCGGAATGCCACCTCACAGCCATCTGTCCAGCTGACTGTTTGGGGTAGACCGCCCTTGGTGAGGTCCGTCAAGGGTTTTGCAATGGCGCTATAGTTCGGTACGAAACGCCTATAGTACCCTGCAGTGCCCAGGAAGGACTTCACCTGCTTTTTGGTCCTGGGGGTGGGCCAGGACATGATCGCGTCCACTTTCTCGGGCTCTGGACTCATGGAACCCCCCGCCTACCCGGTGCCCCAGGTAGTGGATCTCCCTCATGCCCATCTAGCATTTTCCCGGCTTGATGGTCAGACCTTCCTGGTGAATACGCTTGAGCACCTCCTGGAGATGCTGAAGGTGTTCCTCCCAGGTGAAACTGATGACGGCAACGTCGTCCAGGTACGCCACCGCGTACTCCTCCAGTCCCTGAAGCAGGTGGTTGACCATCCGCTGAAAAGTGGCAGGGGCATTCTTCATGCCGAAAGGCATGACCGTGGACTCGTACACTCCAAAAGGGGTGATAAAGGCGGATTTCTCCTGCGCCGCAGGGCTCAGGGGAATCTGCCAGTATCCCCGGCTTAAATCCATGATGGATATGTACTTGGCATTCGCCAACCGCTCCAGCAGATCCTCGATGCGTGGCATTGGGTGCGCATCAGAAGTAGTGATGGCGTTGAGCCCCCTGTAGTCCATGCAGAACCGGGTGGTCCGATCCTTTTTTGGCACGAGAACTACAGGTGAGGCCCACACGCTTTTGGACGGTCGGATCACCCCAGCTGCAACATCTCATGGATCTCCTGGCGCATAATCTGCTGCACCTCCTCAGAGATCCGATAAGGTGTCCGCCGTAATGGGGCATGATTCCCGGTGTCCACCTCGTGGACTGCCAACTTGGTCCTTCCGGGTCGGTTAGTGAACTCGGCCCGGAAGGGTCCCAGAGTGGTCAGCAACTGCAACCGCTGGGAGACGGTTAGCGAGGCATTTACCTCCATGTCCTCAATGGACCCATTGGCCTTGGCTTGGGCCAGCATGTCCAGGAGGGGGTCCTCCTCCCCGTCCTCGGGCAGGTTGCAGATCGGTAGGACGCAGGCTTCACGCTCGTGATGGGCCTTCATCATGTTGACGTGAAAGGCCTTGCGCCTACCCCGAGTGTGGTCAAGCGTAACCACGTAGGTGACTGGGTTGAGCCGTTGGTGCACGACGTACGGGCCTTCCCAGGCTGCCTGAAGCTTATCCTTTGGTACGGGGACCAGCACCCACACCTTTTGACCCACCTGGTAGGTCCGCTCCCGGGCGTTCTGGTCGTACCAGTGCTTCTGGTCAGCCTGAGCCTGCGTCATGTTGTCATGCACCAACTGCGCCAAGGTCTGCATCTTGTCGCTGAAGCGCATGACATAATCCACGATGGACACTTCCGTGGGGTTTGGCTCATCTTCCCAGGATTCTCTTATCAACCCAAGGGGTCCCTGGACTCGCCTGCCATACAGGAGCTCGAAGGGGGAGAACCCCGTCGAGGCCTGAGGGACTTCTCTGTAGGCAAATAGCAGGTGTGGGAGGTACCGCTCCCAATCGCTTCCCTGGGTCTCAACCAGCATGCGGAGCATCTGTTTGAGGGTACCATTAAAGCGCTCACACAAACCATTGGTCTGTGGGTAATACGCACTCGATACCATACGCGTCACCTGCATTTTGCTGCAGAGAGCCTTCATTAGGCGAGACATAAATTGGGTCCCTTGATCGGTAAGCATCTCCCTGGGAAATCCTACCCGTGAAAAGATGGTCACCAGTGCATCCGCCACCTTATCTGCCCTAATTGAGGACAGAGCTACTGCCTCTGGGTACTGGGTAGTGTAGTCTACCACGGTAAGGATGTATTGCCTTCCAGAGCTGCTGGGGACGGCCAGCGGGCCCACAATATCCACCGCGATCCTCTGGAAAGGCTCCTCTATCACTGGCAACAGGATCAGGGGAGCCTTAAGAGCAGGCCCCGCCTTCCCCACTCTTTGACAGGTGATACAGGAGCGGCAGTAGTTAGTCACATCTGTCCCCATCTTGGGCCAATAGAAGTGTTGAGACAGCCGTGCCTTAGTTTTGCTGATCCCCAAGTGTCCAGCAAGTGGAATCTCATGGGCAATCCTCAACAACTCACCTCGGAACTGGTGCGGGACGACCAGCTGTTTTTCCCTCAACCACTCCTTTTGGGAATCTCCGGGTACTGTCTCCCGGTACAACCTTCCTCGTTCCCAGAACACCCTCTCCTTATCAGTCACGGAGGTGGGCGTTTCGGCGAGGTGCAGAGCGGCCTGGAACTCCTGGCTGGAGGCAGCCAGAAGCGACGTCAGGGTTCCTTCCTCACTGGGACCCTCTGGGACCGGCTCTGGGTCCACCTCTGGTTCAGTCTCTCCTGTAGCGGAGGAGGGTCCAGATGGCCGGGCGCTACCTGCGATCCGGGCACTCTGACTGCGGGTGACAGCAGCTACATATGCAGTCTCCCTGGGGATTTCTACAGACCCATCAGCCTGCGCTGCTATGGGCTCTACCTCCCCATCCACCCCCAACACTTCAGGAGCAGTGCTACTTATGGGCCAGTTACCTTCCTCGGTGGCACTGGTCAGTGTCATGGCGTCACCTTCCTCACGGTTCCCATGCACCTCCCCATTTCCTTGAGCACTGTCGCTTGCTCCTGCTAGGGGTTCCTCAGCCGTCTCACTCCGCAGAGCGACGTGGCTGAACGCTCCTGTACCTGTGGACACATCTACCACTTCAGAGAAAGAGTTAACAGGTTCAGATGGCACAGATACATCACTATCAGCATCATTCCTAGGGAAAGAAAGGTTATCAGTTGCATAATCACTTTGCAAAGCATTGGCAGGTAACACATTCAGTTTCCCATCACCATCAACATCAACATCATGTTTAACGTTAACCTTATTATCAGATTGGGGAGGGGTGTCAGGGACATAGTACGCCACCATCCTCCCCAGGTCAGTCCCCAATAAAACATCAGTGGGCAGGTTTTCGGACACCCCCACTCCCTTCACCCCGCTCCCGGCACCCCAGTCAATGAAAACCCGGGCTATCGGCAAGGGATAGTGGACGCCCCCGATCCCGGTGACAGTTAAGGTTTTCCCCGGAATCAACTCTTCAGGGGCCGCCAGTTCGGGTCGGATGAGGGTTCGTTCAGCCCCGGTGTCCTTGAGGCCTGTAGCAAGACGGGCCCCCACGCGGACGGGCTGCACGTTGTCATCAACCCTCCCCACCACACCACCCACCAAAAGAACAGAGGCGTTGGGCCCGGAGGCCTTGGCTGGGGGGTTCTTCTGCCTCTCCGGACTGGTGGCGCTGATGTGTCCAGTCCTTTTACAGGAGAAACACTGGCGGGGGTCTGATGTAGGCCTGGCGCTGGCAAAGGGGATAGTGCCTCCAGAGGGACGGCTGGCAGGGGCACTGGGGTTGGCTGCAGGCTTACCCCCACCCCAGCGGGCGGTGACGGGCTTCCGCACCTCGGGTTTCCGGTTGGCCTCATAGCTGTCGGCGATCCATGCTGTTTTGACCGCATCCTCTGGTTCTCGGTCCAGGATGAACTGTCGGGCCTCAGCTGGGCACAGATGCAGGAACTGGTCTTTGATCATCAGGTCTCTCAGCTCCTCAAAGTTGTCAACTGACAGTCCATGGATCCACTGGTCAAAGTGGGTCCTGAGTCCTTGCACCACATCGCTATAACTGTCATGTGGGCCACGTTGGAGGTTCCGGAACTTCTTTCGGTATACCTCAGGGGTTAGCTGGTACTTGGCGATCAGGGCCTGCTTGATGGCCGAATAGTCACCATCTTGATCTGGTGGGAGTGAAGCAAACGCCTCCAGAGCTTTGCCCTTTAGCCCGGGGGTCAAGTACCTGGCCCATTGGTCTTCAGGCAGCTGGTACTGTCTGCAGACTTTCTCAAAGGCCCGCAAAAAAGTGTCCAAGTCTCCGTCCTTTTCCATCACGGGAAAGTGCTCTGGCCGGGGCTTCGGACTCTGAGAGATGCTGGGTGTACCGCTCCGGGCTGTGGAGGGCATTGCCCCTTGTCGAAGCAACTCCAGTTCATGGGCTCTCTGAGCTTCCCGCTCGGCTCTCTCAGCCTCCCGCTCAGCTCTCTCAGCCTCTCGCTGGGCTTGGGCCTCGGCTCGCTCAGCCTCTCGCTGGGCTTGGGCCTCCTGCTGGTATCGCTGGATCAGCTTCAGGCGCCCATCATGGTCGTCGGCGGAAAGTTCATCCAGGGCCGCCTGCAGGTAAGGGTCCAACCCGCCCTGGGTGTAAGCAGTCAGGGGTTGGGCCTCTGCTCCTGCGCCCTCCTCGCTCTCAGCGTGGTCCCGTGCCATCAGGGCCTGGATCACTTCGGCCTTGGTTTGGTCCATGGGGACAATCTTCCTCCACTCGCACATGGCAAGAAGAGCTTCCTTGCTACTCCGATTATACCAGTCGAATCCCCTCGTAGCCATGGTTGCCAAATAAAAGATAGGATAGAAAACAAAGAGAAGGGAGGGGTAGCCGCAAGTACACACAATTGTCTTAGGACTAATAAACACTGAGTCTGTTCTCCAAAACTTTAGTTGCAGGGTCCCTGAAGAACCGTGCAAGTTTTTTAGTGAATGGAATGATTGCTCAAACCAGATCACTAATGCTCTATAATCCCACCGCTCTGCCACCAAATGTGATGAAACGTGCACACGGTCCGCCACACGGTAGCCCGGGGTATCACGGCTTGTGATCCCTCCGTGCCGCAAATGTGATGAAAACGCGCACACACACGACGGCTGCTGCCGTCCGACCCAATACTGTGCAGGGATTTATAATTATCCCACTTCCACTTAGGAACTTGCAGCTCTCTGGCGCCCCCTTACCCTCAGGTCAGTCAGGGAACTGCACCTAGGATAATTAGTCGCCAGACGGGCCACTTGGATGTGTGCTGCTATTGGGCACGCTGCAGTGAGGGAATTATAATTACTCCGGACCGCAGCCAGGCAATACACTTATAAAACCCGCTCCGTCACTGCCAACGCCACCCAATAGGTTAACACTTTACACCCCTTCCTTTTAGCTGCCACCAGCTACGATTTACTTAATGAACAATTTATCAAGAGGGTCCGTAGCAACCCCAAAACAGTAGCGTAGTACTTCAGGCACGTGCTGATTCGTTTATAGAGCAGGAGAAACAAACTAGTAAATTTTATATCTTTACTCCAAAAAGGTTTGACAGTGTTTATAAAGTTTTAAAACAAGATTTTACAAAAGGGGAGACAATCGAAATATGTACAATATGGTTACAGAAAATAAAAGGGGTTAACATAAGGAAGATCAACTTACAGTTCTTAGATCATAGTAGGCAAGCCATGCGGTCGGGGGATGGGAGACACATCACAATGCATCACAGAGCTGCTCTACGTCTGGTGTCCAGGGCAGATCTGAGGCAGAATACCTGGCCCCTACCTTATAGACCTGTGGCCGTGACATCATAAACGGGGTGGAGTTACCAGGGTCCTCCTCTTGCTCTAAGTGGTAATCTTAGTTCAGAAAACTCATAACTTCCATAACTTAGAGATGGAGTCTCTTACAGCGATGCACAGCATACCATTGTACTCCGCAAGATGTTGGCGTGCATTTAAGTCTAAACGCAGAGTGCCTGGGTGGATCGGCTAAGCAGAAATCTGTTTCTTGGGTTCTGTTGCAGCTGGAGCCAGGAAAAACATGGGCCAGGAAGCCCCGTCGACGCAGGTCGCAGAACTGCTACTTTTGTACTTTTATCATACTCTCACATTGCATTACATCTGAATGAATGAATTCCCATTATTGTCTATGAGAGGCAGAAGCACATGTGCAGACAATGCAGACCCCCCGCGGTGAGGAGGGAAATTCCAGCGCTGACAGCTCAGATTACACTGAGCCTGATTGCAGGCTGGGAGGGGGAAGGGAAGCGCAGCTATACACAGGCTGCTAAATGTAGTAGATGTCATCACAGGGGGGAACCACTGTTTTGGTGCATGGCAGAGCTTGGAAGGGAAGGAGCGCCGTTTGACTTTTTCAACGCAGAATTGGCTGGACGCCATGTCGTGTTTGGAGAGCTCCTGGTGTGCCTAAACAGGGGAAAGCCCCTGCAAATGACACCATTTTGGAAACTAGACCCCTCAAGGAATTTGCCTAGATGTGTGGTGAGAACTTTGAATCCCCAGGTGTTTCACTAAAGTTTATAACGCCCGAGCATGAAAATAAAAAAATCTTATTTTTTCCACAAACATGATCTTTTAGTCCCCAACTTTTTATTTTCACAAGGGTAACTGTTATGTTTCGGTAGCTGAGGAGTGCAGGTAAAAAAGGCAATACACCAGAGCAGTTGGAATCTATGAGATTGCAGTACCCTGACTAACCACCACAACTAGAGGCAGCCGTGGAGCGTTCCTACGTTGGTCCTAGACGCCTCGTCACAGCCTGAGAAACTAACTACACCTAAAGATAGAAATAGGAAAGCTATCTGCCCCGGAGCAGAACCCCAAAGATAACAGAAAGCCCCCAAACATGTAATGGCGGTTAGACAAGAGGAAATACTGACACAGAAAGAAAATAGTATGAGCAAACGCTGGGGCCCAAACTATCTAAATAGAAAAGGATAGGAAGGGTACTTACTGCAATCCCAGAAAACCCTGAAAAGCACCAACTCTACTAATTTCAAAATCACCTGAGATCACACGACCTCTACCACCTAAATTAGTTCTCTGGTGTAACAAAATAAAAACAGCAGCCACTGAAAAAACTGGAAAAAACAAAAGAACAAAACTCAGTGGCTGAACTAAACTGAGAGGGCAGAAGCCCCAGGAGGGGACCCTGAAGGCCCCCAAAGAAGTGCAGGACAAAATGCAAAAATATAGCACAAACATAAAAGAAGCAAAAGTCTTATCTGTAAGCAGGAGATGCAGACACGACACAGCAGGCTACAAGGGAAACTGGAATGAAGGATTCAGACCAGAACAATTGATCACCGGCAACCCTGATGGGAAAATGACTCCCTTATATAAGACCAGTCAGTAACACCTGATTCCCAGTCCTCACAATCTTCACTAGCACCGCTTGTAACCACCAGAGGGAGCCTCTGCTCAGAACTCATCTCAAACCCATTCACAACAGGTAACAGGAGAAATTGGACCCCAAAAGTTGTTGTCCAATTTGTCCTGACTACGCTGATACCCCATATGTGGGAGAAAACTACTGTATGGGCACACGTCAGGGCTCGGAAGGGAAGTAGTGACGTTTTGGATTGCAGACTTTGATGGAATAGTCTGCGGGCATCATGTCGCATTTGGAGAGCCCCTGATGTGCCTAAACAGTGGAAACCCCCCACAAGTGAACCCATTTTGGAAAATAGACCCCACAAGGAGCTTATCTAGATGTGTGGTGAGCGCTATGAAGCCCCAAATGCTTCATAGAAGTTTATAATGTACAGCCGTAAAGACAAAAAAATATTTTTTTTTACAAAAATGATATTTTCGCTCCCAATTTTTTATTTTTCCAAGGGTAACAGAAGAAATTGGACCCCAAGAGTTATTGTGCAATTTCTCCTGAGTACACTGATACCCCATATGTGGGGATAAACTACTGTTTGGGCGCATGGCAGAGCTCAGAAGGGAAGGATCACCATTTGACTTTTTCAACATAGAATTGGCTGGAATTCAGATCAGACGCCATGTCACATTTGGAGAGCCTCTTATGTGCCTAAACAGTGGAAACCCCCCAATTCTAACTCCAACCCTAACCCAACACACCCTAACCCTAGTCCCAACCCTAACCATAACCCTAACCACAAGCCTAACCCTAACACACCCTTACCCTTTAATCCCAACCCTAATCCTAACTTTATCCCCAACCCTAACCCTAACTTTAGCCGCAACTCTAACCCTAATGGGAAAATGGAAATAAATACATTTTTTTAAATTTTATTATTTTTCCCTAAGGGGGTGGTAAGGGGGGTTTGATTTACTATTTATAGCGGGTTTTTATGTTTGGCAGCTGTCACACGCTAAAAGACGCTTTTTATTGCAAAAAATAGTTTTTGCATCACCACATTTTGAGAGCTATAATTTTTGCATATTTTGGCCCACAGAGTCATGTGAGGTCTTATTTTTTGTGGTACGAGTTGACATTTTTATTGGTCCTATTTTTGAGCACGTGACATTTTTTGATCGCTTATTATTTCGATTTTTGGGAGGTTAGAATGAACAAAAATCAGCACTTCATGAATTTCATTTGGGGGGGCGTTTATACCGTTCTGTGTGTGGTAAAATTGATAAAGCAGTTTTATTTTTCGGGTTAGTACGATTATGGTGATACCTAATTTATATAATTTTTTTATGTTTTGGCGCTTATATACAATAAAAACAATTTTATATAAAAAATAATTATTTTTGCATCGCTTTATTCTGCGAGCTATACGTTTTTTATTTTTTCACTGATGATGCTGTATCGTGGCTAGTTTTTTGCGGGACAAGATGACGTTTTCAGCGGTACCATGTTTATTTATATCGGTCTTTTTGATCGCGTTTTATTCCACTTTTTGTTCGGCAGTATGATGATAAAGTATTAATTATTTGCTTTGTTTTTTGTTGTTTTTTTTTTAAGGGGTTCACTAAAGGGGTTAACTAGTGGAACAGTTCTATAGAGCGGGTCGTTACGGACGCGGCGATGCCAAATATGTGTACTTTTATTGTTTTGGTTTTTTTATTTACATGAAGAAATGAATTTAGGCTAAGTGCACACGTTCAGGATTATTTGCGTTTTTTTCGCGGCAAAAAATGCGTAAAAAATGCATGAATGAATGAAGCATCCTATTATTTAGAATGAATTCCGCAATTTTTGTGCACATGGTGTGTTGCATTGCCAGAGAAAGTAAAAATAATCCCAAAATATTCTTTAACTACATAAATAGCAAGAAACTAAAAAATGATAGTGTTGGTCCCCTTAAAAAATAGTCTGGGTGAAATGGTGGATGAGGATGAGGAAAGCGCTAATATGCTAAATGACTTTTTTCAACAGTATTTACACAAGAAAATCCCATGACAGATAACATAATCAGTGATAAAAACAAATTTCTCCATTAAATGTCACCTGGTTAACCCAGCAGGAAGTACGGCGGCGTCTAAAAATCACTAAAATTGACAAATCCCCGGGCCCGGATGGTATACACCCCCGAGTACTGCAGGAATTAAGTACAGTCAAAGATAGACCATTATTTTTAATCTTTAATGATTCCATAATAACGGGGTCTGTACCACAGGACCGGCATATAGCAAATGTGGTGCCAATATTCAAAAAGGGAACAGAAACTGAACCTGGAAATTATAGGCCAGTGAGCTTAACATCTGCTGTGGGTAAAATCCTGGAGGGTTTTCTAAGAGATGCTATACTGGCGTATCTGAAGAAGAATAACCTCATGACCCAATATCAACATGGGTTTATGAGGGACCGTTCCTGTCAGACTAATCTGATAAGCTTTTGTGAAGGGGTAAGTTCCGGACTGGACCAAGGGAAGGCAGTGAACGTGGTGCATATGGACTTCTCAAAAGCTTTTGATACGGTGCCACACAAAAGGTTGTTACATAAAATGAGAACAATGGGGATAGGGAAAAATATGTGTAAGTGGGTTAAGAACTGGCTCAGGGATAGGAAACAAAGGGTGGTTATTTTTGGAGCACACTCGGACTGGGTCACGGTTAGTAGTGGGGTACCACAGGGGTCAGTATTGGGGCCTCTTCTCTTTAACATATTTACTAATGACCTTGTAGGGGGCATACAGAGTAGTATTTCAATGTTTGCAGATGACACTAAACTCTGCAGGGTAATCAATACTGAAGAGGACAATTTTTTATTACAGGAGGATTTATGTAAACTAGAAGCTTGGGTGGACGACAAACTCACATTTAGTGGCCAGTGTCAGGCAGCTGCTGCAAAGGCAAATAAAATAATGGGATGCATTAAAAGAGGCATAGATGCTCATGAGGAGAACATAATTTTACCTCTATACAAGTCACTGGTGCGACCACACTTAGAATACTGTGTACAGTTCTGGTCTCCGGTGTATAAGAAAGACATAGCTGAACTGGAGCGGGTGCAGAGAAGAGCGACCAAGGTTATTAGAGAACTGGGGGGTCTGCAATACCAAGACAGGTTATTACACTTGGGGTTATTTAGTTTGGAAAAACGAAGGCTTAGGGGTGATCTTATTACAATGTATAAATATATGAGGGGACAGTACAAAGACCTTTCTAATGATCTTTTTACTCTTAGACCTGTGATGGGGACAAGGGGCATCCTCTACGTCTGGAGAAAAGAAGGTTTAGCCATAATCATTCTTTACTGTAAGAGCAGTGAGACTGTGGAACTCTCTGCCGTATAATGTTGTAATGAGTGATTCCCTACTAAAATTTAAGAAGGGACTGGATGCCTTTCTTGAAAAGTATATTACAGGCTATATTCACTAGTTTACTAAATATTGCGTTGATCCAGGGAGCTAGTCTGATTGCCGTATGTGGAGTTGGGAAGAAATTTTTTTCCCCAATGTGAAGCTTACTGTTTGCCACTTGGGTTTTTTTTTGCCTTCCTCTGGATCAACATGTTAGGGCAGGTTAGGATAGGATATGGGTTGAACTAGATGGACTTAAAGTCTTCCTTCAACCTTAATAACTATGTTACTATGTGGTTGGTGTACTACGGTGCACAACTACTTACCTCTTCCCTGGGTGGGGGAAGGGAACAGATAGAGGGCGGATTCAGGAGATAAGGCAAGGTACGTGGCCGCAGCATCTTCACTTTCAGAAGTAACCCAGGAAAAGGGCCAGCTAGGGCTCCCCTTAGCATTTGGGACAGGGAGGGAGCCCCTGGTCCCGGGTCACCCGATTACAGAGCAGTAACCTTTGCTATAGCTTTCTGCACTGGATGTGCCTCAGGCCAAACTGAAAAGAGATCAACACAAACAAGCACGAACTCATATAGACATACTCATTTTAGCTGTGTATAGTGAATCTACAATCTCTGGAATGGGTCGTGCGGACAAGGGGTGTGTTTCCGTGAGATCTTTAGTTTTTCCTACATTATGTCGGGTACACATCATGCAAGACTGGGTGTACCTGGCTGCCTGGGTTCTGAACCCTGGTGCCACCCATAACCTGTCCACCAAAGCTCACATAGCTGTTTTTGACAAATATGTAAGTCAAGAGCTCCCTAGAAATGGCAATTAGACAGCTGATGCCAATTATTTATTTCCCAGACTACTAAAAAACACACACCAGTCCAGAAAAATTATTTCTTGGGCCTAGAAATGGCAACGAGACAGCTGATGCCAATTATATATATCCAAGACTACTAGAAAACACACACTGGTTTATCAAAATTATTTATTTGGCCTAGAAATGGCAATTAGACAGCTGATGCCAATTATTTATTTCCCAGACTACTAAAAAACACACACCAGTCCAGAAAAATTATGTCTTTGGCCTAGAAATGGCAATTAGACAGCTGATGCCAATTATATATATCCAAGACTACTAGAAAACACACACTGGTTTATCAAAATTATTTATTTGGCCTAGAAATGGCAATTAGACAGCTGATGCCAATTATTTATTTCCCAGACTACTAAAAAACACACACCAGTCCAGAAAAATTATGTCTTTGGCCTAGAAATGGCAATTAGACAGCTGATGCCAATTATTTATTTCCCAGACTACTAAAAAACACACCAGTCCAGAAAAATTATTTCTTTGGCCTAGAAATGGCAATGAGAACGCTGATGCCAATTATGTATTTCCAAGACTACTAGAAAACACACAGCGGCTTAAAGGCACAGTACTCCCACAGGTAGGGGCAGAGTACACACATCAGCTTAAAGGCACAGTACTCCCACAGGCAGAGGGTGTAGAGTACACACAGCGGCCTAAAGGCAGAGTACTCCCACAGGATGAGGGTGCTGAGTACACACAGTGGCTTTTTGGCAAAGTACTCTCCACTGGCGGGGGTTCCAGAGTACAAAAAGAAGCTTAAAGGCACAGTACTCCAAAAGGCGGAGGGGGCAGAGTACACACAGCGACTGAAAGTCATAGTACTACCACAGGTGGAAGGTCTAAAAGCTTGTTGATTGGCTGCGCTGCAGCTTTTTAACAAACAAACAAAACAAACTTTATTAGACTGTAGATCCCGAACAGGAAACCGGATAAACATTAAAAAGTCCATGTTCTGGGTTTGGTAATGGACAATAGGTGTCTGGTATGGACCCCGAACTTTACCATTTGGGTTCTTTCATCTCTATTTGCAAACATAATTCTTCTTGTGATCCAATAAAGATATTATTCCTAGAATACATTTTGTCATTTTTGGGCATAAAAGTATTTACATTGTACTCCCTTACTGAAATTTAATTAATACTTCGTACAAAAGCCTTTGTTGGTGACAGCTTCAAAACCCCTCCTGAATGGAGAAACTAGTCGCATTTATTGCTCAGGTGTGATTTTGACCTATTCTCCCATACAAACACTCTTCAAATCCCTAAGGTTCCATGTACTTCTTTTATGAACTGTGGGCTTCATACATTTTCTATTGGATTCAGATCACATGATTGACTGGGCCATGCTAGCTGCTTTGTTTTCTTTCTCTGAAATCAATTGAAAGTTTCATTCACTGTGGTGTGTTTGGGATTATTGTCTTGCTAAAATGTCCACCCTTGTTTCATGTTAATCATACTGGTGGATTGCAGCAGATTTTTATCAAGAATGTCATCTTTCTTTCAATCATGTCAAGTTTACCATTGCCATATTGTTAAAAACAGCACACACCCTGATGTTCCCACCAGCAAACTTGAGTATTGGTATGCTGTTTTTGGGGTGATATGCAGTGCCTTTTGGCATCCAAACATGGTGTGTAATTATGACATCCAATGGTGTTCTATTTTGGTCTCATCTGACCAGACTATATTCTCCCCGTATTTCCTAGGCTTGTCTAAATGTTGTTGAGCAAACGTTATACATGCTTGAACATGCTTTTTTTCAGCAACGCAGTCTTACATGGTGAGTGTGCATACAGGACATGGAGGTTGAGTGTATTACTTAAAGTTTTATTTGAAACAATTATACCTGCTGATTCCAGGTCTTGCTGTAGCTCTCCACAGGTGGTATTTGGCTCTTGGACAACTCTTCTGATAATTCTCTTCACTCGTTTGTCTGAAATCTTGCTGGGAGAGCACCAGTTCATGGCTGGTTTATGGTGAAATGATGTTGTTTCCACTTCCGGATCATGGCCCCAACAGTGCCATCAGTTGTCCCAGCTAATATTATTTTTCACAAAGTGGCAGGATAGCTTTGTAATTACTAATAGATTTCAGCTGGTGTGATGACTTTCCATGGCTTTTTGCATCTCTCAAGCCTTAGAAAAAGCCGATATTCTGGCAAAACACATGTCAGGGACACATGTTCCGATATAATATTAGGTATAGACAGGATTTCATTCATAGAAAACTGTCCTATGGTGGCTAAATCAATGACACCGTGCTTGCACCTGCTACATTTATATGCGATCATTCATACTAGCTGCGCACTAGCAGACACGGCTAACTTAGTGGAGTAGAAAATTGGTGATGTGTTAAATACTTATTTCACTCACTGTAGTTCTCTTGCTACATTCTGCCACATAATATCTTTGTAGAATCTGTCATATTACATCTCTTGCCGGCTGTTCCACAGTACAGGACGCTCCTGCACTAGAACAATATATTTTTCTACATCAAGTGGAGGTGACAACTTTATGAGGTTTAGAAAAATTATTTTCACAATCGCATGCAGTCTTCTCTCCACACAGGGATAAAAAAAACTCACTGATAAAACCCCATATATATACATTATTTTGTGTATAATATAAAGCATAAGGTCAACTGACCAAGAATATAGGGGTACATATAACAAGACTGAATATGGGGCTAACAACAGTATAAATAGCACACATAAAAAAACAGAGGAAAAAAATGGTCATAAACCCATAGATATGAGAAATGTGTCCAAAAACTTTATTTCATTAAAAAAGTCAAAGGTCGGCAAAATAGATACAACAGTTAAAAGGAGTCATACAGTACACAGCAGGGGAGGACTTCACATGAATGTATATGATCCCATTGTAATAGTATAAGGGCAATGTAAAGGTAATGCAAAAAATGCACATGAATAATAATGGTAATTGTAAGAAATATAGTAATACAGTCATGGCCAAAAGTTTTGAGAATTACACAAATATTATATTTTCACATGATCTGCTGCCCTCTGGTTTTTATGTGTGTTTGACAGATGTTTTTATCACAGACAGAAATATAATAATTGCAAACATATGAGTAACAAAAGCTTATATTGACAGTTAGAATGATTTAATGCAGCAAGTCAATATTTGCAGTGTTGACCCTTCTTCTTCAGGACTTCTGCAATTCTCCCTGGCATGCTCTCAATCAACTTCTGGACCAAATCCTGACTGATAGCAGTCCATTCTTGCACAATCAATGCTTTCATTTTGTCAGAATTTTTAGGTTTTTGTTTGTCCACCCGTCTCTTGATGATTGACCACAAGTTCTCAATGGGATTAAGATCTGGGGAGTTTCCAGGCCATGGACCCAAAATCTCTATGTTTTGTTCCCTGAGCCATTTAGTTATCACCTTTGCTTTATGGCAAGGTGCTCCATCATGCTGGAAAAGGCATTGTTGATCGCCAAACTGCTCTTGGAGGGTTGGGAAAAGTTGCTCTGGGAGGACATTCTGGTACCATTCTTTATTCATGGCTGTGTTTTTAGGCAAGACTGTGAGAGAGCCGATTCCCTTGGCTGAGAAGCAACCCCACACATGAATGGTTTCAGGATGCTTAAGAGTTGGCATGAGACAAGACTGGTAATAGCGCTCACCTTGTCTTCTCCGAATGAGGCGTTTTCCTGATGTCCCAAACAATCGAAAAGGGGATTCATCAGAGAAAATAACTTTACCCCAGTCCTCAGCAGTCCACTGCCTGTACCTTTTGCAGAATATCAGTCTGTCCATGATGTTTTTTCTGGAGAGAAGTGGCTTCTTTGCTGCCCTCCTTGAGACCAGGCCTTGCTCCAAGAGTCTCCGCCTCACAGTGCGTGCAGATGCACTCATACCTGCCTGCTGCCATTCCTGAGCAAGCTCTGCACTGCTGGTAGCCCGATCTCGAAGCTGAAACACTTTTAAGAGACGGTCCTGGCGCTTGCTGGTCTTTCTTGGGTGCCCAGAAGCCTTTTTGGCAACAATGGAACCTCTCTCCTTGAAGTTCTTGATGATGCGATAGATTGTTGACTGAGGTGCAATCTTTCTAGCTGCGATACTCTTCCCTGTTAGGCCATTTTTGTGCATTGCAATGATGACTGCACGTGTTTCTTTAGAGATAACCATGGTTAACAGAAGAGAAACAATGATGCCAAGCACCAGCCTCCTTTTAAAGTGTCCAGTGGTGTCATTCTTACTTAATCATGACAGATTGATCTCCAGCCATGTCCTCATCAACACCCACACCTGTGTTAATGGAGCAATCACTGAAAAGAGGTTAGCTGGTCCTTTTAAGGCAGGGCTGCAATGATGTTGAAATGTGTTTTGGGGGATAAAGTTCATTTTCTAGCCAAATATTGACTTTGCAAGTAATTGCTGTTAAGTTGATCACTCTTTATAACATTCTGGAGTATATGCAAATTGCCATTAGAAAAAGTGAAGCAGTAGACTTTGTAAAAATTAATATTTGTGTCATTCTCAAAACTTGTGGCCATGACTGTACACATACTTATCAGGGGGTGGTATCATACCAGCAGGAAGTGGTATAAAAGCTAGTCCCTACCCCTACCTATCGAAATGCCGCAGCCGAGAATGGAATCCTGCCCTGCTGGCCACATCACCGTGCATATGTCACAGTGACCACGTGCCCAGAGGTTCAAATGTTTCCGCTGGGTGCATTCTGTACAGACATGAGCAGAGAAGAGGGAGAAGAAAAGGACACATGCGCACCTGGAGTGTATGGGAACACTGCATTGTAGCTAATGAACGGAAAAAAATAAATGTATATGTGTATTATATAAAATAGACACAAGATGGCGATAAAGGAAAAGGAGAATGATAATGCATCAATATGTAGAAATATCAACATCACTGCTAAAGAGGAAACAGATGAAGAAAATTGTGAAAGAGTATAAGGCTATGTTTCCACGGTCAGGAAACGATCAGGAATTGCTGCGGATTGGAAGCTGCGTACAGCCGCAGCATCCAATCCGCAGAGTCCAGATGTTACAGCATAGTGGAGAGGATTATATATGAAATCCCGTCTCCACTATGCGTGCAGGGCCACATCCGGCGGCCCTGCGTATCTGGATATGCGGCGCGTCTTAAAGGGGAAAACCCCTTTAACACAAGAACATTGTGCGGTCACTAGCCTGCCCACTCTTTAGAATACGGTGTACACTTTTGGGCTCTAGTCTAGAAGACATTGCGCCTGCTGTGGTTCACCAGAGAAAAGCAAGCAATGTAATTAGGGAAGCCAAATTACATATGTAAATCAGGTTTTTGTTACATGTTTTTTTAGTTCTCCCATATCTCCATAAAAAAGTAATCTTGCATTTTATTTAAAGTATGTTTCAGAACACTCAGGGACATTGGCCACATCATTCAGCCCAGTCTTCTATATCCAAGAATCTAATGAACATGTGTAAAGGTATAGTCTTACCAGTCACTGTACTCTTGCCTCTGCTTATAAGGAGCCTTTCTGAAAAACTTTTCCTGAACAAAACTGTATTTTCATAAAGTTTTCAGCAAGGCTCCTTATAAACAAAGGCAAGAGTGCAATGAGCAGCAACACTAACACAGCTGACATAGGATCGACCACAAGTGATGTGACCGCTGATGCAATGGCTCATTCTCTCTCCTTTCACAATGACATTTGCAGACACATTAGATTTTTTAATATTAAAAATATTGGGTGGAATCCATTCACTGTGGCTAATGACCATGTTACCTGAAACATGAAGTTAGTTTAAAAATGAACACAACACATTAGTGTCCAGTAAAATATAGATCAAAAATTATATCCCCTGATGCGGATTTTGCTCTCCTCCGGGTCATTATGTTTTCAGTTCAACCTATAACCATAGACTTCTGGGTTCATACTTTTAACCCTTTAGCCCTATGCAATTTTCTCCTCTCCATAACTTGTTTTTGTTATCTTTCCAGCCATTTAACCATTTGAGGGCTTGCTTTTTGAGGACAAACTGTACTTTTGAATGACACCATTTATTCTGCCACAGTGTACTGGAAAAACACGAAAAAAATTCAAGTATGGTGAAACTGCAAAAAAATATATATATTGCAATTACAATGGTTTATTTACCATGTTCAATATATGGTGTGGAAACACAGCATTGTATCTTAATTACCCAGACGAATATTTTTAGCAAACCAAGAATAGACTGTTATGTGTATGTTGACTGTTGCATTTATGTGTTGGTCAAGAAACACCAAGGTTACTTACCGATAGCCGTTTTTTCCAGAACCTATAACAGCACACCTGAGAGGGCTCCGGCCAGCTAGGACAGGAAACTACTGAAATATAAGGGTGGTACCTCTCCCACGCTTCAGTTGGTTATACAGAGCATGAGAGGACCTCCCAATTAATTTACACATATAAGCAACACCACATTATAACACACCCAAACTATAGTGCAAAGGGGGGGAATATATGGGTGCTGTCATAAGTTCTGGAAAAACTACCTACCGGTAAGTGACCTTGGTGTTTTCCCTTCACCTATGACAGCACACCTAAGAGACTTCTGGAGAATTTGAAACACCTAACAGAGGGACCACAGCTTGCAGCTCCATTGTACCAAAGGTTAAGTCAGCAAAGGAAGATAGATCCAATCTACAGTGCCTAAAGAAGGTGACTGGTGAGAAATAGGTAGCGGCTTTACAAATTTGATCAATTGATACCTCCGCTTTCTCTACCCAGGAGGTCTCCACGGCTCTGGTGGAATGAGCCTTGATGCTGTTAGGGATCAGAGAACCACTAGCAGAGTAAGCTAAACTAATGGCCTCCCTAATCCTTCGGGCAATGGTACCTTTTGTCACCCCGTTAACCCTTCCTACTAACCTGTAACCTCTTTCAACTTCGTAGCATAGTGGTCTTCTGATCTCCCTACTATGAGAAAGTCGTCTACAGTCATGGCCAAAAGTTTTGAGAATGACACAAATATTATATTTTCACATGATCTGCTGCCCTCTGGTTTTTATGTGTGTTTGACAGATGCTTTTATCACAGACAGAAATATAATAATTGCAAACATATGAGTAACAAAAGCTTATATTGACAGTTAGAATGAGTTAATGCAGCAAGTCAATATTTGCAGTGTTGACCCTTCTTCTTCAGGACCTCTGCAATTCTCCCTGGCATGCTCTCAATCAACTTCTGGACCAAATCCTGACTGATAACAGTCCATTCTTGCACAATCAATGCTTTCATTTTGTCAGAATTTTTAGGTTTTTGTTTGTCCACCCGTCTCTTGAGGATTGACCACAAGTTCTCAATGGGATTAAGATCTGGGGAGTTTCCAGGCCATGGACCCAAAATCTCTATGTTTTGTTCCCTGAGCCACTTAGTTATCACCTTTGCTTTATGGAAAGGTGCTCCATCATGCTGGAAAAGGCATTGTTGATCGCCAAACTGCTCTTGGAGGGTTGGGAGAAGTTGCTCTTGGAGGACATTCTGGTACCATTCTTTATTCATGGCTGTGTTTTTAGGCAAGACTGTGAGTGAGCCGATTCCCTTGGCTGAGAAGCAACCCCACACATGAATGGTTTTAGGATGCTTAACAGTTGGCATGAGACAAGACTGGTGGTAGCACTCACCTTGTCTTCTCCGAATGAGGCGTTTTCCTGATGTCCCAAACAATCGAAAAGGGGATTCATCAGAGAAAATAACTTTACCCCAGTCCTCAGCAGTCCACTGCCTGTACCTTTTGCAGAATATCAGTTTGTCCATGATGTTTTTTCTGGAGAGAAGTGGCTTCTTTGCTGCCCTCCTTGAGACCAGGCCTTGCTCCAAGAGTCTCCGCCTCACAGTGCGTGCAGATGCACTCACACCTGCCTGCTGCCATTCCTGAGCAAGCTCTGCACTGCTGGTAGCCCGATCCCGCAGCTGAAACACTTTTAAGAGACGGTCCTGGCGCTTGCTGGTCTTTCTTGGGCGCCCTGAAGCCTTTTTGGCAACAATGGAACCTCTCTCCTTGAAGTTCTTGATGATGCGATAGATTGTTGACTGAGGTGCAATCTTTCTAGCTGTGATACTCTTCCCTGTTAGGCCATTTTTGTGCATTGCAATGATGACTGCACATGTTTCTTTAGAGATAACCATGGTTAACAGAAGAGAAACAATGATGCCAAGCACCAGCCTCCTTTTAAAGTGTCCAGTGGTGTCATTCTTACTTAATCATGACAGATTGATCTCCAGCCATGTCCTCATCAACACCCACACCTGTGTTAATGGAGCAATCACTGAAAAGAGGTTAGCTGGTCCTTTTAAGGCAGGGCTGCAATGATGTTGAAATGAGTTTTGGGGGATAAAGTTCATTTTCTAGCCAAATATTGACTTTGCAAGTAATTGCTGTTAAGCTGATCACTCTTTATAACATTCTGGAGTATATGCAAATTGCCATTAGAAAAAATGAAGCAGTAGACTTTGTAAAAATTAATATTTGTGTCATTCTCAAAACTTTTGGCCTTGACTGTAGATAAGAAATGATGACTATGTTCCGGATACGAAAAAGGCTGTCAACTCTGCTACCAAATTGGTGAACACTCTCGGGGCTATTGACAACCCAAAGGGAAGAGCTCAGAACTGAAAATGTCTGACTTCTTGAATGTACAGGGTCACCCTCAGGTATTTCTGATGGTCCGGATGGATCGGGTTGTGACAGTAAGCACTCTTTAAGTTGCCTACCACCATAAAACAATTGTGATGAAGTTTTATGACTGTATTCACCAACTCCATCTTGAAGGTGTGATTTTTTTATCCAGAGAATGAGAACTCTCAAATTTATGATGGTCCTGAATGAGCCATCCAGCTTCTTCATCAAAAATTGGGGTGAATAAAATCTCCTTCCATTTTGTTCACTCAAAACTTCACGTAGAACCTGTTTATCTACTAGGCCTAGAATCTCAGTCTCCAGGGAAAGTTGTTCTCCTGCTGATCTTCTGACGGGGGGGGGGGGTTATTGCAAATGTCTAACGCGGCAGATGGCAGAACTCTATTTTGAGGCCATCCCTTACTATATCAGTACCCAGGTGCTGGAGGAGATGTTCTCCCAGGCCTGAATAAAGAGGGAAAGCCTCCCCCCTACTGCTGTTCTCGCATCATTGCGAGGACTTCTTGGAAGCGGAGGAAGGACTGCTGAACATGAATCCCGACTCCCTTTTACTTCTACCTTCCAACTTCTTTCTCAGGAGGACGTCCCCAATTGAACTTTTTCCTCTGTAAGGAAGACCTTCTCCGCTCCCTAGACAGCGTGCCCTTCTTCCTGTCACCAGCTTTTTCCCAAACAAGAACTGGCCACCATACGGTATGGAACATAACTTTTTATTTGACTGCAGATCTCCCAGAAAACTCTTGAGACACAAGGCCCATCTTGCGGCGTTCAATAGACCAGCTTACCTAGTTGCCAGTCTCACAGAGTCAGCGGACGTATCTGCTAGGAATGCTGCGGCTCCATGCAACAGAGGCATGTTGGACAAGATTCTATCTCTTTGCACCTTGGACTTAAACAGTTCCTCCAGCTGTTGTAGCCAAATGATGAGGGAACGTACAAGTTCCAGCGATTGCCGGTTTCAGACCTCCCACTGCCGCTTCCCATGTGTGCCTTAGATAAGTGTCCACCTTCTTATCTAATGGGTCTCTGAGTACCCTGAATCTTCCAAGGGAAGTTCTGACCTCTTAGAAGATCTAGACACAGTGCCATCAATTCTAGGGACCTTGTCCCACAACTCTGCTTCCTTTTCCTCAAAAGGATATCTCCTTTTCGAGGATGAGGGCAGTGCACTAGATTTCTCCGGTCTCCTCCACTCTCTGCTAATGAAAGCATGGACCTTAGCGTTGACCGGGAAGGTGCGTTTCTTTTTTCCTCTAACCCTCCAAACATCACATCCTCAAGAGACTTGGCTGCTTTCTCCTCTTTTAGGCCCATAGTTGTTCTAATGGCTTAAAGCAGCTTAGCTGTGTCCTCCACCAGAAAGCACAGTCTGCCTCCCATGTCGCTGTGATTATATCTACTTCGGATCTAATAACGGACCGAAGGCTTGCTGCAAAGTCAAGGGTCTCCTCACTAATGGTTCTGTTGATGCAGTCAGAGCAGAGGTCCTTTTGCCAGTCCACCACTAGCAGGTTTTTGCATAGCACACTCCCTGTTCCTCTTCTTAGCGCTAGCTTTACTAGACCTCTCCTAATGATTTAAACACACAATAAGGGGCCTATATGTCAAAAGTAAAAGAAAAGTCAAAGATACTATAGGATTTTTACAGGATGGAAATGATGAAATGGTAAGAAAGGATGTTGAGAAGGCCGAACTTTTAAATTCCTATTTTGCATCTGTTTTCTCTCAGAAAGGAAATGTAACATCAACTGATCTTCACTGTCCTATTAAGGGACTAGAAGAATCCAGGATATCTATAAACAGAAAGATAGTGAGGAAACACTTAGCTAACATAAATGAATTCAAGTCTCCAGGTACTGAATTACACCCAAGAGTACTAAAGGAGATAGCAGAAGAAATTTTTGAACCTCTCTCCATAATCTTTGAAAATTCTTGGAATACAGAAGAAGTCCCAGAAGACTGGAGGAGAGCAAATGTTGTTCCTATCTTCAAAAAGGGGAAGGTGGACCCAGGGAACTATAGGCCAGTGAGTCTTCTTTGAACAAATTATTCAACAACATGTATGTAAGTACCTGGATAAGAATGAAGTGATTAAACAGAGTCAGCATGGGTTTGTAACTAATAAGTCATGTCAGACTAACTTAATTTCCTTCTATTACAGAATCACTGACTGAGTGGATCACGGAAATGCTGTAGATATAGTATATCTTGACTTCATCAAAGCATTTGACAAAGTATCTCACACAGTCATTTTTTCAATAAGGATTAAATATGGAATGGACAAGGCAACTTTTAGGTGGATTCATAACTGACTTAGTGATTGGACCCAAAGAGTGGTCATAAATGGCTGCAAATCCAGTTGGAAGAATGTCTCAAGTGGGGTACCTGTTGTGAACACGTTGGAGGCGACTTCGGAGCTGGGGCTCCCTCCGGTGGTTGCTGAGGGTAATGAACCAATTGCTGAATGGCCTTCAGCTGGGTCCGATTGGTCTGATATAAGTGACCTGAACTCCCATCAGCCTTGCCGGTAATCAATTGTTCTTCCAGGTCTTGGTTGGAGCTCAGCTTGCTTTCCTGCTTTCATTCAGATAAGTGGCTTGCTGTTTTTCTCTGGTTGGATTTTCCTTGCTGGTTTGCTTCATTGCAGTGGACTTCAGCCTGGTCCCCTTTTGGGGCCTGGCGCTGCATTTGTGCTCAGTTTGTGTTTGCACTTTTGCTCTATTTCTATGTCACTTTTTATTTGCTGAATTGCTGTGTGTTACACCAGAGATCTGATTTAGGTAGCAGAGATCATGTGATCTCAGGTTTTTTTGTTAATCAGAAGTGTTGGTATTTTTGTCAGGGTTTTTTGGGTTGCAGTCAGAATTCTTTCCTATACTTTTCTATCTAGACAGAATTGGGCCCCAGCGTTTGCTCATTCTATTTTCTGTCTGTGTTCGTATTTTCTTCTTGTCTAACCGCCATTACATGCTTCCTATTTCTTTGGGGGTTCTGCTACGGGGCAGTTAGCTTTCATCTTTCTGTCTTTAGGTGTAGCTATCTCTCCGGCTGTGACGAGGCGTCTAGCATCACCGTAGGTACGCTCCACGGCTACTTCAAGTGTTGCGGTTAGTTTAGGGTCCTACAACCCAGTAGTTTCCAGCCTCTCTGGTGTGTTGCTATTTTTGCTATTTCTCCTCAGCTACCGAAACATAACAGTATTATCGGCCAGACTGAAAATTCTATGGTACTCAACAGAAGGGAAAAATAGTAAAAAGGAAAAAAAAAAGGAGTTGTCAGAGAATTTTTTTTTTCTGCTTGTTGCATTTTTTCCCTCTTTTTCTCTGGGTGTTGAGGAGGAATTTTTTCTTTGTCCTCAATGGAGTTTGCACAGTTGTCTGGCCGTGTGGAGCAGCTTGCCACTGAGGTTCAGAAGATTTCTGCTTATCTTGCTCGGTTGCCTGTTGTGGAACCTAGAATCCCCATGCCAGATTTGTTCTTGGGGATCGGTCTAAGTTTCTGAATTTTAAAAATAACTGCAAGTTGTTTTTTGCCTTAAAGCCTAAATCCTCAGGAAACGCAGTACAGCAGGTTCAAATTGTCATCTCTCTGCTGCGCGGCGACCCTCAGGATTATGCTTTTTCCCTGACACCTGGGGATCCTGTTTTGAATGATGTTGATGTATTTTTTCAGGCTCTGAGGTTATTGTACGACGAACCTAATGTCACTGATCAAGCTGAAAAGACCTCGTTGGCATTAAATCAGGGTCATGAAGACGCTGAGCTTTACTGTCAGAAATTCCGAAAGTGGGCAGTCCTGACCAAATGGAATGATGATGCTTTGGCAGTCCTTTTTCGGAAGGGTCTGTCAGAAAATGTAAAGGACGTTATGGTGGGTTTCCCTGTTCCCTCTGGTCTCAATGATTCTATGTCTTTGGCTATTCAAATTGACAGACGTTTGCGTGAGCGCAGAGGTATGCGTGAGATAGTGTTGCCTTGTGAGTAGTGATGAGCCACCCCAGTAGTGTTTGAGTTCGGTTCGGTTCGCCGAACAGCCGTGTGTTCGACGAACTGTTCGTCAAACTGTTCGTCGAACACCGTTAAAACCAGTGGCAGGCAAACCAAAACACATAGAAACACAAAGAAAACACATAGAAGACACCTCAAAGGTGTCCAAAAGCTGACAAATTGCTCAGAAGACACAACTAACACATGGAAAAGTGACAAGTACATATAGTCATGGGAAAAGAAAAGAGGTGGAGGAGTAAAATGAGGGGGAGACACAGATATAGTCATAAGACAAAAAACCTGACTGGCACTTCCAGACTAATGTGAACTAGGTGCAAACCAAAGGGAGCTACCCTCATGTAAAACATCCAAAAAAAGGCTGCACTCAAGCATACTAAAGCATGACAACATAGAATATATGAAATTTTGAATAGCAATATGGCTTTGGAATATAAGGAAAAATTTGAGACGCTTAGTATAAACATTTGGCCAAACATTTTAAAGCTCAACAACCATCGTCAAGGTGGTCTCAATTCTGTTGAGTCCCTAACCTAATGTGAACATACCTCTATTAGGCTGATATCTGAATTTCTGGGCGAATATGCACCTCTGTCAGTAATGCCTGCATATATGGGTAAAGTAGGGAGCCGGTGTAATTAAAATCACCACCTGGTGGGAGCGGAGTGCTCGGTCAGCAAGCTAACATTCAAAAGACAAAAAACCTGACTGGCACTTCCAGACTAATGTGAACTAGGTGCAAACCAAAGGGAGCTACCCTCATGTAAAACATCCAAAAAAAGGCTGCACTCAAGCATACTAAAGCATGACAACATAGAATATATGAAATTTTGAATAGCAATATGGCTTTGGAATATAAGGAAAAATTTGAGACGCTTAGTATAAACATTTGGCCAAACATTTTAAAGCTCAACAACCATCGTCAAGGTGGTCTCAATTCTGTTGAGTCCCTAACCTAATGTGAACATACCTCTATTAGGCTGATATCTGAATTTCTGGGCGAATATGCACCTCTGTCAGTAATGCCTGCATATATGGGTAAAGTAGGGAGCCGGTGTAATTAAAATCACCACCTGGTGGGAGCGGAGTGCTCGGTCAGCAAGCTAACATTCAAAAGACAAAAAACCTGACTGGCACTTCCAGACTAATGTGAACTAGGTGCAAACCAAAGGGAGCTACCCTCATGTAAAACATCCAAAAAAAGGCTGCACTCAAGCATACTAAAGCATGACAACATAGAATATATGAAATTTTGAATAGCAATATGGCTTTGGAATATAAGGAAAAATTTGAGACGCTTAGTATAAACATTTGGCCAAACATTTTAAAGCTCAACAACCATCGTCAAGGTGGTCTCAATTCTGTTGAGTCCCTAACCTAATGTGAACATACCTCTATTAGGCTGATATCTGAATTTCTGGGCGAATATGCACCTCTGTCAGTAATGCCTGCATATATGGGTAAAGTAGGGAGCCGGTGTAATTAAAATCACCACCTGGTGGGAGCGGAGTGCTCGGTCAGCAAGCTAACATTCAAAAGACAAAAAACCTGACTGGCACTTCCAGACTAATGTGAACTAGGTGCAAACCAAAGGGAGCTACCCTCATGTAAAACATCCAAAAAAAGGCTGCACTCAAGCATACTAAAGCATGACAACATAGAATATATGAAATTTTGAATAGCAATATGGCTTTGGAATATAAGGAAAAATTTGAGACGCTTAGTATAAACATTTGGCCAAACATTTAAAGCTCAACAACCATCGTCAAGGTGGTCTCAATTCTGTTGAGTCCCTAACCTAATGTGAACATACCTCTATTAGGCTGATATCTGAATTTCTGGGCGAATATGCACCTCTGTCAGTAATGCCTGCATATATGGGTAAAGTAGGGAGCCGGTGTAATTAAAATCACCACCTGGTGGGAGCGGAGTGCTCGGTCAGCAAGCTAACATTCAAAAGACAAAAAACCTGACTGGCACTTCCAGACTAATGTGAACTAGGTGCAAACCAAAGGGAGCTACCTCATGTAAAACATCCAAAAGGTCACTAGTTAAGCATCAACAGAATTAGAATTTGAAGATTGGCTTTGAATTGGAAATTTAACGCTTATTACATTTCCAAACATTTAAGCTACAAATTCATGTTCAATTGTATCCTAACTAGTGCATCCTTTTGGATATTTTCTGGGGATAGCCCCTTGTATGCTGCATATGGAAGTGAGCGGTTTTAATCCACTGTGGGCGAGTGCTCGGTGAGTAAATTAAACAAAAACGACTCACTTCCAATATGTACTAGTGAACAAGGGCTCCCTAGAAACACAAAAGTGCACTAAGATACAAAGAGACAACTGAATTATGAAATTTTGATGCAATTGTTATATAAGGAAATTTTACCTTATATAAATGCCAAACTTTTAAATACAACATTCAAGTGTCTCATTTGTATCTACTAAGTGCACCTTTTGGCTGTTTTCTGGGAATATGCACCTTGTTTGCCTGCATATTGGGTAGTAGGGAGCCTGTTTAATAACCTGGTGGACGATGCTCGTCGCAAGTAATTAAAAACAACGACTGCACTTCCAGACAATTGACAGGTGCAAACCAAAGATACTAGTAAACACCAAAAAGGTATCACATTAAGATACAACAGAATTAGAATTGAGATGGTTTGAATATAAGGTTTGAAGTTTATACTGGCCAAATTTAAACCAACCATTCAATTCAATTCTTATTCTATGTGACATCTTATTAGGCTGATTGAATTTTGGGAATATGCCCTTGTTTGCCTGCAATATGGAAGTGGGAGCCGGTGTATTAAAATACTTGGACGAGTCTCGTCACAGTAATTAAACAAAAAGCTGCACTTCCATAATGACTAGGCAAACAAAGGAGCATATTCACCAAAAAAACTGATCAAGCATATAAGCATGACACATAGAATAAGAATTTTAAACATATGCTTTGATAAGGTTTGAGCTTTATAAAATTTGGCCAAATTTTAACTCAAAACCTCTCAATGGTCTAATTCTTAGCCCTACCTATTGAACATACCTCTATTAGTGTATCTAATTTCTGATATGCACCTTTTTGTGTTATGGGGAAAGTAGGGACCGTGTAATTAAATCACCAGGTGGGAGCGAGTGCTCGCAGCAAGCTACATTCGACAAACCATGGCATTCCGACTAATGTGACTAGTGCAAACCAAAGGGGTCCTATTAAAAATCAAAAGCCATAAGTATGTACAATAGATTAGAATTTTGAATAGCAATATGCTTGGTTGTTGAGCTTATATAATTTGGCCAAAATTTTAAACTCAAACCTCTCAAGTTTTTCTTTATTCCCAACCTATGTACAAATTTCTATATCTGTTTCTGCGTATGCCCTGAGTGCGCTTTTGGGTAAAGGGAGCCCTTTTTAATCACATTGGGAGGAGTCGGTAGCAAGTAACTTCGACAAACCTCCCTCCAACTATGTGACTATGAACCGGCTCCCTATTAAACATCCAGCTACTAGTCTAGCAGAATAGATATAGAATTTGATGCATAGGTTGGATTAAGAATTGAGAGCTTAATTTGGAACTTTAAAGTCCAAATGTCAAGGTCTCAATTTTATCCAACCATGTACAATTCATTCTGTTCTGTTTGGCGAATCACCTCTGTTTATGTGTTTAGAGGAGCCGTTAATTAATACAGTGCGGAGTTTTCTGGTAGCTGTAACATTCAAGATTAAAAACCTACTACTTCCAATATGTGCATTGCAACCAAAGGGCTATCCCCAATTAGATATCACCAAAGAGTATGTTCACATAGTTAGGGACTCAACAGAATTGAGAACTTGAGATGGTTTTGAGCATTAAAAAATTTGCAATGTTATTATTAAATTCCTTATTTCCAAAGCATATTGCTATTCAACATTTCATATATTCTATGTTGTCATGCTTTAGTATGCTTGAGTGCAGCCTTTTTTTGGATGTTTTACATGAGGGTAGCTCCCTTTGGTTTGCACCTAGTTCACATTAGTCTGGAAGTGCCAGTCAGGTTTTTTGTCTTTTGAATGTTAGCTTGCTGACCGAGCACTCCGCTCCCACCAGGTGGTGATTTTAATTACACCGGCTCCCTACTTTACCCATATATGCAGGCATTACTGACAGAGGTGCATATTCGCCCAGAAATTCAGATATCAGCCTAATAGAGGTATGTTCACATTAGGTTAGGGACTCAACAGAATTGAGACCACCTTGACGATGGTTGTTGAGCTTTAAAATGTTTGGCCAAATGTTTATACTAAGCGTCTCAAATTTTTCCTTATATTCCAAAGCCATATTGCTATTCAAAATTTCATATATTCTATGTTGTCATGCTTTAGTATGCTTGAGTGCAGCCTTTTTTTGGATGTTTTACATGAGGGTAGCTCCCTTTGGTTTGCACCTAGTTCACATTAGTCTGGAAGTGCCAGTCAGGTTTTTTGTCTTTTGAATGTTAGCTTGCTGACCGAGCACTCCGCTCCCACCAGGTGGTGATTTTAATTACACCGGCTCCCTACTTTACCCATATATGCAGGCATTACTGACAGAGGTGCATATTCGCCCAGAAATTCAGATATCAGCCTAATAGAGGTATGTTCACATTAGGTTAGGGACTCAACAGAATTGAGACCACCTTGACGATGGTTGTTGAGCTTTAAAATGTTTGGCCAAATGTTTATACTAAGCGTCTCAAATTTTTCCTTATATTCCAAAGCCATATTGCTATTCAAAATTTCATATATTCTATGTTGTCATGCTTTAGTATGCTTGAGTGCAGCCTTTTTTTGGATGTTTTACATGAGGGTAGCTCCCTTTGGTTTGCACCTAGTTCACATTAGTCTGGAAGTGCCAGTCAGGTTTTTTGTCTTTTGAATGTTAGCTTGCTGACCGAGCACTCCGCTCCCACCAGGTGGTGATTTTAATTACACCGGCTCCCTACTTTACCCATATATGCAGGCATTACTGACAGAGGTGCATATTCGCCCAGAAATTCAGATATCAGCCTAATAGAGGTATGTTCACATTAGGTTAGGGACTCAACAGAATTGAGACCACCTTGACGATGGTTGTTGAGCTTTAAAATGTTTGGCCAAATGTTTATACAGATATAGTCATGTCATGCTCTTCTAAAACCAAAAAAGTGCCAAGCCGACACGGCCAGTCCGTTCCTGCCCGTGCGACCTGCGTGTCGCCGGGTTTGTGCCAGAGCTGCGGTGGACCCTGACGGCCAAGCCCAACTGTCCCAATACTGGTGCCTGTCCGCTGGTGGGTCGAGCGAGCCGCCCTGCGGTGGAGGCAGGTCTAATCATTTTTATTTAAATTTTCTCTCTAATTTGAATGAGTACACTTTAAATCCTTTTACAAGGATCTATTGGAGGGCAAGTCTCATGCCAGCAGCCGCGGTAATGCCAGGTCCAGTAACGTCCAGCAAAGCTGCTGCAGTTAAAAAGCTTTTATAAGAATCGAGCTGGGCGGTCCACTGCAAGGCATCCTACCGCCACTCACAGCCCCTGTGCTTTGGGGTGCCTCCCCGATGCTCTTCACTGATTTTCACGGGGGCCCGAAGCATTTCCTTTGAAAAATTAAGGGTCGAAAGTACAGGTGGTGTAGCTTGCTTAACAGCTGTGTTAATCCGCTGACTAGCAGACACTGCTACTAGGCCCAAAATTAATGTCGTTTTTTCGGAAAAACAAAACTCTTCAAAATCTAGTTGCCCCCAGCAACACAACTCTCAAGTCCTTATCTTCATTTGCAACCTGGATAAATTCTAATCTGGGTTGTTTTGCATGTAGGACCTCTAAGTGTTTATGTTGTGCCTCTATTATGAATGGGGTGCAAGAATTTCAATCTCGTACCACAGGCACCATTTTTAAAATCAACTGTCATGTCAATTGCCAATAGTGCTACATTATTTATTTAATTGAGTGCGGTTGTGGGTTGCAGTACATCGGTTGGACGATACAGACAATGCATGCAAGGCTCAACAAGCACCGTCAAAATATCCGAAATGGGTTCATGCTACACAGTCTCTCAAAACATTTCTCCCTAGTGCACCAAAAGAATTTGAATTTGTTAAAACTCACTGTTATTGACCAGATACCACATGATATGCCTGATCGGTATAATAATCTAATAAGGGAGAGTTTCTGGATTTTTAAACTTGGTACACTAGCCCCTGACGGGATAAACCTTACTTTTGAAAAAGTCACGTAATATATGCATTTTGTTATTTATTTATTTATTTATTTATTTTCATTTATTTTTCCTTGTGTACATTGTTTTTATGTCATTTTTAGGTTGGTTTTATTCAATTTATCTGTTTTGGTTTTTTTTCTTTTTTGCAATCATATTTGCATTTTTAATCATGTGGGTGTTCTGATTAATTGCCTTTTAATTTTCATTTGCTGCTCCACCTTTATATAGCTTTCCTACTCCATTGTATGTATAACTGCCACCTGAGGAAGACGGAGCTATTCCGTTGAAAAGCGTTGTGGATATCAATAAATGAAGACTTTTTAATATCTGCTGAATTGCGTCCCTCGCGCTCCTTATGACCGGATTGCTTTATCATCACTTATGTCTGATCCTCTCTTGAGGTACCCGGCCGGAGCTGCAGCAGACAACCTTAATCTCATCTGCCTTTATTGCCAGCCTGGTGCTCCTTTGAAACCGTCTATCTGAATTTGGTTGCAAAATTATTGTTTGGGTTAGATGCAGTTATAAATTTGTAATTATATCTACAGCTGGTGGCTACTCCGCTGACTAGCAGACACTGCTACTAGGCCCAAAATTATTGTCTGGGTTAGATGCAGTTAAAAATTTGTAATTATATCTACAGCCGGTGGCTACGCCGCTGACTAGCAGACACTGATACTAGGCCCAAAATTATTGTCTGGGTTAGATGCAGTTAAAAATTTGTAATTATATCTACAGCCGGTGGCTACACCGTTGGCTAGCAGACACTGCTACTAGGCCCAAAGTTATTGTCTGGGTTAGATGCAGTTAAAAATTTGTAATTATATCTACAGCCGGTGGCTACTCCACTGACTAGCAGACACTCAAGCTTTGGAGCAGACCTCTGATTCCCAGGCTATAGTATGAGTAAACAGCTCTAGTCTTCACACTCAACCATCTGTGTTACCCCAAGCCATAGTGTATGTAGTTTCTTACGGTTAAAAGGGGGGGTGGGGAAAGACCCAACCCACCTGCAGCTGACGATGCCAACGTCACGTAAAACACAGCAAGGGGACTCCAAAAAGAGTCTCCATTTTTTCCAAAAATTTGGGGCACAGACACCACTTAAGTAGCATCAATTGCCCCAGAGTTGCTTAAAACGGTTGGTGAGGTGATTTTTACCAAATCCTCAAGCTTTTACTTTCCCCAGGATGACACAGGGGTAGAAAAGTCCTTGCGGATCCATGATTTGTTCATCTTTATGAACGTGAGTCTGTCTACATTCTCAGTGGACAGCCGCGTGCACTTATCTGTCAGACTCAGCACACCACCAGCAGCGCTGAACACACGTTCAAAGAGAACAAAAATTATTATTAATTTGAAAGCTGGTGGAGCTTAGTATAGATGGCCTATTAGAATGAGTACCACACACTGCTACAGGCCCAAAATTATTCTACAGGCAAGATGCAGCTAAAAATTAGTATTAATTTGAAAGCTGGTGGAGCTTAGTATAGATGGTCTATTAGAATGAGTACCACACACTGCTACAGGCCCAAAATTATTCTACAGGCAAGATGCAGCTAAAAATTAGTATTAATTTGAAAGCTGGTGGAGCTTAGTATAGATGGCTTATTAGAATGAGTACCACACACTGCTACAGGCCCAAAATTATTCTACAGGCAAGATGCAGCTAAAAATAATTATTAATTTGAAAGCTGGTGGAGCTTAGTATAGATTGCCTATTAGAATGAGTACCACACACTGCTACAGGCCCAAAATTATTCTACAGGCAAGATGCAGCTAAAAATTAGTATTAATTTGAAAGCTGGTGGAGCTTAGTTTAGATGGCCTATTAGAATGAGTACCACACACTGCTACAGGCCCAAAATTATTCTATAGGCAATATGCAGCTAAAAATAATTACCGTATATACCCATGTATAAGCCGAGATTTTCAGCCCATTTTTTAGGGCTGAAAGTCCCCCTCTCGGCTTATACGCGGGTCATATACGGGGTCGGCGGGAGATGGGGAGCAGGGGTGTCGGATCATACTCACCCCTCCGCCGGCGCAGGCTCTGCAGCCCCCCTGATTCTCCCACGATCTCCGGCTCCTTCCTGCAGCTGTCACATGGCACCGCTCATTAAAGTCATGAATATGCACATATTCATGACTTTAATGAGCGGTAGCACGTGACCACTGCAGGACTAAAGCGCTGCGGAGAGCGCCGGGAGAAGAGGAGAGGCTGCAGGGACGCGCGGCGGAGGGGTGAGTATAGTGATATTTACCTGTCCCTCGGTCCACCGCAGCGCACTGCTCCCTCGGTCTGACTCCTCTGTGTGTGAATGATCAGGCAGAGGGCGCGATGACGTCGTTAGTGCGCGCACCGCCCGCTGCCAGATCACACACAGAGGAGTCAGACCGAGGGAGCAGTGCGCTGCGGTGGACCGAGGGACAGGTAAATATCTCAGGTGCCGGGGTCCTGAGCGAGCGGTGACACCCCCCGCCTGCTCAGGACACCGGCACCTGGCCCCCAGCGACGAGAGGTGAGTATGTAATTTATTTTTATTTTTTTTGCAGCAGCAGCAGCATATGAGGCCTATACTATGGGGCATAATTGTGCAGCATATGGGGGCATAATATGGAGCATATGTGGGCATAATCTGGAGCATATGGGGGCATAATATGGAGCATATGGGGGCAAAAGCTGTGGAACATATGGGGCATAATCTGGAGCATATGGGGGCATAATATGGAGCATATGGTGGCATAAACTGTGGAACATATGGGGCATAATCTGGAGCATAAGGGGCATAATATGGAGCATATGGGGGCATAAGCTGTGGAACATATGGGGCATAATCTGGAGCATATGGGGCATAATATGGAGCATATTGGGCATAATTTGGAGCATATGGGGGCATAACATGGAGCATATGGGGGCATAAGCTGTGGAACATATGGGGCATAATCTGGAGCATATGGGGGCATAATATGGAGCATATGGGGGCATAAGCTGTGGAACATATGGGGCATAATCTGGAGCATATGGGGGCATAATATGGAGCATATGGGGGCATAATCTGTGGAACATATGGGGGCATAGTATGGAGCATATGGGGGCATAATCTGTGGAACATATGGGGCATAATCTGGAGCATATGGGGGCATAATCTGTGGAACATATGGGGCATAATCTGGAGCATATGGGGGCATAATCTGTGGATCATACGGGGGCATAATCTGTGGAATATATGGGGGCATAATCTGGAGCATATGGGGGCATAATCTGTGGAGCATATTGGGCATAATCTGTGGAGCATATGGGGGCATAATCTGTGGAGCATCATATGGGGGCATAATCATTTTTCACCCTAGGCTTATATGCGAGTCAATAAGTTTTCCCAGTTTTTTGTGGCAAAATTAGGGGGGTCGGCTTATACATGAGTATATACGGTATTAATTTGAAAGCTGGTGGAGCTTAGTATAAATTGCCTATTAAAATGAGTACCACACACTGCTACAGGCCCAAAATTATTTTCCGGCCTAGATGCAGCTACAAATTATTATCAATTTTAAAGCTTAAAACGTTTGGTGAGGTGATTTTACCAAATCCTCAAGCTTTTACTCTCCCCAGGATGACACAGGGGTACAAAAGTCCTTGCGGATCCATGATTTGTTCATCTTTATGAACGTGAGTCTGTCTACATTCTCAGTGGACAGCCGCGTGCGCTTATCTGCCAGCACACCACCAGCAGCGCTGAACACACGTTCAGAGAGAACGCTGGCTGCGGGGCATGACAAGATCTCGAAGGCGTGAGTGGCGAGCTCCGGCCATTTATCCAGATTGGAAGCCCAAAAAGAGCAAGGGTCAAGTGACACAGTCATGGCTTCGATGTTCAGTTGGAGATACTCCTGTACCATCGTCTCTAGGCGTTGACTATGTGTCTGACTTCTTGTCTCCTGTGGCCTTGCAAAGGATGGGCTAAAAAACTGGTGAAAGGATTCCGCAAAATTGCTGTGAACACCAGCAGATACTGTGTTTCTGTTACGGTTTGAGTGCTGAACACTCGACAGTCCCACGGTTGGCAAGTTAGAACTGTGAGATTCACTGCGTGCACCACTGGTGTTTTGTGGAAAAGCACATGTAAGATTCTGCAACAGTCTCTGCTGATACTCCTGCATGCGTGAATCCCTTTCTATGGCTGGAATTATTTCGGCAAATTTACTTTTGTACCGGGGATCTAACAGTGTGGCTACCCAGTAGTCAGGATTATTTCGAATTCTGACTATTCGAGGGTCATGTTGCAGGTAGTGCAGCAAGAAGGCACTCATGTGTCTTGCGCATCCAGGAGCACCAAGTCCCTGTTGTGTTGGTGGCGAGGTACGACTCATGCTTCCTTCCTCTGCCCTCTCCCCCCAACCTCGCACAACAGAAATGTGATCAAGGTCTCCCTCATCTGATGAGTCTTCCATGCCCATCGCCAGTTCGTCATCCACTTCTTCCTGGGCTCCTGCACCTTCCTCACTAGTTTGGCTGCTACCATGCGCCCTGGTTAATCCCTCTCCCCCACCCTCCCATGCCAGCCGCCTTGGTGCTGCCGACCGTCTGGACCTTGCAGATGTTAGCCCTTCCGCATACAACTCCTCCTCTACTTCCTCCACCTCCTCTTGTTCCACCACCTGACTCCGAATTCTGTTTAACATCTGCTCCAGCATGTAAATCACTGGAATAGTCATGCTGATAATGGCATTGTCAGCACTAAACATCTTCGTGGCCATTTCAAAACTGTGCAGAAGGGTGCATAGGTCCCTGATCTGAGACCACTCCTCCAGCGTGATTTGCCCCACCTCTGGATCTCGTTGGCCCAGGTTATAATTCAGAACGTATTGCACCAGGGATTGTCGGTGCTGCCACAGTCGCTGCAACATGTGCAGAGTTGAATTCCACCGTGTTGGCACATTGCATTTTAGCCGGTGAAGTGGCAGGCCCAACGACTTCTGTAGAGATGTAAGTCGCTGAGCTGCGGGATGCGAACGGCGGAAGTGAGCACACAGCAACCATGCCCTCTGCAGAAGGCCTTGTAGTCCGGGATAGTGGGCTAAAAATTGCTGGACAACCAGGTTCAACACGTGAGCCATGAAGGTTTGCGGCATTGTCGCACACAGCCTTCCCTGGTTGCAGGTCCAGTGGAGTCAACCATTCATGAAACTGGTTCTCCAGAGCTGACCACAACTCCTCAGCTGTGTGACTCACATTTCCCAGGCATTTCAACGTAAAAACCGCCTGATTACATTGAGCCCTTCTGCGCAGTTAGAAAGCCCGTGGCATGACCAGACAGGCTTTGGGTGCAGGTGGAGGACCGAGAGAAGGTTGAGGAGGCAGAAGCAGTGGAGGAACATCGAGATAAAGAGGATTGACGCACAACTCGTGGGGACGGCAACACTTGGACAGCAGCCCCTTGTCCTGCTGTCACCATAGTTACCCAGTGCCCAGTCAGCGACATGTAACGCCCCTGTCCATGCCTACTCATCCAAGTTTCTGTGGTGAAATGCACCCTGTCACACACTGAGTTTCTCAAAAAAGCGGTGATGTTGTGTGCGACATGCTGGTGGAGCGCAGGCACACCTTTCTTTGAGAAGTAGTGCCGACTGGGCATTTGGTACTGGGGAAATGTGACGGACATAAGGGCTCGAAAATCCTCTGTGTCCATAAGGCGGAAAGGCAGCATTTCTGTAGCCAAGAGCTTGCAGATGGTGAAATTCAACCTCTTAGCTTTCTCATGGCTAGGAGGAAATGGTCTTTTACTTGTCTACATCTGAGTGACCGAGGGCTGGCTGTTGTGCGTAGACGGGGTTGAGTAGGGTGTCCCCGGACAACTGACGGTCTGTGAGGAAGATGAAGGCGCAAAAGTTAGGTTGCCTTGATCCAAAGGTGGTGCTCTCGATGTCGGAGAGCGCTCAACACCAGCTGGTGTTTCCACTTCCAAATAAACTGATGACCTGCCAATCTGACTGGCTGTTGCTGGTAAAGAGGTGCCAGGTCTGAGTCTCAAAACAGGTCTGACTGCTGTCCCCCCAGTCACAGAGGATGAAGAGGCCGTGGTCGCGGATGCACAAGATGGGGCAGACGGTGGTTGGGCCGGCCCGCTAGGCCGCATTGTAGCACAGTGAGCTTGCCACTGCAACTTATGCTTCATATCCATTTGACGGTTCATGCATGAAGTACTCAAACTATGGATTTTTTGGCCTCTACTTAGCTTTTGGTCACAAATGTTACAGATAACATGAGTTGGGTCATCCTTATCAATGTTAAAAAATGCCCAGGCTATGCAAGGCTTAGAACCCATGCGACCTGAAGAGCCACCTTGACTTGTGGTCAGAGGCAGAGTTGTGGTTGAGGATGCAGTTGGTGACGTGCTTCCAGTACTACGTCTCTGTCCAGGAAGGCACACCCTGACCTATTCGTCACTCGAATCCTCCTCCACCTCCTCTGCTGACCTCATCGACTGTCTCACTGTGGGTTGACAGTAAGTGGGATCTACAACCTCGTCATCATCACTCTCTGTGTTCTCACCCCCGTCGTCCTCAGAGCCAACATCGTCCTGCCCTGACACAAAACTCAAGTTGTCGCTCACATCTGGTATTTGAGTCTCATCATAGTCTTCCTCATTGTCTCCACCAACAGGAGTTACAGTTTGGGAAAGAGGGTCTACATTATGCTCAGAACCTTCTTCATCTGGTCCTGGATCAGACTCAAACATTCTGGGCATCAGTGCAGATCATTTCCTCGTCTGGATTCACAGAAGCTGTGGAGACGACCTCTGATTCCCAGGCTATAGTATGAGTAAGCAGCTCTGCAGACTCAACCAACTGTTCTTCCCCATGCTCAGACGGGCAGTTGGAGACTTGGGAGCTGTGAGGAAGCAAGTGCGATTGAGGTGACACCTCTGAGGACTGGAGTTTTTGTGTTGTTGAAGTTGAGGTGGAGAGCCGACTTAAAGGAGCACTTGTTATCTGTTGAAGCACCTTATTTTTTTGTGCCTCATCTGGAATTTGTAGCGATGGGCGTGCCCGTAAGAAAGGGATCGTACCACATTGTCCACTAAAAGAAGTAGACATCTTAGTTTGGCTGGAAGATGGTCTTTCTTCTGCAGAAGTAGTATAGGAGTTCCATTATTCGTCAAACTCAATCTGACAGGTCGTCACGCCCCCTATCATTTAATCCGTCTCTCTGTGATTTGATCTGACTGGGAAATCAGGACTGCTGAATCTGGGAATTTCAATCAAAGTGATTCATGAATTTATTCGTCTCTATTTATATTTTATCCATTGCCTTGTGTATTTGATCAGTCTGTGGAGTGGGGAAAAGTTGTATCAAGGCGAATCTTGGTTTTATAAGTCTCTTTTTTGTGGGGGAACTTTTAAGTTCAGCAGTAATTGTATGTAAAGGGATTTTCTAGCAGTTGGTGTATTAAATCTGTGTGTGTGTTTCACTCACTGTAAAGATATAGCTTAGTAGTGTATGTACAGACTAAAAGGAGTTTATTCTATAGTATTATCCGGTATATATAAGAAGTTTTAGTGAATTAAAGATAGGCTACGTATTAGCAGAAGTGTAGCAGTGTTGTGTTGTGTCATGACCTGTAAGTACCATTGAGAGAAGGTCGATGCTATTTAGATATGGTAATTCAGTTGCTAGAAAGTACACATAGTAATTAGCCATGTATTGTGTATAGCCGGCCATGTACAGTTGAGAGAAGGTCGCAAGCTATTTAGATATGGTAATTCAGATGCTAGAAAGTACACGTAGTAATTAGCCATGTATTGTGTATAGCCGGACATAGTCCTGGCATGTCCGGACAAGTCCTTTGATTAGTCTATTTGGGAATCTTTTAAGTTCAGCAGTAAATGTATCCTTTGATCAGTCTGTTGTGTGGGGGAAAGATGTATCAAGGAGAGGTCACATTATGAAATGTTTTAGAACAATTGGAAGGGATTTTCTCTAGACAGGTATAACCAAATGTCATTATATGTTGGAGTAAATCTCAATATTATATGATAGTATGCAGCTCATTTTATATTCATGTATGTGAAAGACAAACTTTTCAGCATGCCGATGTATCTACTCTCAGCTGCTATTTTAAACAGTTACCATACGAATATTGTAGCGAATCAAGCTGTATTAAATTGATTACTAACACGATTCCAGCAACTTTATGACAAATTGACAGCAAATTCGTTATTTTGGGACAGGCCTAGGTCTATTTTTTAACGATGCTAACCCCCATCAGACATGAAAGACAGACAGCGCTTTTTCAAGAAAAGTGTCACTGTGGTGCTTTTCTCTAGCCTTCAGCAGTCATGACATGTCCGGGCATGCCCGGACAAGTCCCTTAAATGCTCATATTATGAAATGGTCACATTATGAAATGGTCACGGGCATATTATGTATATGGCCGTGTTACAATATTAGACACGCGAATGTTTTATTCGTATTTTTAAAAAAGCAATGACGCGGTATTGTAAAACAGGGTTACAAGATGGCCTATTTTTTAACGATGCTAACCCCCTCATATATGAAAGACAGGCAGATCTTTTTCAAGAAAACTGTCACTGTGGTGCTTTTCTCTAGCCTTCATCAGTGTCGCCGTTAGGATACACGGACCCCTACAGCTCATCCCTATGGTGCACCCACTCATGCACCCACAGCACACTTATGGTGTACCCGCACCGCTGCAGCTAGTG
The DNA here is from genome assembly GCA_033576555.1 of Oophaga sylvatica. Lineage (NCBI taxonomy): Eukaryota > Metazoa > Chordata > Amphibia > Anura > Dendrobatidae > Oophaga > Oophaga sylvatica. The sequence goes on along the minus strand of JARQOD010000002.1, from coordinate 445,231,159 downwards.
CTTTTTAGCTAAAAAGGCATGATATAACTGCCCGCAGGTGATGTTTGTGACCTTATTTGCAACATTTTCATTATAGCACGACGGGACAGCCGTGGAAAAAACAACCTGAAATTCAAAAACTATGTGCTGTCCGTTAACATACGCATAGGCATCTAGAAAATATTGAGCGAGTTGCTTCACAAACCCTCTCAAGGCGTGCTGTATGCCAATGTTCTCGGTATGCGCTGGCCTATTTTGGTACATGCCCACTCCTACGCGGCGATTTTGACCACCATGCAACAAAAATCGGGTACAAACTTTTTAGCATAGCGGTGTTTCTGACTCTTAGTTGCTATTTTAATAGTTACCATACGAATATTGTAGCGAACCAAGATGTATTAAATTGATTACTAACACGATTCCAGCAACTTGATGACAAATTCAGAGCAAATTCATTATTTCGGGACGGGTCCCGGCCTATTTTGGGACATGCTCCACTTAACTCTGATTCAACGCAATATATTCAACGCGATAATTGTAAAGCTAGGCTATTTTAAAGATTCCAGCAACTTGATGTCAAATTCAGAGCAAATTTGTTATTTCGGGACGCGTGTACTGGCCTATTTCGGTACATGTCCACTCCTACGCGGCGATTTTGACCACCATCCAGCAAAAATCGGGTACAAACTTTTTAGCATAGCGGTGTTTCTGACTCTCAGTTGCTATTTTAATAGTTACCATATGAATATTGTAGCGAACCAAGATGTATTAAATTGATTACTAACACGATTCCAGCAACTTGATGTCAAATTCAGAGCAAATTCGTTATTTCGGGACGCGTGTACTGGCCTATTTCGGTACATGTCCACTCCTACGCGGCGATTTTGACCACCATCCAGCAAAAATCGGGTACAAACTTTTTAGCATAGCGGTGTTTCTGACTCTCAGTTGCTATTTTAATAGTTACCATATGAATATTGTAGCGAACCAAGATGTATTAAATTGATTACTAACACGATTCCAGCAACTTGATGACAAATTCAGAGCAAATTCGTTATTTCGGGACGCGTGTACTGGCCTATTTCGGTACATGCCCACTCCTACGCGGCGATTTTGACCACCATCCAGCAAAAATCGGGTACAAACTTTTTAGCATAGCTGTGTTTCTGACTCTCAGCTGCTATTTTAATAGTTACCATACGAATATTGTAGCGGATCAAGATGTATTAAATTGATTACTAACACGATTCTAGCAACTTGATGACAAATTCACAACAAATTCGTTATTTTGGGAGAGGCCTAGGCCTGTTTTTTAACGATGCTAACCCCCTCAGACATGAAAGACAGGCAGCGCTTTTTCAAGAAAACTGTCACTGTGGAGCTTTTCTCTAGCCTTCATCAGTGTAGCCGCTAGGATACACGGGCCCCTACAGCGTAGCCCTATAGTGTAGTTTAATGTAGGGGGCAAACAGATCATCGCTGGTGTTTGGAAAATACCATATTTCATAGATGGTTGTGAACCGCTGAATCATTTTTTAAACATTTCATGCCACTCATGCACCCACAGCACACTTATGGTGTACCCGCACCACTGCAGCTAGTGCTTTTTAGCTAAAAAGGCATGATATAACTGCCCACAGGTGATGTTTGTGCCCTTATTTGCATCATTTTCATTATAGCACGACGGCCAGCCGTGGAAAAAAAACCCTGAAATTCAAAAACTATGTGCTGTCCGTTAACATACGCACAGTCATCTAGAAAATATTGAGCGAGTTGCTTCACAAACCCTCTCAAGGCGTGCTGAATGCCAATGTTCTCGGTATGCGCTACATACATGACCCGCTGTATAGCCTGGGATGAGCAGCGTTCTTGCAGCACAGGCCTATTTTTAAAGATGCTAAGCCCCCTCAGATATAAAAGACAGGCATGTTGGGACGTGTCCTGGCCTATTTTGGCACAGGACCACACCTATGCAACGATTTTGACCAGCATTCAGCAAAAAATTGCGTGCAAACTTTTTAGCATACCTGTACAAACTCTTTAACATACCTGTGTTTCGGACTCTCATGCCGTACCAGAAGCACCCAGTGACATGTACTCTAGCCCATAATATTTCACATCGGGTATGGGACCTACATAGCTTTGTTTTCTCAGGTATTAAAAAAGTGTGGAAAACTGAAAATCTCGAGGCCTGAGGTAATTTACTGAGCTTCATGGGGATAAAATTTAGCGAGTCTATGAACCTTATAGACAAATCGGGTAGCGTCACACACAAGACAACGACACATCGGGCTAGCACATTTACCGGTAGTTTTCAAAAACCACTGCCTTAACAATAAAGTAAGAATCGTGGCGACCTGCATTGTGGGCTATAAATGTATACCCTGAAAATTTACCGTTGGTAAAGAACAGTAAAAAGTCGTGCGTACAACTATCATATTCAAACTCCCAGCGCTATCACAAACACTATTACCTACAGAGGCGGCCCCGCGAGAATTTCTGGATGTGTGTATCAAGATGCTCCCTGCTTTGACCGATTGTTTGCTCGTGAATGCTGACATTTCCAGGGTCATCATAGTTGTGTAAATGCGCTGGGGGCTCGTGTATCGGCCCCTAGGGTGTAATGCGTGATGATTTTAATTATTTTTCAATTCATAACCATACGTTCTCAGGCAGACAGGTTTATTTCACAGAAGTTGACTGTACAGTTGCATAATTTTTGTTTAAAATCATACATTTGCATAATTTTGTTTAAAATCGCACAGTTCTGCGATAATGTTGGGTGTTGGACACGCACTTATCAGTCTTTCATACGTGTCGCAGAAAGATTTTAGTCTGTTCTGCGAGAGTTTATTATGCACGTACTGTGCAGACATGTCAAGAAACATTTTGGCGTGTTCAGCAGTCCATACGGGTGTTGGTGTGTAAGGTGATCGAACATCATCCTTCTGCTTCTTACTTACACGACGGAGCGATACCGTGCGTTTCTTTGGCGGTAATGCATCGGCTGAATTGGCAGCTGCTGCTTCCGCGTTGCTATTTGCAGATTCTGTAGCTTGACACAGACGTATATTCTTAAGCCTACTACTCTGCCTCCGCTCTGTTCTCAAATCCATAATTGCGCTGTTGCAAAACTCGCGAATGACGCTCCTCCGTAACTAAAGAAAAGATACGTGGTGTAGTTAACCGCTAAGCGGGCAAGATATAGGAAGAGCTACATGCCCCACTTTACTCTGATTCAACGCAACATTTGTAAAGCTACCAGCACCGATTATCTGTGAAACCGATGCATGATTGTTTGTATAAGTACACTATAGAGCGGCCTAGACATATATACTTACAAGTAGCCCCCGGGTGCTGGTCTACAGAGAATGCTGAATTAACAGACATCTCGCTGACCGGGCGCCGCCGTATGGGGCTGTTTTCTCCCTCAAACTGCAACCTCACGGGCGATACTTTAGCAGCTGTAAATAAAATATAACATACATGAATGCGCAAAACACTCACAAAGCTAACTTGACACACGTAAATAAAATATATCTACTAGTTACCGCAGAAATTTTTAGCTGCTTGTATAAGTACGCTATAGAGCTGCGTAGACATATATGCTTACAAGTATGAGACGTGTAGTGTAGTTCAGAGATTGGTGAATTAAACGGTGTGGAGTTGCTCGGTCGTTGTCGTATGGGACTGTTTTCTTTTTCAAGCTGCAGCCTCCTGCACGTTAGTTTAACAGTTGTAAATAAAATATAACTATTAGTCGCCTCAGAAATGATATCTACATGGGCCACACGCACAAAGCTAAATTCGCAAAGCACCGTAACGCGCGTAAATAAAATATATCCACTAGTTATCGGTGGGGTCGCAGGGTACTACAGAGGATACAAACACATATCACCCGTGTTTCAAGGACCCGCTACCTTTTCTATTCCAGCGCCGTGTGCTTAGCGAATCACTCCATCTTTTAGGAGCGTAGGGTATCGCGCGAGTTAGAGGATTATAGTCCGGTTCTACGAACTCAACATCTGAATCCTGGGGACCCTTCACGATCTGAACATCGGAATCGCGATGCTCGAGCGGCTCAGCCGCCACAGTGTTTTCAACTGCCCAGCCCGCGGGGCGACGGGGCGGCAAGTGTGCAGCACGGATCATGTAAGTGTCCTTTGTATTTTTCCTTATTTGCCACATTTTAGCAATGCCAATTGGCTGGCTGGGATCCCTAGTGGACCGCTGATAGATATCAGTATGTCTTTTTGCTACTAGCTTTATGGTTATATTGGGAAGGTAGTTATTCCTATATGAAGCTGATGCTCATTGTATGCATAGTTATTTAAAGGGACCACGTGTATTTTTGCTCCCCATTTTGGATTCAGCAGTATTCCCTAATCATTATTATACACATTGTAATCTATATCTATTTTAATTCAATTTGTAATAAAATTCTTTGTACCTTTGCAATTTATACTACTCATTTTTGTGTTATTTAGAATCTGCAAATAGCAACGCGGAAGCAGCAGCTGCCAATTCAGCCGATGCATTACCGCCAAAGAAACGCACGGTATCGCGCTGTCGTGTAAGTAAGAAGCAGAAGGATGATGTTCGATCACCTTACACACCAACACCCGTATGGACTGCTGAACACGCCAAAATGTTTCTTGACATGTCTGCACAGTACGTGCATAATAAACTCTCGCAGAACAGACTAAAATCTTTCTGCGACACGTATGAAAGACTGATAAGTGCGTGTCCAACACCCGACATTATCGCAGAACTGTGCGATTTTAAACAAAATTATGCAAATGTATGATTTTAAACAAAAATTATGCAACTGTACAGTCAACTTCTGTGAAATAAACCTGTCTGCCTGAGAACGTATGGTTATGAATTGAAAAATAATTAAAATCATCACGCATTACACCCTAGGGGCCGATACACGAGCCCCCAGCGCATTTACACAACTATGTTGACCCTGGAAATGTCAGCATTCACGAGCAAACAATCGGTCAAAGCAGGGAGCATCTTGATACACACATCCAGAAATTCTCGCGGGGCCGCCTCTGTAGGTAATAGTGTTTGTGATAGCGCTGGGAGTTTGAGGATGATAGTTGTACGCACGACTTTTTACTGTTCTTTACCAACGGTAAATTTTCAGGGTATACATTTATAGCCCACAATGCAGGTCGCCACGATTCTTACTTTATTGTTAAGGCAGTGGTTTTTGAAAACTACCGGTAAATGTGCTAGCCCGATGTGTCGTTGTCTTGTGTGTGACGCTACCCGATTTGTCTATAAGGTTCATAGACTCGCTAAATTTTATCCCCATGAAGCTCAGTAAATTACCTCAGGCCTCAAGATTTTCAGTTTTCCACACTTTTTTAATACCTGAGAAAACAAAGCTATGTAGGTCCCATACCCGATGTGAAATATTATGGGCTAGAGTACATGTCACTGGGTGCTTCTGGTACGGCATGAGAGTCGGAAACACAGGTATGTTAAAAAGTTTGTACAGGTATGCTAAAAAGTTTGCACGCAATTTTCTGCTGAATGCTGGTCAAAATCGTTGCATAGGTGTGGTCCTGTGCCAAAATAGGCCGGGACACGTCCCAACATGCCTGTCTTTTATATCTGAGGGGGCTTAGCATCTTTAAAAATAGGCCTGTGCTGCAAGAACGCTGCTCATCCCAGGCTATACAGCGGGTCATGTATGTAGCGCATACCGAGAACATTGGCATTCAGCACGCCTTGAGAGGGTTTGTGAAGCAACTCGCTCAATATTTTCTAGATGACTGTGCGTATGTTAACGGATAGCACATAGTTTTTGAATTTCAGGGTTGTTTTTTCCACGGCTGCCCGTCGTGCTATAATGAAAATGATGCAAATAAGGGCACAAACATCACCTGTGGGCAGTTATATCACGCCTTTTTAGCTAAAAAGCACTAGCTGCAGCGGTGCGGGTACACCATAAGTGTGCTGTGGGTGCATGAGTGGCGTGAAATGTTTAAAAAATGATTCAGCGGTTCACAACCATCTATGAAATATGGTATTTTCCAAACACCAGCGATGATCTGTTTGCCCCCTACATTAAACTACACTATAGGGCTACGCTGTAGGGGCCCGTGTATCCTAGCGGCTACACTGATGAAGGCTAGAGAAAAGCTCCACAGTGACAGTTTTCTTGAAAAAGCGCTGCCTGTCTTTCATGTCTGAGGGGGTTAGCATCGTTAAAAAACAGGCCTAGGCCTCTCCCAAAATAACGAATTTGTTGTGAATTTGTCATCAAGTTGCCGGAATCGTGTTAGTAATCAATTTAATACATCTTGATCCGCTACAATATTCGTATGGTAACTATTAAAATAGCAGCTGAGAGTCAGAAACACAGCTATGCTAAAAAGTTTGTACCCGATTTTTGCTGGATGGTGGTCAAAATCGCCGCGTAGGAGTGGGCATGTACCGAAATAGGCCAGTACACGCGTCCCGATATAACGAATTTGCTCTGAATTTGACATCAAGTTGCTGGAATCTTTAAAATAGCCTAGCTTTACAATTATCGCGTTGAATATATTGCGTTGAATCAGAGTAAAGTGGAGCATGTCCCAATATAGGCCGGGACCCGTCCCAAAATAACGAATTTGCTCTGAATTTGTCATCAAGTTGCCGGAATCGTGTTAGTAATCAATTTAATACATCTTGGTTTGCTACAATATTCGTATGGTAACTATTAAAATAGCAACTGAGAGTCAGAAACACTGCTATGCTAAAAAGTTTGTACCCGATTTTTGCTGGATGGTGGTCAAAATCGCCGCGTAGGAGTGGACATGTACCGAAATAGGCCAGTACACGCGTCCCGAAATAACGAATTTGCTCTGAATTTGACATCAAGTTGCTGGAATCTTTAAAATAGCCTAGCTTTACAATTATCGCGTTGAATATATTGCGTTGAATCAGAGTAAAGTGGAGCATGTCCCAAAATAGGCCGGGACCCGTCCCGAAATAACGAATTTGCTCTGAATTTGTCATCAAGTTGCTGGAATCGTGTTAGTAATCAATTTAATACATCTTGGTTCGCTACAATATTCGTATGGTAACTATTAAAATAGCAACTGAGAGTCAGAAACACCGCTATACTAAAAAGTTTGTACCCGATTTTTGTTGCATGGTGGTCAAAATCGCCGCGTAGGAGTGGGCATGTACCAAAATAGGCCAGCGCATACCGAGAACATTGGCATACAGCACGCCTTGAGAGGGTTTGTGAAGCAACTCGCTCAATATTTTCTAGATGCCTATGCGTATGTTAACGGATAGCACGCCTTTTTAGCTAAAAAGCACTAGCTGCAGCGGTGCGGGTACACCATAAGTGTGCTGTGGGTGTATGAGTGGCGTGAAATGTTTAAAAATGATTCAGCGGATCACCATCATCTATGAAATATGGTATTTTCCAAACACCAGCGATGATCTGTTTGCCCCCTACATTAAACTACACCATAGGGATGAGCTGTAGGGGTCCGTGTATCCTAACGGCGACACTGATGAAGGCTAGAGAAAAGCACCACAGTGACAGTTTTCTTGAAAAAGATCTGCCTGTCTTTCATATCTGAGGGGGTTAGCATCGTTAAAAAATAGGCCATCTTGTAACCCTGTTTTACAATACCGCGTCATTGCTTTTTTAAAAATACGAATAAAACATTTGCGTGTCTAATATTGTAACACGGCCATATACATAATATGCCCGTGACCATTTCATAATGTGACCATTTCATAATATGAGCATTTAAGGGACTTGTCCGGGCATACCCGGACATATCATGAGTGCTGAAGGCTAGAGAAAAGCACCACAGTGACACTTTTCTTGAAAAAGCGCTGTCTGTCTTTCATGTCTGATGGGGGTTAGCATCGTTAAAAAAATGGACCTAGGCCTGTCCCAAAATAACGAATTTGCTGTCAATTTGTCATAAAGTTGCTGGAATCGTGTTAGTAATCAATTTAATACAGCTTGATTCGCTACAATATTCGTATGGTAACTGTTTAAAATAGCAGCTGAGAGTAGATACATCGGCATGCTGAAAAGTTTGTCTTTCACATACATGAATATAAAATGAGCTGCATACTATCATATAATATTGAGATTTACTCCAACATATAATGACATTAGGTTATACCTGTCTAAAGAGAATCCCTTCCAATTGTTCTAAAAAATTTCATAATGTGACCTCTCCTTGATACATCTTTCCCCCACACAACAGACTGATCAAAGGATACATTTACTGCTGGACTTAAAAGATTCCCAAATAGACTGATCAAAGGACTTGTCCGGACATGCCAGGACTATGTCCGGCTATACTGTTATGATTTGGTAGCTGAGGAGTGCAGGCAAAAATGGCAATACACCAGAGCAGTTGGAATCTATGAGATTGCAGTACCCTGACTAACCACCACAACTAGAGGCAGCCGTGGAGTGTTCCTACGTTGGTCCTAGACGCCTCGTCACAGCCTGAGAAACTAAATATACCTAAAGATAGAAAGATGAAAGCTATCTGCCCCGGAGCAGATCCCCAAAGAACATAGAAAGCCCCCAAACATGTAATGGCGGTTAGACAAGAAGAAATACTGACACAGACAGAAAATAGTATGAGCAAACGTTGGGGCCCAAACTATCTAAATAGAAAAGGATAGGAAGGGCACTTACTGCAATCCCAAAAAACCCTGAAAAGCACCAACTTTACTAATTTCAAAAACAATTGAGATCACACGACCTCTACCACCTAAATTAGTTCTCTGGTGTAACAAAATCAAAACAGCAGCCACTGAAAAAACTGGAAAAAACAAATGTACAAACATCAGTGGCTGAACAAAACTGAGAGGGCAAAAGCCCCCGAGGGGACCCTGAAGGCCCCCACAGAAGTGCAGGACAAAATGCAAAAATCAAGCACAAAAGCAAAAAGAAGAAAATGTCTTATCTGTTAGCAGGAGATGCAGACACGACACAGCAGGCTACAAAGGAAACAGGAATCAAGGATTGAGACCAGAACAATTGATCACCGGCAACCCTGATGGGAAGGTGACTCCCTTATATAAGACCAGTCAGTAACACCTGATTCCCAATCCTCACAATCTTCACTGGACAGTCCAGTACCGCTTGTAACCACCAGAGGGAGCCTCTGCTCAGAACTCATCTCAAGTCCATTCACAACAGTACCCCCCCTTGAGGAGGGGTCACCGAACCCTCACTTGAGCAACCAGGTCGGTCAGGATGAGTTCTATGATACGCACGGATGAGTCTCCTAGCATGGATGTCCGAAGCAAACACCCAAGAATTGTCTTCCTGACCATAACCTCTCCACTTAACCAAATACTGGAGTTTTCGTCTAGAAAAACGAGAATTCAAAATTTTCTCAACCTCAAACTCCATATTGCCCTCAACCAGAACAGGGTCAGGAGGCAAAGCAGTAGGAACCACTGGCTCAACAAACCTCTTCAACAAGGACTTGTGGAACACATTATGGATCTTAAATGTCCCTGGAAGAAGCAAACGAAAAGAAACAGGATTAAGAATCTCCATGATCTTATAAGGTCCAATGAACCTAGGCTTAAATTTAGGAGATGCCACTCTCATAGGAATATTTTTTGAGGACAACCAGACCAAGTCCCCACTTTAAACCGAGGAACATCAGTCCTATGCCGGTTAGCAAACCGCTGGGCCCTCTCCTGAGAGAGGGACAACCTCTGCACTACCTGGTCCCAAATCTGTTGCATACGCTCCACAACAGAGTCAACACCTGGACAGACAGAAGCCTCCGTCTGTCCTGAAGAAAATCGAGGGTGAAACCCAGAATTACAGAAAAATGGAGACAACAAAGTGGCAGAGCTAGCCCTATTATTAAGAGCAAACTCAGCCAAAGGCAAAAAAGAGACCCAGTCATCCTGATCAGCAGACACAAAGCATCTTAGATAAGTCTCCAATGTCTGATTTGTTCTCTCAGTTTGACCATTGGTCTGAGATGAAACGCCGAGGAGAAAGACAATTGAACACCAAGTTTGGAACAAAAGGTCCTCCAAAATCTGGAAACAAACTGGACTCCTCTGTCAGACACAATGTTCTCAGGAATGCCGTGTAAACGAACCACGTGCTGAAGGAACAAAGGTACTAATTCAGAGGAGGAAGGCAACTTAGGTAATGGCACAAGATGTATCATCTTGGAAAACCTATCACAAATCACCCAGATGACGGTCATTCTCTGAGAAACAGGGAGGTCGGAAATGAAATCCATAGAGATATGGGTCCATGGTCTCTTGGGCACAGGTAATGTCATCAACAAACCACTAGAGCGGGAGCAAGGCTTGGAGCGAGAGCAAGTCCCGCAGGACTGCACAAATTCCCTGACATCACGAGACAAGGTAGGCCACCAAAAGGACCGACTAACCAAGTCTCTGGTACCAAAAATTCCGGGATGACCGGCCAACGCGGAACAATGAATCTCAGACATCACACTCTTTTTCCACTGGTCCGGGACAAATAATTTCCCAACAGGGCAGCGCTCGGGCCTATCCTCCTGACACCCCTCCAGAGCCAGTCTCAAATTGGGCGAGATGGCGGAAAGAACTACACCTTTTTTAAAAATAACAGAAGGATCAGATACCTCAGGAGAGTCCGCAAGGAAACTCCTCGAGAGGGCATCCGCATTAAAATTCTTAGTGCCAGGAAGAAAGGAAACCACAAAATTAAAACGTGTGAAAAACAAGGCCCACCTGGCCTGTCTAGGATTAAGTCGCTTGGCAGATTCCAGATAAACCAGATTCTTATGGTCAGTAAGGATCACCACCTGATGTTTGGCTCCCTCCAGCCAATGTCTCCACTCTTCAAAAGCCCACTTCATGGCCAATAACTCCCGATTACCCACGTCATAATTACGTTCAGTAGGAGAAAATTTTCGAGAGAAAAAGGCACAAGGGTTACTTTTAGAGATCTCTGGATCTCTTTGGGACAAAATGGCACCTGCCCCAATTTCAGAGGCATCAACCTCCACCTGAAATGGCAGAGAAACATCAGGCTGCCGTAGAACAGGAGCAGAAGTGAATCTCTGCTTAAGTTCCTGAAATGCAGAGACTGCCTCAGGAGGCCAATTCACCACATCAGAACCCTTTTTGGTCAAATCAGTTAATGGTTTAACAATAACCGAGAAATTACCAATAAATTTACGATAAAAATTGGCAAAACCCAAAAATCTTTGAAGAGCCTTTAATGAAGTAGGTTGGACCCAATCACAGATGGCCTGAACCTTGACCGGGTCCATTTCAATAACAGATGGGGACAAAATGAATCCCAAAAATGAGATCTTCTGTATGCCAAAAAGACACTTTGATCCCTTCACATACAGAGCATTCTCTCTCAAAATCTGGAATACAGTTCGAACATGTTTCACATGAGAGTCCCAGTCATTGGAAAAAATCAAGATATCATCCAAATAAACAATCAGAAATTTATCCACAAAATCCCTGAAAATGTCATTCATGAAGGACTGGAAGACAGAAGGAGCATTAGTGAGCCCAAAGGGCATCACAAGGTACTCAAAATGCCCCTCAGGGGTGTTAAATGTCATCTTCCATTCATCCCCGTGCTTAATGCGAATAAGGTTATATGCCCCCCTGAGGTCAAGCTTGGTAAACCAAGTAGCGTTTTTCACCCTGGAAAACAGGTCAGAAATCAAGGGTAATGGGTATTGATATTTCACAGTAATATTGTTCAAAAGACGATAATCAATACACGGCCTTAATGAACCATCCTTTTTGGCCACAAAGAAAAAACCGGCACCTAAGGGTGAAGAGGATGGTCTGATATGACCTTTCTCCAAAGACTCCTTGATATAAGACCGCATAGCGTCATGTTCAGGTACAGACAAGCTAAAAAGGCGACCTTTAGGGAATTTACTACCAGGCACTAATTCAATAGCGCAGTCATAGCTCCTATGGGGAGGCAAGGATGCAGATTTACTTTCGCTAAACACATCAGAAAAATCAATCAAAAAGTCAGGAACATCCTGAGCCTGGGGGGAGGCAGAAAAAACAGGAGTGTTGGTATTAACACATTGGCAGCCCCAACTGGTTACAGACACAGATTTCCAATCCAAAACAGGATTATGAGACTGTAACCAAGGGAAACCCAGCACGATAATGTCATGCAGATTATACAGAACCAAAAATTTGCAGCTCTCCTGATGATCAGGTTCAACCCTCATTATCACCTGAGTAGAGAACTGAGGTTTATTCTCAGCCAAAGGGGTAGAATCGATCCCCAGTAGGGGAATAGACTTCTGTAGGGGTATCAAGGGAAACCCACAACGTTTAGCGAAATCAAAATCCATCAGGTTAATAGCTGCTCCCGAATCAACGAAAGCCTGAGCAGAAAATGGGGACAGAGAGCATATCAGAGTAACAGTTAATAAAAACTTAGTCTGAACACTACCCAAGACAACTGAGCGTGCAAAACGACTTCCCCGCTTAGGGCAGACTGAGATAGCATGAGAAGCATCACCACAGTAGAAACATAACCCATTGCGCTTTCGAAACTCATGACGCTGTGCCCCAGAAACCACTCTATCACACTGCATGGGTTCAGAAGCAGGTTCACAAGGCAACACTATTCCACGCATACTTCTCCGCTCACGCAAACGTCTGTCAATTTGAATCGCTAATGACATAGAATCATTGAGACCAGAGGGGACAGGGAATCCCACCATAACATCCTTTACATTATCTGACAGACCCTTCTGAAAAAGGGCTGCCAAAGCGTCGTCATTCCATTTGGTCAGGACTGCCCACCTACGGAATCTCTGACAGTATAACTCAGCGTCATCAAGCCCCTGATTTAATGCAAACAAGGCTTTTTCAGCTTGATCAGTGACATTACGCTCATCGTACAATAACCCCAAGGCCTGAAAAAATGTATCAACATCACTCAAAACATGATCCCCAGGTGTCAGGGAAAAAGCCCAATCCTTAGGATCGCCGCACGGGAGAGAGATGACAATTTGAACCTGCTGCGCTGCGTTCCCTGAGGACTTAGATTTTAAGGCAAAAAACAATTTACAATTATTTTTGAAATTCAGAAACTTGGATCGATCCCCCAAAAACAAATCTGGCATGGGAATCCTAGGTTCCACAACAGGCAACCTAGCAAGATAGGTAGCAATACTCCGAACCTCAGTGGCAAGCTGATCCACACGGCCAGACAACTGTGCAAACTCCATTGAGAGAAAAAATCCTCCCCAGCACCCAGAGATACAGAGGGAAAAAAAAAAAATGCAACAAACAGAAAAATATCTCTGACAACTCTGACAACCCTTTTTTTTTTTTTTTTTCAAAATATTTTTTCCCTTCTGTGAGTACCATATAAATTTCAGTTTAGGCCGGTGATACTGTTATGATTTGGTAGCTGAGGAGTGCAGGCAAAAAAAGGCAATACACCAGAGCAGTTGGAATCTATGAGATTGCAGTACCCTGACCAACCACCACAACTAGAGGCAGCCGTGGAGCGTTCCTACGTTGGTCCTAGACGCCTCGTCACAGCCTGAGAAACTAACTATACCTAAAGATAGAAAGATGAAAGCTATCTGCCCCGGAGCAGATCCCCAAAGAACATAGAAAGCCCCCAAACATGTAATGGCGGTTAGACAAGAAGAAATACTGACACAGACAGAAAATAGTATGAGCAAACGTTGGGGCCCAAACTATCTAAATAGAAAAGGATAGGAAGGGCACTTACTGCAATCCCAAAAAACCCTGAAAAGCACCAACTTTACTAATTTCAAAAACACCTGAGATCACACGACCTCTACCACCTAAATTAGTTCTCTGGTGTAACAAAATCAAAACAGCAGCCACTGAAAAAACTGGAAAAAGCAAATGTACAAACATCAGTGGCTGAACAAAACTGAGAGGGCAAAAGCCCCCGAGGGGACCCTGAAGGCCCCCACAGAAGTGCAGGACAAAATGCAAAAATCAAGCACAAAAGCAAAAAGAAGAAAATGTCTTATCTGTTAGCAGGAGATGCAGACACGACACAGCAGGCTACAAAGGAAACAGGAATCAAGGATTGAGACCAGAACAATTGATCACCGGCAACCCTGATGGGAAGGTGACTCCCTTATATAAGACCAGTCAGTAACACCTGATTCCCAATCCTCACAATCTTCACTGGACAGTCCAGTACCGCTTGTAACCACCAGAGGGAGCCTCTGCTCAGAACTCATCTCAAGTCCATTCACAACACTATACACAATACATGGCTAATTACTACGTGTACTTTCTAGCAACTGAATTACCATATCTAAATAGCTTGCGACCTTCTCTCAACTGTACATGGCCGGCTATACACAATACATGGCTAATTACTATGTGTACTTTCTAGCAACTGAATTACCATATCTAAATAGCATCGACCTTCTCTCAATGGTACTTACAGGTCATGACACAACACAACACTGCTACACTTCTGCTAATACGTAGCCTATCTTTAATTCACTAAAACTTCTTATATATACCGGATAATACTATAGAATAAACTCCTTTTAGTCTGTACATACACTACTAAGCTATATTTTTACAGCGAGTTAAACACACACACAGATTTAATACACCAACTGCTAGAAAATCCCTTTACATACATTTACTGCTGAACTTAAAAGTTCCCCCACAAAAAAGAGACTTATAAAACCGAGATTCGCCTTGATACAACTTTTCCCCACTCCAGAGACTGATCAAATACACAAGGCGATGGATAAAATATAAATAGAGACGAATAAATTCATGAATCACTTTGATTGACATTCCCAGATTCAGCAGTCCTGATTTCCCAGTCAGATCAAATCACAGAGAGACGGATTAAATGATAGGAGGCGTGACGACCTGTCAGATTGAGTTTGACGAATAATGGAACTCCTATACTACTTGCAGATGTTACTGTTGCTTTAACACCTACCCCACGGACACAACATTTTTTTCCCTTCACAACACGCCTATTCCTCTTTCCACTAGCAGCAGGCCTTTTGCCACTCATTTTGGTGGTTACCTAATTGACAACTGTGGAGTTGTTTGCACAAAAAACGATGGCTGCAAAAAATTCTTAGCATTTGAACGCGGGTGGAGCTTTGAATAGATGGCCTAATACAATGAGTACCACAGACTGCTACTATGCCCAAAATTATTGTCCAGGCAACATGCAGATAGAATTCTTTTTTTTTTATAAGGCTGGTGGAGTTTTGTATAGATAGCCTAATACAATGAGTACCACAGACTGCTACTATGCCCACAATTATTGTCCAGGCAACATGCAGATAGAAATTCTTTTTTTTTAGAAGGCTGGTGGAGCTTTGTATAGATGGCCTAATACAATGAGTACCACAGACTGCTACTATGCCCAAAATTATTGTCCAGGCAACATGCAGATAGAATTTTTGTTTTTTAAGACTGGTGGAGCTTTGTATAGATGGCCTAATAGAATGAGTACCACACACTGCTACTATGCCCAAAATTATTGTCCAGGCAACATGCAGATAGAATTTTTGTTTTTTAAGACTGGTGGAGCTTTGTATAGATGGCCTAATAGAATGAGTACCACACACTGCTACTATGCCCAAAATTATAGTCCAGGCAACATGCAGATAGAAATTATTTTTTTTTAGAAGGCTGGTGGAGCTTTGTATAGATGGACTAATACAATGAGTACCACAGACTGCTACTATGCCCAAAATTATTCTACAGGCAAGAGGCAGCAAAAAATTATGAGTATATCAATGCTGCTGGAGCTTTGTATAGATGGTCTAATAGAATGAGTACCACAGACTACTACTATGCCCAAAATTATTGTCCAGGCAAGATGCAGATAGAAATTCTTTTTTTTTAGAAGGCTGGTGGAGCTTTGTATAGATGGCCTAATACAATGAGTACCACAGACTGCTACTATGCCCAAAATTATTGTCCAGGCAACATGCAGATAGAATTTTTTTTTTTTTAAGGCTGGTGAAGCTTTGTATAGATGGCCTAATAGAATGAGTACACACACTGCTACTATGCCCAAAATTATTGTCCAGGCAACATGCAGATAGAAATTCTTTTTTTTTTTTTTAAGGCTGGTGGAGCTTTGTATAGATGGCCTAATAGAATGAGTAGCACACACTGCTACTATGCCCAAAATTATTGTCCAGGCAACATGCAGATAGAATTTTTTTTTTTTAAGGCTGGTGGAGCTTTGTATAGATGCCCTAATAGAATGAGTAGCACACACTGCTACTATGCACACAATTATTGAACAGGATAGATGCAGCGAATAATTAGGAGTGATTTGAACGCTGGTGTAGCTGACAAAAAGTGATAGCAACTGCTGTACCTAGCCCTGAAAAGGGCTGCAATTACAAATAGTCACTGTCCCAAGTTGACCTATCTGTCTATTTAAGAGTGAGCACAGACCTGCCTGCTAAAACTGCTAGGAACTGATGTAACGTAGCCCTCAAAAGGGCTGCAATTACGAACTAGTCCCTACTCCCTAAACCTTCCTCTCTATTTCTCAGCGATTTTGCTTGCAAGTCGCAGTTGCACAATGCACACACAATATAGCGCTAACAGCAGCAGTGCCGTCTAACACTGAGCTGCAGCACTGAGAAAATGGTGGCAAGGGGGGAAATGGCTGGGTCTTATAGGGCAAGGACATGTGACATACAGAGCCAATGACACATGCCCTTGCTTGTGTGAAAAAAAAGCACCTTGCTCCGTGTGAGCGCTGCTGATAGGCTGACAGACTGCACCGCCCACTGGAAATGCGGGAAAGAGAAAAAAAAATGGAGATCTTCATTATCTCTGCAGAGATCCATGCCATGCCCCTCCCCTCGCCACGCTGGACACTCAAAATGTGTATTAACAGTGATTCTCAGCATAACTGTGACTATTTTGGTGCACGAACAGTTATCGAACATAACCTCGAACAGCCGGATTTTTTCCAAATTGTTCGGGTTCGTCTAAAGACTCGAACACCGCCCAAAACAGCTCAAATTTGAGATTGGCGAACAGTTCGCTTTGAACACCGCTCATCTCTACTTGTGACCCAGCTCCTGAGCCCATGCAGTGTGATGGAGTGACTTCTGGGGCTCAGCGTCATGAGTTTCGAAAGCGCAATGGGTTATGTTTCTACTGTGGTGACGCTTCTCATGCTATTTCCATTTGCCCTAAGCGGGGAAGACGTTTTGCGCGCTAAGTTGTCTTGGGTAGTGTTCAGACTAAATTTCTGTTGACTGTTACCCTGATTTGCTCCCTGTCCACATTTTCCGCTCAGGCTTTTGTTGATTCAGGAGCAGCTATTAACCTGATGGATTTTGACTTTGCCAAACGTTGTGGGATTCCCATGATACCCCTGCGGAAGTCTATTCCTTTACTGGGCATTGATTCTACCCCTTTGGTGGAGAATAAACCCCAGTTTTCTACTCAGGTGATAATGAGGGTTGAACCAGATCATCAGGAGAGTTGCAAATTTATGGTGTTGCATAATCTGCATGACATTATTGTACTGGGTTTCACTTGGTTACAGACTCATAATCCTGTTTTGGATTGGAAATCTGTGTCTGTGACCAGTTGGGGCTGCCAATGTGTTTATACTGACACTCCTGTTTTTTCTGCTTCTCTCCAGTCTCAGGATGTCTCTGACTTTTTGACCGATTTTTCTGATGTGTTTAGTGAGAGTAAGTCTGTATCCTTACCTCCTCACAGGAGCTATGATTGCGCTATTGAGTTATTGCCTGGTGGTAAATTTCCTAAAGGTCGCCTTTTTAATTTATCTGTACCTGAACACGATGCTATGCGATCTTATATCAAGGAGTCTTGGGAGAAGGGTCATATCAGACCATCCTCTTCAACCTTGGGTTCCGTTTTTTTCTTTGTGGCCAAAAAGGATGGTTCATTGAGGCCGTGTATTGACTATCGCCTCCTGAATAAAATCTCTGTTAAATATCAATATCTGTTACCCTTGATTTCTGACCTATTTTCCAGAGTGAAAAGTGCTAGTTGGTTTACCAAGCTTGACCTCAGGGGGGCGTATAACCTTATTCACATTAAGCACGGGGATGAATGGAAGATGGCGTTTAATACCCCAGAGGGGCATTTTGAGTACCTAGTGATGCCTTTAGGGCTTACTAATGCCCCTTCCGTCTTCCAATCCTTTATTAATGATATTTTCAGGGATTTTGTGGATAAATTTCTGATCGTTTATTTGGATGATATCTTGATTTTTTCCAACGACTGGGACTCTCATGTGAAACATGTTCGGACTGTTTTCTAGATTTTGAGAGAGAATGCACTGTATGTGAAGGGATCAAAGTGTCTTTTTGGCGTACAGAAGGTCTCATTTCTGGGATTCATTTTGTCTCCGTCTGTTATTGAAATGGACCCGGTTAAGGTTTAGGCCAGAGATTCATTTCTGCTCCTGTTCTACGGCAGCTTGATGTTTCTCTACCGTTTCAGGTGGTTGATGCTTCTGAGATTGGGGCAGGTGCCGTTTTGTCCCAAAGGGATCCGGAGACCTCTAAGAGTAACCCTTGTGCCTTCTTCTCTCGAAAATTTTCTCCAACTGAATGTAATTATGACGTGGGTAATCGGGAGTTATTGGCCATGAAGTGGGCCTTTGAAAAGTGGAGACATTGGCTGGAAGGAGCCAAACATCAGGTGGTGGTCCTCACGGACCATAAGAACCTGGTTTATCTCGAATCAGCCAAGCGACTTAATCCTAGACAGACCAGGTGAGCCTTGTTTTTCACACGTTTTAATTTTGAGGTTTCGTTTCTTCCGGGCACTAAGAATGTTAAGGCGGATGCCCTCTCGAAGAGTTTCTTTGCGGATTCTCCTGAGTTAACTAATCCTGTTGTTATTTTGAAAGAGGGTGTAGTTCTTTCCGCCATCTCGCCCAATTTGAGACTGGCTCTGGAGGGGTGTCAGGAGGATAAACCTGAATGCTGCCCTGTTGGGAAATTGTCCCAGACCAGTGGAAGAAGAGTGTGATGTCTGAGATTCATTGTTCCGCGTTGGCTGGTCTCGTGACATCAGGGACTTTGTGCAGTCCTGTGGCACTTGCTCTCGCTCCAAGCCTTGCTCTCGCCCTAGTGGCTTGTTAATGCTGTTAAATACCTGTGCCCAAGAACCAATGGACCCATATCTCTATGGATTTTATTTCCGACCTTCCTGTCTCTCAGAGAATGACCGTTATCTGGGTAATCTATGATAGGTTTTCCAAGATGATACATCTTTTGCCATTACCTAAGTTGCCTTCCTCCTCCGAAATTGGTGCCTTTGTTCTTTCAGCACATGGTTCGGTTACATGGCATTCCGGAGAACATTGTGTCTGACAGAGGAGTCCAGTTTGTTTCCAGATTTTGGAGAACATTTTGTTCTAAACTTGGTGTTCAGTTATCTTTCTTCTCTGCATTTCACCCTCAGACCAATGGACAAACCGAGAGAACAAACCAGACCTTGGAGACTTATTTAAGATGTTTTGTGTCTGCTGATCAAGATGACTGGGTCTCTTTTTTGCCTTTGGCGGAGTTTGCTCTTAATAATAGGGCTAGCTCTGCCACCTTGATGTCTCCATTTTTCTGCAATTCTGGGTTTCACCCTCGATTTTCTTCAGGACAGGCGGAGGCTTCCGTCTGTCTGGGGGTTGATTCTATTGTGGAGCGAATGCAGCAGATTTGGGACCAGGTAGTGGAGAGGTTGTCTCTCTCAGTAGAAGGCCCAGCGGTTTGCCAACTGGCATAGGACTGATGGTTCTCGTTTTAAAGTAGGGGACTTGGTTTGGTTGTCCTCAAGAAATATCCCTATGAAGGTTGCGTCTCCAAAATTTAAGCCAAGTCTAATGTTTCTTGGACCTTATAAGATCATGGAAATTCTTAATCCGGTTTCCTTCCGTTTGCTTCTTCCAGGGACATTTAAGATCCATAAAGTGTTCCACAAGTCCTTATTGAAGAGGTTTGTCGAGCCAGTGGTTCCTATGGCTGCGCCTCCCGACCCTGTTTTGGTTGAGGGTAATTTGGAGTATGTGGTTGAGAAAATATTGGATTCTCATTTTGCTAGACGGAAACTACAGTATTTGGTTAAGTGGAGAGGTTATGGTCAAGAGGACAATCTTGGGTGTTTGCTTCGGACGTCCATGCTAGGAGACTGATCTGTGCCTATCATCGAGCTCATCCTGATCGGCCTGGTTGCGCAAGTGAGGGTTCGGTGACCCCTCCTCAAAGGGGGGGGTACTGTTGTGAACACGTTGGAGGCGACTTCGGAGCTGGGGCTCCCTCCGGTGGTTGCTGAGGGTAATGAACCAATTGCTGAATGGCCTTCAGCTGGGTCCGATTGGTCTGATATAAGTGACCTGAACTCCCATCAGCCTTGCCGGTAATCAATTGTTCTTCCAGGTCTTGGTTGGAGCTCAGCTTGCATTCCTGCTTTCATTCAGATAAGTGACTTGCTGTTTTTTTTTCCTCTGGTTGGATTTTCCATGCTGGTTTGCTGCATTGCAGTGGACTTCAGCCTGGCCCCCTTTTGGGGCCTGGCGCTGCATATGTGCTCAGTTTGTGTTTGCACTTTTGCTCTATTTCTATATCACTTTTTTTTGCTGAATTGCTGTGTGTTACACCAGAGATCTGATTTAGGTGGCAGAGATCGTGTTATCTCAGGTTTTTTGTTAATCAGAAGTGTTGGTATTTTTGTCAGGGTTTTTTGGGTTGCAGTCAGAATTCTTTCCTATACTTTTCTATCTAGACAGAATTGGGCCCCAGCGTTTGCTCATTCTATTTTCTGTCTGTGTTTGTATTTTCTTCTTGTCTAACCGCCATTACATGTTTGGGGGCTTCCTATTTCTTTGGGGGTTCTGCTACGGGGCAGTTAGCTTTCATCTTTCTGTCTTTAGGTGTCACCGTAGGTACGCTCGACGGCTACTTCCAGTGTTGCGGTTAGTTTAGGGTCCTGCAACCCAGTAGTTTCCAGCCTCTCTGGTGTATCGCTATTTTTGCTATTTCTCCTCAGCTACCGAAACATAACAGGTACCACAGGGCTTTGTCCTGGGCCCTGTATTGTTCATCATCTTTATCAAAAGATTTAGATGAAGGAATTGGGGTAAACTGATTAAATTAGCTGATGACACAAAGCTAGGAGGGATAGCTAATACTAGAGAAGAGATTGAGAGGATTCAAAAAGATATAAACAAACTGGAGCAGTGGGCAGCAACTAACAGAATGGTTTTTAACAGGGAAAAATGCAAAGTACTACATCTGGGCAATAAAAATGAAACACGGGTATCACTTACTGGTAATGTGTTTTTACGAAGCCCATGACAGCACCCAAACGAGAGAGGGTATCCGCCCCACAAGGACAGGGAACCTTTAAGATAAAAAGGGCGGCTCCTCTCTCCATATCAGTGGTTTACAAAGCTTGAGAGGACCTCCAGTTAGTGGACACACATGAATATATTACCTACTGTCTAAACTAAATTTAATTATTAGGTAGTTTTAACTCACTCTCAGTACAATAACCCACCATCCAAAAGGGGTGAAAAATAAAGCTGATAATCGGGATGGAATCAACGGGTGCTGTCATGGGCTTCGTAAAAACACATTACCGGTAAGTAATACCCATGTTTTCCTAGCACCATGACAGCACCGAAACGAGAGAATTACAGAGAATTACTCTATCAGGGAGGGACCACAGCTTGTAGAACCCTTCGTCCAAACGTCAAATCAGAGCCCTATCCTTCCTACTAAACTCCGTTGCTTGTAAATAGTGAAGAAGATACCTCCTAACGTCTAGTGTATGAAATTTCTTCTCTCTATCGTTCTTAGGGTGAGGGCAAAAAGAGGGTCGGGATATATCTTGGGACCTATGAAACCTCGATACTACTTTGGGCAAATAGGCTGGATCAGGTTATAGTGCCTTTATGTCCCAATCCTACATGCCGATGTAAGGGCTACCAGAAGTATGGTCTTTGACGTCACTAATTTTATGGATGCCTACTCTAATGGTACGAACAGGGGTTCGGTCAGAGCATTCAGTACTAAATTCAGGTCCCATAGAGGGACCCTGGCTATTGGGACTGGTCTAGATCTAGCGCAGACCTTGATGAATCTCACTATCCAATGGTTAGCTGCTAAGTTATAATTATAAAGCGCCCCCAACGCCGATACCTGAACCTTTAATGTACTAGGCCCTGATCTCGCCCCCTTTGGAGGAAATCGCCTTCCGGAGAACATCCAGTGGAAGCCAAAAACTTCTTCCACATTCTGCCATAGATCATTGTAGAGACTGATTTCCTACAAGCTAACAAGGTGGCAATTAGGTTATATGAAAATCCCTTACCTCCTAGCACTGACCTCTCAAGTTCCAGGCTGTCATGTGCAGCCCAGACACCTGAGGTTGAAGAACCGGCCCTTGAGCTAGAAGGTCCGGGATATCCGGAAGGACCCAGGGATCCGTAATCGACATATTCCTGAGCCAAAAAAACAAGCCCTCTTTGGCCAGAAGGGGGCAATGAGAATCACTCTCCGCCCGTCCTGCCTGATTTTCCTGAGGACTGCAAATACATGATTTTGGGGGAAAGGCATAGGCTAGGGGAAAGGTCCACCTGATCTGAAAGGCGTCTATTGCGTATGGCCTCTCTGTCGGGTTCAGGGAATAGAATTTCTCTACCTTGGTGTTTTGCCAGGTGGCAAACAGGTCGATATCCGGCTCCCCCCACATCAGTACCAACTGTTTGAAGACCGCTGTGTTGAGGGACCATTCCTGTTGTGAATGGGCTTGAAATGAGTTCTGAGCAGAGGCTCCCTCTGGTGGTTACAAGCGGTACTGGTCTGTTCAGTGAAGATTGTGAGGACTGGGAATCAGGTGTTACTGACTGGTCTTATATAAGGGAGTCACCTTCCCATCAGGGTTGCCGGTGATCAATTGTTCTGGTCTGAATCCTTGATTCCAGTTTCCCTTGTAGCCTGCTGTGTCGTGTCTGCTTCTCCTTCTAAGAGATAAGACATTTTCTTCTTTTTGCTTTTGTGCTTGATTTTTGCATTTTGTCCTGCACTTCTGTGGGGGCCTTCAGGGTCCCCTCGGGGGCTTTTGCCCTCTCAGTTTTGTTCAGCCACTGATGTTTGTACATTTGCTTTTTCCAGTTTTTTCAGTGGCTGCTGTTTTGATTTTGTTACACCAGAGAACTAATTTAGGTGGTAGAGGTCGTGTGATCTCAGGTGTTTTTGAAATTAGTAGAGTTGGTGCTTTCAGGGTTTTTTTGGGATTGCAGTAAGTACCCTTCCTATCCTTTTCTATTTAGTTAGTTTGGGCCCCAACGTTTGCTCATACTATTTTCTGTCTGTGTCAGTATTTCTTCTTGTCTAACCGCCATTACATGTTTGGGGGCTTGCTGTTATCTTTGGGGTTCTGCTCCGGGGCAGATAGCTTTCCTATTTCTATCTTTAGGTGTAGTTAGTTTCTCAGGCTGTGACGAGGCGTCTAGGACCAACGTAGGAACGCTCCACGGCTGCCTCTAGTTGTGGTGGTTAGTCAGGGTACTGCAATCTCATAGATTCCAACTGCTCTGGTGTATTGCCTTTTTGCCTGCACTCCTCAGCTACCGAATCATAACACATTCCCCTTGCAGAAGTGGCATGCGACTTAGAAAGTCTGACGTCACATTGTCTTTCCCTTTGATCTGGAGGGCTGATAGCGATAGAATGTTCATCTCTACCCACTGAAAAATTTGTGTCGCCATCTTGATGGTTTAGATATGACACCGTGACCCAATTGTCCGAC
Organism: Oophaga sylvatica; assembly: GCA_033576555.1. Lineage (NCBI taxonomy): Eukaryota > Metazoa > Chordata > Amphibia > Anura > Dendrobatidae > Oophaga > Oophaga sylvatica. The sequence goes on along the minus strand of JARQOD010000002.1, from coordinate 445,207,369 downwards.
ATTTCTTTTACATGATGGCCCCTCAGAAATGGTGAGAGCTTGTAGTGCATTTCGTACAGCCAGCAGCTCCAGCATATTTGAAGAGGCTCCCTCTTCTACTCGAGACCACGTACCCTGAACTAGGCGAGTCCCCAGATGAGCCCCCCATCCGCTGGGACTGGCATCCGTGGTGACTAATCTGGAGTTGTGAGGGAACCACGGGACCCCTCCCTGGATGGTTTTTACTCTCACCCACCACCGGAGAGAATGGACCTGTTGTGGCAGAACTAGTGTATAGTCCAATTGCCCCTGGCAGTGACATTGACTCTCCAAGATGAACTACTGCAAGGCTCTTGAATGGATTTGGGCCCATTTTACAGCTGAGATACATGAAGTTAGGGATCCCAGGAGTGACATGGCGCTTCTGAGAGTTAATACCAGATTACGTATTGCCCCGAGGATGAGATTGAACATTTTCTCCTTCTTTTCCTCCGGGAGACGACACTCCTGCTTCTGCAAGTCGAACATGAGCCCCAGAAAGATTTGTGCCGTCTGTGGTACTAATCTTGATTTTTCGCGGTTTAAACACAATCCTAACCCTTCTAAGATGGCTGCTATATCCTCCACTTGTCGTTGGCAATGAGTAAAGGATCGAACGACTATCAAACAATCGTACAGATACGGGATTACCAATCTGTCTCTTTCCCTCAGGTGAGGGGTGACTTCTGCTATTAACTTAGTAAACACCCGAGGGGCCACTGCCAACCCGAAGGGAAGTGCCTTGTATTGAAGGTGTTTGACGTTGCCGTTCAATGATACCGCCACTCTGAGAAACTTTCTGAAGTTCGAATGTATTGGCACATGATAATACGCATCCTTCAGATCGAGAATGGCCATGTAACAGCCCGGGAATAGCAACTGGATGGCTGATCTTACTGACTCCATCTTGAATTTCGGAATTCGTAAGTATTCGTTGAGTTGAAAATAGTCCTGTAAGACACCTCCGGTTTCTTTATAAGGAAAAGAGGAGAACAAAAGCCTTTCCCTTGTTCTTCTGGTGGTACCAACTGAAGAACCTTTTTGTCCAGGAGGCCTAGAACCTCTGTTTCCAGGGCTCTCTGCTCTGAGAGGGATGTGCGAGGGGCTGTGATGAAAAATTTCTCTGGTGGATATTTTTTGAACTCCAATCTCAGCCCTGCCCTTACTAGACTGAGAATCCAGAGGCTTGATGATATCCTTTCCCAGGCTGGAAGGAAGTGGGAGAGCCTTCCTCCCACCTGGGAGACTGAGTCATTTGGAGGACTTCCAGTCCCTCCGAGAGGAAGAACCAAACAGGAACTCCTTGGAATCTTTCCGATTTTCTCATCTCTTTCTCTGCTCCATGTATCCCCTTTTCTTATTATAATTCCTCTTCCGAAACCTCTGAATGAGTGAAGAGAAGGATGGTTTAGGGAACCCTCTGTTCTTGTCGGCCTCCTTCTCCAACAAGTCATCTAGGGCTGGCCCAAACAAATACTGCCCTTCACAGGGGAGGGCACACAACTTTCCTCTCACTTGAGCATCTCCCGGGCAGGTTTTTAATCAAACCACTCTGCGACCTGAGCGGAGTCGGCGGATGCGTCTGCCAAAAACGCCGCGGCTCCTTTGATTATTGGTAGTGAGGTTTTAACTGTCTCCGTATCTGGATTTTCTTCCAACTGATCCTCCAACGAACTCAGCCACATCATAAGGGACCTGGCCGTGCAAGTTGCCGCCATGGCCGGCCTTAATGCCCCTGCTGACGATTCCCATGTAGATTTTAGGAAGGTGTCAATGTTTCTATCCAGGGGGTCCTCTTTGGCAGGCTTCTCCCATTCCCTTGTTTTTAGGGCCTGAAGCTGCTCATTCAAGGGAAAGGTTCTGTACTTCTTCCTTTCCAATGTCCCGAACATTACGTCTTGAACTGATTTTTTAGGCTTCTGGTCCACCAACCCCATCATGGACCTTACCGCCTTTACCAATCTATCCACCTCCTCGAGTGGAAAGCAGTACCCTGACCCCAAGTCGCTGTCTGAGGCAGAACTTGCAGTATCGCGTAACATTCCTTCCTCCGAGGATTTGGGTGGTGAAGGGGACGTTTTGGGCCTATCCCTCCCCGAAGGCCCCCGTACGAGACCAGGAACTAAGCGAACTTTCCAGTTCTGCTCTAAAAAGGGTCCTCAAGGAGTTGGAGAACTCTGGGCTTTCTCTGGCAATAGTGTCATTAATACATGACTGGCACAATTTTTTTGGGCCATGAACTGTCCAGGCTTTGCTCACACAAAGCACACTGCCCATGTTTTGTATTTCCTGCGTGTTTTCTAGGGGACCGCTATAATGAGGCGATACCGAAACAGAGGGAGAAAGGGAAAGAGGGGGAGGGGAGAGAGAAGAGAGAGGCCTGCATTAATAAAAGGCATTCTCGAAGCTCACTCACCAATCCCCACAACAAATGGTATTGGAACAGGAGGCTGGATGTCGTCCAAAAGGTCTCCTTTTGCCTTGGAACCTTTTGCCTTTGAGGAGCTGCTCCGCTTTGAATCCTTTGACATCTGCGTGCTGCTGGAGTCCCTATGGCGCTCCCTTGAAAAGCCTCCACGGTGCTGCTGCTGACCTTGCTGCAGACTGTGCTGCTGCTGCGAGCTCCGCTGCCGCTGCTGTGGAGGGCTTCTGAGCTTCCATGCTGCGCTATTGCCCCCGCTCAAACCGGTGATCGCCGCTTAAGAGTGCTGCCCTTGTGCAGGGGATCCACTGGCCGGCGTCTTCCACACTTCCGGTACCATACACCCACTTCCGGGTGTAGGAGGTCTCGGCCATGTTATTCCGCGACTTCTGGTCCTGTGAGCGTCACCACAGCGACTTCCGGTTTCCGACCTCGTCACCATGGCGAGCTTCAGATGCAGGCCACGCTGCCTACACGCGCCGGGACGCAGGGCCGCTGGTTCCCCAGGCGGTGCTGGGACCCTGATCGCCTGCCTGCTTGCGGCCGGAACCCCATCGGGCCCCCCACGGCGCTTCCACGGCGTCGGCCGTAGCAGAGTCGGTGCCCTGCCGCTACCGACCGGCCCGGGCGAAGAATTCCTCCATTCTTCTGCAGCCTGGACTGCAGCCACCAGTAAGTAAAAGGCTCCGCCCTACAAGGACAGGAAACCACTGATGCGGAGAGAGGAGCCGACCTTTTTATCTTAAAGGTTCCTTGTCCTTGTGGGGCGGATCCCCTCTCTCGTTTGGGTGCTGTCATGGTTATTAGGAAAAAAAGCATATACAGAATGGGAGGAATAGGGCTAAGCAACAGCACATGTGAAAAAGACCTGGGTATACTAATAGATCACAGACTGAACATGAGTCAACAGTGATGCAGCAGCAAAAAAAAGACAAATACAATTCTGGGATGTATTAACAGAAGCATACAGTCTAGATCACGTGAAGTCATTATTGCCCTCTACTCCTCCTTTGGTCAGACCTCATCTGGAATACTGTGTCCAGTTTTGGGCACCACATTTTAAAAAAGACATCAACTAAGTGGAGCAAGTTCAGAGAAGAGCGACCAGAATGGTGACCGGTCTGCAAACCATGTCCTATGAGGAACGGTTACAGGATTTGGAAAGGTTTAGCTTGCAAAAAAGACTGAGAAGAGACTTAATAGCTGTCTACAAATATCTCAAGGGTTGTCACATTGTAGAAGGATCATCTTTAGGCCGGAGTCACACTAGCGAGTTTGATGCGAGTTAGTCGCACGACTTACTTGCATCAACACCAGAGTGCGCGGCTGCATGGATTTCTATGCCGCCGCACACTCTGGTCCGAGAGCGGGCGGCCGTGCCGGGTGTTGATGCGAGTAAGTCGTGCGACTAACTCGCATCAAACTCGCTAGTGTGACGCCGGCCTTATTCTCATTTGCACAAGGAAAAACTAGAAGCAATGGAATCAAACTGAATGAAGAGACACAGATTAGACATTAGAAAAAACTTTGACAGGGTGATCAATGAGTGGAACAGGCTGCCACGAGAGGTGGTGAGTTCTCCTTCAATGGAAGTCTTCAAACAGAGGCTGGACAGACATCTGCCTGAGATAATTTTAGTGAATCCTGCTTTGAGCAGGGTGTTGGACCAGATGACCCAGGAGGTCCCTTCCAACTCTACCATTCGATGATTCTATTAACAAATGGTGACATTCACAAAGATCACTCACCATCTGCTGTCATTCAAGGGTACTGGTTTCGGAGGGTGTGGTCGGGCATGCAACATAACTCCTCTCTGTACACTGAGGAGTCCTGGGATAATCTGCTCCTCTGGCTGGGCTGGCTGCTGCTCCTACCACTCAAACGGCTGCCTCCCTTGTGTCCACACTGACTGTGAGCTGTTGGCTGCTTAAGAATGCCTTGGTCCATTTTCACCTGGTACGATGACCAGGAGCCTTTAGCAGCGACTTACTGCGATGCTCACCATTAAGACAGGGTAACCAGTGTCATCTTATGGGGCATCCCTTCCGGTCCAGACAATTGCCCTCCCACAAGAAAGATGACCGGGCACACCTGAGTATCCCAGCCGGCGACGCATCTTTTTTCCAGTGCACCATCTGACATCACTTGGGCACGCCCATATCCCGTGTACCCTGCACACGTAATGTCAGTAGTACTCACTTCCGGATATTGCCCTGGCCGCTCTACCACACTGAGACCAGCGGAGAGCAGGCACCGGGAGAACAGTAGGATGGCGGTGCGGTGGACCGAGCCAGAACAGCATTGACTGTGCCGCCCGCACAAGCCCCTGGGGGACCCGTGTATGGCACTTCCAGTCACCTGAAGGCTGGCGCAGGTTCACAGCTTGTTCTTCTGATGCTGTGACAGGCCTGAGGCAATCATTTTCTCGTCACCCATCACAGGTTACCGCCGATTCCAGCACGGGAATCCCATCAATGACAGGAACCCAACTGAAGCGGGGGAGAGGTATCACCCTTTTATTTCAGTAGGTTCCTGTCCCAGCTGGGTGGATCCCTCTCTCAGGTGTGCCTCTCAGGGTGAAGGGAAAAACGCTTGCGTAAGCCTGCAATATTGACATTTCATATAACATTGTACTCTTATTCTTGATGACTAGGGATGTTAACTGATATGCCAATTATGTTTTGTGTTAAAGGGAACTTGTCACCCCCAAGGGCCTTTTTAAGTAAAAGAGCCACCTTCAGCAGCACTAAGGCTGCATTCTGTGAAGGTGGCTCTTAGGTTTCTGATAGCTAGTGTGATGAACGGCACACGGTCCGGCACACGGTAGCCCGGGGTATCACGGCTTGTGATCCCTCCGTTGCCACAAATGTGACGAAAACGCGCACACACACGACGGCTGCTGCCGTCCGACCCAATAATCTGCAGGGATTTATAATTATCCCACTTCCACTTAGGAACTTGCAGCTCTCTGGTGCCCCCTTACCCTCAGGTCAGTCAGGGAACTGCACCTAGGATAATTAGTTGCCAGACAGGCTGCTTGGATGTGTGCTGGCTATTGGACACGCTGCAGTGAGGGAATTATAATTACTCCGGGCCGCAGCCAGGCAATACACTTATAAAACCCGCTCCGTCACTGCCAACGCCACCCAATAGGTTAACACTTTACACTCTTTCTTTTAGCTGCCACCAGCTACGATTTACTTAATGAACAATTTATCAAGAGGGTCCGTAGCAAGCCCAAATCAGTAGCGTAGTACTTCAGGCACGTGCAAAATCGTTTATAGAGCAGGAGAAACAAACTAATAATTTTATATATTTATTCCTAAGAGGCAGGCAGTGTTATACAGTTTAAAACGATGTAACAAGCTGAGACAATACAGTTATGTACAATACAGTTAAAATTAAAACAGGATTAAAGGTGAAAAACTTACATGGTACTTAAGCAGTTACAGGCAAGACAGGCTTGGGGAGGAGCCACACGTCATAGTTCATTTGCAGATCTGTTAGCCACGTCATCACAGCCTGGAACGACTAGGGGGGGCTAAGTGCAGGACTTATACATGGGGGCTGGTGACCTCACAAAAGGGGATGGTTTTCTGGCCACCTCCCCGGGCTAGAAGTTCTAGCTTTAAGTTCTGGAAGATCATAAGGACCATACCTCATCCTGGAACCTAGCAGAATAATGGCAGACCTATCAATGATCTTACTTTGAAATGACTGTTCAAATGAGCCCAAACTTGGGTGAGATAGTTCATGGTGCATCCGAGAATTCCATTTCTCGGGTTCTGTTGGAGTTATGGGTTCACCAGTAGCACGGGAACGACGCCTGATGGACGCCTGATTCAAAACCGTAGCTTTCGTGTTTCTAATGAAAGCTCCCACCGTGTTATGACCACAAGAATGAATTCTCATAATGGCTATGGGATCATCCTGCGGGGTTTGGGAGACAAAGGAAATTCCAGGAAGAATTCCTGAGGTGGGAGGAATGAAAGGAGTGGCTTTGCTCTCTGCTAGCAAAACGATGGGGGTCATAGTTCTGTGTAAAGTTCTAGAACAGCACAAGTACCGGAGCTTGCAGTATCATCACACCTCCCCCTCTTAGAGGGCGCTAAGGAGGCATGACCTGTCGGTAATCCGCCATGCGCACCTCAGCGGGTACGCCACGCCGTGACAAGTCATCAGCATTCCCATGATCGCTGCCTTTCTTGTGTTGTACGGCAAAATCATACTGCTGTAGGGCAAGGCTCCAGCGTAGCAACCTACCATTGGTTCCGGACACTGTGTGCAGCCAGCTCAGAGGGTTGTGGTCGGTGACCACCTTGAAGGTGTGCTCGTACAGGTAGGGCTGCAAACGTTGCAGTGCCCAGACCATGGCCAGGCACTCCTTCTCGATGGTGGAGTATGCCACTTCCCTCGGCAGAAGTTTCCGGCTCAGGTACAACACGGGGTGCTCCCGGTTCCCCGAATCAACCTGGCTGAGTACAGCACCGAGGCCAAATTCGCTGGCATCGGTCTGTACCAGGAATGGCTGACTGCTGTCGACGGCTTTCAACACTGGAGAGCTGCACAGGGATGTTTTCAAAGCTCGGAATGCCACCTCACAGCCATCTGTCCAGCTGACTGTTTGGGGTAGACCGCCCTTGGTGAGGTCCGTCAAGGGTTTTGCAATGGCGCTATAGTTCTGTACGAAACGCCTATAGTACCCTGCAGTGCCCAGGAAGGACTTCACGTGCTTTTTGGTCCTGGGGGTGGGCCAGGACACGATCGCGTCCACTTTGTCTGGCTCCGGACTCATGGAACCCCCGCCTACCCGGTGCCCCAGGTAGTGGACCTCCCTCAGGCCCATCTGGCATTTTCCCGGCTTGATGGTCAGACCTGCCTGGTGAATAAGCTTGAGCACCTCCTGGAGATGCTGAAGGTGTTCCTCCCAGGTGGAACTGAAGACAGCAATGTCTTCCAGGTACGCCACAGCGTACTCCTCCAGTCCCTGAAGCAGGTGGTTGACCATCCGCTGAAAAGTGGAAGGGGCATTCTTCATGCCGAAAGGCATGACCGTGGACTCGTACAGTCCAAAAGGGGTGATAAAGGCAGATTTCTCCTGCACCGCAGGGCTCAGGGGAATCTGCCAGTATCCCCGGCTTAAATCCATGATGGATATGTACTTGGCATTCGCCAACCGCTCCAGCAGATCCTTGATGCGTGGCATTGGGTGCGCATCAGAAGTAGTGATGGCATTGAGCCCCCTGTAGTCCACGCAGAACCGGGTGGTCCGATCCTTTTTTGGCATGAGAACTACAGGTGAGGCCCACGCGCTTTTGGACTGTTGGATCACCCCCAGCTGCAACATCTCATTGATCTCCTGGCGCATAATCTGCTGCACCTCCTCAGAGATCCGATAAGGTGTCCGCCGTAATGGGGCATGATTCCCGGTGTCCACCTCGTGGACTGCCAACTTGGTCCTTCCGGGTCGGTTAGTGAACACGGCCCGGAAGGGTTCCAGAGTGGTCAGCAACTGCAACCGCTGGGAGACGGTTAGCGAGGTATTTACCTCCATGTCCTCAATGGACCCATTGGCCCTGGCTTGGGCCAGCATATCCAGGAGAGGGTCCTCCTCCCCGTCCTCGGGTAGGTTGCAGACCAGTAGGACGCAGGCTTCACGTTCGTGATGGACCTTCATCATGTTGACATGAAAGCCTTGCGCCTACCCCGAGTGTGGTCAAGCGTGACCACGTAGGTGACTGGGTTGAGCTGTTGGTGCACGACGTACGGGCCTTCCCAGGATGCCTGAAGCTTATCCGTTGGTACGGGGACCAGCACCCACACCTTTTGACCCACCTGGTAGGTCCGCTCCCGGGCGTTGCTTCTGGTCAGCCTGAGCCTGCGTCATGTTGTCATGCACCAACTGCATCAAGGTCTGCATCTTGTCGCGGAAGCGCATGACATAATCCACGATGGACACTTCCGTGGGGTTTGGCTCATCTTCCCAGGATTCTCTTATCAACCCAAGGGTCCCCGGACTCGCCTGCCGTACAGGAGCTCGAAGGGGGAGAACCCCGTCGAGGCCTGCAGAACTTCTCTGTAGGCAAATAGCAGGTGTGGGAGGTACCGCTCCCAATCGCGTCCCTGGGTCTCAACCAGCATGCGGAGCATCTGTTTGAGGGTACCGTTAAAGCGCTCACACAAACCATTGGTCTGTGGGTGATACGCACTCGATACCATATGCGTCACCTGCATTTTGCTGCAGAGAGCCTCCATTAGGCGAGACATAAATTGGGTCCCTCAATCGGCAAGCATCTCCCTGGGAAATCCTACCCGTGAAAAGATGGTCACCAGTGCATCCGCCACCTTATCTGCCTTAGTTGAGGACAGAGCTACTGCCTCCGGGTACCGGGTAGCGTAGTCTACCACAGTAAGAATGTATCGCTTTACAGAGCTGCTGGGGACGGCAAGCGGGCCCACAATGTCCACCGCGATCCTCTGGAAAGGCTCCTCTATCACTGGCAACGGGATCAGGGGAGCCTTAAGAGCAGGCCCCGCCTTCCCCACTCTTTGACAGGTGATACAGGAGCGGCAGTAGTTAGTCACATCTGTCCCCATCTTGGGCCAATAGAAGTGTTGAGACAGCCGTGCCTTAGTTTTGCTGATCCCCAAGTGTCCAGCAAGTGGAATCTCATGGGCAATCCTCAACAACTCACCTCGGAACTGGTGCGGGACGACCAGCTGTTTTTCCCTCAACCACTCCTTTTGGGAATCTCCGGGTACTGTCTCCCGGTACAAACCTTCCTCGTTCCCAGAACACCCTCTCCTTATCAGTCACGGAGGTGGGCGTCTCGGCGAGGTGCCTCAAGTTCTCCACGCTCGCATCTGAGTGCAGAGCGGCCTGGAACTCCTGGCTGGAGGCAGCCAGAAGTGACATCAGGGTTCCTTCCTCACTGGGACCCTCTGGGACCGGCTCTGGGTCCACCTCTGGTTCAGTCTCTCCTGTAGCAAGGGAGGGTCCAGATGGCAGGGTGCTACCTGCGATCCGGGCACTCTGACTGCGGGTGACAGCAGCTACATATGCAGTCTCCCCGGGGATTTCTATAGACCCATCAGCCTGCGCTGCTATGGGCTCTACCTCCCTATCCACCCCCAACACTTCAGGAGCAGTGCTACTTATGGGTCAGTTACCTTCCTCGGTGGCACTGGTCAGTGTCATGGCGTCACCTTCCTCACGGTTCCCATGCACCTCCCCATTTCCTTGAGCACTGTCGCTTGCTCCTGCTAGGGGTTCCTCAGCCGTCTCACTCCGCAGAGCGACGTGGCTGAACGCTCCTGTACCTGTGGACACATCTACCACTTCAGAGAAAGGGTTAACAGGTTCAGATGGCACAGATACATCACCTTCAGCATCATTCCTAGGGAAAGAAAGGTTATCAGTTGCATAATCACTTTGCAAAGCATTGGCAGGTAACACATTCAGTTTCCCATCATCATCAACATCAACATCATGGTTAACGTTAACCTTATTATCAGATTGGGGAGGGGTGTCAGGGACATAGTACGCCACCATCCTCCCAGATCAGTCCCCAATAAAACATCAGTGGGCAGGTTTTCGGACACCCCCACTTCCTTCACCCTGCTCCCGGCACCCCAGTCAATGAAAACCCGGGCTATCGGCAAGGGGTAGAGGACGCCCCCAATCCCGGTGACAGTTAAGGTTTTCCCTGGAATCAACTCTTCAGGGGCCGCCAGTTCGGGTCGGATGAGGGTTCGTTCAGCCCCGGTGTCCTTGAGGCCTGTAGCAAGACGGGCCCCCACGCGGACGGGCTGCACGTTGTCATCAACCCTCCCCAACACACCACCCACCAAAAGAACAGAGGCGTTGGGCCCGGAGGCCTTGGCTGGGGGGTTCTTCTGCCTCTCCGGACAGGTGGCGCTGATGTGTCCAGTCCGTTTACAGGAGAAACACTGGCGGGGGTCTGATGTAGGCCTGGCGCTGGCAAAGGGGATAGTGCCTCCAGAGGGACGGCTAGCAGGTGCACTGGGGTTGGCTGCAGGCTTACCCCCTCCCCAGCGGGCGGTGACGGGCTTCCGCACCTCGGGTTTCCAGTTGGCCTCATAGCTGTCGGCGATCCGTGCTTTTCTGACCGCGTCCTCCGGTTCTCGGTCCAGGATGAACTGTCGGACCTCAGCTGGGCACAGATGCAGGAACTGGTCTTTGATCATCAGGTCCCTCAGCTCCTCAGAGGTGTCAACTGACAGTCCATGGATCCACTGGTCAAAGTGGGTCCTGAGTCCTTGCAACACATCGCTATAACTGTCGTGTGGGCCACATTGGAGGTTCCGTAACTTCTTTCGGTATACCTCAGGGGTTAGCTGGTACTTGGCGATCAGGGCCTGCTTGATGGCCGCATAGTCACCATCTTGATCTGGCGTGAGTGAAGCAAACGCCTCCAAAGCTTTGCCCTTTAGCCCGGGGTCAAGTACCTGGCCCATTGGTCCTCAGGCAGCTGGTACTGTCTGCAGACTTTCTCAAAGGCCCGCAAAAAAGTGTCCAAGTCTCCGTCGTTTTCCATCGCAGGAAAGTGCTCTGGCTGGGGCTTCGGACTCTGAGCGCTGCTGGGCACACTGCTCCGGGCTGTGGAGGGCATTTCATGGGCTCTCTGAGCTTCCCGCTCGGCTCTCTCAGCCTCCCGCTCGGCCTCTCGCTGGGCTTGGGCCTCAGCTCTCTCAGCCTGTCGCTGGGCTTGGGCCTCCTGCTGGTATTGCTGGATCAGCTTCAGGCGCCCATCACGGTCGTCGTCGGCGAGTTCATCCAGGGCCAACTGCAGGTAAGGGTCCAACCCGCCCTGGGTGTAAGCAGTCAGGGGTTGGGCCTCTGCTCCTGCACCCTCCTCGCTCTCAGCGTGGTCCCGTGCCATCAGGGCCTGGATCACTTTGGCCTTGGTTTGGTCCATGGGGACAACCTGCCTCCACTCGCACATGGCGAGAAGAGCTTCCTTGCTACACCGATTATACCAGTCGCATCCCCTCGTAGCCATGGTTGCCAAATAAAAGATAGGATAGAAAACAAAGAGAAGGGAGGGGTAACCGCAAGTACACACAATTGTCTCAGGACTAATAAACACTGAGCTTGTTCTCCAAAACTTTAGTTGCAGGGTCCCTGAAGAACCGTGCAAGTTTTTTAGTCAGAGGAATGATTGCTCAGACCAGATCATTAATGCTCTATAATCCCACCGCTGCCACCAATGTGATGAACGGCACACGGTCCGCCACACGGTAGCCCGGGGTATCACGGTTTGTGATCCCTCCGTTGCCACAAATGTGACGAAAACACGCACACACACGACGGCTGCTGCCATCCGACCCAATAATCTGCAGGGATTTATAATTATCCCACTTCCACTTAGGAACATGCAGCTCTCTGGCACCCCCCTTACCCTCAGGTCAGTCAGGGAACTGCACCTAGGATAATTAGTCGCCAGACAGGCCGCTTGGATGTGTGCTGGCTATTGGACACGCTGCAGTGAGGGAATTATAATTACTCCGGGCCGCAGCCAGGCAATACACTTATAAAACCCGCTCCGTCACTGCCAACGCCACTCAATAGGTTAACACTTTACACTCCTTCTTTTAGCTGCCACCAGCTACGATTTACTTAATAAACAATTTATCAAGAGGGTCCGTAGCAAGCCCAAATCAGTAGCGTAGTACTTCAGGCACGTGCAAAATCATTTATAGAGCAGGAGAAACAAACTAATAGTTTTATATATTTATTCCTAAGAGGCAGGCAGTGTTATACAGTTTAAAAAGATGTAACAAGCTGAGACAATACAGTTATGTACAATAGTTAAAAACAAAACAGGATTAAAGGTGAAAAACTTACATGGTACTTAGGCAGTTACAGGCAAGACAGGCTTGGGGAGGAGCCACACGTCATAGTTCATTTGCAGATCTGTTAGCCACGTCATCACAGCCTGGAATGACTAGGGGGGCTAAGTGCAGGACTTATAGATGTGGGCTGGTGACCTCACAAAAGGGGATGGTTTTCTGGCCACCTCCCGGGCTAGAAGTTCTAGCTTTAAGTTCTGGAAGATCATAAGGACCATACCTCATCCTGGGAACCTAGCAGAATAATGGCAGACCTATCAATGATCTTACTTTGAAATGACTGTTCAAATGAGCCCAAACTTGGGTGAGATAGTTCATGGTGCATCCGAGAATTCCATTTCTCGGGTTCTGTTGGAGTTATGGGTTCACCAGTACCACGGGAACGACGCCTGATGGACGCCTGATTCAAAACCGTAGCTTTCGTGTTTCTAATGAAAGCTCCCACCGTGTTATGACCACAAGAATGAATTCTCATAATGGCTATGGGATCATCCTGCGGGGTTTGGGAGACAAAGGAAATTCCAGGAAGAATTCCTGAGGTGGGAGGAATGAAAGGAGTGGCTTTGCTCTGTGCTAGCAAAACGATGGGGGTCGTAGTTCTATGTGGAAAGTTCTAGAACAGCACAAGTACTGGAGCTTGCAGTATCATCACAGCTAGGAACACTGAAAGACAGTTTTATCATTCGTCCAACATATCGCTATTGTGTCAGGGAGGAATGTCTTCTCCCCCTGTGTCATCGGCCTCAGAGGTGTCACCAGACCTGAACTCAATCGAGATGGTTTGGGGTGAGCTGGTTCAGTATGCCTTCAATTTTGAATAAATCCCCAACAGTGTCACCAGCAAAGCACCCCCACATCATCATACCACCTCCTCCATGCTTCACGGTGGGAACCAGGCATGTAGAGTCCATCCGTTCACCTTTTCTGCGTGCAAACAGTAATCAAAGCAAAAGGTGGCTACTTTAAGAACCTAGAATAAAAGACATATTTTCAGTTGTTTCACACTTTTATGTAAAGTGTAATGTATAATTCCACATGTGTTAATTCATAGTTTTGATGCCTTCAGTGTGATTCTACAATTTTCATAGTCATGAAAATACAGAAAAATCGAATGAGAAGGTGTGTCCAAACTTTTGGTCTGTACTGTATATTCCAGGATGTCCCTCCTGACAGCACCAGGGAGAATACCAAAGTACCTCCTCAGGGTGGGATGACTGCCTGTAGAACCATCCTACCAAAGGCAGTCTGTTGATTTGACAAACCATCTAGTTTGTAATGTTTATAAAATGTGTCTAGTTTGGACCATGTTGCAGCCCTACAAATCTGGTTCACTGACGCCCCCGCCCTCTCTGCCCAGGTTGATAATGCATACATCGAGTGGGCTTTTACATCTTCTGGGGAGCTGATGCCCTGAGAAAGATAGGCCCGAGTAATTAAAGATGTTATCCATCTCGCGATAGAGGATTTGGAGGCCTTTTTCCCCTTATTTTTCCCCCAAAACAAGATAAATAAGTTGTGATCCTGCCTCCAACTGTGTGTGGCCTGGATATAATCTATGACTGCCTGCCGCACGTCCAACTCGTGTAGTGCTCGCTCTTTCTCATTTGTAGGGTTTTCGCAAAACGAGGGCAGTATGATTTCCTGGTTTAGATTGCTTGTAGACACAACTTTGGGTAGGAAGGTAGGGTCTAGTTTCAAGACTATCCGATCTTCTAAAATTCTAAGATATGGCTCTCGGATAGACAAGGCCTGTATTTCACCTATACGTTTGGCCGTGGTTATGGCTACTAGAAATACTACCTTCATTGTTTGATGAGAAATGGACATTTGCGGCCCTTGAGTGAACGGGTCTGAACACAGGGACCGGAGAACAAGACTAAGATTCCACGGGGGCACTGATTTCCTCACTATCGGATGTAGTCGCTGAGTTGCCCTAGCAAATCTTATTACCCAAGGATGGGATGCCAGGGGATAGTCAAGAAAAGAGCTTAAGGCCGAAATCTGGACCTTTAGTGTACTGGGCCTGAGTCCCTTATTGAAACCTGACTGAAGGAAGTCTAAGATTTTTGGGATATCGGGTTTTCCTTCTAGTGGATCGGACCTGCCACCCTCTAAACAGAAACGCTTCCAGATTTTCTGATAGATTGCCGACGTGACCGGCTTTCTACTGTCTTGCGTTGTTGAAATGACCTGGTCTGACAGCCCTCGAGCCTTTAAGATGTCCCGCTCAGGATCCAAGCCGACAACTGGAGTCTCTTCGGGTCCTGATGGTAGAGAGGCCCCTGGTGAATGATGTCTTCTCTTTGTGGAAGTAGGAGCGGTTGCTCTTCTGCCATGATTCCCAGTAGCGGAAACCAACTTCTTTTTGACCAGTATGGTACAATCAGTAATACTCTTGCCTGATCTTCCTGTATCTTCCTGAGGATGGCTGGAATGAGAGCTATCGGGGGAAACGCATAGGCGAGGGATCGATCCCACTTCTGACTTAGAGCGTCCACCCCTTCTGGGTTGTCCAGTAGGTTCAGCGAATAGAATTTGTCTGTCTTGGCATTGTTCCTGGTTGCGAAGAGGTCTATGTGGGGCTTTCCCCAACAAAGACATAGGTCTTGAAATATCTCTAAGTTCAGCTCCCACTCCGTCGGACAAATCTTCCATCTGCTCAGATAGTCTGCCACCGTGTTCTGGGACCCTTCGAGATGAATGGCCGTTATGGACAAGACTGTTTTCTCCGCCCAAGAAAATATTTTTCTTGAGAGTTCTTGGAGCCTCTGATGCCTGGTTCCTCTTTGATGGCGAAGAAAAGAAACCGCTGTCACGTTGTCCGACAGGATCTTTACATGTTGGTCTTTCAGTCGTGCCCGATTCTGCCTTAAGGCTTCCCATATGGCATAGAGCTCTTTGTAATTGGATGAGCTGGCCTGCAAGTGTACCGGCCACTGTCCCTGAAGGAATCTTCCTTCTAGGTGCGCCCCCCAACCCCACTTGCCGGCGTCCGTGGTGATCACTACGCCTGGGGATGTAATCCAGAGGACACCCTTTAAATTTTCCAGCTGCATCCACCATCCCAGGGATCTTCTGGTGACCCCGGACAAGGATATTTTCCTGTCGAGGGAACTCTGATGACGGTCCCAGACGGCCAAGACCTCCTCCTGTAAGGTCATTGAGTGGAAGTGAGCCCAGCGCACACAAGGGATGCATGATGTCATGAGCCCCAGCACTCGCATTGCCGCTCTGATGGAAACCCGGGTCTTCTGGAATTCTTCCATGCTGTTTCTCTGGTGGTAAAAAGGAAGTTCTGGTGCTGGAATCCAGAAGTACTCCTAAGAAGGTTTTCCTTTTTCCCGGCACTAAATCTGATTTTCCTCCGTTTATTATCCACCCTAGGATTTTAACTCCGTCATCGTCTTCTGTCTGTGCCGCTGTAGCTCTTCTTTTGACTTTCCTACTAAAAGAAAGTCGTCCAGGTATGGGATGATTATTATTCCTTGATTTCTCAGGAAGGCTACCACTTCTGAGATTAGCTTGGTAAAAACCCGAGGGGCCGAGGCCAGGCCAAAGAGAAGACAATGAAATTGAAAATGGCAGGTCCGATCGGGGAGTTCCACTGCAAATCTTAAATATTTCTGTGATGTTGGATGGACTGGCACAGAATAGTAGGCGCTCTTTAGATCCAGCGTGCACGTCAGGGCATTTTTGTCTATCAGGGGTATCGTTGATCTGATTGACTCCATCCGGAATCCTTTAGACGTGACCCATGTATTTAATGATTTCAGATTTATGATTGTGCGGGATTCTCCGGATGGTTTTATTATGGAGAATAGGGACAAATAGTGGCCCGCTCGTACTTCTGCTCGGGGTACTGGGATAATGACAGGTGTTTTTGCTAAGTCTCGTATGTCTTTCCACATTTGAGACTGCGTTTTTATAGGCAGGGGAGAAGTGGATCTCTCGGGGGGAGGGGAGGAGAATTCTATTTGGTAACCTTCTGATATGGTCCTTAGCACCAACTGATTGAGTGATTTTGGACCATTGGGCCCTGAACTCTCTGAGCCGACCCTCTATATAAGGATAGTCATGGTCTTCTGGGTCTTGTACGTGATCCAAACAAGGATCATCTATTTTTTCCCCCGGTAGGTCGGGTGCCTCCAAAGGGTCCCCTCTGAGGCCTCCACTGTACTCTGTAGTCCTGTTGTCTCCTGGGACCCCCGGGTCTACAAAAGGACTGATCCCTTGAACTTTTTTCCTCATTTTTTCCTTCCGAAGCCTTCTCTAATATTTCATCTAGGGCCGGACCGAAGACTTTTAACCCGAAGAAGGGGAGAAAACAGAGCTTGTTCTTTAAAGCTCCATCTCCTGACCATGTCTTTAACCAAAGAGCTCTTCGCACCGAATTGGTCAGCGAGCTATTTCGAGCCGAGAATCTTATGGATTCCGCTGATGCGTCCGCTAGGAAAGCCTTAGCGGACTACATAAGTGGGAGGCTAATATTTCTTCTCTGGGGGTCTTGTTAGTAAGATGTTCCTCTAATTGCCCCACCCATAAAAACAAAGATCTTGCCACCAAAGTGGCTGCTACGTTTGTTTTAATTATGGCTGTAGATGTCTCCCAAGCTCGTCTTAACAGATTGTCCACTTTCCTGTCCATCGGATCCTTGAGGCTGGATGAATTCTCAAATTGGATGGACGTTTTCCTGGCAAACTTAGCTACCGGTACGTCAATTTTAGGGACTTCTTCACAGATCTTTACATCATCTGGGTCGCAGGGAAGACATCTCTTAAAGTCTCGGGGTATCACGAGGCGTTTTTCCGCTTCCTCCCATTCTTCCAGAACCATAGCCTGTACATGGTCATTCACCGGGAATACACGTTGTTTCTGTGCCCTGAGACCAACAAACATCATGTCCTGTCTGGACTGTGGCTTCTGGACCTCCTCTATTTGCATCGTGTCCCTGACCGCCTGCACCAGCTTGTCTGTATCGTCAGCCGAGAAGATATCTCTCTTGCTTCGTTCTGGCTCGTTTGCGTACAGCTCACCCTCCTCCTGGTCAGACTCTCACGAATGTCTCCTCCTCTGAGGTAAGCTTCATCTCCCACCTGGCCCGTTTTGCTATGGGACCTGGACTGGGTGGTTGCGGACGGGAAAATGTGGTCATGGATCTCATTTCAGACAGTAGGGACGGCTGCTCCTCTTTCATGACTTTAGCCGTACAGGTGTCAGTTTTTTTTTATATTTGCTGGGGAGCTTCGTTGTGCATGTGGGGCACGTATTCGATTTACCCACGGCCTTCCCTGTCTGTTTAGTTGAAGGTAGGGGTGTCGCTTGCAGTCCCTTTTCCTGCATAGTGCAAGAAAGGGAGAGTCAGGGCTCAGGTCTGTTATCGTCAGGCTTCCAGGTCTTTTTTGCGCACAGCGCACTTACCCCCTCTGGCTCAACTTGACCCTGGTCCTCCATGGTGTATGCGCTGCCTTGACCACCTTGCGAGATCAGGGAGGTGAATACCGCCTGACTCGCTGTATTGCGCTCATTTCTGTTATTGGAGCGCATGCCGGCCTTTCACTTCCAGGTTGTGAAGTCACAGGATGTGTCAAGCGTCCTCTGTACCCAGCTTCCAGTCCTCGCGCTGCGGCCAGCGTCTGAGCCTCCCCATGGCAGGAAGCGGCTCTATCCAGTGGCTTCGTCCCACCCCTGGTCTTTAGGGCCAAGGGACCCCCACCCAGGAGGGTTTCAGCGCCGCTTCACAGGAGGGAGGGTATGGACCCGCCACACCGATCCTCCTGGACCCCTCCAGTAAGCTGGATCCTCTCTCTCTCATGTCCCTCCGTGCAGGGACAGGAAAAACACTGAGGAATGGTGGGCGGGGAGGGACTTTTAACCTTTTGTGTTCCTGTCCCTGCATGGAGATGAAGGACGTCCTCCCTGGTGCTGAGGAGGGACGTCCTGAAAAAAAAAAAAAGTTACATGCCTCTATAGAGACACAGCCAGAGATTCTGCCAAGACATCCAGGGGAACATACAGGACTGCAACCAATACATCATGGCTTCATCACGAGAGACAAAAATCTATCATTCTACAGGAAACAACCTAGGGGACCTCAGGCCTTGTTGGAAGAATACTGATCTGGGACATTGACCATCACTGAACCATGGATACGTTTGGAGAAAGCCAGGATTGGGAACTGCCGGTCGCATGGCTCCATGGAAACGTTTGGAGAAGCCAGGTTGCGACATTAGGGTCAACAGGCCTTGTACCTGGATGGTCTGTCATCTTCCTTAGCATGTAGTTACCTGTGTGCCACAGGTGGGGTAGCCAGCCCCGGAAAATGAAGCCAAGTTGTGACCCTCCGGTCAACTGGCCTAGTACCTGATTGGACTAACCTCTTCACACGCTTGTCGTTACCTCCTCTATGTGCATGCCCCACAGGTGGGGTGGTTGACCTTGGAACCTCTGAAGTAACAGCTGCCATTATCCCAGCGAGTCGGTGGAAGGGTGAGACTAAGGCCAGGGTCCCACTTGCAACTGCAATGCGAGAAACTCACGCAAGTCTCTCACCTCAATACCCGACACTGCCACCAGCACTCAGACCAGAGCGTTCATCTGCATAGAAATATATGCAGCTGCACCCTCCGGTCCAGAGTATGGAGGTGAGAGTTTCTTGCAATGCAGTTGCAAGTGGGACCCCAGCCTAATGGGCAACATCTTGAGGTATTTTGCTGGGACTGTTCTACATGTTTTGTGGTTCAATAAAGCATTGCCACGCTGTTTTACCCTCACCGTGTTGTCCGAGTAGCATTATTAACACATTAAAAGGAGAGTGTGTGCTCGGCAGGACGATCCCTGAACCATGCAGTTTCAGCTAGTGGACCTGGGCACCCATCGACCCGTCTCCACATATGGCGAAACTGTCCAGGCAAAAGATTCTCCAGGTCAGCACAAGTTCACAGATACCAAACATGACGTTTTTCTGAGACCTGTAACATTTTAATTTTTTGGGATGTGGGGAGGGCTTATTTTTGCACCCTGAGCCAGTGATTTTACCAATACCATTTTGGGGTAGTGTTTGGATTGCATTTTATTGCAGCAAGCACAAAAAAAAAAGTGAAGTTTTTATTTTTCTCATTTTGCAGTTTACCAGATTAATTTTATATTTTAATACATCGGATATTTCTTAACACAGCATAGCAAGCGTGTATTTAATAATTTTTTTTAATGAGGGCAGTGATTTGATTTTTTTTTTTACTCTTATTTAATAGGTCCCTTAGGAGACTTAGAGTGATTCTCTCATCACCTGTGCTATACATAGTAGGGCTTCAGCAGCAGGGCTGTGGAGTCGGAGTTAGTTTTGGTTGGAGTCGGAAGAAATGTAGCGACTCCAGCTTTAAAAAAAATGTATTATGTCATAATTGAACTTTCATATGAATTTTATAAATGTTACTCAAATATATCTGTTCTATCAAACTAGGAACAACAGTGATAAGCAGTTCTGCTGGAGATAGAGACATTTCTTAAGGGTATGCCACACTGAACAATATCGCTAAAAAACGTCACTATTTAGCGATCCCGTTAGCGATGTTGTTCAGTGCGGCATCTGCCAGCGACGAGCTTCCTGCTGTGATCTCGCTCGTCGCTGGAATCGTTCCGGACCCTATTTTCTCGTCGGCGCTCCCGCTGGGTAAGTATATATCGCTAGTGTGGCACCTTTTCTTAGCGATTTAGCGGTACTTTTGTACCGCTAAAGTCGTTAAGAAGATCGCTAACGGCGATAGCGTCGTTAACTATATCGCTAAATGTGGCCGCACTTAGCGATATAGAAACAATCCCGCTAGCGATCGCATTAGTATGCGTCGTTATCGTGATCGCTAGCGGGATTGTTTAGTGTGGCAGTACCTTTACTTCTTGTGTGTCACTGTTCTCCACTGCCCTTATCTAATCTTATACTTGGTTAACCTCATGCTGCCCCAACCCCCTTAAGGTACTGCCACACTAAACAATCCCGCTAGCGATCACGATAACGACGCATACTAATGCGATCGCTAGCGGGATTGTTTCTATATTGCTAAGTGCGGCCACATTTAGCGATATAGTTAACGACGCTATCGCCGTTAGCGATCTTCTTAACAACTTTAGCGGTACAAAAGTACCGCTAAATCGCTAAGAAAAGGTGCCACACTAGCGATATATACTTACCCAGCGGGAGCGCCGACGAGAAAATAGGGTCCGGAACGATTCCAGCGACGAGCGAGATCACAGCAGGAAGCTCGTCGCTGGCAGATGCCGCACTGAACAACATCGCTAACGGGATCGCTAAATAGTGACGTTTTTTAGCGATCCCGTTAGCGATATTGTTCAGTGTGGCATACCCTTTACTTACAATGTATGAAACTGAAAGTGAAAATGTGTTGCAAATTCTTCGTAGTAAAGCTCCTCCTCTAGAGTAGATGTTTACTAGGTGTGCGTCTTCCAAGCATCTCACAGCTGCTACTCGAAGAGGAAGACTGTAAGAAGTATTATCCTTTCAACAAACTTTGCATCAGTTAACTGAGTACATGAGGAATAACAGTATTACTGACCACTATATCAGTTGTACGACCTGGCAATAATTTTGTACAATTGTTTTTAGGAAAAACAATTGTCATTTGGATTGTCAATGCAGAATTAAAAACCTGAGAATGTCAAAGAAGCGTCACATTAAATCAGCTGTATTTGAACATTTCACCATCACTCAAGATAGAAAACATTATGTCTGTCAGTGTATGACAAATGATCCAGACGAAAACAAACGCTGTGAAGCCAAGATCAGTGCATATTCAGGCAAAGATAAAAATGCTCCTACCAGAGCTTCTAATCTAAAGAGACATTTACAGTGCTTTCATCCAGAAGTACTGAAAGCAGTGGATGAGAAAGACTGCATCCAAACCAATGCCCAGCTCTTCCAGCCAAACAAAGGAGCAGAGAACTTTGCAGCCATCAGTTGCAAGATATTTTGTCAGTGACAAAGTTACTGTGACAATGACAGTAGATACATTTAAAAAACAGATCATCGAGCTTGTTGTAAAGGATAGTGTGCCTATTTCATTATTTTCACGACCAGCTTTTATGTGTCTGAATAGGGAAATGGCCCGCAAGCTTGGTGTTTCTCTGGAGAGAGTATTAGGCTGGAGTCACACACAACGTCTTAAAAAAAAAAAAAAAAATTGGTCCGTTTTAGTCGGTCAATAATCGGATAAAAATTTCATGAACATTGATGCGACTGGCATCCGATTTTTTGTAGTTGATGCGATTTTGTAGCATGTACGCTTACGTTTCACATCCGATTACCCACCGACTACCGATTTTTAGTGGCATCATAGCAAAATGGACATTTAACGTTGTGCGATTTAATAGCAACTCACACGTGCGGTCCGTTTGTAATCCCACTTTATCGCTCCCATAGACTTGCATTGGCGATAGTCGACCCACAATCGGTGACAATCGCAGCATGCTGCGATTGCACTCGCACGTTTAAATCGGACCACAAAAAAAAAAAAAAAAAAATCGGATGATGGGAGCTACTCCATTGATTAATATTGGTTCGACTGCAATGCGATATTTCATCGCATTCTAGTGGTACGATTTAGTCGTCAGTGTGACTCCAGCCTTAGAAAATTAGTATTTGAAGCTTTTAAACAAAAGGAAGAACTTAAAAAAACTCTCAAGGGACGCTTTCTGTTTCTTAAAATGGATGCCTGCACACGTCACAGAGTGAACTATTTTAGCCATCAATGTCCGATTTGTTTGTGACAAAAATGTAATAGTTACCAAGACATTGGCAGTAAAAGACACCAAAGCTCATCACACCAGTGAGTTTCTCCAGGTCTTGGTGGAAAAGGTTCTGCAAGACTATGAACTTAAAAAAGAGCAAGTTCTTTCTGTTGTAACTGACAATGCTTCAAATATGATAAGTACTATTAAGCTAATGAATGAGTAATGATGGTGACCAGCAGCTAGAAGAACATTCTGGGTCCACAGACACAGAAATGTTTGAAATAGAGGAACACAGTATTGTAACTGAAGAGCAAACTGAAGTTGCTTCAGATGAACAGCAACATGATAGTTTAGATGATCTTGTTGAAACTGTGTCAATACGTTCTTTCATTCATCACATGCGCTGTGTTGTGCATACGCTACAGCTGGCTATAAAGGGCCCGTCTCAGTGATATCGCTACCGAGATCGCTGCTGAGTCACTAGTTTTGTGACGCAGCAGCGAGCTCACCAGCGATATCGCTGTGTGTGACATTCAGCGACGATCAGCCCCCCTGCCGGGTATCGCTGAAATGTCAGGACCTTTTTTTGATCGCTGGTTTCCCGCTGACAGGCACGCATCGCTGCTTGTGACAGGCGGGAAACCAGCGATCTGCTGGTAGCCAAGGTACACAGCGGGTTTCCAGGCGCGGGGCTGTGCCTAGAAACCCGCTGTGTACCTTGGATACCAGTGCCCTGATGCGGGGAGCTGGTATCCAAGGTACACAGCAGGTTTCCAGGCACCGCGCAGCGCTTGGAAACCAGCTGTGTACCTTGGATACCAGCTCCCTGCATCAGGGCGCTAGTATCCAACGTACACTGCGGGTAACTAAGCGATGTTACCCGCAGTGTCGCTGTCCCAGATCGCTGCCTGTTTGGCAGCTCAGCAGCGATCATGTAGCGATACACCAGCGATCCTGACAAGTGCATATCGTTGTCGGGATCGCTGGTGTATCGTTATGCGAGACCCAGCCTTAAGAGACATTCTGCAAGGACATGCTGCTGCACTGATTAGCAAGGTGAGAAAATTGGCTACTGTTGCCAGAACCCCTAAAGTTGACTCAATTTTTGAAGAGACGTGCTGGAAAAGGGGCAATTATTGATCAAGCAACACGATGGGGCAGTACTTACTTAATGATTCAGCGCTTGGTTGAACTGAAAACCTTTCTTGTAGACATGGCTAACCCTCAACTGACGCTAAATGAAAGTCAGTGGAATCAGGTGACTGAGCTGGAAAAATTGCTAGAGCACCCATTTACAGTGACTAAAAAATTACAAGGACTTAACTCCAGGTATTTTCTTAAAGGAGTGGAAGAACCGGATGTTTCGCCTGTCCCAAAGAGGAGGGTTAATTGCAAGTGGCATTGCTTCATCAATGAAACGGAGAGGAGCTACTATTACAAAATAACATTCTTTTGGCAGCTGTTTATGCAGACCCAATGCATCGGATTCTTCTAGATGATCAACAGCTAACTAAAGGAAAAGAAGCTCTGTTTGAAATCACAGTAAGGATGAAAGGGTTGCAGAACAGTCAGGAGGAACAAGAAGAATTTGGTCGTGCTGCCACATCTTCACCCTCATCAACCGATGAATATAATTTCGAAAAATATTTGGATCACAAGGACCGTGCAAAGCGTTCCCGCATAGAAGAGTTATCCCCATCAAAGAACACAGCCAGTACATTTCAGCAGAATTTTTCATGTGCACTAAAAGAAATTGAGAAATTTGACCGTTCATCAAAAATAACAGTGCAACAAGCGATTCCTCTGTATCCTGACATTGTCAGAGATGTTGCCCAAGTGGTTACTGCTTTGCCACCAACCCAAGTTAGTGTAGAGAGGTTGTTCTCTGCTCTCAAAATAATTAGATCAGATTTGAGGGCATCCATGGAGGATCTGACAATACTTTTTCTGAGGACAAATTTATAGATTTCTTCTTATTAACTGCATAAGTGTTTTTTGCATATTTACTTACAAGAGTTTAGAAAAGTATATAAAAGGTATTTGCTATATTCTAATTGTATTCTAAGAAATATAGTTTTTGCTCTAAGTGGTTTGATTACTTATAATATGGTGAGAAACTGAATAAGCACGATGTTAATATTTTACAACAGTAAATTTATTGTTACGAATTGGCCATTTATGAAGGAGTTGGAACCTGATAAAATCCAGGAGTCGGAGTCGCAACTGTGGCTTACCGACTCCACAGCCCTGTTCAGCACTGCTGTGTAAAGCAAAAATAATGATCTATGAAAGCTGGCAACAGTTCACAGGAGTATATGATGACAGACATAAGAGTCTCCAGCAGACCCCCAGCTGTCATGGCAACCCATCATGATGGGCAGGTAATCAATGATACTTCCTGTCTGCACTACATGCTGCCGTTAGTGATTGACAGCAGAATTTCACTGGTTAACTGCTGCAGGTGGTTCTCCAATTCACCACAGCTTTTAGAGGCACTTGATGGCTGAATAAAAGGAAAAAAAAAAAAAAAAAAAAAAAAAAAAACAGGAAAGATGCAGGCTGAGTATGTGAGCCCACATCAAAGGCAGGTGGGGACTCCGACAAGTCTGTAAATATATGGAAAGACAAGACTGACCAGACAATGATGCTTCCTTGGCTTTGCATTGAACAGTTACTGCTCTTATCCAGAGTTTAAGAAAAAAAAAAAAAAAAACACATGCATGTGCGATTACAGCATGCATGCAGTACAGTTGATGCTAAAGAGGTGGTTTTAAGCATTCCAGTAATATGGTGGCCTCAGTGTTGGGCCAAGAGACATCATGCAGACAGGAGAGACCATAAATTGTAAAGTTTAATCTAGAGGATGAAGCAAGTGTATTTTAACATGTTGCTGATGCAAAGTTTTCCAACAAGTTTTTTTTATTAAGACACGCTATTACAAGTCATAGATACAGAGAACCATTGATATTTAAGTGCCTTATGTAACAGTCTGAACACTGGTATAACAATACTAGAAAACCCGACACCAAAACTTTCCAGTACAATACAACAGTAACCAGCACAGTAAGAGGACTGGATAAGTGAAAGGCTTCCTCATTAACCAAGCAAATATGATGCATCAAAATTGCAAATATGATGCATCAAATTTGGCTACATCATTATAGCTGCTAAACATATAGGAGGGGAAAACACTGACAGGATTAGCTTTGCAATGTTGGGGCAAGCCTTTTAAGACAGAAATTAGTTTTCAGCTTCATCTTTGCAGTCTTTTCCCTTTCTGACCTCATCTTTTTTCTTCTCCTAGGGTGAGGATGAGAAAAAAAAAAAAGTTGTTACCAAGTCATGGTGAGGAAATTCATGACAACATTTCTCTAAAATGGGTCACTTACCAATTCTCGCAATCGCTCCAGTTTTGCAGCTATCTGGGCCTCCTTGTTTTCTTTAATGGCTTCCATTTTAGAAGTCAGCTTTTCCGCCGCCATCTTGCTGAAATTGTTATTATCTTCTTTAGCTTTCTGCAGCACTTCTTTCTCATGCTCCCTCTTTTCAGCAAGCTGCTTCAACATTTCAGCCTCTTGTAACTGAGAAAAGATTAACATTTTATACACTGCAATTAGAGTGGGATCACATGAACAAATATTCACATGAGAAGTGTCACATGAGACTCACCCATTCAAGTTTTTGGGTGCTAGAAAAAAAAATAGGCAGTTTTCTGGATGGAACCGACTAATGTTATGTGAACTTAGTCTAACAGATGGCTTACATCAAAACCCAGCACCCCTCTAAGAAAATGTCATCTGAGACACTTCTAGTACAGGAGAAATTATAAGTGGGATGTCTAGCATAAAGAGAAAATAAATCAGTAATAGACAAACAATAAGCTGCAGCTTATTGTAGTACAGTTTTTACTCTTGCATATCTAGAAGATAGAACACAGTGTAAAATCCTCAACTGGATAAAGATTTTTCATATTTTACACCTTTAAGTTGAAAATATCAAAACTTAAAACACTACTAGGGTGTGCAAAGGTTAACATTCCCTGAAAACTTGGGTGTACTGCTAGCTGACATTACTGCAGTAAATCTGTGTGTAATCTGCCCACATGTGATGTCACTCCTCTCCCTCCCAAAAAAAAAAAAAAAAACCCTTAAAAAATTAACTTATTACAGGGTTCAACAAACCCGGGCGCCAGTGGTGCCTAGAAAATCATGCCTGGCGCCCGAGCAGTAGCGTAGCTACTGGGGGGCAGAGGGGGCGGTGGCCACGGGCTCGGAGGGGGCCCACCCGGAGCTACGCTACTGTAAACTATCGGCGTGCACAGCGCACTGATACAGTTACATTCTGCGGCAGAGCAGGGAGAATCGCTCTCCCTGCTCTGCCACCGGCCGCTATGGGGCCTGAGCAGGCGGTGGGGGGCCCGGTGCCAGCAGTGGGCCCCCCACCCGTCATCGGAGGGTCAGAGGTATCGGCATCCAGCCGATACAGCTGACCGCATTGAGAGAGGAGCGAGTGCTCCTTCTCTCCCATAATCCCCCTCTCAGCGTCTGACAGCGGGTGCGATGACGTCACTGCCCGGCGCCAGCAGTCAGACGCTGAGAGGGAGAGCAGTGAGCAGCGCAGGAGCCGGGAGCAAGAGAGGTGAGTACAGGATTTATTATTTTTGTAAAGGGGGCTGCATTATATTACAGAGCAGAGGCTCCATATGGGGGTACATTATAAATAAGGCTGCGTATGGGGTGCATTATAAATAAGGTTCCCTATGGGGGTGCATTATATATAAGGCTACCTATGGGGTTGCATTAAAAATAAGGCTGCCTATGGGGGAGTGCATTATAATAGAGAGGCTGCCTATGGGGATGCATTATAAGTAAGACTGCCTATGGGGTGCATTATAAATAAGGCTGCCTATGGGGTGCATTATAAATAAGGCTGCCTATGGGGTGCATTATAAATAAGGCTGCCTATGGGGTGCATTATAAAGAAGGCTGCCTATGGGGTGCATTATAAATAAGGCTGCCTATGGGGTGCATTATAAATAAGGGCCCATGCTAATGGGCGGGTGCATTATAAATAAGGCTGCCTATGGGGGTGCATTATAAATAAGGCTGCCTATGGGGGTACATTATAAATAAGGCAACCTATGGGGGTGCATTATAAATAAGGCAACCTATGGGGATGCATTATAAATAAGGCTGGCTATGGGGATGCATTATAAATAAGGCACCTATGGGGTGCATTATAAATAAGGCAGCTATGGGGATGCATTATAAATAAGGCTGGCTATGGGGATGCATTATAATAAAAGGCTGCATATGGGGGTGCATTATAATACAAAGGCTGCCAATGGGGGAGTGCATTATATTAGAGTCCTAGGGTGCATATATTATCTAAAATCAAAATATAATATTTATTATCTTTAGAAGTTAAATGTTTATAACGTTTGTATTTTTTTTTGTTAAATTAAAAACCAAGTTTGTTAAAAAAAAATTTCTGGCTCCTAAATTTTTTGCTGGCTCCCTAGATTCTGAACAACTTTGTCGACCCCTGACTTATTACATATCTTTAAAACAAAAATATATATTTAGTTCATATTAACCCCTTCATGCAGGAGCCCATTTTCATTTGTTTTTCACTCCCCCTTCGTCCCAGAGTCATAACTTATTTCAGTCAATATGGCTGTGTGAGGGTTTATTTTTTGTGGGACGAGTTGTACTTTTGAACAACATCATTGGTTTTACCATATTATGTACTCAAAAACGGGGAAAAAAAAAATTCCAAGTGCGATGAAATTGAAAAATGTGCAATCCCACACTTGTAGCATTTAGTGAACATGGTGAAAAAAAAAACAACTGACCTGCCAATATGATTCTCCAGGTCATTATGAGTTCATAGACAATATGTATAGGTTCATATTTATCCAAGTGGTGAACAAAAAAATTCAAACTGTTAAAAAAAAAAAAAATAGCACCATTTTCCAATATCTCGGATTGGGTGAGGGCTTATTTTTTGCGTGCTGAGCTGACGTTTTTAATGATACCATTTTGGTGCAGATACGATCTTTTGATCGCCCATTATTGCATTTTAAAACACAATGTCGTGGCGACCAAATAAACAATTCTGGAGTTTTTAATTTTCTCACTACGCCGTTTAACAACCAGATTAATCTTTAATTTTATTGATGGATCAGGCAATTCTGAATGCAGGGATACCAAATGTGTATGTTTGATTTTATTTTTAATGTTTTTTATTTTGAATGGGGCGAAAGGGGGGCGATTTGAACTTCATTTTTAAAAATATGAAAACAAACATTTTACTTTTGGCATGCTTCAATAGCCTTCATGGGAGGCTTGAAGCTGCCACAACTTGATCGGTTCCGCTACATAGAGGTGATGCTCAGATCGCCTCTATGTAGCTTAATTACTGCATTGCTATGAGCGCCAACCACAGGGTGGTGCTCACAGCAATCCACCATCAACAACCATTGAGGTCTCAAGGTGACCTCTGGTTGTCATGCCAACACTGGTGACCAGCGATCATGTGACACAGGTCACTGGTGAGCACATTTCTGGCCAGATGCGCTTGTTAAATGCCGCTGTCAGCATTTGACAGTGACATTTAACAGTTGTGGGCAGACAGTAATTCTGCTCGCGGCTATTGCAGGCACATAAGAGTATACATAAACAGACCCCAATAGAGCTGTTCACCTGCCTGTCACCAGAGGTTGGCAACCACCACTCAATGTTGGCAGTCCCTGAGTAACCCTATAACTACCGAGTAGGTACTTCTGGGGTTCTGAATGTAGATAAGTGCAATATTAAGACAGTGGGAGGTAACCTGATGGAACCATATGTGCTACTTATGTCCTAAACAATCTTCAGACAATTACGGCAACATGCACCTGTGCTTAACCCCTTCCCGACCTGTGACGCCACGTAGGCGTCATGAAAGGATCGCGTTCCTGCGGGCCGGGTGACCGGGTCACTGAAAGGTCACCCGACCCGCAGGCACAAGACCCTTTGTGCTTCACCACAGGGGGGTTGGCTTAACCCCCCCCCCCCCAAGGCCACGATCGCTCTGATTGGCTGTTAAAAGTGAAACAGCCAATCAGAGCAATTTAATATTTCACCAATGAAATTGGTGAAATATTACAATCCAGCCATGGCCGATGCTGCAATAGCATCTGCCATGGCTGGAGACCGCGATCTGACCCCCACACATCGAGTCACGGCAGCGATCGGCCACCGAAAGATGGAGGTGATCGGTCACCGCCATCACCATCTGCTCCCCTCCTCCTGGCCTCCGCTGCCCCCACCTTCCGACCCCCCTACTCACCTCTCCCGGTCCACCGATGTCCCTGGATCCGTCCCGGCGGCTGCCCGGGATTCTTCATGGGTGCCGCCATCTTGGAAAATGGCAGGCGCATGCGCAGTGCGCCCTGCAGAGTCCAGAAATGTATTTTGATCACTGTGATAAACGGTCACAGTGATCAAAATAAAAAAAAAAGTAAATGAACCCCCCCCTGTCATAGGTAGGACAAATCGGAAAAAAAAAAATAAATTCTTTATTTTATCATTAGGCCCTGTGCACACGTTGCAGATTTTGCGCTGTGGATCCACAGCAGATCCAGAAACCATGTACAGTACAATGCAAATAAATGGTAAAAAAAAAAAAAAAAAAAAAAAAAAAAAAAAAAAAAACACGCTGTGCACATGCTGCAGATTTTTCAGCGCGGATTTGCTGCGGTTTTAAATCTGCAGCATGTCAATTCTTTGTGCGGATTCCGCAGCGATTTTACACCTATTCCATTATAGGTGTAAAACTGCAGGGAAAAACCCGCAGCAAAACCGCAGTAAATCCGCGCTAAATACACAGGTCATTTTACCTGCGGATTTTAGAAAAATCCACAACGTGTGCACGGGGCCTCAGGGTTAGGCTGGGTTCATATTGCATTATGGCAGTCCGTTAGATGGACTGCGTTTCACCGCGGTATAATGCGGTGTAACGAAGTCCGTTAACGCTGCCATTCACCCCATTTGTGTGCACATCGCAAAGCATGCCGTGAAGCGGCACGGGACGTGACGTCATTCAGTGACGGAGCCTTGGACGCGGGCTGCAGCGTCCGGGCTCCGTCACCGCTAGCACAGATTAATCATCGCCGATTCCTCTGCGATAGCGGGTATAGCATAACGCGATCGCGTTATGCTATACCGTTACCAGCCCGTCAACGCTACGTGTTGAACGGGCTGGTAAAAAGCAATATGAACCCAGCCTTAGGGTTAGAACTAGGGTTAGCATTAGGGTTGGAATTTGGGTTAGGTTAAGTGTTAGGGGTGTTTTGGGGTTAGGGTTGGGGTTAGAATTGAGGGGTTTCCACTATTTACACACATCAGGGGGTCTCCATACGCGACATGGCGCCACCATTGATTCCTGCAAATTTTGCGTTCAAAAAGTCAAACAGTGCTCCATTTAATCCAAGCCCCGACGTGTGCCCAAACAGTGGTTTACCCCCACATATGGAGTATCAGCGTACTTGGGAAAAATTGCACAACAACTTTGGGTCTAATTTCTCCTGTTACCCTTAGGAAAAAAAAAAATTAGGGACTAAAAAAGTTATTTTTGTGGAAAAAAATGATTTTTTTATTTTCACGGCTCTGCGTTATAAACTTCTGTGAAGAACTTGGAGTTTCAAAGTGCTTACCACACATCTAGAGTTCCTTGCAGAGTCTAGTTTCCAAAATGGGGTCACTTGTGGGAGATTCTACTGTTTAGGCACATCAGGGGCTCTGCAAACGTAACATGACGCCCGCAGACCATTCCATCAAGTCGGCATTTCAAAACGTCACTACTTCCCTTCCGAGCCCCGACGTGTGCCCATACAGTAGTTTTCTCCCACATATGGGATATCAGCGTACTCAGGACAAATTGGACAACAACTTTTGAAGTTTAATTTCTCCTTTTACCCTTGGGAAAATCAAAAAATTGGGGACTAAAAGATCATGTTTGTGGAAAAAATATGATTTTTTTTATTTTCATGCCCGGCGTTATAAACTTCTGTGTAGCCCTTGGGGGTTCAAGTGCTCACTACACATCTAGATAAGTTCCTTGCGGGGTCTAGTTCCCAAAATGGGGCCACTTGTGGGGAGTTTCTACTGTTTAGGCACATCAGGGGCTCTGCCCGCCCGCAGACCATTCCATCAAGTCGGCATTTCAAAGCGTCACTACATCCCTTCCGAGCCCCGACGTGTGCCCAAACAGTGGTTCCCCCCCACATGTGGGGTACTAGCGTATTTAGGACAAATTGGACAACTTTTGGGGTCCAATTTCTCCTGTAACCATTGTGAAAATAAAAAATAGTGGGCTAAATAATCATTTTTTGAGAAAAAAAAAATGATTTTTTATTTTCACGGCTCTGCGTTTATAATCTTCTGTGAAGCACCTGGGGGTTCAAAGTGCTCACTGTGCATCTAGATAAGTTTCTTAGGGGGTCTAGTTTCCAAAATGGGGTCATTTGTGGGGGAGCTCCAAAGTTTAGGCACACAGGGACTCTCCAAATGCGACATGGCAACCGCTAAATATTCCAGCATATTTTCCATTCAAAAAGTCAAATGGCGCTACTTCCCTTCTGAGCCCTGCCGTGCGCCCAAACAGTGGTTCCCCCCCCCACATATGGGGCAACAGCGTACTCAGGAAAAACTGGACAACTTTTGGGGTCCAATTTATCCTGTTACCCTTGGGAAAATAAAAAATAGTGGGCTAAAAAATGATTTTTGAGAAAAAAATGATTTTTATTTTCACTGCTCTGCATTTATAAATTTCTGTGAAGCACTTGAGGGTTCAAAGTGCTCACTACACATCCAGATAAGCTCCTTGGGGGGGGGGGGTCTAGTTTCCAAAATAGGGTCACTTGTGGGGGATTTCTACTGTTTAAGCACATCAGGGGCTCTGCAAACGCAACATGATGCCCGCAGAACATTCCATCAAGTCTGCATTCCAAAATGGCGCTCCTTCCCTTCTGAGCTCTCCAATGCGTCAAAACAGTGGTTGCCCCCCACATATGGGGTACCAGTGTACTCAGGACAAATTGCACAACAACTTTTGTGGTCCAATTTCTCCTGTTACCCTTATAAAAATCAAAAATGATTTTTTTTAGCCCGCTATTTTTTAGGAAAAAAAATGTATTTTTTAACTGCTCTGCGTTATAAACTTCTGTGATGCACTTGGGGGTCCAGAGTGCTCACAACACATCTAGATAAGTTCCATAAGGGGGTCTAGTTTCCAAAATGGTGACACATGTGGGGGGTTTTCACTGTTTAGGCACACAGGGGCTCTCCAAAAGCGTCATGGTGTCCGCAAAGGATTGGAGCTAATTTTCCATTCAAAAAGTCAAATGGCGCTCCTCCCTTCTGGGCCCAGCCGTGCGCCCAAACAGTGATTTATGACCACATATGAGGTATCTGTGTACTCAGGAGAAATTCCCCAACAAATTTTAGGATCCAATTTATACTGTTGCCCATGTTAAAATGAAAAAAACTGAGGCTAAAAGAAAATTTGTGAAAAGAAGTACTTTTTTTTACGGATCAATTTGTGAAGCACCTGGGGGTTCAAAGTGCTCACTCTGCATCTAGATAAGTTCCTTGGGGGGTCTAGTTTCCAAAATGGGGTCATTTGTGGGGGAGCTCCAAAGTTTAGGCACACAGGGACTCTCCAAATGCGACATGGCAACCGCTAAATATTCCAGCATATTTTCCATTCAAAAAGTCAAATGGCGCTACTTCCCTTCTGAGCCCTGCCGTGCGCCCAACAGTGGTTTATGACCACATATAAGGTATCTGTGTACTCAGGAGAAATTGCCCAACAAATTTTAGGGTCCATTTTATCCTGTTGCGCATGTAAAAATGAAACAAATTGATGCTAAGAAAAATTAAAATGTCCATTTTTTCCTTCCACGTTGCTTTAGTTCCTGTGAAGCACCTGAAGGGTTAATAATCTTCTTGAATGTAGTTTTGAGTAGCTTGAGGGGTGCAGTTTTTATAATGGTGTCATTTTTGGGTATTTTCTGCCATATAGACCCCTCAAAGTGACTACAAATGTGAGGTGGTCCTTAAAAAAAAAAAATGGTTTTGTAAGTTTTGCTGTAAAAATGAGAAATCGCTGGTCAAGTTTTAAACCTTATAACTTCCTAACAAAAAAAAATGTTCCCAAAATTGTTCTGATGTAAAGTAGACATGTGGAAAATGTTATTTATTAACTATTTTGTGTCACATAACTCTCTGGTTTAACCCCTTCACCCCCAAGGGTGGTTTGCACGTTAATGACCGGGACAATTTTTACAATTCTGACCACTGTCTCTTTATGAGGTTATAACTCCGGAACGCTTCAACGGATCTTCGCGATTCTGAGATTGTTTTCTCGTGACATATTGTACTTCATGTTATTGGTAAAATTTCTTCCATATAACTTGTTTATTTTTGAAAAATACGCAAATATGGCGAAAATTTTGAAAATTTAGCAATTTTCAAACTTTGAATTTTTATTCCCTTAAAACAGAGAAATATGTAACACAAAATAGTTAAGAAATAACATTTCCCACATGTCTACTTTACATCAGCACAATTTTGGAATCAAAATTTTTTTTTGTTAGGAAGTTATAAGGGTTAAAAGTTGACCAGCGATTTCTCATTTTTACAACAAAATTTACAAAGCCTTTTTTTTAGGGACCACCTCACATTTGAAGTCACTTTGAGGGGTCTACATGACAGAAAATACCCAAAAGTGACACCATTCTAAAAACTGCACCCCTCAAGGTACTCAAAACCACATTCAAGAAGTTTATTAACCCTTCAGGTGCTTCACAGGAACTAAAGCAATGTGGAAGGAAAAAATGAATATTTAACTTTTTAGCCACAAAAATGATCTTTTACAAACTTTTTTTTTATTTTCACAAGGGTAAAAGGAGAAAATGGACAGATAAGGTTGTTATGCAATTTCTCCTGAGTACGCCAATACCCCATATGTGGGGGAAAACCACTGTTTGGGCACACGGCAGAGCTCGTAAGGGAAGGAGCGCCGTTTGACTTTTTCAAACTAAAATTGGCTGGAGTTGAGATTGGACGCCATGTCGCGCTTGGAGAACCTCTGATGCGCCTAAACAGTGGAAACCCCCCACAAGTGACACCATTTTGGAAACTAGACCCCCTAAGGTACTTATCTAGATCTGTTGTGAGCACTTTGAACCCCAAGTGTTTCACAAAAGTTTATAATGCCTGGGTGTGAAAAAAAAAAAAAATTCCACAAAAATGATTTTTTAGTCCTAAATTTTTGAATTTTCCCAAGGAAATTGGACCCCAAAAGTTGTTGTCCAATTTGTCCTGAGTACGCTGATACCCCATATGTGGGGGTGGAAAACTGTTTGGGCGCACGGCAGGGCTTGGAAAGGAAGTAGTAACGTTTTGGAATGCAGACGTTGATGGGGGTCATGTTCCGTTTGCAGTCCCCCAGATGAGCCTAAACAGTGGAAATCCCCACAAGTGACCCCATTTTGGAAACTAGACCCCCTAAGGAACTTATCTAGATCTTTGGTGAGCACTTTGAACCCCCAAGTGCTTCACACAAGTTTATAATGCCCGGGCATGAAAATAAAAAATCCTATTTTTTTCCCACAAAAATTATCTTTTAGTCACTAATTTTTTATTTTCCCAAGGGTATCAGGAGAAATTGGACCACATAAGTTGTTGTCCAATTTGTCCTGAGTACGCTGATGCCCCATATGTGGGGGGGAACCACTGTTTGGGCGCACGGCAGAGCTCTGAAGGGAAGGAGCACCATTTGACTTTTTCCAACCAAAATTGGCTGGAATTGAGATTGGATGCCATGTTGCATTTGGAGAGCCCCTGATGTGCCTAAACAGTGGAAACCCCCCACAAGTGACCCCATTTGGGAAACTAGACCCCCTAAGGAACTTATCTAGATCTTTGGTGAGCAATTTGAACCCTCAAGTGCTTCACACAAGTTTATAACGTAGAGCCGTAAAATTTAAAAATCATATTTTTTCCACAAAAATGATCTTTTCACCCGAATTTTTATTTTTCCAAGGGTAACAAGACTCCAAAAGTTATTGTGCAATTTGTCCTGAGTACACTGATACCCCATATGTGGGGGTATACCACTGTTTGGGTGCATGGCAGAGTTTGGAAGGGAAGGAGCGCCGTCTCACTTTTTCAACGCAGAATTGGCTGGACGCCATGTCGTGTTTGGAGAGCTCCTGATCTGCCTAAACAGTGGAAACCCCCCACAAATGACACCATTTTGGAAACTAGACCCCTCAAGGAACTTATCTAGATGTGTGGTGAGAACTTTGAACCCCCAGGTGTTTCACTAAAGTTTATAACGTACAGCCTTAAAATAAAAAAATCCTTTTTTTTTTTTTACAAAAATGATTTTTTCGCCCCCAATATTTTATTTTCACAAGGGTAACAGAAGAAATTGGAACCCAAAAGTTGTTGTCCAATTTGTCCTGAGTACGCTGATACCCAATATGTAGGAGAAAACTACTGTATGGGTGCACGTCAGGGCTCGGAAGGGAAGTAGTGACGTTTTGGATTGCAGACTTTGATGGAATGGTCTGGGGGCGTCATGTCGCATTTGGAGAGCCCCTGATACGCCTAAACAGTGGAAACCCCCACAAGTGACCCCATTTTGGAAAATAGACCCACAAGGAACTTATCTAGATGTGTGGTGAGCACTTTGAACCCCGAAGTGCTTCACAGAAGTTTATAACGCACAGCCGTAAAAATAAAAAATCCTTTTTTTTTTTACAAAAATGATTTTTTCGCCCCCAATATTTTATTTTCACAAGGGTAACAGGAGAAATTGGACCGCAAAAGTTGTTGTCCAATTTGTCCTGAGTACGCTGATACCCAATATGTGGGAGAAAACTACTGTATGGGCGCATGTCAGGGCTCGGAAAGGGAAGTAGTGACGTTTTGGATTGCAGACTTTGATGGAATGGTCTGGGGGCGTCATGTCGCATTTGGAGAGCCCCTGATGCGCCTAAACAGTGGAAATCCCCAACAAGTGACCCCATTTTGGAAAATAGACCCCACAAGGAACTTATTTAGATGTGTGGTGAGCGCTATGAAGCCCCAAGTGCTTCACAGAAGTTTATAATGTACAGCCGTAAAAACAAAAAAATCTTATTTTTTTTACAAAAATAATATTTTCGCCCCAGTTTTTTATTTTCCCAAGGGTAACAGAAGAAATAGGACAAATTTCACAATAACTCTTGGGGTCCAGAGTACGCTGATACCCCATATGTGGGGATAAACTACTGTTTGGACGCATGGCAGAGCTCAGAAGTGAAGGAACACCGTTTGACTTTTTCAACGCAGAATTGGCTGGAATGGAGATCAGACGCCATGTCACATTTGGAGAGCCCCTGATGTGCCTAAACAGCGGAAACCCCCCAATTCTAACTCCAACCCTAACCCCAACACACCCCTAACTCTAGTCCCAACCCTAATCCCAACCCTAACCCTAATCCTAACTCTAACCCTAATCCTAACTTTAGCGCCAACCCTAACCCTAACTTTAGCCGAAACCCTAACCCTAACGGGAAAATGGAAATAAATACATTTTTTTTATTTTATTATTTTTCCCTAACTAAGGGGGTGATAAAGGGGGGTTTGATTTACTATTTATAGCGGTTTTTATGATTGGCAGCTGTCACGCTAAAAGACGCTTTTTATTGCAAAAAGTAGTTTTTTGCATCGCCACATTTTGAGAGCTATAATTTTTGCATATTTTGGCCCACAGAGTCATGTGAGGTCTTAATTTTTGCGGGACGAGGTGACGCTTTTATTGGTACCATTTTTGAGCACGTGACATTTTTTGATCGCTTTTTATTTCGATTTTTGGGAGTTAGAATGAACAAAATCAGCAATTCATGAATTTCTTTTGGGTGAGGCGTTTTTATTGTTCCGCGTGTGGTAAAATCGATAAAGCAGTTTTATTCTTCGGGTCAGTACGATTATGGCGATACCTCATTTATATAATTTTTTTTATGTTTTGGCGCTTTTATAGAATAAAAACAATTTTATATAAAAAATAATTATTTTTGCATCGCTTTATTCTGCGAGCTATAACTTTTTTATTTTTTTGCTGATGATGCTGTGTGACGGCTCGTTTTTTGCGGGACAAGATGACGTTTTCAGCGGTACCATGTTTATTTATATCCGTCTTTTTGATCGCGTGTTATTCCACTTTTTGTTCAGCGGTATGATGATAAAGCACTGATTTTTTGCTTCGTTTTTATTTTTTAAGGGGTTCACAAAAGGGGTTAACTAGTGGGACAGTTTTATAGGGGGGGGTCGTTACGGACGCGGCGATACCATATATGTGTACTTTTATTGTTTTATTTTTTTTATTTACAATAAGTAATGAATTTATTGGGGAATATTTTTTTTTTTTTTTTTTGGATTTTTTTTACACGTTTATTTTTACTTTTTTTTACTTTTTTACTTTGTCCCAGGGTGGGACATCACTGTATTTCATCAGATCGCTGGTGTGACAGTGTGCACAGCACTCTGTCACACCAGCGATGTGACAGGCAGTGCAGGACGCTTCCTCATGCCTGCTCTCGGCAGGCACTGAGGAAGCCGCCTCCCTCCAGGACCCCAGCGCCATCTTGGATCCGGGTCCTGGGAGGGAGGAAGCCCTCAGAACAGCGCGATCACATCGCGCTGCTCTAAGGGTCTCAGGGGGGCGCGCAGGGAGCCCCCACCCTGCGCGATCCTCCCCTGTGCCCCCAGCACACCGCGATCATGTTTGATCGCGGTGTGCAAGGGGTTAATGTGCCGGGAGCGGTCCGTGACCGCTCCTGACACACAGTCACGGGTGTCAGCTGTGATAATCAGCTGACACCCGGCGGCGATTAGCTGCGCTCCCTCCGGGAGCGCAGCTAATCGCCTATGACGTACTATCCCGTCCATGGTCAGAATGGCACGGGTTTTATGGACGGGATAGTACGTCTAATGTCAGAGAGGGGTTAACAGAATAAAAATTCAAAATTTGTGAAATTTTCAAAATTTTGGCCAATGTTCCATTTTTTTCACAAATAAACGCAAAAATTATCAACCTAAATTTACCACTAACATGAAGCCCAATATGTCATGAAAAAACAATCTCAGAATCACTAGGATCCGTTGAAGCGTTCCTGAGTTATTACCTCATAAAGGGACACTGGTCAGAATTGCAAAAAATGGCCAGGTCTTTAAGGTCAAAATAGGCTGGGTCATGAAGGGGTTAAATACTCAGGTGCACTCACAGTTCTCATGCCAGGGTTTTTTTTAATAGTAGTCCATACATATTTAAATCCTACCCTAGATGATGCATATATTCACAACAGTAAGGCTAAGTTCACACGTTACAGAATTGCCGCGGAAATTTCCGCGGCAATCCCGCACTTCTGCCGCGGGAAATACGCATTTTTTTTTTTGTATGCATATTCCCGCCAGAAACTAGCGTTTTGCAAGCATAATTAGCTTGCAGAGTGATAGCGTTTTCCTAGCGATCTGTAGCATCGCTTGGAAAACTGATTGACAGGTTGTCACACATAGTGTTTGACACGTGTGACCAACTTTTTACTAATGATGCCGGCTATGCCGCATCAATAGTAAAAAGATCTAATGTAAAAATGATAAAACACGGATTTTGGTAAGAACTTACCGGTAAAATCCTTTTCAGCGAAGGAAGGAAGAGAGCCACAGTATTCATTACTGATGGGTAGGCGGAGCCCCAGATCAGGATGTCACCTCAGATCAAAAGAGTGCTGACTGGCTGGCCCCTCCAGCTCGGGCTCCTCCTACTCAGCTCCAGTCGTACCAAAGCTTTTAGGAAAAGAGCCAAGATCACCAGCGGAGCAACATAACCCCTTCTGAAGGAACTTCAGAGAAAAAACACAAGGATACAGGTTATGCATGCAAAGAAAGCCAAAAACCACAGAGTTCCAGGTACTACTCACGGAACCTGACTACTGCGATGAGCTGGCGATGCTGGAACAGAGCCTTAGCGCGCTGACCTCAGCCCAGATAATCGCTATCAGATAAGGGTCGCGCTGCATCTGAAAACATCAACACACTTCTGCCTTGGGAGGGTGCTGTGTCTCTCTTCCTTCCTTCGCTGAAAAGGATTTTACCGGTAAGTTCTTACCAAAATCCGTGTTTCAGCTGCAGATGGAAGGAAGAGAGCCACAGTATTCATTACTGATGGGACGTCCCAAAGCAGTTCAAAAATAAGGGTGGGAAAAACCAACAAAAGGCAGAAACCCAACAACCTTAACAACAAAGCGCAACCAGCGCTAAACACAAGTTCATCCAGAACTTTAAACTACAGCTGCCTGCAGGACCCTACGTCCGAGGGCTGCATCAGCGGAAGCACTGACGTCCACTTTATAAAACTTCGTAAACGTGTGGACAGAGCGCCAAGTCGCCGCCCGGCAGAGCTGCACTGCCGAAGCACCTTGGTGAAAAGCCCACGATGAAGCCACAGCCCTCGTGGAATGGGCTTGAATCTTAATCGGGCAAGATTCACCCTGAAGACGGTAAGCTTCCAATATAGCTGACCGAATCCAACGAGCTATAGAATCCTTGGAAGCTCGTTGACCACGCCGACGACCGCCTGGAACCACAAATAGGGAGTCCGTCTTACGAAAACCTTGAGTAATAGATAGATAAAACTTCAAGGCCCGCACTAAATCCAATGTGTGTAAAGCACGCTCTTTCACATTCTTCGGATCCGGGCAGAATGAAGGCAACACAATATCCTGGTTGACATGAAATTGTGACACCACTTTAGGCAAAAAATCACCCCGAGTGCGAAGCACTACACGATCCGGAAAAAACTCCAGAAAAGGAGGCGAACAAGAAAGAGCTGCCAACTCAAACTCTCCTCAAGGAAGTGACTGCAACAAGGAAAGCCACCTTCCAAGAAAGTAAAGAAAGGCTAGCAGAAACCATAGGCTCAAAAGGTTTATGCTGAAGAGCCTCCAAAACAAGGTTGAGCCGCCAAGGAGACACGAGTGCCTTCCGCGGCGGGAACTTACGAGATATTCCTCGGAAAAAGGAGAGCACGTCTCTATTTGAAGCAATGGTTCTCCGGAACAATAAGGACAGAGCAGAAATCTGACCTTTCAGGGTGCTGACTGCCAAACCCTTGTCTAGCCCATGCTGCAGAAAAGCCAACAGGTTGGGAATGGAAAATTTTCTTGGGTTCCGAGAGGACCCCAAACACCACGAAAAGGTTTCCCAAATTTTGTGGTAAATCCTAGTAGTAGCCGGACTTCTTGCAGCACGAAGGGTAGCAATGACCTCGGCTGAGAAACCTCTACGGGTCAAGATTTCGGTCTCAAGAGCCACGCCGTCAAACGCAGGGACATCAAGTCCGGATGACAAACGGGCCCCTGAGTCAACAAGTCCGGTTGAAGAGGGAGTGGAAAAGGAGGTGCCGCCAACAGCGACACTATTGTCGAGAACCACACCCTTCTTGGCCAGTCTGGAGCTATCAAAATAGCTGGAATTCTCTCCAGTCTGATCCGACGCAGTACTAGAGGAAGTAAGGATATCGGCGGGAATACATAGATCAGCTCGAACTGATCCCACTGAGCCACTAGAGCATCCACCGCCACAGCCTTCGGGTCCTTGTACCTGGACATGAACGTCGGTAACTTGGCATTGGACCTGGATGCCATCAAATCCACTTGTGGGGTTCCCCAGCGAGAGCACAGTAGTGCAAAAACTTCCGGGTGGAGGCTCCATTCCCCAGGATCCATCCTTCTGCGACTGAGAAAGTCCGCTGTAATATTCTGAACCCCTGGAATGTGAATCACCGAAATGGCTGGTACACTGGCCTCTGCCCAAATCAGAATTCGGGACACCTCTACCATGAGTCTGGAATTCCTTGTCCCACCTTGGTGATTGATATACGCGACAGCCGTCGCATTGTCTGTCTGCACTCGGACTGGCAGACCGCTCAAAGGGACCGTCCAATGTTGGAGGCAAAGGAAAATCGCCCTCAATTCCAGGATGTTGATCGGAAGAAAAG
The DNA here is from genome assembly GCA_033576555.1 of Oophaga sylvatica. Classification (NCBI taxonomy): domain Eukaryota; kingdom Metazoa; phylum Chordata; class Amphibia; order Anura; family Dendrobatidae; genus Oophaga; species Oophaga sylvatica. Next base: position 445,166,220 of record JARQOD010000002.1, on the reverse strand, counting down.
ACTCTTCCGATGACCATACCCCCTGAATCCAGAGATTGTTCCAAACACCCCCCCAGCCCGTCAGGCTGGCATCGGTGGTTATGACTGACCACTTCGGAGGGAGGAAAGACTTCCCCAGGGAGAATGCCCCTGGACGTAACCACCATTCTAGAGAATCCCGCACCGCGCGAGAAATGGTGACACTGCAATCCAGCGATTGCGACTGGTTCCATCGACTCAAGATGAACCTTTGGAGACTCCTGGAATGGAACTGGGCAAAAGGAATTGCCTCCATGGACGCCACCATCAGTCCCAGAAGACGCATACACTTCCGTAGGGACATTGCCGTTGAGGATTTCATAATCTGTACATGTCGAAGAAGACATGACTGTTTGTCTGGTGGTAGGGAAACTACCGACCGAAACGTGTCGAAATGCATTCCCAAAAAGAGGATTGTCCTCGATGGTTCCAGGGACGACTTCTCCCAATTGACCAGCCAACCGAAGTCCTTCAGAAACTGAAGAGACAAATCCCGAGCCGTCAACGCCTCCTCCTCCGAGGAAGCCACGATCAAAAGATCGTCCAGATAAGGGAGAATCGTAATCCCCTGTCTTCGAAGGATTGCCATGAGGGGCGCCAGAATTTTTGTAAAGACCCTTGGCGCTGAGGCTAAGCCGAACGGCAGAGCCACGAACTGGTAATGATTCTGACCTATGGCAAATCGAAGAAAGCGCTGATGAGCCTTTTCGATGGGAATATGCAAATAGGCGTCGCGAATGTCGATTGACACCAGAAAATCATTCTGTGACAGAGCTGCCACAACGGAACGAAGCGACTCCATGCGAAATTTCCGGGCATGGACATGCCGGTTTAATCGCTTGAGATCCAGAATCGGGCGAAATTTGTTCTCCTTTTTGGGAACTATAAAAAGGTTGGAATAAAAACCTTTCCCTCGGTCCTCTGACGGAACCGGTATCACTACACCCTTTTGTAGCAGAGATTCGACCTCTCGCTGTAGAGCGACAACAAGCTCGGGTTCCGACGGAACGTGAGATTGACAAAAAACATTTGGGGGTCGAGAAGCAAACTCTATGAAATAGCCTGCCGACACTATCCGCGTTACCCAGGAATCTGGAACGCGAGCCATCCAAGTCTCCTTGAAAAGAAGCAGGCGACCCCCCACTCGAGAATCCTCGAGTGGACCCCTGGCGTCAATCCGACTTTGCGGGCTTCTTGTCAAGTTCCCGCTTGTCCTGGCGGAAACTCTGCTTCCAGGGAGTACGAGTTTTCTGAGAGGATTTCTTTCCTGAGAAGGAAGGACGACCCGATCCCCACGAGGAGTGACTAGATCGTCCTCGGCCCCGAAAGGACCGCCGACCACTATAGACACCAGGCTTACTGGACACCGAGGCCATGGCCCTACGCTGTGGTAATGCTGATTCCTTCGCCTTAGCCTTGGAAATCAGCTCTGTGAGGTCGGATCCAAAAAGATGAAGAAGACAAAAAACCTGACTGGCACTTCCAGACTAATGTGAACTAGGTGCAAACCAAAGGGAGCTACCCTCATGTAAAACATCCAAAAAAAGGCTGCACTCAAGCATACTAAAGCATGACAACATAGAATATATGAAATTTTGAATAGCAATATGGCTTTGGAATATAAGGAAAAATTTGAGACGCTTAGTATAAACATTTGGCCAAACATTTTAAAGCTCAACAACCATCGTCAAGGTGGTCTCAATTCTGTTGAGTCCCTAACCTAATGTGAACATACCTCTATTAGGCTGATATCTGAATTTCTGGGCGAATATGCACCTCTGTCAGTAATGCCTGCATATATGGGTAAAGTAGGGAGCCGGTGTAATTAAAATCACCACCTGGTGGGAGCGGAGTGCTCGGTCAGCAAGCTAACATTCAAAAGACAAAAAACCTGACTGGCACTTCCAGACTAATGTGAACTAGGTGCAAACCAAAGGGAGCTACCCTCATGTAAAACATCCAAAAAAAGGCTGCACTCAAGCATACTAAAGCATGACAACATAGAATATATGAAATTTTGAATAGCAATATGGCTTTGGAATATAAGGAAAAATTTGAGACGCTTAGTATAAACATTTGGCCAAACATTTTAAAGCTCAACAACCATCGTCAAGGTGGTCTCAATTCTGTTGATGGCCACCCTTGTAAGGTAAGGCCAACAACCCTTGTTTTGGAAACTGCGTCCCCGGCCCACTGTCTGAGCCATAAAGCTCTTCTGACTGTGACCGCTGAAGCTTGCGCTTTGGCCAGCAGAGATGCCGTATCCAGACCGGCATCAAAGATATAACAGGCTGCCGTTTCTAACCATTCACAAGTTTCCCGTATCTCAGATAACGGAGATTCATTTTGCAACTCCGTCTTCAGACGTGCCAACCAGCTTAGAGAAGCTCTAGCAGCACACATGGATCCTAGCACTGCTCGGAATCCATGACCCGCAGCCTCATAGCTTGCTTTTGCCGCCAATTCTGCTTTTCTATCCAAAGGCTCCTGTAAGCTCGCTTTTCCCTTAATAGGGAGTAGTGAGGATTTACTAAGCTGAGATAAAGACACATCCACTTCAGGAGCAGAAGTCCAATTAGCCTTTAACTCCGCAGAGCAAGGATAAAGTGTATCAAAGAAATGCGTTCCATGAAAACGCTTATCTGGACATAGACGTTCCTCCTCTATTACACTATTAAGCTCATCCAGAGCTGGCAATGTTGTACGCGAAGCACGGGACTCCTGGAACATGCGTGCTGATTTACCAGGACGACTAGTTACCTCCTCCGGTAACTGTAATATATCTCTCATGGCTTCAATTAATGCCTCCGTACGCTTCGCCATAGAGGAACGCCCCTGCGGCTCGTCCGCATCTGAATCGGATATTTCTCCATCCGAATTTAAAGGGGAACTCTGCCCAATATCAGATACATCTGACTCGCTCCGTGTAGAGGCCGGTAACGGCCTGCGTCGCTTCCTCTGAGAGGAATTAGCAGACACATATTGACCTAAAAGGTCAGACAAGTTGTTGATCGATCGAGCGATATCGTCCAATTTTCCACCGCTGTCGACCGCAGCGCTAGACGCTGTGGAGGTCTGCGTATCTGATTGCCGTAATGGCACTGGGACATGGTCCGCGGCATCTGAACTCTGTTCAGACATGTCTCACCTGTATGAGCAGGTCAAAGCGGTAATACCAGCAAAAACTATGCGGTTTTTTTTTTTTTTTTAAACGCTGAAGGGTTAACGCTCCACCAAGCAGGGTTACCCCAGCGGTATTCAGTCAAAAAATTTAGCTGGTAGAAATAACCCTCAGAGGGGTTAATATTGCAAACTCACCACAATATATATATTTGTGAGCCCCAGCCAATTTTTATGTCTCTAATGAGACTGCAGCTGCAGGATAGCGATCGCTGCGCTGCGGGGTGAGGAATCAGCACTCACCCAGCTGGCCGTGGTGTCTTATGAGGAGAGGAGCGGTCTGAGGAGCCCAGGAGCCTGTGTAATGGCCGCCACAGTGAGGGAGTCGCAGGAGAAACGCTAGAGCGCGCGTCTTCCTGCTCAGAAGACCGGGAATAGTTAGGCCACGCCCCCGCCAGCTCGAATATTGAGCGCGAACTCCCCCGCTCCTGCTCCCTCTCTGTCCTGCAGGTATCTGCCTGCGGACAAAAAATCACCACATCTACTTGTAACAGCGCTGTCACAGCAGCGCTGAAGCATACTGACATACATGTAGTAGCGCTGTCACAGCAGCGCTGAAGCATACTGACATACAAGTAATAGCGCTGCTCACTCAGACGCTAAAGCACTCACACATAATTATAATAAAAAATTTGTGTGGAGTACTCACCAGCCAAGGCGCCACAGGGACCCTCAGGGGTTTCTGGCGCTGTGCCCATGCTTCCCCCCAGGGCGAGGAACGCAGTGACCGCACGTGTGGTTTGCGTCCCGCCAGGGAAGCTCTCCTCATCCCCCAGGGCCGGCAAGGATTCTGCAGGGACTTTGAGTAAATACAGATCCGCCAAGGGAGAGGTTGGGGTACAGCAGCGCTGGTACCCCTGAGACCTCTAGACCAACTAGTGATCCAAGTCTCCTGTCCGAATATAAAATAATAAAATCTTCTGAGGAGCTGCATTAGCAGCGACCATCCTCTGGACCTCAAATCTTAGACTGGAGCTGAGTAGGAGGAGCCCGAGCTGGAGGGGCCAGCCAGTCAGCACTCTTTTGATCTGAGGTGACATCCTGATCTGGGGCTCCGCCTACCCATCAGTAATGAATACTGTGGCTCTCTTCCTTCCATCTGCAGCTGAAAAAAAATAATGATATTTTCACCTTCCGGCAGCCTCCGCAGCTTTGCCGCCTCTCAGCGACGCTCCCGGCCAATCGCGTTCCCAGGAGTCCTTTGCGACAGACCCCAGATGACGTAGCATCACGCGAGACCGCTACGCCATCTGGGAGATTCTCGCAAAGGACTCCTGGGAACAGGAGTGTCGCTGAGAGGCGGGAAGGCTGCGGGGGGCCGCGGAAGGTGAGAATATCATTTTTTATTTTAATTATTGTTTTACCAGGGATACGGTACCCAGGGCCTGGAGGAGAGTCTCCTCCCCTCCGGACCCTCGGTACCATCGCACATGAATCGCTTACATTCCGCATAGCCACATGCGGAAAGTAAGCGGTTCAATGCATTCCTATGGCGGCGATTTCGCAAAATGAATGAACATGTTGCTATTTTTTTCCTGCGAAGCGTTTTTTTTGCGGAAAAAAACGCAACATGTGTCCAAAACATGCGGAATCCATTAACATGTATAGGATGCTTAATGCTTGCGTTTTTTTCGCGTTTTTACCGCGGAAAAATCGCGAAAAAAACACAAATATTCCTGAACGTGTGCACTTAGCCTTAAAGAGTCCCAGAAGGAGACTTATCTTAATGTTGTATTAAAGATCCCTTTATCCCAATGTGTTTCACCCCCTCCTTTTTTGGGGCTCATCATGGGACCATGTCTGGAGAAAATCTCAGTGGGTCAATGTGCAAATCTGGGGTGCAGTTCAGCCCTGACAGGTGATGCGTGTGCCAGATATTACCTGTTGGCGATGAACCGCACGCCAGATTTGCACCGTCTCATAACTAAACCCAGATTTCCTCCCCATTTTCTTTTAACCCCCAAAGGTTGTTAGCATGTTAATGAAAGGGCCATTTTTTACAATTCTGACCACTGTCCCTTTACGAGGTTATAACTCTGGAACGTTTCAACGGATCTTGGCGATTCTGAATTTGTTTTCTTGGGACATTGTACTTCATGTTAGTGGTTAGTTATTAGATATAACTTGCGTTTATGAAAAAAATGGAAATATGGCGAAAATCTTGAAAATTTTGCGCTTTCTAAACTTTGAATTTTTATGCCCTTAAAAACAGAAATATGTCACAAAATAGTTACTAAATAACATTTCCCACATATTTACTTTACATCAGCACAATTTTGGAAACAATTTTTTTGGTAGGAAGTTAAAAGGGTTAAAATTTGACCAGCGATTTAATTTTTACACTTTTTTTTTTAAGGGACCACATCACATTTGAAGTCACTTTAAGGGGTCTATATGATAGAAAACACCCCAAAGTGACACCATTCTAAAGACTGCACCCCTCAAGCTACTCAAAACTACATTTAAGAAGTTTATTAACCCTTCAGGTGCGTCACAGGAATTTTTAGAATATTTGAAAAAGACGGATTTTGGTAAGAACTTACCTGTAAAATCCTTTTCAGCGAAGGAAGGAAGGGAGACACACTAGTCATTACTAGTGGGTAGGCGGAGCCCAGATGGGATAGACACCTCAGATTAAAAAGTGTTGACCGACCCCTCCAGCTCGGGCTCCTCCTACTCCAGCTCTCCAGTCGTACACAAGCTAAGGAAGAGCAAATATCACCAGCGGAGCAACATAACCCCTTCTGAAGGACTTCAGAGAAAAGACAAGAATACAGGTTATGCATGTAACAGGAAAAAAAACCACACAGTTCCAGGTACTACTCACTGAACCTGACTACTGCGATGAGCTGGCGATGCTGGAACAGAGCCTTAGCGCGCCGACCTCAGCCCAGATAATCGCTATCAGAGAAGGGTCACGCCGCATCTGAAAACATCAACACACTTCTGCCATGGGAGGGAGCTGTGTCTCCCTTCCTTCCTTCGCTGAAAAGGATTTTACAGGTAAGTTCTTACCAAAATCCGTCTTTCAGCAGCAGATGAGAAGGAAGGGAGACACACTAGTCATTACTAGTGGGACGTCCCAAAGCAGTCCAAAAATTAAGGGTGGGAAAAAAACAAAAAAAAGGCAGATCCCAACAACCTAAGTAAATGCGCAACTAGCGCTAAACACAAGTTAACGGAAAAACTTTAAAACTGCAGCCGCCTGTAGGACCCTTCGTCCTAAGGCCGCATCAGCGGAAGCACTGACGTCCACCTTATAAAATTTTGTAAACGTATGGACGGAGCGCCAGGTCGCCGCCCGGCAGAGCTGAGCTGCCGAGGCCCCTTGATGAAAGGCCCACGATGAACCCACAGCTCTCGTTGAGTGAGCTCGAATCTTAACTGGGCAAGGTTCGCCCTTAAGTCAGTAAGCCTCTAAAATGGCCGACCGAATCCAACGAGCTATAGTGTCCTTGGAAGCTCGTTGACCACGCCGACGACCTGCTGGAATCACAAACAGAGTCCGACTTCCGAAAACTTTGAGTAATAGACAAATAGAACTTCAAAGCCCGCACCAGATCCAATATGTGCAAGGCCCGTTCCTTTGCATTCCTCGGCACCGGACAGAGCGAGGGCAACACAATATCCTGGTTAACATGAAATTGCGACACAACCTTAGGTAGGAAGTTGCCCCGTGTGCGAAGCACTACACTATCCGGGTGAAACTCCAGGAAGGGAGGCGAACAAGAAAGAGCCGCCAACTCAGAAACCCTTCTCAAAGAGGTGACCGCCACTAGGAAGGCAACCTTCCAAGAAAGCAAAGAAAGGTTAACAGAGTCCATAGGCTCAAAAGGTCCATGTTGAAGAGCCTCCAAAACAAGATTGAGCCGCCAAGGAGACACAGGCGCCTTCCGCGGCGGAAACTGACGGGTTACTCTGCGAAAAAAGGAACGCACGTCCCTACGCGAGGCGATAGCCTTCCGAAACAGCAAGGACAGAGCAGAAACCTGACCCTTCAGGGTGCTAACTGCCAAACCCTTGTCCAGCCCGAATTTCAGAAAAGCCAACAAATTGGGAATGGAAAAAATCCTCGGGTTCCTTGAAGAACCCGAACACCACGAAAAGAAGGCTTCCCAAGTCTTGTGGTAAATCCTAGTAGTAGCCGGACCTCTGGCAGCTCGCAAAGTGGCAATGACTTCGGCTGAAAAACCTCGACGGGTCAAAATTTCGGTCTCAAGAGCCACGCCGTCAAACGCAGAGACTTCAGGTCCGGATGACGAACGGGCCCTTGGGTTAACAGGTCCGGGCGAAGAGGAAGTGGAAATGGAGGCGCTGCCAGAAGCGACACCAGTGTCGAGAACCACGTCCTCCTTGGCCAATCTGGGGCTATCAACATAGCCGGGATTCTCTCCAGCCTGATCCGACGCAACACCAGAGGAAGTAAGGATATCGGCGGGAACACATAGATCAGCTCGAAATGGTCCAACGAAGCCACCAGAGCATCCACTGCCACAGCCTTAGGGTCCTTGTACCTGGACATGAAAGTCGGTAACTTGGCATTGAACCTGGATGCCATCAAATCCACTTGGGGAGTTCCCCAACGGGAGCACAGCAGAGCAAAAATTTCCGGATGAAGACTCCATTCTCCGGGATCCATCTCCTCGCGACTGAGAAAGTCCGCCGTGATATTCTGAACTCCTGGAATGTGGATCGCAGAGATGGCTGGCACTCTGGTCTCTGCCCATACCAGGATCCGAGATACCTCCACCATGAGCCTGGAACTCCTTGTCCCGCCTTGGTGGTTGATATATGCGACCGCCATCGCATTGTCTGTCTGCACTCGGACTGGCCGACCGCTTTAAGGGACCGTCCAGTGTTGGAGGCAAAGGAAAAATCGCCCTCAATTCCAGGATGTTGAGCGGCAAGACAGACTCTTCCGACGACCATACTCCCTGAATCCAGAGATCGTTCCAGACACCCCCCCAGCCCGTCAGGCTGGCATCGGTGGTTATGACCGACCACTTCGGAGGGAGGAAAGACTTCCCCAGGGATAACGCTTCTGGACGTAACCACCATCCTAGTGACTCTCGTACCCTGTGGGAGATAATGACCTTGCAATCCAGCGAAGCCTGCGATCGATCCCAACGGCTCAGAATGAGCCTTTGGAGGGCCCTGGAATGAAACTGGGCAAACGGAAGTGCCTCCATGGACGCCACCATCAAACCCAGAAGGCGCATACAGCTTCGAAGAGACATTGCTGTCGAAGATTTCATAACCTGTGCATGTCGAAGGAGACATGCTTGCTTGTCTGGAGGCAGAGACACCACTGCTCGTACCGTGTCGAAATGCATCCCCAAAAACAGGATTGACTGTGACGGTTCCAGAGATGACTTCTCCCAATTGACCAGCCACCCGAAATCCTCCAGGAGCTGAAGGGATAGATTGCGAGCGGTCATCGCCTCCTCCTTTGAAGACGCCACAATCAGAAGGTCGTCCAGGTAGGGAAGAATTGTAACCCCCTGCCTTCGAAGAATCGCCATGAGGGGCGCCAGAATTTTTGTAAAAACTCTGGGCGCTGAGGCCAAACTGGTAATGGTCCTGACCTATGGCAAAACGAAGAAAGCGTTGGTGGGCCCTTCCGATTGGAACGTGCAAATAAGCGTTGCGAATGTCGATTGACACCAAAAAGTCGCTCTGCGACAAGGCTGCCACAACGGAGCGAAGCGACTCCATGCGGAATTTCCGGGTGTGGACATGCCGATTCAATCTTTTGAGATCCAGGATGGGGCAAAATTTGTCCTCCTTTTTGGGGACCACAAAGAGGTTGGAATAAAACCCTCTTCCCCGATCCTCCGGCGGAACCGGTAGCACCACACCCTTCTGCAGAAAGGAATCGACCTCTCGTAGTAGAGCGGCAAATAGCTCGGGCTCTGACGGAATGCGAGATTGGCAAAAACTGTCTGGGGGTCGAGAAGAAAACTCTATGAAGTAACCTGCCGACACAACCAGCGTCACCCAGGCGTCCGAAACGCGGGACACCCAAGTCGATTCGAATTGAATCAGGCGACCCCCCACTCGAGAGCCCTCGAGTGGGACCCTGGCGTCAGTCCGCCTTAGCGGGCTTTTTGTCCGCTTCCCGCTTGTGACGGAAACTCTGTTTCCAGGGAGTGCGGGATTTCTGAGCGGTCTTTTTTCCTGAAAAAGAGGGACAACCCGATCCCCAAGAGGGCTGACCGAACCGTCCCCTGGGCCGAAAGGACCGCCGACCACTACCGGCACTAGGCCTGCCAGACGCAGAAGCCACAGCTCTTCTCTGCGGTAAAGCCGTTTCTTTTGCCTTAGCCTTGGCAATCAGCTCCGTGAGGTCAGATCCAAACAGCTGACCACCCTTGTAAGCTAAAGAAAGCAAACCTTGCTTGGAAACCGCGTCCCCGGTCCACTGTAAGCCACAGAGCTCTTCTGACTGTGACCGCCGAGGATTGTGTCCTGGACAGCAGTGACGCAGTGTCCAGACCTGCATCATAGCCATATCGGACTGCATTCTCCAAAAAATTGAGAAGCCCCTCTACCTCGGATAAAGGGGATCCATCTTGCCACGCCGTCCGTAGACGGTCCAACCAGCTCAGGGAAGCTTTACAAGCACACATGGATCCTAGTACTGCTCTGAATCCATGACCTGCGGCCTCGTAGATGGATTTTGCCGCCATCTCCGTTTTTCTGTCCAGCGGGTCCTGCAGACTCGCCTTCCCTTTAACAGGAAGTAATGAAGATTTGCTAAGCTGAGATAAAGGGACATCCACTTCAGGAGAAGGAATCCAATTATCAACCAACTCCGTAGCACACGGATACAGTGTCTCAAAAAGCCGTGTCCCCTGAAAACGTTTGTCTGGACACAGACGCTCCTTCTCCACTGCCTCATTAAGCTCATCCAGGGATGATAAGGTCGAACGCGACCTATGCGACTCCTGAAACATCCGGGCCGACTTACCAGGACGTCTAGTTACTTCCTCCGGTAACTAACGCCTCCCTCATAGCTTCAATAAAAGCTTCTGCACGGCCCGAAAAAGAGGCAGAGTGTCCCTGCCGATCCTCCTTATCCGAATCGGACATCTCTCCCTCTGAACTTGAAGGGGAACCCTCCATACCAGAGATCTCCGAGTCGCTACGCGGGAAGGAAGGCACCGGCCTGTGTCGCTTCCTGCCATGAGAGGATCTAGCTGACACCCAATAACCTATAATGTCAGACAGGCCATCAATAGAACGAGTGAGGGCCTCCATTTTGACATCACTGAGACCTCCGACTGCTGCGCTTGACGCTGTCGAAGTCTGCGTATCAGACACGCGAGCCTGATCCTGTAGCAGATCTGGGAGACTGTCCGCACCTTCTGGAGCCTGATCCGACATGCCCTCACACAGTATATGGCAGGTCAGAACCTGTCAGTAACTAGAAAAAAGTGTGGTTTCTTAAGAGGACGAAACAAGAACGCTGAAGGGTTAAAGCTCTTAAAGGGGGAGCTACCCTGCTGTCCCTCAATTTAAAATATCAGCAGACTATGTCAGCAGTATAATTAACCCTTTATGTTCTGATCCAAACTGGAATAGAACCTACGTTGGATTCTTGCACTGAGAGTGTTAACCATCCAATAGGGGTTAATGTCGCAGGCTCCCCACAACCCCCTTTTAAGATGAAAAGGGTGTGCGAGCCCCAGACAAAACAAGGTCTCTATATGAGACCGCAGCTGCAGGATAGCACAATCTGCCACTTTGTTACACAGAAAGGTCCTGCGCTGTGGGGGTGAGGACGTTAAGCTATTCACTCACCCAGCTGGCCGCGGTGATGTTCTCTGTTAGTCGAGAGGAGCGGAGCATGAGGAGCCCGGAAAGCCTAGTAATGGCCGCCGCGCTGAGAGAAGCCGGAAGCACAGTAAAAATCGCGCGCTCAGAGCGCTTCCTGTCACAAGACCGGGAACCGCGAAGCCACGCCCCCCGCCGGCTTCAAAAACACGGATTTTGGTAAGAACTTACCGGTAAAATCCTTTTCAGCGAAGGAAGGGAGGGAGACACAGGAATTCATTACTGATGGTAGGCGGAGCCCCAGATCAGGATGTCACCTCAGATCAAAAGAGTGCTGACTGGCTGGCCCCTCCAGCTCGGGCTCCTCCTACTCGGCTCCAGTCGTACCAAAGCTTTTAGGAAAAGAGCCAAGATCACCAGCGGAGCAACATAACCCCTTCTGAAGAAACTTCAGAGAAAAAACACAAGGATACAGGTTATGCATGCAAAGAAAGCAAAAAACCACAGAGTTCCAGGTACTACTCACGGAACCTGACTACTGCGATGAGCTGGCGATGCTGGAACAGAGCCTTAGCGCGCTGACCTCAGCCCAGATAATCGCTATCAGATAAGGGTCGCGCTGCATCTGAAAACATCACACTTCTGCCTTGGGAGGGTGCTGTGTCTCCCTCCCTTCCTTCGCTGAAAAGGATTTTACCGGTAAGTTCTTACCAAAATCCGTGTTTCAGCTGCAGAATGGAAGGGAGGGAGACACAGGAATTCATTACTGATGGGACGTCCCAAAGCAGTTCAAAAATAAGGGTGGGAAAAAACCAACAAGAGGCAGAAACCCAACAACCTTAACAACAAAGCGCAACCAGCGCTAAACACAAGTTCATCCAGAACTTTAAACTACAGCTGCCTGCAGGACCCTACGTCCGAGGGCTGCATCAGCGGAAGCACTGACGTCCACTTTATAAAACTTCGTAAACGTGTGGACAGAGCGCCAAGTTGCCGCCCGGCAGAGCTGCACTGCCGAAGCACCTTGGTGAAAAGCCCACGATGAAGCCACAGCCCTCGTGGAATGGGCTTGAATCTTAATCGGGCAAGATTCACCCTGAAGACGGTAAGCTTCCAATATAGCTGACCGGATCCAACGAGCTATAGAATCCTTGGAAGCTCGTTGACCACGCCGACGACCGACTGGAACCACAAATAGGGAGTCCGTCTTACGAAAACCTTGAGTAATAGATAGATAAAACTTCAAGGCCCGCACTAAATCCAATGTGTGTAAAGCTCGCTCTTTCACATTCTTCGGATCCGGGCAGAATGAAGGCAACACAATATCCTGGTTGACATGAAATTGTGACACCACTTTAGGCAAAAAATCACCCCGAGTGCGAAGCACTGCACGATCCGGAAAAAACTCCAGAAAAGGAGGCGAACAAGAAAGAGCTGCCAACTCAGAAACTCTCCTCAAGGAAGTGACTGCAACAAGGAAAGCCACCTTCCAAGAAAGTAAAGAAAGGCTAGCAGAAACCATAGGCTCAAAAGGTTTATGCTGAAGAGCCTCCAAAACAAGGTTGAGCCGCCAAGGAGACACGGGTGCCTTCCGCGGCGGAAACTTACGAGATATACCTCGGAAAAAGGAGAGCACGTCTCTATTCGAAGCAATGGTTCTCCGGAACAATAAGGACAGAGCAGAAATCTGACCTTTCAGGGTGCTGACTGCCAAACCCTTGTCTAGCCCATGCTGCAGAAAAGCCAACAGGTTGGGAATGGAAAATTTTCTCGGGTTCCGAGAGGACCCCAAACACCACGAAAAGAAGGTTTCCCAAATTTTGTGGTAAATCCTAGTAGTAGCCGGACTTCTTGCAGCACGAAGGGTAGCAATGACCTCGGCTGAGAAACCTCTACGGGTCAAGATTTCGGTCTCAAGAGCCACGCCGTCAAACGCAGGGACATCAAGTCCGGATGACAAACGGGCCCCTGAGTCAACAAGTCCGGTTGAAGAGGGAGTGGAAAAGGAGGTGCCGCCAACAGCGACATTGTCGAGAACCACACCCTTCTTGGCCAGTCTGGAGCTATCAAAATAGCTGGAATTCTCTCTAGTCTGATCCGACGCAGTACTAGAGGAAGTAAGGATATCGGCGGGAATACATAGATCAGCTCGAACTGATCCCACTGAGCCACTAGAGCATCCACCGCCACAGCCTTCGGGTCCTTGTACCTGGACATGAACGTCGGTAACTTGGCATTGGACCTGGATGCCATCAAATCCACTTGGGGGGTTCCCCAGCGAGAGCACAGTAGTGCAAAAACTTCCGGGTGGAGGCTCCATTCCCCGGGATCCATCCTTCTGCGACTGAGAAAGTCCGCTGTAATATTCTGAACCCCTGGAATATGAATCGCCGAAATGGCTGGTACACTGGCCTCTGCCCAAATCAGAATTCGGGACACCTCTACCATGAGTCTGGAACTCCTTGTCCCACCTTGGTGATTGATATACGCGACAGCCGTCGCATTGTCTGTCTGCACTCGGACTGGCAGACCGCTCAAAGGGACCGTCCAATGTTGGAGGCAAAGGAAAATCGCCCTCAATTCCAGGATGTTGATCGGAAGAACAGACTCTTCCGATGACCATACCCCTGAATCCAGAGATTGTTCCAAACACCCCCCCAGCCCGTCAGGCTGGCATCGGTGGTTATGACTGACCACTTCGGAGGGAGGAAAGACTTCCCCAGGGAGAATGCCCCTGGACGTAACCACCATTCTAGAGAATCCCGCACCGCGCGAGAAATAGTGACACTGCAATCCAGCGATTGCGACCGGTTCCATCGACTCAAGATGAACCTTTGGAGAGTCCTGGAATGGAACTGGGCAAAAGGAATTGCCTCCATGGACGCCACCATCAGTCCCAGAAGACGCATACACTTCCGTAGGGACATTGCCGTTGAGGATTTCATAATCTGTACATGTCGAAGAAGACATGACTGTTTGTCTGGTGGTAGGGAAACTACCGACCGAAACGTGTCGAGATGCATTCCCAAAAAGAGGATTGTCCTCGATGGTTCCAGGGACGACTTCTCCCAATTGACTAGCCAACCGAAGTCCTTCAGAAACTGAAGAGACAAATCCCGAGCCGTCAACGCCTCCTCCTCCGAGGAAGCCACGATCAAAAGATCGTCCAGATAAGGGAGAATCGTAATCCCCTGTCTTCGAAGGATTGCCATGAGGGGCGCCAGAATTTTTGTAAAGACCCTTGGCGCTGAGGCTAAGCCGAACGGCAGAGCCACGAACTGGTAATGATTCTGACCTATGGCAAATCGAAGAAAGCGCTGATGAGCCTTTCCGATGGGAATATGCAAATAGGCGTCGCGAATGTCGATTGACACCAGAAAATCGTTCTGTGACAGAGCTGCCACAACGGAGCGAAGCGACTCCATGCGAAATTTCCGGGCATGGACATGCCGGTTTAATCGCTTGAGATCCAGAATCGGGCGAAATTTGTTCTCCTTTTTGGGAACTACAAAAAGGTTGGAATAAAAACCTTTCCCTCGGTCCTCTGACGGAACCGGTATCACTACACCCTTTTGTAGCAGAGATTCGACCTCTCGCTGTAGAGCGACAACAAACTCGGGTTCCGACGGAACGCGAGATTGACAAAAAACATTTGGGGGTCGAGAAGCAAACTCTATGAAATAGCCTGCCGACACTATCCGCGTTACCCAGGAATCTGGAACGCGAGCCATCCAAGTCGCCTTGAAAAGAAGCAGGCGACCCCCCACTCGAGAATCCTCGAGTGGACCCCTGGCGTCAATCCGACTTTGCGGGCTTCTTGTCAAGTTCCCGCTTGTCCTGGCGGAAACTCTGCTTCCAGGGAGTACGAGTTTTCTGAGAGGATTTCTTTCCTGAGAAGGAAGGACGACCCGATCCCCACGAGGAGTGACTAGATCGTCCTCGGCCCCGAAAGGACCGCCGACCACTATAGACACCAGGCTTACTGGACACCGAGGCCATGGCCCTACGCTGTGGTAATGCTGATTCCTTCGCCTTAGCCTTGGAAATCAGCTCTGTGAGGTCGGATCCAAAAAGATGGCCACCCTTGTAAGGTAAGGCCAACAACCCTTGTTTGGAAACTGCGTCCCGGCCCACTGTCTGAGCCATAAAGCTCTTCTGACTGTGACCGCTGAAGCTTGCGCTTTGGCCAGCAGAGATGCCGTATCCAGACCGGCATCAAAGATATAACAGGCTGCCGTTTCTAACCATTCACAAGTTTCCCGTATCTCAGATAACGGAGATTCATTTGCAACTCCGTCTTCAGACGTGCCAACCAGCCTAGAGAAGCTCTAGCAGCACACATGGATCCTAGCACATCCGCTCGGAATCCATGACCCGCAGCCTCATAGCTTGCTTTTGCCGCCAATTCCGTTTTTCTATCCAAAGGCTCCTGTAAACTCGCTTTCCCCTTAATAGGGAGTAGTGAGGATTTACTAAGCTGAGATAAAGACACATCCACTTCAGGAGCAGAAGTCCAATTAGCCTTTAACTCCGCAGAGCAAGGATAAAGTGTATCAAAGAAATGCGTTCCATGAAAACGCTTATCTGGACACAGACGTTCCTCCTCTATTACACTATTAAGCTCATCCAGAGCTGGCAATGTTGTACGCGAAGCACGGGACTCCTGGAACATGCGTGCTGATTTACCAGGACGACTAGTTACCTCCTCCGGTAACTGTAATATATCTCTCATGGCTTCAATTAATGCCTCCGTACGCTTCGCCATAGAGGAACGCCCCTGCGGCTCGTCCGCATCTGAATCGGATATTTCTCCATCCGAATTTAAAGGGGAACTCTGCCCAATATCAGATACATCTGACTCGCTCCGTGTAGAGGCCGGTAACGGCCTGCGTCGCTTCCTCTGAGAGGAATTAGCAGACACATATTGACCTAAAAGGTCAGACAAGTTGTTGATCGATCGAGCGATATCGTCCAATTTTTCACCGCTGTCGACCGCAGCGCTAGACGCTGTGGAGGTCTGCGTATCTGATTGCCGTAATGGCACTGGGACGTGGTCCGCGGCATCTGAACTCTGTTCAGACATGTCTCCACCTGTATGAGCAGGTCAAAGCGGTAATACCAGCAAAAACTATGCGGTTTTTTTTTTTTTTTTTTAAACGCTGAAGGGTTAACGCTCCACAGGCAGGGTTACCCCAGCGGTATTCAGTCAAAAAATTTAGCTGGTAGAAATAACCCTCAGAGGGGTTAATATTGCAAACTCACCACAATATATATATGAAGTGTGAGCCCCAGCCAATTTTATGTCTCTAATGAGACTGCAGCTGCAGGATAGCGATCGCTGCGCTGCGGGGTGAGGAATCAGCACTCACCCAGCTGGCCGTGGTGTCTTATGAGGAGAGGAGCGGTCTGAGGAGCCCAGGAGCCTGTGTAATGGCCGCCACAGTGGGGAGTCGCAGGAGAAACGCCAGAGCGCGCGTCTTCCTGCTCAGAAGACCGGGAATAGTTAGGCCACGCCCCCTGCAGCTCAAATAATGAGCGCGAACTCCCCCGCTCCTGCTCCCTCTCTGTCCTGCAGCTATCTGCCTGCGGACAAAAAATCACCACATCTACTTGTAACAGCGCTGTCACCGCAGCGCTGAAGCATACTGACATACAAGTAATAGCGCTGCTCACTCAGACGCTAAAGCACTCACACATAATAATAAAAAATTTGTGTGGAGTACTCACCAGCCAAAGCGCCACAGGGACCCTCAGGGGTTTCTGGCGCTGTGCCCATGCTTCCCCCCAGGGCGAGGAACGCAGTGACCGCACGTGTGGTTTGCGTCCCGCCAGGGAAGCTCTCCTCATCCCCCAGGGCCGGCAAGGATTCTGCAGGGACTTTGAGTAAATACAGATCCGCCAAGGGAGAGGTTGGGGTACAGCAGCGCTGGTACCCCTGAGACCTCTAGACCAACTGGTGATCCAAGTCTCCTGTCCGAATATAAAATAATAAAATCTTCTGAGGAGCTGCATTAGCAGCGACCATCCTCTGGGACCTCAAATCTTAGACTGGAGCTGAGTAGGAGGAGCCCGAGCTGGAGGGGCCAGCCAGTCAGCACTCTTTTGATCTGAGGTGACATCCTGATCTGGGGCTCCGCCTACCATCAGTAATGAATTCCTGTGTCTCCCTCCCTTCCATTCTGCAGCTGAAAAAGAAGCGCGAACTCCTCCGCTCCCTGCTCTCCATGTCTTGCAGGCATCTGCCTGCGGACAAAAAAACACAGTCACCAAACATGTCACATGTAACAGCGGCTGCCGCAGCAACCGCTGAAGCACTCACATACATTAAAAATGTGGAGTACTCACCAGCTGAGCGCCACAGGGACCCCCAGGGGTTTGTGGCGCTGTGCCCATCGCTTCCCCCCCAGGGCGGGGAACGAAGTGACCCCAGATGCGCGGTTTGCGTCCCCGCCAGGGAAGCAACCCTCATCCCCCAGGGCCGGCAGGGTTCTGCAGGGACCACCTTACAGGGTAGTACAGATCCGCCAAGGGAGAGGTGGGGGTCCAGCAGCGCTGAGACCCCTAAGACCTCAAGACCACCTGGTGATCCAAGTCTCTTGTCCGATGAAAATAAAAAAATCTTCTGAGGAGCTGCTTCCAGCAGCGACTATCCTCTGAGACCTCAAATTTAGACTGGGAGCTGAGTAGGAGGAGCCCGAGCTGGAGGGGCCGCAGTCAACACTTTTTAATCTGAGGTGTCTATCCATCTGGGCTCCGCCTACCCACTAGTAATGATCTGTGTCTCCCTTCCTTCCATCTGCAGCTGAAAGAAAGGTTTAAGGGATTTAAGCAATAGGTAGTGAGACGCTTAAAAAATAAGAGAGACACATACATTCTGCAAAAGCCAAATCAAGACAGCAAAGATTGAGGCAGAGCTAGACTCTTCCAGAGAAAAGCTTAAAATAATCCCAAATATTCTTTAACTACATAAATAGCAAGAAACTAAAAAAATGATAGTGTTGGTCCCTTACAAATAGTCTGGGTGAAATGGTGGATGAGGATGAGGAAAAAGCAATAGTGCTGAATGACTTTTTTTCAACTGATTTACACAAGAAAATCCCATGACAGATAACATGATCAGAGATAAAAAAATTTCTCCATTAAATGTCACATGCTTAACCCAGCAGGAAGTACGGCGGCGTCTAAAAATCACTAAAATTGACAAATCCCCAGGCCCGGATGGGATACACCCCCGAGTACTGCAGGAATTAAGTACAGTACTTAATTATAGATAGACCATTATTTTTAATCTTTAAAGATTCCATAATAACGGGGTCTGTACCACAGGACTGGCGTATAGCAAATGTGGTGCCAATATTCAAAAAGGGGGCAAAAACTGAACCTGGAAATTATAGGCCAGTGAGCTTAACATCTACTGTGGGTAAAATACTGGAGGGTTTTTTAAGGGATACTATATTGGAGTATCTGAAGCTGAATAACCTCATGACACAGTATCAGCATGGGTTTACGAGGGACCTTCTTGTCAGACTAATCTGATAAGCTTTTATGAAGGGGTAAGTTCAGGACTGGACCAAGGGAACGCAGTGGACGTGGTGTTCATGGACTTCTCAAAAGCTTTTGATACAGTGCCACACAAAAGGTTGATACATAAAATGAGAACAATGGGGATAGGGGAAAATATGTGTAAGTGGGTTAAGAACTGGCTCATGGATAGAAAACAAAGGGTGGTTATTAATGGAGCACACTCGGACTGGGTCACGGTTAGCAGTGGGGTACCACAGGGGTCAGGATTGGGGCCGCTTCTCTTTAACATATTTATTAATGACCTTGTAGGGGGCATTACAGAGCAGTATTTCAATATTTGCAGATGACACTAAACTCTGCAGGGTAATAAATACAGAGGAGGATAATTTTATATTACAGGAGGATTTATTTAAACTAGAGGTTGGGCTGATAAATGGCAAATGAGCTTTAATGGGATACATGTAAGGTCATGCACTTGGGTTTAGAACAAACAAGATGTATAATTATGTGCTTAATTGTAAAACACTGGGCAAAACTGTCACTGAAAAAGACCTGGGTGTATGGGTGGACGACAAACTCACATATATGGGTGGACGACAAACTCAAATCAAATCAGATTATCTAAAGCTGACAATGAATTAAGGCTTGCAAGTGACGTCAAAAGCAACAAAAAAGGATTTTGGGGATACGTCAAAAGTAAAAGAAAAGTCAAAGATGCTATAGGATTTTTACAGGATGAATGATGTAAATGGTAAGTCAGGTGTGAGAAGGCATAACTTTTAATTCTATTTGCACCCTGTTTTCTCTCAGAAAGGAATGTAATCAACTGATCTTCACTGTCCTATTAAAGGAATAGAAGAATCCAGGATACTCTATCAACAGAAGACTGAGGAAACACTTAGCTAACCTAAAGAATTCAAGTCTCCAGGCAGATGAATTACACCAGGTACAAGGAGATAGCAGAAGAAATTCTTGAACCACTGTCCATAATCTTTAAAAATTCTTGGAGTAACAGGAGAGTCCCAGAAGTGGATGAGAGCAGTGTTCCTATCTTCACAACCAGGGGAAGAAGGTGACCCAGGACTACAGGCGGTGAGTTGACTTCTACCCAGGAAAGATCTTAACAATTCATTCCAAGCATGTTGCAATACTGGAAAGATGAAGTGATTAAACTCAGCATGGGTTTGTAACCCTAATAAGTAGTCAGATACTTAATTTCCTCAGGAAGATCATGACTGGGTGGTCAGGGAAATGCTGTAGATATAGTATCTTGACTTCAGCAAGCATTGATCAAAGTATCTTCACACAATCTTATGAAAAAATGACTAAGTATGGAATGGACAGGCAACTGTTAGGTGGATTCATAACTGCTTAGTGATCGGACCCAAAGATGGTTGTAGAATGGTGCACATCAGTGGAAGAATGTCCAAGTGGGTACCAAAGGCTTGTTTTGGGCCCTGTATTGTTCAACATCTTTATCAATGATTTATAAGGAATTGAGGGTAAACTGATCAAATTTGTGATGACCAAGCTTGGAGGTAGCTAATACTAGGAAGAGAGAGAGAGGATTCAAAAACACGGATTTTGGTAAGAACTTACCTGTAAAATCCTTTTCAGCGAAGGAAGGAAGAGAGACACAGTATTCATTACTGATGGGTAGGCGGAGCCCCAGATCAGGATGTCACCTCAGATCAAAAGAGTGCTGACTGGCTGGCCCCTCCAGCTCGGGCTCCTCCTACTCAGCTCCAGTCGTACCAAAGCTTTGAGGAAAAGAGCCAAGATCACCAGCGGAGCAACATAACCCCTTCTGAAGGAACTTCAGAGAAAAAACACAAGATACAGGTTATGCATGCAAAGAAAGCCAAAAACCACAGAGTTCCAGGTACTACTCACGGAACCTGACTACTGCGATGAGCTGGCGATGCTGGAACAGAGCCTTAGCGCGCTGACCTCAGCCCAGATAATCGCTATCAGATAAGGGTCGCGCTGCATCTGAAAACATCAACACACTTCTGCCTTGGGAGGGTGCTGTGTCTCTTTCCTTCCTTCGCTGAAAAGGATTTTACAGGTAAGTTCTTACCAAAATCCGTGTTTCAGCTGCAGATGGAAGGAAGAGAGCCACAGTATTCATTACTGATGGGACGTCCCAAAGCAGTTCAAAATAAGGGTGGGAAAAACCAATAAAAGGCAGAAACCCAACAACCTTAACAACAAAGCGCAACCAGCGCTAAACACAAGTTCATCCAGAACTTTAAACTACAGCTGCCTGCAGGACCCTACGTCCGAGGGCTGCATCAGCGGAAGCACTGACGTCCACTTTATAAAACTTTGTAAACGTGTGGACAGAGCGCCAAGTTGCCGCTCGGCAGAGCTGCACTGCCGAGGCACCTTGATGAAAAGCCCACGATGAGGCCACAGCTCTCGTAGAATGGGCTCGAATCTTAATCGGGCAAGATTCACCCCGAAGACGGTAAGCTTCCAAAATAGCTGACCGGATCCAACGAGCTATAGAATCCTTGGAAGCTCGTTGACCACGCCGACGACCTGCTGGAACCACAAACAGGGAGTCCGTCTTACGAAAACCTTGAGTAATAGATAGATAAAACTTCAAGGCCCGCACTAAATCCAATGTGTGTAAAGCTCGCTCTTTCACATTCTTCGGATCCGGGCAGAATGAAGGCAACACAATATCCTGGTTGACATGAAATTGTGACACCACTTTAGGCAAAAAATCACCCCGAGTGCGAAGCACTACACGATCCGGAAAAAACTCCAGAAAAGGAGGCGAACAAGAAAGAGCTGCCAACTCAGAAACTCTCCTCAAGGAAGTGACTGCAACAAGGAAAGCCACCTTCCAAGAAAGTAAAGAAAGGCTAGCAGAAACCATAGGCTCAAAAGGTTTATGCTGAAGAGCCTCCAAAACAAGGTTGAGCCGCCAAGGAGACACGGGTGCCTTCCGCGGCGGAAACTTACGAGATATACCTCGGAAAAAGGAGAGCACGTCTCTATTTGAAGCAATGGTTCTCCGAAACAATAAGGACAGAGCAGAAATCTGACCTTTCAGAGTGCTTACTGCCAAACCCTTGTCTAGCCCATGCTGTAGAAAAGCCAACAGGTTGGGAATGGAAAATTTTCTCGGGTTCCGAGAGGACCCCAAACACCACGAAAAGAAGGTTTCCCAAATTTTGTGGTAAATCCTAGTAGTAGCCGGACATCTTGCAGCACGAAGGGTAGCAATGACCTCGGCTGAGAAACCTCTACGGGTCAAATTTCGGTCTCAAGAGCCACGCCGTCAAACGCAGGGACATCAAGTCCGGATGACAAACGGGCCCCTGAGTCAACAAGTCCGGTTGAAGAGGGAGTGGAAAAGGAGGTGCCGCCAACAGCGACATTATTGTCGAGAACCACACCCTTCTTGGCCAGTCTGGAGCTATCAAAATAGCTGAATTCTCTCTAGTCTGATCCGACGCAGTACTAGAGGAAGTAAGGATATCGGCGGGAATACATAGATCAGCTCGAACTGATCCCACTGAGCCACTAGAGCATCCACCGCCACCGCCTTCGGATCCTTGTACCTGGACATGAATGTCGGTAACTTGGCATTGAACCTGGATGCCATCAAATCCACTTGGGGGGTTCCCCAGCGAGAGCACAGTAGTGCAAACACATCCGGATGGAGGCTCCATTCCCCGGAATCCATCCTTCTGCGACTGAGAAAGTCCGCTGTAACATTCTGAACCCCTGGAATGTGAATCGCCGAAATGGCTGGTACATTGGCCTCTGCCCAAATCAGAATTCGGGACACCTCTACCATGAGTCTGGAACTCCTTGTCCCACCTTGGTGATTGATATACGCGACAGCCGTCGCATTGTCTGTCTGCACACGGACTGGCAGACCGCTCAAAGGGACCGTCCAATGTTGGAGGCAAAGGAAAATCGCCCTCAATTCCAGGATGTTGATCGGAAGCACAGACTCTTCCGATGACCATACCCCCTGAATCCAGAGATTGTTCCAAACACCCCCCAGCCCGTCAGGCTGGCATCGGTGGTTATGACTGACCACTTCGGAGGGAGGAAAGACTTCCCCAGGGAGAATGCCCCTGGACGTAACCACCATTCTAGAGAATCCCGCACCGCGCGAGAAATGGTGACACTGCAATCCAGCGATTGCGACTGATTCCATCGACTCAAGATGAACCTTTGAAGAGTCCTGGAGTGGAACTGGGCAAAAGGAATTGCCTCCATGGACGCCACCATCAGTCCTAGAAGACGCATACACTTCCGTAGAGACATTGCCGTTGAGGATCTCATAATCTGTACATGTCGAAGAAGACATGACTGTTTGTCTGGTGGTAGGGAAACTACCGACCGAAACGTGTCGAGATGCATTCCCAAAAAGAGGATTGTCCTCGATGGTTCCAGGGACGACTTCTCCCAATTGACCAGCCAACCGAAGTCCTTCAGAAACTGAAGAGACAAATCCCGAGCCGTCAACGCCTCCTCCTCCGAGGAAGCCATGATCAAAAGATCGTCCAGATAAGGGAGAATCGTAATCCCCTGTCTTCGAAGGATTGCCATGAGAGGCGCCAGAATTTTTGTAAAGACCCTTGGCGCTGAGGCTAAGCCGAACGGCAGAGCCACGAACTGGTAATGATTCCGACCTATGGCAAATCGAAGAAAGCGCTGATGAGCCTTTCCGATGGGAATATGCAAATAGGCGTCGCGAATGTCGATTGACACCAGAAAATCGTTCTGTGACAGAGCTGCCACAACGGAACGAAGCGACTCCATGCGAAATTTCCGGGCATGGACATGCCGGTTTAATCGCTTGAGATCCAGAATCGGGCGAAATTTGTTCTCCTTTTTGGGAACTATAAAAAGGTTGGAATAAAAACCTTTTCCTCGGTCCTCTGACGGAACCGGTATCACTACACCCTTTTGTAGCAGAGATTCGACCTCTCGCTGTAGAGCGACAACAAGCTCGGGTTCCGACGGAACGCGAGACTGACAAAAAACATTCGGGGGTCGAGAAGCAAACTCTATGAAATAGCCTGCCGACACAATCCGCGTTGCCCAGGAATCTGGAACGCGAGCCATCCAAGTCGCCTTGAAAAGAAGCAGGCGACCCCCCACTCGAGAATCCTCGAGTGGACCCCTGGCGTCAATTAGACTTTGCGGGCTTCTTGTCAAGTTCCCGCTTGTCCTGGCGGAAACTCTGCTTCCAGGAAGTACGAGTTTTCTGAGAGGATTTCTTTCCTGAGAAGGAAGGACGACCCGATCCCCACGAGGAGTGACTAGATCGTCCTCGGCCCCGAAAGGACCGCCGACCACTATAGACACCAGGCCTACTGGACACCGAAGCCATGGCCCTACGCTGTGGTAATGCTGATTCCTTCGCCTTAGCCTTGGAAATCAGCTCTGTGAGGTCAGATCCAAAAAGATGGCCACCCTTGTAAGGTAAGGCCAACAACCCTTGTTTGGAAACTGCGTCCCCGGCCCACTGTCTGAGCCATAAAGCTCTTCTGACTGTGACCGCTGAAGCTTGCGCTTTGGCCAGCAGAGATGCCGTATCCAGACCGGCATCAAAGATATAACAGGCTGCCGTTTCTAACCATTCACAAGTTTCCCGTATCTCAGATAACGGAGATTCATTGTGCAACTCCGTCTTCAGACGTGCCAACCAGCTTAGAGAAGCTCTAGCAGCACACATGGATCCTAGCACTGCTCGGAATCCATGACCCGCAGCCTCATAGCTTGCTTTTGCCGCCAATTCTGCTTTCTATCCAAAGGCTCCTGTAAGCTCGCTTTTCCCTTAATAGGGAGTAGTGAGGATTTATTAAGCTGAGATAAAGACACATCCACTTCAGGAGCAGAAGTCCAATTAGCCTTTAACTCCGCAGAGCAAGGATAAAGTGTATCCAAGAAATGCGTTCCATGAAAACGCTTATCTGGACATAGACGTTCCTCCTCTATTACACTATTAAGCTCATCCAGAGCTGGCAATGTTGTACGCGAAGCACGGGACTCCTGGAACATGCGTGCTGATTTACCAGGACGACTAGTTACCTCCTCCGGTAACTGTAATATATCTCTCATGGCTTCAATTAATGCCTCCGTACGCTTCGCCATAAAGGAACGCCCCTGCGGCTCGTCCGCATCTGAATCGGATATTTCTCCATCCGAATTTAAAGGGGAACTCTGCCCAATATCAGATACATCTGACTCGCTCCGTGTAGAGGCCGGTAACGGCCTGCGTCGCTTCCTCTGAGAGGAATTAGCAGACACATATTGACCTAAAAGGTCAGACAAGTTGTTGATCGATCGAGCGATATCGTCCAATTTTTCACCGCTGTCGACCGCAGCGCTAGACGTTGTGGAGGTCTGCGTATCTGATTGCCGCAATGGCACTGGGACGTGATCCGCGGCATCTGAAATCTGTTCAGACATGTCTCACCTGTATGAACAGGCCAAAGCGGTAATACCAGCAAAAACTATGCGGTTTTTCTTTTTTTTTTTTTTTTTTTTTTAATATGCTGAAGGGTTAACGCTCCACCAGGCAGGGTTACCCCAGCGGTATTCAGTCAAAAAATTTTTCTGGTAGAAATAACCCTCAGAAGGGTTAATATTGCAAACTCACCACAACATATATATATGAAGTGTGAGTCCCAGCCAATTTTATGTCTCTAATGAGACTGCAGCTGCAGGATAGCGATCGCTGCGCTGCAGGGTGAGGAATCAGCACTCACCCAGCTGGCCGTGGTGTCTTATGAGGAGAGGAGCGGTCTGAGGAGCCCAGGAGCCTGTGTAATGGCCGCCACAGTGAGGGAGTCGCAGGAGAAACGCCAGAGCGCGCGTCTTCCTGCTCAAAAGACCGGGAATAGATAGGCCACGCCCCCTGCTAGCTCAAATGTTGAGCGCGAACTCCCCCGCTCCTGCTCCCTCTCTGTCCTGCAGCTATCTGCCTGCGGACAAAAGATCACCACATCTACAATGTAACAGCGCTGTCACAGCAGCGCTGAAGCATACTGACATACAGTAGTAGCGCTGTCACCGCAGCGCTGAAGCACTCACACATTATTATAATAAAAATTGTGTGGAAAACTCATCAGCTCAGCGCCACAGGGACCCCTAAGGGTTTCTGGCGCTATGCCCATGCTTCCCCCCAGGGCGGGAAGCGCAGTGACCCAGCGTGTGGTTTGCGCCCCCGCCAGGGAAAACTCTCCTCATCCCCCAGGGCCGGCAAGGATTCTGCAGGGACCATTATGTAATTACAGATCCGCCAAGGGAGAGGCTGGTGAAAAACACTGATAAACATGTAATAGCGCTGTCACCGCAGCGCTGAAGCATACTGATATACATGTAATAGCGCTGTCATCAGACGCTAAAGCACTCACACATTATAATAAAATTTTGTGTGGAGTACTCACCAGCCAAGGCGCCACAGGGACCCTCAGGGGTTTCTGGCGCTATGCCCATGCTTCCCCCCAGGGCGAGGAACGCAGTGACCGCACGTGTGGTTTGCGTCCCGCCAGGGAAGCTCTCCTCATCCCCCAGGGCCGGCAAGGATTCTGCAGGGACTTTGAGTAAGTACAGATCCGCCAAGGGAGAGGTTGGGGTACAGCAGCGCTGGTACCCCTGAGACCTCTAGACCAACTAGTGATCCAGGTCTCCTGTCCGAATATAAAATAATAAAATCTTCTGAGGAGCTGCATTAGCAGCGACCATCCTCTGGACCTCAAATCTTAGACTGGAGCTGAGTAGGAGGAGCCCGAGCTGGAGGGGCCAGCCAGTCAGCACTCTTTTGATCTGAGGTGACATCCTGATCTGGGCTCCGCCTACCCATCAGTAATGAATACTGTGGCTCTCTTCCTTCCATCTGCAGCTGAAAAATGAACATTTAACTTTTTTCACAAAATATTCACTTCAGATACAACTTTTTTCTATTTTGCCAAGGGTAACAGGAGAAATTGGACCCCAAAAGCTGTTGTGCAATTTGTTCCAAGTATGCCGAGGGAAAACCACTGGTTGGGTGCACGGCAGGGCTTGGAAGGGAAGGAGCGCCGTTTGACTTTTCAATGCAAAATTGGCTGGAATTGAGATCAGAAGCCATGTTGCGTTTGAAGAGCCCCCTGATGTGCCTAAACAGTGGAACAGTTCCTTAAGGAACTGTGGTGAGCACTTTGAACCCCCAAGGGCTTCACAGAAGTTTATAATGCCCGGGCGTGAAAATAAGAAAAAAAAAAAAATCTCATTTTTACCACAAACATGATCTTTTAGACACCAATTTTTATTTTTCCCAAGGGTAACAGGAGAAATTGGACCCCAAAAGTTGTTGTCCAATTTGTCCCGAGTACGCCAATACCCCATATGTTGGAGAAAACTACTGTTTAGGCACACATTGGGGCTCGGAAGGGAAGTAGTGACGTTTTGGATTGCAGACTTTGATGGAATGGTCTGCGGAGTCATGTCGCATTTGGAGAGCCCCTGATGTGCCTAAGCAGTGGAAACCCCCCCCAATTCTAACTCCAACCCTAACGGGAAAATGGAAATACGTTTTTTTAAATTTATTATTTTTCCCTAGCTAAGGGGGGTGGTAAGGGGGGGGTTTGATTTACTATTTATAGTGTGTTTTTATGATTGGTAGCTGTCACAAGCTAAAAGACGCTTTTTATTGCAAAAAATAGTTTTTGCATCACCACATTTTGAGAGCTATAATTTTTGCATATTTTGGCCCACAGAATCATGCGAGGTCTTATTTTTTACGGGACGAGTTGACATTTATTGGTACCATTTTTAGGCACATGACATTTTTTGATAGCTTTTTATTACAATAAAGTTTATTCTTCGGGTTAGTACGATTACAGCGATACCTCATTTGTATCTTTATTGTATAAAAGCGCCAAAACATAAAAAAAAAAACTATTTTATACAAAAAATTATTTTGGCATAGTTTTATTCTGCGAGCTATAACTTTTTTTTTCTCTGATGCTGTATGGCGGCTCGTTTTTTTGCGGGACAAGATGACGTTTTCAGCGGTACCATGTTTATTTATATCCGTCTTTTTGATCGCGTGTTATTCCACTTTTTGTTCAGCGGTATGATAAAGCATTGTTTTTTTTTTTTTTTTGCCTTTTTTTAAGGGGTTCACTAGTGGGACAGTTTTATAGGACGGGTCGTTACGGACGCAGCGATACTAAATGTGTACTTTTATTGTTTTTTTTTTCTTCTTTATTTAAATGTTTATTGGGATTTTTTGTTAAATATTTTTACACGTTTATTTTATTTTTTTTACATTTTCCCAGGGTGGGACATCACTGCATAGGGTCAGATAGCTGATCTGAGTATGCAGAGCACTCCTGTCAGATCTGTGATCTGACAGGCAGTGTAGGAGGCTTGCCGGCGCCTTCTCTCAGCAGGCACTGACAAAGCCACCTCCCTGCAGGACCCCACAGCCATCTTGGATCCGGGAGCCTGCAGGGATGAGCCCCTCAGAACTACTGGGTTAATCGTAGTGAAGAGGATTATTTGCGCCTGTTGCGATCTGCAAGTTATAAAGATTACGCCAGACACTGGCAGTTCATCAGGAACTTTGTATATGTGCTCTGCCACAGTGAATCAATGCACTTGTTTTAGTTCTCAGATGGGAGAGGCAAGCTACTAAAAGAGTAACCTGTGAATCACTGACAATCAGGTGGAAGATGAGGGAATAGGGAATAACAGCAACAGAGCTATGAGTGCAGTGCCTATCCACTGCAATTGCAGCTCATTTGCTTAACAATTCAAATGATAAAATTGATTTTTTCTATGTATAATCAATGTAATCGCTACCTTTAAATAGATGGTATTAGTTTCGGATAGAAAAACCCTGATGACTGGTTCCTTTTAAACATTCTATGGAGCATCAGTCCAATTAAAGGTTAGGCAAACTAAGAAAGTAACTTACCTTGCGCCTCTCTTCTGCTGCTTCCAACTTTTTCTGAATTTCTTCCAGTGAGCATTCCTTTTTCTTCGGTGAGGCAAGTGAAAGATCAGGAGCAGCATCTGTAGATGGAGGGCTCAGTATCAGCTCAAATGCCTGACCAGAGGCACGTTTCTCCAGCTCCTTGACCTTAATATCTATATAAAGATAAAAAGCGGAGTATCAAAAAGGTACATAAGCTCTAAGGCAGACCAGTCCTCAGATTACACAAAAACTGTATATATTATTAACCCCTTTACCCCCGAGGGTGATATGCATGTTAATGACGGGTCAATTTTTACAATTCTGACCACGGTCCCTTTATGAGGTAATAACTGGAACGCTTCCTTGGATCCCGGTGATTGACACTGTTTTCTTGTGACATTGTACTTCATGATAGTGGTAAAAATTTCTTTGATATGACTTTCGTTTATTTGGGAAAAGAAAAAAAAAAACAGGAGTTTGGCAAAAATTTTGAAAATTTCGCGATTTTCCAACTTTGAACATTCATGCCCTTAAATCACAGACGTGTCACACAAAATACTTGAGTAACATTTCCCACATGTCTACTTTAAAAAAAAATTTTGTTCCAAAATTGTACTGATGTAGATTTTGAGAGCTATAACTTATTTTTCCGCTGATGGCAGCTTGTTTTTTGCGGGACACGATGACGTTTTCAGCGGTACCATGTTTACTTATCAGGGAGGACTTGCTGATCATGCACTGTGCAAGATAAGCAAGTTTACTTTGCTCCAGTGAGCTGGATGTCACGCCGCAGAGGTCTCTGATCCAAAGGCAGAGGGGCTGTTAGCCCCTGTGCCGGCTCCCGAATGCTGCGATCTTGTTAGATTGCAGTGTCTCAGAGCTTAAAGTGCCGGGTGTCCACTGTCAGAATCAGCAGACACCCGACGGCGATCAGCCGCGCTCCCCCCACCGTAAGCATGGCCTATCACTTTAACGTACTACACCATCCACGGTCAAATTGTGCCAGGTCACATGGACGGTATGGCCGCTCACAGGAAGCACGTGACCCCCGGCTGCAGCCGGCTCTTGCTTCTGATGACGTCCCATCAACTGCTGGCAGCAGCTGGGGGTCCCTCTTCCTCCTTCTGCACTGGCTGCTGGGTTATCCCCCCGCATCAAACCCGCCATCCACTCATTCATTGAGAAAGCGAGTGGTGGATGCTGGGTGTGACGCGAGGGAAACCCACCCACAACCCAGTAGCCACCGTGGGGACCCAGCGCTGAGTCACACCTCACTTGTGATGTCAGCGCTGGGTCACGTGCTGCCTGTGAGCGGCCAGCAATAGCGCCACTCACAGGCAGTATAGGCAACATAAGGTATTTACAAAATTCATTAGGGGCCCCGGAGGAATACATTGGGGGGTTAATTTAAAGTAGTGGACAACCCCATTAACCCGTTATGTTTTAACCCCTCTCTGCCATCAGACGTACTATTCCGTCCATGTGACCCTGGACCTAATTCCCATGGACGGAATAGTACGTCATGGGCGATCAGCTGCGCTCCCGTGGGGAGCGCAGCTGATCGCCGCCGGGTGTCAGCTGATTATCACAGCTGACACCCGTGACTGTGTGTCAGGAGCGGTCACGGACCGCTCCCGGCACATTAACCCTTGGCACACCGCGATCAAACATGATCGCGGTGTACCCGGGGCACAGGGGAGGATCGCGCAGGCAGGGGGCTCCCTGCGCGCTCCCCTGAGACCCTCAGAGCAGCGCGATGTGTCGCGCTGTTCCGAGGGTCCCTCCTCCCTCCAGGTCCCCGGATCCAAGATGGCGCCGGGGTCCTGCAGGGAGGCGGCTTCCTCAGTGCCTGCTGAGAGCAGGCGCTGGGGAAGCCTGCAGCAGTGCCAGAGCGATCGCTGGTGTGACAGAGTGCTGTGCACACTGTCACACCAGCGATCTGCTAAAATACAGTGATGTCCCACCCTGGGACAAAGTAAAAAAGTAAAAAAAGTAAAAATAAAAAGTGTAAAAAAAAATCATAAAAAAAAAAAAAAATATTCCCCAATAAATTCATTTTTTCCTGTAAATAAAAAAAACAAAACAATAAAAGTACACATATTTGGTATCGCCGCGTCCGTAACGACCCCCCCTATAAAACTGTCCCACTAGTTAACCCCTTTAGTGAACCCCTAAAAAAAAAAAAAAAAAAAACGAAGCAAAAAATCAATGCTTTATCATCATACCGCCGAACAAAAAGTGAAATAACACGCGATCAAAAAGACCGATATAAATAAACATGGTACCACTGAAAACGTCATCTTGTCCCGCAAAAAACGAGCCGTCACACAGCATCATGAGCGAAAAAATAAAAAAGTTGTAGCTCGCAGAATAAAGCGATGCAAAAATAATGATTTTTTATATAAAATTGTTTTCATTCTATAAAAGCGCCAAAACCTAAAAAAATGATATAAATGAGGTATCGCCGTAATCGTACTGACCCGAAGAATAAAACTGCTTTATCAATTTTACCACACGCGGAACGGTATAAACGCCTCCCCCAAAAGAAATTCATGAATTGCTGATTTTTGTTCATTCTAACCACCCAAAAATCGAAATAAAAAGCGATCAAAAAACGTCACGTGCTCAAAAATGGTACAAATAAAAACGTCAACTCGTCCCGCAAAAAATAAGACCTCACATGACTCTGTGGGCCAAAATATGCAAAAATTATAGCTCTCAAAATGTGGTGATGCAAAAAACTATTTTTGCAATAAAAAGCGTCTTTTAGCGTGACAGCTGCCAATCACAAAAACCCGCTATAAATAGTAAATCAAACCCCCTTTATCACCCCCTTAGTTAGGGAAAAATAATAAAATTAAAAAAATGTATTTATTTCCATTTTCCCGTTAGGGTTAGGGTTGCGGCTAAAGTTAGGGTTAGGGTTGGCGCTAACGTTAGTATTAGGGTTAGGGTTGGCGCTAACGTTAGGATTAGGGTTGGGATTAGGGTTATGGGTGTGTTAGGGTTAGGTTTGTGGTTAGGGTTGGGACTAGGGTTATTGGTGTTTGGGGTTAGGGTTGGAGTTAGAATTGGGGGGTTTCTGCTGTTTAGGCACATCAGGAGCTCTCGAAATGTGACATGGCGTCTGATCTCAATTCCAGCCAATTCTGCATTGAAAAAGTCAAATGGTGCTCCTTCACTTCTGAGCTCTGCCATGCGCCCAAACAGTAGTTTACCCCACATATGGGGTATCAGCATACTCTGGACCCCAAGAGTTATTGTGCAATTTGGCCTATTTCTCCTGTTACCCTTGGGAAAATAAAAAACTGGGGGCGACAAAATCATTTTTGTAAAAAAAAAAATGATTTTTTTGTTTTTACGGCTGTATGTTATAAAACTTCTGTGAAGTACTTGGGGCTTCATAGCGCTCACCACACTTCTAGATAAGTTCCTTGTGGGGTCTATTTTCCAAAATGGGGTCACTTGTGGGGGTTTCCACTGTTTAGGCGCATCAGGGGCTCTCCAAATGCGACATGATGCCCCCAGACCATTCCATCAAAGTCTGCAATCCAAAACGTCACTACTTCCCTTCCGAGCCCCGACGTGTGCCCATACAGTAGTTTTCTCCCACATATTGGGTATCAGCGTACTCAGGACAATTTGGACAACAACTTTTGGGGTCCAATTTCTCCTGTTACCCTTGTGAAAATAAAATATTGGGGGCGAAAAAAATCATTTTTGTAAAAAAAAAAAGGATTTTTTTTTTTACGGCTGTACGTTATAAACTTCTGTGAAGCACTTCGGGGTTCAAAGTGCTCACCACACATCTAGATAAGTTCCTTGTGGGGTCTATTTTCCAAAATGGGGTCACTTGTGGGGGGTTTCCACTGTTTAGGCGCATCAGGGGTTCTCCAAATGCGACATGACGCCCCCAGACCATTCCATCAAAGTCTGCAATCCAAAACGTCACTACTTCCCTTCCGAGCCCCGACGTGTGCCCATACAGTAGTTTTCTCCCACATATTGGGTATCAGCGTACTCAGGACAAATTGGACAACAACTTTTGGGGTCCAATTTCTCCTGTTACCCTTGTGAAAATAAAATATTGGGGGCGAAAAAATCATTTTTGTAAAAAAAAAAAGGATTTTTTATTTTTACGGCTGTACGTTATAAACTTCTGTGAAGCACTTCGGGGTTCAAAGTGCTCACCACACATCTAGATAAGTTCCTTGTGGGGTCTATTTTCCAAAATGGGGTCACTTGTGGGGGGTTTCCACTGTTTAGGCGCATCAGGGGCTCTCCAAATGCGACATGACTCCCCAGACCATTCCATCAAAGTCTGCAATCCAAAACGTCACTACTTCCCTTCCGAGCCCCGACGTGCGCCCATACAGTAGTTTACTCCCACATATTGGGTATCAGCGTACTCAAGACAAATTGGACAACAACTTTTGGGGTCCAATTTCTCCTGTTACCCTTGTGAAAATAAAATATTGGGGGCGAAAAAATCATTTTTGTAAAAAAAAAAAGGATTTTTTATTTTTACGGCTGTACGTTATAAACTTCTGTGAAGCACTTCGGGGTTCAAAGTGCTCACCACACATCTAGATAAGTTCCTTGTGGGGTCTATTTTCCAAAATGGGGTCACTTGTGGGGGGTTTCCACTGTTTAGGCGCATCAGGGGCTCTCCAAATGCGACATGACTCCCCCAGACCATTCCATCAAAGTCTGCAATCCAAAACGTCACTACTTCCCTTCCGAGCCCCAACGTGCGCCCATACAGTAGTTTACTCCCATATATTGGGTATCAGCATACTCAGGACAAATTGGACAACAACTTTTGGGGTCCAATTTCTCCTGTTACCCTTGTGAAAATAAAATATTGGGGGCTAAAAAATCATTTTTGTAAAAAAAAAAAAGAATTTTTTTATTTTACGGCTGTACGTTATAAACTTCTGTGAAGCACTTTGGGGTTCAAAGTGCTCACCACACATCTAGATAAGTTCCTTGAGGGGTCTAGTTTCCAAAATGGTGTCATTTGTGGGGGGTTTCCACTGTTTAGGCAGATCAGGAGCTCTCCAAACACGACATGGCATCCAGCCAATTCTGCGTTGAAAAAGTCAAACGGCGCTCCTTCCCTTCCAAACTCTGCCATGCACCCAAACAGTGGTTTACCCCCACATATGGGGTATCAGCGCACTCAGGACAAATTGCACAATAACTTTTGGAGTCTTGTTTCCCTTGGGAAAATAAAAATTGGGGTGAAAAGATCAATTTTGTGGAAAAATATAATTTTTTAATTTTACGGCTCTACGTTATAAACTTGTGTGAAGCACTTGGGGGTTCAAATTGCTCACCAAAGATCTAGATAAGTTCCTTAGGGGGTCTAGTTTCCCAAATGGGGTCACTTGTGGGGGGTTTCCACTGTTTAGGCACATCAGGGGCTCTCCAAATGCAACATGGCGTCCAATCTCAATTCCAGCCAATTTTGGTTGGAAAAAGTCAAATAGTGCTCCTTCCATTCCGAGCTCTGCCATGCGCCCAAACAGTGGTTCCCCCCCACATATGGGGTATCAGCGTACTCAGGACAAATTGGACAACACATTTTGTGGTCCAATTTCTCCTGTTACCTATGGGAAAATAAAAAATTAGTGACTAAGAGATAATTTTTGTGGGAAAAAAATAGGATTTTTTATTTTCATGCCCGGGCATTATAAACTTGTGTGAAGCACTTGGGGGTTCAAAGTGCTCACCAAAGATCTAGATAAGTTCCTTAGGGGGTCTAGCTTCCAAAATTGGGTCACTTGTGGGGGGTTTCCACTGTTTAGGCTCATCTGGGGCACTACAAACGGAACATGACCCCCATCAATGTTTGCATTCCAAAACGTTACTGCTTCTTTTCCAAGCCCTGCCGTGCGCCCAAACAGTTTCCCCCCCCCACATATGGGGTATCAGCGTACTCAGGACAAATTGGACAACAAGTTTTGGGGTCCAATTTCCTTGGGAAAAATCAAAAATTTGGGACTAAAAAATCATTTTTGTGGAAAATTGTTTTGTTTTTTTTTCACACCCAGGCATTATAAACTTTTGTGAAACACTTTGGGGTTCAAAGTGCTCACAACAGATCTAGATAAGTTCCTTAGGGGTCTAGTTTCCAAAATGGTGTCACTTGTGGGGGGTTTCCACTGTTTAGGCGTATCAGGGGCTCTCCAAACACGACATGGCGTCCAATCTCAATTCCAGCCAATTTTAGTTTGAAAAAGTCAAACGGCGCTCCTTCCCTTACGAGCTCTGCCGTGTGCCCAAACAGTGGTTTTCCCCCACATATGGGGTATTGGCGTACTCAGGAGAAATTGCACAACAACTTTATCTGTCCATTTTCTCCTTTTACCCTTGTGAAAATAAAAAAAAGTTTGTAAAAGATCATTTTTGTGGCTAAAAAGTTAAATATTAATTTTTTCCAGCCACGTTGCTTCAGCTCCTGTGAAGCACCTGAAGGGTTAATAAACTTCTTGAATGTAGTTTTGAGTACCTTGAGGGGTGCAGTTTTTATAATGGTGTCACTTTTGGGTATTTTCTGCCATATAGACCCCTCAAAGTGACTTCAAATGTGAGGTGGTCCCTAAAAAAATGGCTTTGTAAATTTTGTTGTAAAAATGAGAAATCACTGGTCAACTTTCAACCCTTCTAATTTCCTAACAAAGAAAAATTTTGGTTCCAAAATTGTGCTGATGTAAAGTAGACATGTGGGAAATGTTATTTATTAACTATTTTGTGTGACATATTTCTCTGTTTTAAGGGAAAAAAAATTCAAAGTTTGAAAATTGCAAAATTTTTAAAATTTTCGCCATATTTGCGTTTTTTTCAAAAATAAACGCAAGTTATATCGAAGAAATTTTACCACTAACATGAAGTACAATATGTCACGAGAAAACAATCTCAGAATCGCGAAGATCCGTTGAAGCGTTCCAGAGTTATAACCTCATAAAGAGACAGTGGTCAGAATTGTAAAAATTGGCCCGGTCATTAACGTGCAAACCACCCTTGGGGGTGAAGGGGTTAACAAAAAAAAAAAAGTTGTTTCCAAAAATGTGACTATTGTGTGATATGACTGATTTAAGGGCACACAAATTAAGTTTGAAAATTGATAAATTTTCAAAATCTGCCAAATTTCCATTTTTTTTTTTCACAAATAAAACAAGTCATATCGAAGAAATGTTAACATTAACTTGAAGTACGCTACATCACAAAGAAAAAAATGTATCTCTCTCTCTCTATCTATCTATATATCTCAGAATCACCAGGATTCATTGAAGCATTCCAGAGCTATAAACCTCAAAGTGACAGTACTCGGAATTGTAAAAATTGGCTCGTCACTAAAGGGTTAATTTATTCAATAAGCTTTGTTAATCTGGGGCAGATGTGCTAGAATTGGCTAATTTTCCTTATAGGCTAAGCAAACAGGTTTTTTTATGTTCATAATACCTTGTAATGACAAAAGCCCTTTGTTTTGTACTCCATTTATAAAGCCTTACATCATTTTTTTTCTATTTGCAGAAACCATTTTATATTAGTGACAACAGGAGACAGCCAGATTGGTTGTCAATTAAAGGGAATATGTCAGCAGGATTGTACTATGTAATCAGAGGACAGAATAATATAGCAGCTGAGAGATTTCAGGGATGTGTCACTCATTGGGTGCACTAGACTGCGTATTACTCACATGAGGCTCACATTTCAATCCTCAAACTGGCTGTCCGATTTGGCAGCATGTATTTCTACGCTGCTGTCACGCTCTGGTCAGGAGAGCTGACGGCCAATCCAAGCACTGTGATGTGATCATGGTGTCAAGTAATAAAGGAGTCAGACTGCACCGTTAATGTACACACGTTGCGCAAATGTGCCACAATTTTGCAGCGCATTTGCGCAACTCCTCGCCACAGGTAATTAGTATGCGCTTTCCCGCAAAACACAAGCATTTTGCAAGCGTAATTAGCTTGCAGAATGCTAGCGTTTTCCAAGCAATCTCTAGCATCGCTTGGAAAACTGATTGACAGGTTTGTCACACTTGTCAAGCATAGTGCTTGACAAGTGTGAGCAACTTAAATTCCGGCAGCCCCAGCAGCCTTCCCGCTCCTCAGCACTTGACCGCGACGTCACAAAGGTCATTCTCACAATGCATCCCTGGGAATGGAACTTGCCGGCGGCATCGCTGAGGAGCGGGAAGGCTGCTGGGGCCGCCGGAAGGTGAGAATATCCATATTTATTATTTTAATTCTATTTTTTACAGGGATATGGTACCCAGGGCCTGGAGGAGTCTCCTCTCCTCCAGACCCTGGGTACCAAGCGCACATGAAGCGTTCACTTCACGCAAGGTGGGCATAGCGTTTCAATGCATTCTTATGGCGTATTCACAGTGTATACACAAAAAGAATGAACATGCTGCTTATTTTTACGCGAAGCGATTACGCTCTGCAAAAATACGCAGCATGTGCACAGCAATGTGTAATCCCATAGAAAACGCATCCCATGCAATCCTAAGCGTTTAAGCGATTACGCCATGGCAAAAACGCTACGTGTGCCAATTTTGACCTGTATGACCTGGCCAAGTTTTTTTTATTTTAAATCTGACCAGTGTCACTATGAGGTAATAACTCCAAGTAATGCTGAGACTTTTCTTGTGACATCTTACACTTCATGCTAGTGGTAAATTGTGGTCAATATGATTTGCATATATTTATAAAATTAACAAATGGGTCATTCCACATCAAGTGGACCAGTTTTAAAAATCGTCCCCACTCGACCTTCTCCGATTTTGCTGAAAATTTATAAGGATGTACATGTATGTTTGAAAAGAGGTTCTGTAAATTTTTAGGGCCAGATCTCAAATACATTGGGCACCGTTGACCTTTCACTGGAAGGTCCACCAAGCCTGCGGCTTCAGCTAAGAGGATTTTGCAAACTTTGGCACATAGCCATTAGCGTTCTATACTGGCTATGATGCTGAAATTTGGCATACTAGCTCAACTTTTGCTGCTAAACACAATAAAATTATTACCGGCTATGACAAAACAATATTTTGGCCGCAATTTTGTGTCACAGTAGCTTGTAAAACGCGTCACATAAAATTTATGCCAAACTTTGCCCATATATAACTCAAGACCAAAAACCAATAGTAACTGGTGCTTTGCCCTGTACACCAAACATCTACATGAGTTTGCATTGCTGCAATATCACGGTCAAACCATATGTATTTGTGGAAATATTCACACCCACATATGATGAAAAACTTAACATAACAAAATAACGAATTTTACCTATTTTTAGGTCAAATTTCTCAAAAAGGGTACCCCTAAAATATATTAATTCTGATATCATTAGAAAGAGCACATTTTTCTCTACAAGGATCATTGTTTTTTTTTTTTTTGGAGTCTCAGTTTAAGAAAAGAAAAATGCCACTGAACATGGTGTTATTTATGCGCGTAATGCATTGATTTTGTGTTTGATTTTCAGATTCTAATCACATGTTACAGAGTTGTATTGTTGCTAGCAATGTCTATTATAATCATAAACCTTTTTGGTTATGAAAAGTTATTGACTAATGTTACATTTTAATGCATATATTATTTATTTTTTAGCGATTGAGAATGAAATTGATGAAGAATCGGCCCAGTGCTCTATCGGCCTTGCAAACAATTCGAAGTGCCACCTTAAGACCATTCACCCATCGCAAAGATGAGTTGAAATTGTTTACAAGCTTTGGATTGGATGAACAGAAATTGCTGCGTCGACGAGTGGGACTAAATTTTGACGAACATTCACAAATCTGTTTACACCATGAAGCTTCATTCTTGACCAAATATGAGCATTTGCAAAAATCGTGTTACAATCCATTTGGGAAGAAAGGTCATAACACCACAAAGAATTTGCGAGCTATCAATTTGTTAGCAGCTGACCAGTTGAACGAATTTACAAAGAATGATGTGAAGCCTGGCCAGAAGATGTGTGCATCATGTCGAAAAGAATTTGCTAACAGGAAAAAATCAGCTGATCCAGTTTCCTCTGAATCAGATCCAGATGGAATGGAATGTTCTCCTGAAAGTCTAAATTCAAGCTTAACATCCATTGGCATCTCTCCTCTGAAATATCCACATGTAAGCCAGCGGGATTCACTTGGATATTCAAGAAGAAAGATAAGCCAGGTACAAAATGTATTTTCTAGCAAGATTGCTTCAATTGGAGGGCTTGAGCCGAAAGACATTGAGCAAACAAAAACAGCACAGTGCAAAATGTGTCTGGATTACAATCACCTTTTGGCAGATTTGAAGCAAAAGCTGCAGGTGTCCAGTCGGGCAGAAAAGGTCCAAATCTTGACATTGGCACCTAAAAGTTGGTCCATTAAGGCTATATCAGACGAATTCAGTGTCTCTGAACGAATGGTCAAACAAGCTCGAAAGCTTAAATGTGAACATGGGATCTTAGCCTTACCTAGAATCAAGTGTGGCAAGAAAGTTTGAGGAACTGAAGAAAAATGTGCAGGCATTTTTTGAGGATGATGAATTCAGTCGAATGTGCCCTGGTAAAAAAGACTATGTATCAGTGCGAATAGCAGGAGAAAAAAAGCAGATGCAAAAGCGACTATTACTGAGCAATATGAGGGAAATGTTTGTTGCCTATCGGGATCGGAATGGCCCTGAAATTGGATTTTCCAAGTTTTGTGAGCTTCGGCCGAAGTGGTACGTAACCGTTGGATCTGCTGGAACACATTCCGTTTGTGTGTGTACCATTCACCAAAATGTCAAACTAATGCTTGCAGCATGCCCAATCAATGATGACAACAAAGAGCTCATATGCAAAATGGTCTGTGGAATTGAATCCAAGGACTGTATGCTTGGCCGTTGTGATAAATGCCCGGGTCCTGAAGTTTTAAAAGAATTTCTAGTCAATTTGTTTGTCAACAGTGACCCTGAAGATATTGAGTTCAAACAATGGATTCACACTGATCGAGACACACTTGATACCAAACAACTGACTATAGAAGATTTCATTGAAGAATTGGTTTTGAAAATTTCTAAACTTTGTAGCCATCACTACATCATCAAGCATCAAAGTAGCTATTTGAAATCATTGAAGGAAAATCTGAGACCTGGAGAGCTTGTGATCCTTATGGACTTTGCTGAAAACTACTCATTTATTGTTCAAGATGCCATTCAAGGTTTCCACTGGGAAAATAGTCAAGCTACAGTACACCCATTTGTAATTTACTTCAAGGAGTTAAATGGTGAAGCTGCGCAGAACATCAGCTTGTGCATAATCAGTGATCGCTCACGACATGACACAGTTGCAGTCCACACTTTCTTAACAGTAATTGTGGAGTATCTCAAGACTCATCTATGGGATTCGTCATATCCACTACTTCAGCGATGGATCTGCAGCCCAGTACAAAAATGTCAAAAATTCTCTCAACTTGTGCCAACAATGCTGATTTCAATATCAGCGCTGAATGGAATTTTTTTGGTACCAGTCATGGAAAGTCGCCCTGTGATGGGATTGGAGGGACAGCAAAGAGGTTGGCAGCTCGTGCCAGTCTTCAACGCTCAACTGAAAACGAAATACTGACCCTGGTGGATTTATTCAACTTTTGCAACGAGTAACTGCATGGAATCAAATTTTTTTTTGTTCCATAAGAAAAAAAATGACGAAATACGGGTAGTTCAAGAGGAAAGGTTCAAAGATGGACATACAATTGCTGTAACAAGAGAAAATCACCAGTTTGTGCCAATTGATGACAAAAAGATTCACATTTCAAGGGTGTCAAATGACCCATCATCTTTCATTGCCCATGTAGATAGATCTGTCAGATCAGAAATACCTTTTGTGCCAATTGCAAACCTCCAGCCAGGGCAATACATTGCCTGCATTTACGATAGGAACTGGTGGATTGGAAATATTTCTGAAATTTCAGTCGACAACCATGATGCATTAATAAATTTTATGCATCCTCATGGACCAGCTAGCTTCTTTCACTGGCCTGTGAGAAATTATACATGCTGGATTCCCGAGCAGTCAATCATTGCAATAATTCCAGCACCAGCTGCAACAGCAATGGGCCGACAATACAGCTTCTCTGAACCGATTATGTTGCAAATTCAGCAACAATTCCAGACCACTTAGACTGAACATTATGGCCTGGGAACCAACAAAAGATACCCAATATTAGGCTTGGGATCCTAGGCAAAGACACCCACCCTCAGGCTTCGGAACCTGCGATAAAGAGACCGCCCGCGGCTGCCCTTGCACGGCTATCGGCCATGGCTCCTAGGCGATGGGGCTGCCAATTCTCGAAAGACAGCATTATTACAATTCTTAATAGGATTATAATACCAATTCTTAGGGAATTGGTTGTGGTATAACCACCATGGACCAACGCAAGTGTTTGAATAGTGTTATGACCTTTCTTCCCAAAAGGATTGCAATACGATTTTTGCAAATGCTCATATTTGGTCAAGAATGAAGCTTCATGGTGTAAACAGATTTGTGAATGTTCGTCAAAATTTAGTCCCACTCGTCAACGCAGCAATTTCTGTTCATCCAATCCAAAGCTTGTAAACAATTTCAACTCATCTTTGCGATGGGTGAATGTCTTAAGGTGGCACTTCAAATAGTTCGCAAGGCCGATAGAGCACTGGGCCGATTCTTCATCAATTTCATTCTCCATCGCTAAAAAATAAATATATATGCATTAAAATGTAACAATAGTCAATAACTTTTCATAACCAGAAAGGTTTATAAGTAGAGTTGAGCGATACTTTACGATATCCAAAAGTATCGGAATCGGAATGGTATCGCCGATACCCAAAAAATATCGGCGATACCCGATACCGAAAATCCAATGTAAGTCTATGGGAACAAAATATCGGAATTAAAAAAACCCCATTCTTGCCTTGTTGGTTAATTGTACATGAAGGAAAACAACAAAGAGTAATGTAGAATGTATTGGGGAAGGTTGAGGAGACATTAAAGGCATAGATGTTTAACCCAATCAAATGGAATAGCATAAATATTTTTTTTTTTTTAAAGATGTTCGGATTGACGAAGAAATTGACAATGTTGTTAACGTTTTTTCTATTTTGGCAAATATGTATATTTCACAACTTCCATGCTCTTCACCTTTTTAACTTTTGACACACTTTCTCCTTCATAATCTTCAGCAGCATCATCTTTTTCATCAAATTATTCTTCATCTTCACCTTCTTTATCTTCTTCTTAAACTTCTTGCTATTCATCTTTTTGTTAACATTACTCATATTCTTCTTATTAAATTATTCTTATTCATATTGTACTTCATCTTCATCATATTCTTATTTGTGACAGAGAATCCTGTACTTGTAATCTGTCAAAGTATGAATTTTTCATCCTTTCGTTCTTGCTGTCACAAAAGATTTAAATTACAACAGTATTTGTCCGTGTTCAGTTTAGCCTGCAGCAGCAGGCATTTTCCAGGGGCACCACGAGGAGGAACGGACTCACCTCCATACACTGCTTAGTCTTCTTCTGCTTATAATTTAGAGCATATATTTTGCTCTTCATTTTGGTCTTATACTTCATGTTCTTCTGCTTTTTGATCTTCTGCTTATTGTTCTTAAGTCTCTTGTTCTGTATCTTGTAGTTTGTCTTAACCTTCTTAGTCCTGTTTGGTAATCTTTTATTTCTTCTTTGTGATGGTGTTTAGGCTGGTTGGCTTGATGCTCGTCGTCCTTGTGGTCGTCATCTTCTTCGGGGTGGTCATCAGGGTCGTCGTCTTAATTGTTGGAGATCCAGAGTGATTACCCAAAAAAGCATTGAAAAAATCTTCAATTTGTAAATGTAGCAGAAGGTACAAGAGTCAATGCAAGTAACGAGGACCAGCTGACTGTGCTGGAACCCGGAGGGGCAGCAGAAGGAAAAGAGCCAATGGCACAACCGAGGACCAGCTGACGTTACTGGGACACGGTTACTAAGCAGGAGGTACCTGTGCTCCAAAGCACTACCAAGGACCAGCAGACGTTGCTGGAACTCGGATACCGAGATGGAGGCACCTAAGCCAAAGGCACTGCGGAGAACCAGCTGACGGTACTGGAACCCGGACGGGTAGCAGAAGGTACAAGAGCCAATGCAAGTAACGAGGACCAGCTGACTGTGCTGGAACCCGGAGGGGCAGCAGAAGGAAAAGAGCCAATGGCACAACCGAGGACCAGCTGACGTTACTGGGACACGGTTACCAAGCAGGAGGTACCTGTGCTCCAAAGCACTACCAAGGACCAGCAGACGTTGCTGGAACTCGGATACCGAGATGGAGGCACCTAAGCCAAAGGCACTGCGGAGAACCAGCTGACGGTACTGGAACCCGGACGGGTAGCAGAAGGTACCCATGGAAATTTAAGTTGACAGGCCGCGAGCCGGCCGCAGTTACCGAATCCCACAGTACTACAGTGGGTGATTGTCCTATTGTCACAACGGAAACAGCCTTTATTTGCATATCCCGCAGCACACATAGGAAGCACCTAAACTCCAAGCACCATAGAGTCGGCTAACCCGACCGCAACACGACAGGACAACTTATTGGAGGATAAGTGACGTTTACACTGACAGGAAACAGATGGCGTGCTGTAACCAGTCTGGGCAGGAGTGAGTACCCGTGCCAATGACACTTCCGAGCAACAACTGGCGGTGTTGAAGCCCAGGGATGAGAAGACAACAGGGTGGAGGCAGCATGACTTTTTGCAGTTCCACACAGCAGGGGAACAGCTGACATTACTGAACCCCAGTAACACAGGAGCAAGTGTAGACTGTGCTAACAGCACTTCCGAGCAACAACTAGCGGTGTTGTAGCCCAGGGATGAGAAGAGAACATGGTGGAGGCAGCAGGACTTTTTGCCGTTCACACAGCAGGGGAACAGCTGACATTACTGAACCCCAGTAACACAGGAGCAAGTGTAGACTGTGCTAACAGCACTTCCGAGCAACAACTGGCGGTGTTGTAGCCCAGGGATGAGAAGAGAACATGGTGGAGGCAGCAGGACTTTTTGCCGTTCACACAGCAGGGGAACAGCTGACATTA
Organism: Oophaga sylvatica; assembly: GCA_033576555.1. NCBI lineage: Eukaryota > Metazoa > Chordata > Amphibia > Anura > Dendrobatidae > Oophaga > Oophaga sylvatica. The sequence continues at coordinate 445,122,697 of JARQOD010000002.1, read as the reverse complement.
CTGAACCCCAGTAACACAGGAGCAAGTGTTCACTGTGCTAACAGCACTTCCGAGCAACAACTGGCGGTGTTGTAGCCCAGGGATGAGAAGAGAACATGGTGGAGGCAGCAGGACTTTTTGCTGTTCACACAGCAGGGGAACAGCTGACATTACTGAACCCCAGTAACACAGGAGCAAGTGTTGACTGTGCTAACAGCACTTCCGAGCAACAACTGGCGGTGTTGTAGCCCAGGGATGAGAAGAGAACATGGTGGAGGCAGCAGGACTTTTTGCCGTTCACACAGCAGGGGAACAGCTGACATTACTGAACCCCAGTAACACAGGAGCAAGTGTTCACTGTGCTAACAGCACTTCCGAGCAACAACTGGCGGTGTTGGAGCCCAGGGTCAAGGAGGATGTTTAAATACTATATCAAGTATTTTCCTTGTTACGTGTCAAGTAAAAATGTCTATACTCCAAACAAGAGAAATATAACCTTTAGTACCATAAGATGATGATTTTACTTAAAAAAATATATGTAAATTAATAATTTACAAACATAAACGCATACATTAACATGTTGAAAAGCAATGCAAACCACAATTAAAATAGGTTAAATAATCTGCTATACGGTTTAAAATAAAAGCATACAAGTACATATCAGAATCCATTAATGATGGCTAAGTAACAGTATGTACACCATTTTTTATTGTGTAGACAATGAATGGCTGACTTAAAAACATAATCAGCATTACAAGTTTTCTTTGACATTCATAAAACTTTACATTTGGTGAATAATATCACTAAAATTTTTTAAAAAATATCTAAAATTTCCATCATGTAATACTGATAATATGTGCCAATCATTTATATTAACAAACAAAAAATTTAAAAAGTGCATAGTGCAGAGTGAAAACAGATATTTATGCCTGACTGTGGAAGCATGACAACGGATAGATAAGGTATATATAGATGAGACTGCATAGCCACAGATGGTGAATGGCGATGTAATACTGTACCTCAATAAAGTGTGCGTTACTACTACATCCTTTTTTTTTTTTATATAGCTTTATAAAAGGTTACGTGCATGTATGGTTGCGCCTTTGTTTGGACGCACAGACTGGCTTCCTGCTGTGACGCGTTGGGTATTGGAGCGTCTGTACGTCTTATGACGCAGACTAACATTCACGGTGCGCATCGTTCATCATCGCAAGCGTACCGACAACACAAAGGCGTTGTCATGACTGCTTTACTCAGTAAACATGCACCTATGATGAAACATACACGCATGTGCCCTATTACATAACAAGCTACAAGAAAAACGAGTGTGAGGTGTGACAGCTGTTTTGTTAAGGTACAGTATTATATCGACATTGTACAGGTGTCGCTATTCAGTCTGATAAATAGATATCATTCACCTATTCTATCAGTTGTCGTTCTTTCAGCACCACTTACAGGTATATATTTTGCTATTGTGACTATGCACCATTGACTTTACCAAGGTAATGCATGATTTTTGTTAGCGATCATCATGTTTACATGAAGGACCTTTATGATATGGGCTGTTAACTTTCTAATTAAATATGTATTTTTTAAAATGACACAAATATAAGTAATGTTGAAGAGGACTATTCCTACATGCATTGTTTGCACAATATTACAGGTGTACATCACGTCCCTTAATCAACATTGGATTATTATATTTACTTGTATGCTTTTATTTAAAAGGCAAGAACACTGAAGTATAACCTTCGCACTGCAGCAGTTGTCAAAGTTCAACCCACATTATGCACTTCCAACATTGCAGAACTTGAGTCATGATGTGAGTTGGATTTGTCTAAGCTATGGAGTGACAAGGTTGACCATCAGTATCCTATAGCATAAGTAGGCTTTTGTGTTTGCATTTGTTTTCGACATGTGCATATCTGTAATATGTCACAATTATTTTGTAACATATTTGTGACAAAGACTAATCATTTTATGGTTTTAAAGTTGACGTTTCAAATGTTTACAGCTTAGAAATCAGGGTGTAGCCTCATATCTATGTGTAGCACTAGACACTTTGACATGTCAGGTTTTTTTCACCATGATTAGGTAGCTAGCAGTAATTTTTTGCCGGACACACAGCAGGGGAACAGCAGGCGTTACTGAACCCCACAAACACATCAGCGATTGTTTTCATCTGTGCATCTAACACTTCTGAGCAGCAACTGGCGGTGTTGAAGCCCAGGGTCAAGGAGGGTGTAGGCAGAGGCCTAGTATGAGATGTTTGAAGTTGAAGTTGTAGTTAGCAGCAGTAATTTTTGCCAGACACACAGCAGGGGAACAGCAGGCGTTACTGAACCCCACAAACACATCAGCGATTGTTTTCATCTGTGCATCTAACACTTCTGAGCAGCAACTGGCGGTGTTGAAGCCCAGGGTCAAGGAGGGTGTAGGCATAAAATATTGAGTTATTGCCTTGTTACGTGGCCATTGCAAATGTATGTACTTCAAACAAGAATAAATGAAGTTTTACTAGGACAATAAAATGATGAATTTCAATTCCAAGAATAGAAAAATATTTATACTGGAGAGTCCTCTGTGGTTGATACCATTTAATGGCTAACTGAAAATATGGTAACAAATTCCAAGCTTTCGAGACTACTCAGGTCTCTTCATCAGGCTAAGACTAAAACAAAAAATGAAGAATCACATATTTCTACACACAACAGGACACAGGAATAGGTAAGACAAGTGAGGGAGGGACAAGTGAGGGGAGACCGGCCAAAAAATGAGAACAAGGATGAATTATCAGCGCCACACAATAAGAGAAAAAATAATGGATTTACCTGTGGCAAAACACTTTTGTATGCCCGGTCATAGCATGATGGATATGGAATTACTGGTATTAAAATATAACTTCAAATATGAGAAAGATACAAAGGTTTCAGAATATAAGCTCATCATGACCTTTGACACTGTTAGTGATGGAATGAATCGATCACACGGATTTATGTCATTCTATATCAATTAAGGAATCTGCGTCTCTGCCCTTCCAGGGGCATGAAAACACAAAACCAGACCCCAATCAGAGGGCAATAAAACTTTCTATCCTTATCTAGGAACTGTTACAATATTTATGTTCATCCCTCTGTGATAATGAGAGTTCTGCTACACGTCACTTACTTGTCTTACCTATTTCACTATTCCTGTGTCCTGTTGTGTATAGAAATATGTGATGCTTCATTTTTTGTTTTAGTCTTTGCCTGATGAAGAGACGTGAGTAGCCTCGAAAGCTTGCAATTTGTTACCATCTTTTCAGTTATCCATTCAAAGGTATCAACCACTGCGGACTCTCAAGTCTAAATATTTATCTATCTACTGGCTAACACGGTACAAAGATACACGTTTCCTAACTTCAAGAATAAAAATAAAGACACTGCAAATATAAACGCATATATGCACATGCCAACAAGAAATGGAACAACACACCACCCAAAAAATTGGTTACAAAATATAGTGTTGTAAATTTAAGAATAAAAGTCCATTTTTGTATTTATGAATAATGCTTAAGGAACGCTATGTTAAACCATAACATAGTGAAGACAATGGATTTTGTAATAGTCACTCATCATCATCATCATTGCAATTTAGATGTGACAGTCACAGACATTTCAATTATTTAAGTTAATAAAATCGTTACTTTGTACAGCATGTATGACATGTCCAGCATGGACTCATCAATGTGATGACAATAATGTACGATAAAAAATAACCATTTAAAAAAACAATGTATTGTCACAATTTAAGTGTGTGCCTGCAAGTGTAGGTGAAACAAAGGCTACGGATAGCAAAGGTATATTCTATGTCTGTATCAGACAGTGGACAGCCTCTGATGGGTAATGGTGATGTTATACTGTACGTCAATAAAGTCTGCGGCTGCAATCATGCATTTTTTGCTTGTACAGTGTTGAAGAGGGTAAAAGCATGTCTGGTTGCGCAAGGCTTTATCCGTCAACACTACCTTCCTACTGTCACGCGTAGGGTAGGGTAGCGTGTCAATTAGATGACTGTAAAATGTGACGTTACGCAGCGTTATTGCGCCCTAGGGACGCCAAAAATACGACAGCAGTAATCATTTACTGTCTAATACTCCACCTATGACCACAAAAAAAGACCGTTCCCTCTTTAACAATCTACAAGACTAACAAGCATAATGGTTGACGCTGACTTTATTGAGGTACAGTATTACATTGACATTGTCCATGAGTAACTATGCACTGTGATACCTATATACCATTATTAATTTATATCTGTTGTGGTTGTTTCAACAGCACTTGCAGGTATAACTACCTATTGTCAGTATGCATGATGCACTTTCTAGATGTAATAATTTATTATTGCACATTATTACCAGGTTTACATGCTGGCCATTTCATATATGGTGTGTGAAGTTACAGTTGGCATCAGTATGTGTATTTTATAATGTCTGTAATAAATAAAACTCGTGATGATGAGGATTTTATGATTCGTACATCCATTGACTGCATTATCTTACAGGTACAGATAAAGTTCCTTAAAAAGTTCCTTAATTGATAAGTATGAAATGTACTTTTATGCATTAATTTCAAAAAGTGAACACTATGTTTTAGTTTTTGTTACCATTTCTAATAGACATTGCAGATATGCGCTGTGATGACAAATTATTGTTTGTCCATATTTGTCATAAAAATTTATCATTCTAGGCCTGGAAAACTTCACAATTTCATGTTTTAAGCATAACAATCAGGGTGACGGCTCTTCCCTATTTGGAGCATGTTCGACATGGGTTTTTCTGTGCATGTGTAGGGAACAGGAGACTTCTTGCCGGACACACAGCAGAGGAACAGCTGGCGTTACTGAACCCCACTAACACTATAGCTTGTGTATTGGTCTGTGGACACGACACTTCTGAGCAGCAACTGGCAGTGTTGTAGCCCAGGGAGTAGAGTTCAGGTGGTAGAAAGATGAACATAAAACAGGAGACATGGATAACGTTGCGAACCAGTTATTTAATCTGAAAACGGACAGACAAATTCTGGCGAGATCCATGCCTTGTTCATTTTCAGAAAAGTAAGCCGGTCTACATTATCGGAGGATAGTCGCATGCGACGGTCTGTTAGCACACCACCTGCAGCACTAAAGACGCGCTCCGATAATACACTGGCAGCAGGGCAAGCCAGCACCTCCAATGCATACTGGCTAAGCTCTGGCCATGTATCCAGCTTAGAGACCCAAAACTTGAATGGGGAAGAGCCATCTGGGAGTACACTGAGAGGGAAAGACATGTAGTCTGTCACCATCTTACGGAAACGTTGCCTCCTGCTGACTGGAGCCGTCTCGGATGGTGTAGACATTTGTGGCGCTGCCACAAAACTTCGCCACATTTGGAACATACTGGTCTTGCCTTTTGAAGAGGCGCTGCTTGTGCTCCATCTTGTTGCAGAGCTGTCTCCACTGCCTCGACGCACAGAGCTGCTTTGTAAAGCAGTAGCAGCAGCAGCAGTGCTCTCGGCTGGAATGGAGAACATTATGGATTGCACCAGTGTGTCTTGGTACTCCCGCATTTTACGCTCCCGGTTCAACGAGGCTTTGTAAGTTGTCCCGGTAGCGAGGGTCTAGGAGGGTGTACACCCAATAATCAGACGTGGTGAGAATGTGGGCGATGCGGCGGTCGTTTCTCAGGCACTGCAGCATGAAATCAACCATGTGCTGCAGACTCCCAACTGGCCAAGAAACGCTGTCCCCTGCAAGAGGCGTAATCTCTGCCTGCTCTGCATCACCCCACCCTCGCTCTACATACTGACTAGAGCGTTGTGTACCTCCCTCTGGAGCGATGTCTTTCTCCTCCATTGACTCCTCCTCATCCTCCTCACAAAGTGAGCCCTGCCCAGCCCTTTGTGAGGAACCACGTTGCACTAACTGTCCAGAAGGTGATGGAATTTGTGACTCCTCATCCTCCACCTCTTCCAAAACCTCATCCCTTAGTGCTTGCAGTGTTTTTTGAAGCAGGCAGATAAGGGGACAGTCAGGCTGACTAGTGCATCATCTGCACTCGCCATCCGCGTTGACTCAAACGCACGCAAAACGTGGCAGATGTCCTTCATAGAGGCCCACTCAGTAGTGGTGAAGTGTTAACGGCGCAAATTGCGAGTTGATTGCGCCTGATGCAGCTGATACTCCATTACTGCTGGCTGCTGCTCACACAACCGCTCCAACATATGTAACGTGGAATTCCACCTGGTGGGTACGTCACATATGATGCGATGTTCAGGAAGGCGAAATCTGCGTTGCAGAGCTGCAATGCGCGATCTAGCGATGCTGGAACGTCGCAAGTGAGCGCACTCTAGGCGGACCTTGTGCAGCAGTGCATCAAGAACCGGATAGTCCCTCAAAAAACTCTGCACGACCAAGTTGAGCACATGTGCCAGACATGGTATGTGAGTGAGGTTGCCAAGGCCCAGAGCTGCCACCAGATTTCGGCCATTGTCACACACTACCAAGCCTGGCTGGAGATTCGCTGGCAAAAACCACACGTCGCTCTCCTGCTTGATGGCATTCCAGAGCTCCTGCGCTGTGTGGCTTCGATTCCCCATGGAAATTAATTTCAGGACAGCCTGTTGACGTTTGGCCACGGCTGTGCTCCTATCGGTCGCATCAGGTAAGCGTTCACGGGTCCATGTGGAGGTAGACCGTGACGGCTCCTGCAGCGATGATTCTGAGGAACTGGAGTAGGAGGAGGAGTCAATGTGGACAGACTTGATTCCTGCAATCCTTGGAGTTGGCAGAACACCTACAGCGCCACTCGCAAGATCTGTACCCGGCTCCACAACATTGACCCAATGGGCAGTGAGGGAAAGGTATCGTCCTTGGCCATGGGTACTGGTCCACGCATCGGTGGTCAGGTGGACCTTGCTACTGACGGCGTTTAGTAGCGCATGTTTAATTTTTCCCCCAACATGCTTTTGCAGACCAGGGACGGCTTGCCTGCTGAAATAAAATCGGCTGGGCACATTGTATTGTGGGACTGCCAATGCCATTAAGTTACAGAAACTGTCAGTCTCCACCAGCCTGAATGACAGCATTTCAAGGGACAGGAGTTTTGCAATGCCAGCATTCAGAGCCTGTGCTCGTGGATGGTTTGCCGAGTATGGCCGTCTTTTATCCCATGCCTGTGCTACCGATGGCTGTTTTGTGGCCTGGGAGTGTGAGGATGACAGGGAACTTGCAGCTGTGGGTGGAATAACACGGTCTCTGGACAACAGTGACAGAGGTTCTTCCATGGCGATCCTGTGAGGAAGCCGAACCAGCTGTGTGTGAGCTGGAGGAAGAGGCTCCAACACGAGCTGAAGATGTAGGTGCTGCTGTAGGTTGGCCTACATCTCCAGTGTGTCTTTGTAACTCAACCACGTGCTTTGACCGCACATGTTTCCACATATTTGTGGTATTAAGGTTACTGACACTTTTACCTCTTTTTACTTTTTGATTACACAGCTTGCATTTGACATAGCAAATATCTGCAAGTGTGTCAAAAAAGGACCACGCAGTGCAAGTCCTGGGAGCGCCCGTTTTGGCTGTTGGAAGAGAACTGCTACGAACGGGTGCCAAACTGGAGGCTACAGGCAACCGAGTCTGCAGCCTACCTCTCCCTACTGTTTGGACCGTTGGGGCAATCTCTTCCTCAGAGCTGCTACCACCACCTTCCTGTTCCTCACGCCATGTTGGGTCTTGGACCTCATCATCTCCACTACCCTCTTCCAACACCTGCTGCTGTTGGGTGGTCTGGCCAGCACCATGCTCAACAGAAACTGGCACCTGAGTCTCATCATCATCAGATGCGTTCTGCGGTGTGCTGACCATCGGCACTGGCTCACCCGCCTCTTCACATTCAGAGAGACACAGCTGTTGCGCATCACTGCATACTGCCTCTTCTTCACATTCCAGAATGCTGCTTGGCTGGGCCCCTGTTTGCAAGCCAACAGATTCTGAAAACAGAAGCAGAGACTCAGCTGGCTCCAGTTCAGAACTCTCTGACTGCCTGGGCAATTTGGCAGGCGGTGAAGAGACAGATGGTTGTTCAACAGTGCTGTGGTCCTGAGAGGAGGTGGAAGCAATTGAAGTCGATGCATTGGCTGCCATCCAACCAACAACGGCTTCAATTTGTTCTTCCCGCAGCAGGGGGTACGCTGAGCTCCTACAAAAGTGCGCATAAAGGAACGCTCACGGGGAAAACTGGTGGATGCTGTGTCACTGGGTGCGGCAGCAGCCACAGAATCCCCACGTCCTCTCCCTGCTGAAACTCCACGGCCACGACCACGTGCCTTACTCCCTGCCTTCTTCATCTTGGTAGATTGATAAAGAAAGTCAGAAAAGTTATAAGGCCTAAGTGTGGTTATTCCTCAGAGACTGCAGTGAACACTGCAGACAACTGTTCAGTAGCTGTGAAAGGCCCCTTTGTGTACTTCTATAGTGTTTGCAACCAATGTATTGTATACGGATGGAAGCGCGTCACACTAATAGATTAGATTTTTTTCAAATATAATGGAGCAGCACCAATTAGAGAAAAATGTGAAGGATGAGGCAGTGACACACGCTCAGCAGACTACAACCAGCAGTGGTTGAAGAACTAACTGGAGCGTGATCTGCACTCAAAAAATCAAAACCTCACAGACTGCAGTGAACACTGAAACACAACTGTTCACTATCTGTGAAAGGCCCCTTTGTGTACTTCTATAGTGTTTGCAACCAATGTATTGTATACGGATGGAAGCGCGTCACACTAATAGATTAGATTTTTTTCAAATATAATGGAGCAGCACCAATTAGAGAAAAATGTGAAGGATGAGGCAGTGACACACGCTCAGCAGACTACAACCAGCAGTGGTTGAAAAACTGGAGCGTGATCTGCACTCAAAAAATCAAAACCTCACAGACTGCAGTGAACACTGAAACACAACTATTCACTATCTGTGAAAGGCTCCTTTCTGTACTTCTATAGTGTTTGCAACCAATGTATTGTATACGGATGGAAGCGCGTCACACTAATAGATTAGATTTTTTTCAAATATAATGGAGCTGCACCAATTCCACAAAATAAAATAAAAAAAAGTCAGTGAGTGACACGTGCAGATGCCTACAAACAGCGGTGGATGCAGAGCAAACTGCAGCGTCACCTGCACTCTCACACACACCTTGCACAGAGCTGTTAAAACAACACTGCAAGGCAAAAGGAAGCTTTACACAGCGGTTGGTGCTAGCCTGCCTACAGCACAGTACACTAAATCGCAATCTCTAACTGTCCCTCAGAGTCAGCACAGCAGCGTTCTGTCCCTAACTGAGTTCACAGCACAGTGACGCTAAAATGGCGGCGGCACCTTTTATAGTGCATTCTGACATCATTTCAGCAGCCAATCACAGCCATGCCATTAGTTAAGATGACCGCAGCATTACAGGATGTGCCCACACTTCATAAGATTCCTCATTGGCTGACTAAAATCACATTGCCTCTCAAAGAATTATGGGAATTCCGATTCCGGTATACGATATTGGAAAAATATCGGAACTAAGTATCAGAATTCCGATACAGCGAATATCGGCCGATACCCGATACTTGCGGTATCGGAATGCTCAACACTATTTATAGGTATTTTATTATAGTAGACATTGCTAGCAACAATACAACTGTAACATGTGATAAGAATCTGAAAATCAAACACAAAATCAATGCATTACGCGCATAAATAACACCATGTTCAGTGGCATTTTTCTTCTCTTAACCCCTTAATCCCATTGGACGTAATATTCCGTCCATGTGACCTGGTACTTAATTCCCATGGACGGAATATTACGTCCAGGGCGATCAGCTGCGCTCCCGAGGGTAGCGCAGCTGATCGCCGCCGGGTGTCAGCTGATTATCACAGCTGACACCCGGCACTGTGTCAGGAGCGGTCACAGACCGCTCCCGGCACATTAACCCCTAGCACACCGCGATCAAACATGATCGCGGTGTACTGGGGGCACAGGGGAGGATCGCGCAGGGTGGGGGCTCCTTGCGCGCTTCCCTGAGACCCTCAGAGCAGCGCGATGTGTCGCGCTGTTCCGAGGGTCCGTCCTCCCTCCAGGTCCCCGGATCCAAGATGGCGCCGGGGTCCTGCAGGGAGGCGGCTTCCTCAGTGCCTGCTGAGAGCAGGCACTGAGAAGCCTGCAGCGATCGCTGGTGTGACAGAGTGCTGTGCACACTGTCACACCAGCGATCTGCTAAAATACTGTGATGTTCCACCCTGGGACAAAGTAAATAAGTAAAAAAAATAAAAATAAAAAAAGTGGTAAAAAAAAATCATAAAAAAAAAAAAAATCCCCAATAAATTCATTTCTTCCTGTAAATAAAAAAAACAAAACAATAAAAGTACACATATTTGGTATCGCCGCGTCCGTAACGACCCCCCCTATAAAACTCACTAGTTAACCCCTTAAAAAAAAAAAACTAAGCAAAAAATCAATGCTTTATCATACCGCCGAACAAAAAGTGGAATAACACGCGATCAAAAATACCAATATAAATAAACATGGTACCGCTGAAAACGTCATCTTGTCCCGCAAAAAACGAGCCGCCATACAGCATAATCAGCGAAAAAATAAAAGTTATAGCTCGCAGAATAAAGCGATGCAAAAATAATGATTTTTTTATATAAAATTGTTTTTATTCTATAAAAGCACCAAAACATTAAAAAAAAAATGATATAAATGAGGTATCGCCATAATCGTACTGACCCGAAGAATAAAACTGCTTTATCAATTTTACCACACGCGGAACGGTATAAACGCCTCCCCCAAAAGAAATTCATGAATTGCTGATTTTTGTTCATTCTAACCTCCCAAAAATCGAAATAAAAAGCGATCAAAAAATGTCACGTGCTCAAAAATGGTACCAATAAAAACGTCACCTCGTCCCGCAAAAAATAAGACCTCACATGACTGTGGGCCAAAATATGCAAAAATTATAGCTCTCAAGATGTGGTGATGCAAAAAACTACTTTTTGCAATAAAAAGCGTCTTTTAGCGTGACAGCTGCCAATCATAAAAACCCGCTATAAATAGTAAATCAAACCCCCCTTTATCACCCCCTTAGTTAGGGAAAAATAATAAAATTAAAAAAATGTATTTATTTCCATTTTCCCATTAGGGTTATGGTTAAGGTTAGGGTTGCGGCTAAAGTTAGGGATGGCGCTAAAGTTAGGATTAGGTTAGGGTTGGGATTAGGGGTGTGTTAGGGTTAGGTTTGTGGTTAGGGTTGGGACTAGGGTTAGGGGTGTGTTGGGGTTAGGGTTGGAGTTAGAATTGGGGGTTTCTGCTGTTTAGGCACATCAGGGGCTCTCCAAATGTGATATGGCGTCTGATCTCAATTCCAGCCAATTCTGCATTGAAAAAGTCAAACGGTGCTCCTTCACTTCTGAGCTCTGCCATGCGCCCAAACAGTAGTTTACCCCCGCATATGGGGTATCAGCGTACTCTGGACCACAAGAGTTATTGTGCAATTTGTCCTATTTCTTCTGTTACCCTTGGGAAAATAAAAAACTGGGGGCGACAATCATTTTTGTAAAAAAAAAAAAAATATATTTTTTTGTTTTTACGGCTGTATGTTATAAATTTTCTGTGAAGCACTTGGGGCTTCATAGCGCTCACCACACTTCTAGATAAGTTTCTTGTGGGGTCTATTTTCCAAAATGGGGTCACTTGTGGGGGTTTCCACTGTTTAGGCGCATCAGGGCTCTCCAAATGCGACATGACGCCCCCAGACCATTCCATCAAAGTCTGCAATCCAAAACGTCACTACTTCCCTTCCGAGCCCAGACGTGCACCCATACAGTCGTTTTCTCCCACATATTGGGTATCAGCGTACTCAGGACAAATTGGACAACAACTTTTGGGGTCCAATTTCTCCTGTTAACCTTGTGAAAATAAAATATTGGGGGCGAAAAAATCATTTTTGTAAAAAAAAAAAAAAAAAAAAAAAAAAAGGATTTTTTATTTTTTACGGCTGTACATTTAAAACTTCTGTGAAGCAATTCGGGTTCAAAGTGCTCACCACACATCTAGATAAGTTCCTTGTGGGGTCTATTTTCCAAAATGGGGTCACTTGTGGGGTTTCCACTGTTTAGGCGCATCAGGGGCTCTCCAAATGCGACATGACGCCCCCAGACCATTCCATCAAAGTCTGCAATCCAAAACGTCACTACTTCCCTTCCGAGCCCCGACGTGCGCCAATACAGTAGTTTACTCCCACATATTGGGGATCAGCGTACTCAGGACAAATTGGACAACAACTTTTGGGGACCAATTTCTATTGTTACCCTTGTGAAAATAAAATATTGGGGGGCGAAAAAATCATTTTTGTAAAAAAAAAAAAAAAGATCTTTTATTTTACGGCTGTACGTTATGAACTTCTGTGAAGCACTTTGGGGTTCAAAGTGCTCACCACACATCTAGATAAGTTCCTAAAATGGTGTCATTTGTGGGGGTTTCCACTGTTTAGGCAGATCAGGAGCTCTCCAAACACGACATGGCATCCAACCAATTCTGCGTTGAAAAAGTCAAACGGCGCTCCTTCCCTTCCAAACTCTGCCATGCACCCAAACAGTGGTTTACCCCCACATATGGGGTATCAGCGTACTCAGGACAAATTGCACAATAACTTTTGGAGTCTTGTTACCCTTGGGAAAATAAAAATTGGGGTGAAAAGATCAATTTTGTGGAAAAAATATGATTTTTTAATTTTACGGCTCTACATTATAAACTTGTGTGAAGCACTTGGGGGTTCAAATTGCTCACCAAAGATCTAGATAAGTTCCTTAGGGGGTCTAGTTTCCCAAATGGGGTCACTTGTGGGGGGTTTCCACTGTTTAGGCTCATCTGGGGCACTACAAACAGAACATGACCCCCATCAATGTTTGCATTCCAGAACGTTACTGCTTCCTTTCCAAGCCCTGCGCCCAAACAGTTTTCCCCCCCCCCCCCACATTTGGGGTATCAGCGTACTCAGGACAAATTGGACAAGAACTTTTGGGGTCCAATTTCCTTGGGAAAAATCAAAAATTTGGGACTAAAAAATCATTTTTGTGGAAAATGGTTTGTTTTTTTTTTCCACACCCAGGCATTATAAACTTTTGTGAAACACTTTGGCGTTCAAAGTGCTCACAACAGATCTAGATAAGTTCCTTAGGGGTCTAGTTTCCAAAATGGTGTCACTTGTGGGGGGTTTCCACTGTTTAGGCGCATCAGGGGCTCTCCAAACACGACATGGCGTCCAATCTCAACTCCAGCCAATTTTAGTTTGAAAAAGTCAAACGGCGCTCCTTCCCTTACGAGCTCTGCCGTGTGCCCAAACAGTGGTTTTCCCCGACATATAGGGTATTGGCGTACTCAGGAGAAATTGCACAACAACTTTATCTGCCCATTTTCTCCTTTTACCCTTGTGAAAATAAAAAAAAAAGTTTGTAAAAGATAATTTTTGTGGCTAAAAAGTTAATTTTTTCATTCCACGTTGCTTCAGCTCCTGTGAAGCACCTGAAGGGTTAATAAACTTCTTGAATGTGGTTTTGAGTACCTTGAGGGGTGCAGTTTTTAGAATATTGTCACTTTTGGGTATTTTCTGCTATATAGACCCGTCAAAGTGACTTCAAATGTGAGGTGGTCCCTAAAAAAATGGCTTTGTAAGTTTTGTTGTAAAAATGAGAAATCACTGGTCAACTTTTAACCCTTATAATTTCCTAACAAAAAAAAATTTTGGTTCCAAAATTGTGCTGATGTAAAGTAGACATGTGGGAAATGTTATTTCTTAACTATTTTGTGTGACATATTTCTCTGTTTTAAGGGAAAAAAAATTCAAAGTTTGAAAATTGCAAAATTTTCGCCATATTTGCGTTTTTTTCAAAAATAAACGCAAGGTATATCGAAGAAATTTTACCACTATCATGAAGTACAATATGTCACGAGAAAACAATCTCAGAATCGCGAAGATCCGTTGAAGCGTTCCAGAGTTATAACCTCATAAAGAGACAGTGGTCAGAATTGTAAAAATTGGCCCGGTCATTAACGTGCAAACTACCCTTGGGGGTTAAGGGGTTAAACTGAGAGAATCCAAAAAAAAAAAAAAAATAATCCTTGTAGAGAAAAATGTGCTCTTTCTAATGATATCAGAATTAATATATTTTAGGGGTACCCTTTTTGAGAAATTTGACCTGAAAATAGGTAAAATTCCATTTTTTTTAAGTTTTTCATCATATGTGGGTGTGAATATTTCCACAAATACATATGGTTTGACCGCGATATTGCAGCAATGCAAAGTCATGTAGATGTTTGATGTACAGGGCAAAGCACCATTTACTATTGGTTTTTGGTCTTGAGTTATATATGGGCAAAGTTTGGCATAAATTTTATGCGACGCGTTTTACAAGCTACTTTGACACAAAATTGCGGCCGAAATATTGTTTTGTCATAGCCGGTAATAATTTTATCGTGTTTAGCAGCAAAAGTTGAGCTAGTATGCCAAATTTCAGCATCATAGCCAGTATAGAACTCTAATGGCTATGTGCCAAAGTTTGCAAAATCCTCTTAGCTGAAGCCGCAGGCTTGGTGGAACCTCCAGTGAAAGGTCAACAGTGCCCAATGTATTTGAGATCTGGCCCTAAAAATTTACAGAATCTCTTTTCAAACATACATGTACATCCTTATAAATTTTCAGCAAAATCGGAGGTCGAGTGGGGACCACTGGTCCACTTGACATGGAATGACTCAAATTTAAAGTTTACAAACTAAAAAAACTTTCAAATTTTTACACTCTTATATCAGATTGTTATACCAGTGAGGATTTTTAACCCAAAAAGTACTATACAGAATTTATACAGAATTTAATAGGTCACCACACTTATTATCCTGTCAGTATTGAGCGCAAGTGCTTGCTACTGTTTGCATCAAGTGCTTGGGTATATGTTAAGTATTGTGGGTGTTCGAGCACCCAGATGCAAACTCAAGTAGCGAGCACTTGCGCTCAACACCAGTTATTGTTTTTTCCGCTCACTTTTGAAAAACCCTAACCTCAACGCTAGCGGCAAATAAACCAATAAGAAAAAAAAATCCCCGCTGTTGCCAACCAGATCTTGGCGGGCACATGCCAGTCTTTTGTTCCCCAGGAAGTGTTTGCGGATGGCAGAGGTCTCAATTTCTCTCTCCTCCAACATGTGCATCATGTCAGAAGAGAAGAAATGTTTTTACTTGCGGGCACTTTCACGATTGCAGTTACTCAGATAATGATGACAGGGACTGAAAAAAACAGCCCTGGTCATGTTCTCCAGGACCTCAGCTACCTCTGGTAACAAACCCCAGAGAATTTCAGAAGCTGGGGGGCATTATACCCTTGGTCTGATAGTTTTAAAACATTAATGAGGGAATAAGGCCCCTTAATGACCACCGGTATAATGTGTATTAGCGGTCGTTAAGGGGTTAAAATACTGACTGAATACGTCCTAAGGCTAAGGAATATTAATACTGAATCTAGGCAAAGTACTTGCATCAGGGTTGTTTCTTAATCGTCAGACAGGATTCAGACTAAGCCCCCTCTGGAACTATTCACTATAAATGTACAGTTAGCCATTAAAAGGTATCAACCACTGAGGACTCTCAAGTCTAAATATTTTTATAAATGTACAGTCATTTAAGACTTAGGCCTTTTTTCCCACAGTTCACCTTTTTAGCTGTGCAGAAAAGTGCAGTAGACCATGCTTTTTTGCCCCTCCAATAAAATTGACACTGTCAGAACAGCCGCAATATTGAGTCCAGAGTGACTCAATCTGCCTAAAGTGAATGATTCCAGTTGTCGGATTCATGCTGTGGCTTTAAAAGGAACCCCCAATGTAAGGGATTAGTGTAAAGCACAAGGTAAAATATGAAAATTAGCCTTAAAGGCAATCCAGAGGTACTAATGAAAATTTCAACCCATACCACAACGAACCAACCCTTTAACTCTGTCACAAATGAAAAAAAAACAAAACAAAAAAAAAAAAAAAACTGAATTTCCACATCATTTGTAGCACAGAGCCTATGGGGGATTAAAAAAAAAAAAAAAAAGTATATGACAGACAGAAATCCAGTAACACTGCTCTTTGGGTGAACAGGCTCAGATGTACGAGTGGGGAGGGCAATATCTCCGGTTAACCTTTGAGAAAGCAGAAATTAGAGGGTAGGAAGATGCATATCCATGGCTCAGTGGTATAGGATTCTGTGAAAGACTGGTGGTGTCAAACCACCACTACACCCTAGATAAATTCAGTTACTTTTTTGGGGCAAGGATTGCATTTCCTGCAGCTTGTGAGCTCCGCTAGTGACAAGGCACCTGCAAGCCATTTCAGGAAAATCAGCATTTCAAAATGATATTACCCTATGGAGTCTGCAATGTGCCTCAACATTAAGTTCCAACATTGCTTATTGTTGCACTCCAAAAAAAATAGTGTTATAAATTGTGTGGTTCCTTTTCTCCTAATGTCCTCGTGAAAATTCAAAATTTGGAATAGCAACATTTTACTGGAAGAGAATTTCATTTTTCATGCCACTTTGCAAATTCCTTAACCCCTTCACCCCCAAGGGTGGTTTGCACGTTAATGACCGGGCCAATTTTTACAATTCTGACCACTGTCTCTTTATGAGGTTATAACTCTGGAACGCTTCAACGGATCTTCGCGATTCTGAGATAGTTTTCTCGTGACATATTGTACTTCATGTTAGTGGTAAAATTTCTTCGATATAACTTGCGTTTATTTTTGAAAACACAAATATGGCGAAAATTTTTAAAATTTTGCAATTTTCAAACTTTGAATTTTTATTCCCTTAAAACAGAGAAATATATCACAAAATACAGGTCCTTCTCAAAAAATTAGCATATAGTGCTAAATTTCATTATTTTCCATAATGTAATGATTAAAATTAAACTTTCATATATTTTAGATTCATTACACACCAACTGAAATTTTTCAGGTCTTTTATTGTTTTAATACTGATGATTTTGGCATACAGCTCATGAAAACCCAAAAATCCTGTCTCAAAAAATTAGCATATCAAGAAAAGGTTCTCTAAATGAGCTATTACCCTAATCTTCTGAATCAACTAATTAACTCTAAACACATGCAAAAGATTCCTGAGGCTTTTAAAAACTCCCTGCCTGGTTCATTACTCAAAACCGCCATCATGGGTAAGACTAGCGACCTGACTGATGTCCAGAAGGCCATCATTGACACCCTCAAGCAAGAGGGTAAGACCCAGAAAGAAATTTCTCAACAAATAGGCTGTTCCCAGAGTGCTGTATCAAGGCACCTCAATGGGAAGTCTGTTGGAAGGAAACAATGTGGCAGAAAACGCTGTACAACGAGAAGAGGTGACTGGACCCTGAGGAAGATTGTGGAGAAGGACCGATTCCAGACCTTGGGAGACCTGCGGAAGCAGTGGACTAAGTCTGGAGTAGAAACATCCAGAGCCACCGTGCACAAGCGTGTGCAGGAAATGGGCTACAGGTGCCGCATTCCTCAGGTAAAGCCACTTTTGAACCAGAAACAGAGAAGCAGCACTGGGCTACAGAGAAGCAGCACTGGACTGTTGCTAAGTGGTCCCAAGTACTTTTTTCTGATGAAAGCAAATTTTGCATGTCATTCGGAAATCAAGGTGCCAGAGTCTGGAGGAAGACTGGGAAGAAGGAAATGCCAAAATGCCTGAAGTCCAGTGTCAAGTACCCACAGTCAGTGATGGTGTGGGGTGCCATGTCAGCTGCTGGTGTTGGTCCACTGTGTTTCATCAAGGGCACGGTCAATGCAGCTAGCTATCAGGAGATTTTGGAGCACTTCATGCTTCCATCGGCTGAAATGCTTTATGGAGATGAAGATTTCATTTTTCAGCACGACCTGGCACCTGCTCACAGTGCCAAAACCACTGGTAAATGGTTTACTGACCATGGTATTACTGTGCTCAATTGGCCTGCCAACTCTCCTGACCTGAACCCCATAGAGAATCTGTGGGATATTGTGAAGAGAAAGTTGAGAGACGCAAGACCCAACACTCTGGATGAGCTTAAGGCCGCTATCGAAGCATCCTGGGCCTCCATAACACCTCAGCAGTGCCACAGGCTGATTGCCTCTATGCCACACCGCATTGAAGCAGTCATTTCTGCAAAAGGATTCCCGACCAAGTATTGAGTGCATAACTGAACATTATTATTTGATGTTTTTTTTTTTATTTTGTTTTAAACACTTTTATTTTATTGGACGGATGAAATATGCTATTTTTTTGAGACAGGATTTTTGGGTTTTCATGAGTTGTATGCCAAAATCATCAGTATTAAAACAATAAAAGACCTGAAAAATTTCAGTTGGTGTGTAATGAATCTAAAATATATGAAAGTTTAATTTTAATCATTACATTATGGAAAATAATGAAATTTAGCACTATATGCTAATTTTTTGAGAAGGACCTGTAGTTAAGAAATTACATTTCCCACATGTCTACTTTACATCAGCACAATTTTGGAACCAAAATTTTTTTTTGTTAGGAAGTTATAAGGGTTAAAAGTTGACCAGCGATTTCTCATTTTTACAACAAAATTTACAAAGCCATTTTTTTTAGGGACCACCTCACATTTGAAGTCACTTTGAGGGGTCTATATGGCAGAAAATACCCAAAAGTGACACCATTCTAAAAACTGCACCCCTCAAGGTACTCAAAACCACATTCAAGAAGTTTATTAACCCTTCAGGTGCTTCACAGTAACTAAAGCAACGTAGAAGGAAAAAATGAATATTTTACTTTTTAGCCACAAAAATGATCTTTTACAAACTTTTTTTTTATTTCACAAGGGTAAAAGGAGAAAATGGACAGATAAGGTTGTTATGCAATTTCTCCTGAGTACGCCAATACCCCATATGTGGGGGAAAACCACTGTTTGGGCACACGGCAGAGCTCGTAAGGGAAGGAGCGACGTTTGACTTTTTCAAACTAAAATTGGCTGGAATTTAGATTGGATGCCATGTCGCGTTTGGAGAGCCCCTGATGCGCCTAAACAGTGGAAACCCCCCACAAGTGACACCATTTTGGAAACTAGACCCCCTAAGGTACTTATCTAGATCTGTTGTGAGCACTTTGAACCCTCAAGTGTTTCACAAAAGTTTATAAAGCCTGGGTGTGAAAAAAAAAAAATCAATTATCCACAAAAATGATTTTTTAGTCCCAAATTTTTGAATTTTCCCAAGGAAATTGGACCCCAAAAGTTGTCCAATTTGTCCTGAGTACGCTGATACCCCATATGTGGGGGGGGGGGGGAACTGTTTGGGCACACGGCAGGGCTTGGAAAGGAAGTAGTAACGTTTTGGAATGCAGACGTTAATGGGGGTCATGTTCCGTTTGCAGTGCCCCAGATGAGCCTAAACAGTGGAAACCTCCCACAAGTGACCCCATTTTGGAAACTAGACCCCCTAAGGAGCTTATCTAGATCTTTGGTGAGCACTTTGAACCCCCAAGTGCTTCACACAAGTTTACAATGCCCGGCATGAAAATAAAAAATCCTGTTTTTTTCCCACAAAAATTATCTTTTAGTCACTAATTTTTTATTTTCCCGAGGGTAACAGGAGAAATTGGACCACATAAGTTGTTGTACAATTTGTCCTGAGTACGCTGATACCCCATATGTGGGGGGAACCACTGTTTGGGCGCACGGCAGAGCTCGGAATGGAAGGAGCACCATTTGACTTTTTCCAACCAAAATTGGCTGGAATTGAGTTTGGATGCCATGTTGCATTTGGAGAGCCCCTGATGTGCCTAAACAGTGGAAACCCCCCACAAATGACCCCATTTGGGAAACTAGACCCCCTAAGGAACTTATCTAGATGTGTGGTGAGAACTTTGAACCCCCAGGTGTTTCACTAAAGTTTATAACGTACAGCCGTAAAATAAAAAATCCTTTTTTTTTTACAAAAATGATTTTTTCACCCCCAATATTTTATTTTCACAAGGGTAACAGAAGAAATTGGAACCCAAAAGTTGTTGTCCAATTTGTCCTGAGTACACTGATACCCAATATGTGGGAGAAAACTACTGTATGGGTACACGTTGGGGCTCGGAAGGGAAGTAGTGACGTTTTGGATTGCAGACTTTGATGGAATGGTCTGGGGGCGTCATGTCGCATTTGGAGAGCCCCTGATGCGCCTAAACAGTGGAAATCCCCAACAAGTGACCCCATTTTGGAAAATAGACCCCACAAGGAACTTATCTAGGTGTGTGGTGAGCGCTATGAAGCCCCAAGTGCTTCACAGAAGTTTATAATGTACAGCCGTAAAAACAAAAAAATAATTTTTTTTGTACAAAAATTATATTTTCGCCCCCAGTTTTTATTTTCCCAAGGGTAACAGAAGAAATAGGACAAATTGCACAATAACTCTTGGGGTCCAGAGTACGCTGATACCCCATATGTGGGGATAAACTACTGTTTGGACGCATGGCAGAGCTCAGAAGTGAAGGAGCACCGTTTGACTTTTTCAACGCAGAATTGGCTGGAATTGAGATCAGACGCCATGTCACATTTGGAGAGCCCCTGATGTACCTAAACAGCGGAAACCCCCCAATTCTAACTCCAACCCTAACCCCAACACACCCCTAACCCTAGTCCCAACCCTAACCACAAACCTAACCCTAACACACCCCTAATCGCAACCCTAACCCTAATCCTAACTTTAGCGCCAACCCTAACCCTAACTTTAGCCGCAACCCTAACCCTAATGGGAAAATGGAAATAAATACATTTTTTTAATTTTATTATTTTTCCCTAACTAAGGGGGTGATAAAGGGGGTTTGATTTACTATTTATAGCGGGTTTTTATGATTGGCAGCTGTCACGCTAAAAGACGCTTTTTATTGCAAAAATAGTCTTTTGCATCGCCACATTTTGAGAGCTATAATTTTTGCATATTTTGGCCCACAGAGTCATGTGAGGTCTTATTTTTTGCGGTACGAGTTGACGTTTTTATTTGTACCATTTTTGAGCAGGTGACATTTTTTGATCGCTTTTTATTTCGATTTTTGGGAGGTTAGAATGAACAAAAATCAGCAATTCATGAATTTCTTTTGGGGGAGGCGTTTTTATTGTTCCGCGTGTGGTAAAATTGATAAAGCAGTTTTATTCTTCGGGTCAGTACGATTATGGCGATACCTCATTTATATCATTTTTTTATGTTTTGGCGCTTTTATAGAATAAAACAATTTTATATAAAAAATCATTTTTTTTGCATCGCTTTATTCTGCGAGCTATAACTTTTTTATTTTTTCGCTGATGCTGTATGGCGGCTCGTTTTTTGCGGGACAAGATGACGTTTTCAGCGGTACCATGTTTATTTATATCGGTCTTTTTGATCGCGCGTTATTCCACTTTTTGTTCGGCGGTATGATGATAAAGCATTGATTTTTTTGCTTCGTTTTTTTTTTTTTTAAGGGGTTCACTAAAGGGGTTAACTAGTGGGACAGTTTTATAGGGGGGGTCGTTACGGACACGGCGATACCAAATATGTGTACTTTTATTGTTTTGTTTTTTTTATTTACAGGAAGAAATGAATTTATTGGGGAATATTTTTTTTTTTTTTATTTATTTTGGATTTTTTTTTATAACATGTTTATTTTTTTAACTTTTTTACTTTGTCCCAGGGTGGGACATCACTGTATTTTATCAAATCGCTGGTGTGACAGTGTGCACAGCACTCTTGTCACACCAGCGATCGCTCAGGCATAGATGCAGGCTTCTCAGTGCCTGCTCTCAGCAGGCACTGAGGAAGCCGCCTCCCTCCAGGACCCCGGCGCCATCTTGGATCCGGGTCCTGGGAGGAGGGAGCCCTCAGAACAGTGCGATCACATCGCGCTGGTCTGAGGGTCTCAGGGGGGCGCGCAGGGAGCCCCCACTCTGCGCGATCCTCCCCTGTGCCCCCAGTACACCGCGATCATGTTTGATCGCGGTGTGCTAGGGGTTAATGTGCCGGGAGCGGTCCGTGACCGCTCCTGACACAGTCACGGGTGTCAGCTGTGATAATCAGCTGACACCCGGCGGCGATTAGCTGCGCTCCCCTCAGGAGCGCAGCTGATCGCCTATGACGTACTATCCCGTCCATGGGCAGAATGGCACGGGTTTTATGGACGGGATAGTACGTCTAATGTCAGAGAGGGGTTAAACATCTGTATGCTTAAACTCACCAAAAAGCAGTTTTTAATGCTTACCATTTTTACCTCTTCACGCAAGGTTTTCACCTTCCTGTCCAGTCCAAAATTTCTAAGTTACCATGTGTAAAGGACAGAATAACTGTTCAAATCAAGTACTGTTACTCAGCGCTTCACAGCAGTGCCAGTAATTTAAATACATGCTTGCGATGCTTGTCCCACCCTCCCCAAGCTCCACCCCACCTGACAGCTGTGGCTTCATAGAGCCAGTGAACGGTAGATTGAAACCAAGCAAGACAGGTGTATACAAATGATTGGAACCATCCTGAAGCACCAAGTGCCTGTACTTTGAACAGTCATTATGTACTGACAGTCCATTTAAGTGGTAAAGTCTAGAATGCTTCTACATATCACAAGTGAGGTTGTTTTTGCGATATGTAGTTTGTTAGTGGTAAATTCAGAGAGCCAATTTTAGTTTTTGAAATGCAACAAGTTTAGAGGAGTACTCGGCATCAATTTCTGAACTTTACTTTTAAAACACAAGTAGTTAACTCTTTAACCTATGGCATGTATATCCATCATAGGTCACCTCTCCCTCTTTGGTGCAGGCTCCAGGACAGAGCCTGCACCTTATCCAGCACATGACAGCCAATTGGTTGCGATCCACCTGCAGCTGTTAACTAGTTAAATGTCGCTGTCAATCGGTGTGCAAACTGGGTGTGTTTTAGTTCCACCCATGTCACACGATGGTGGGGCACAGAAGGGTTGGCATGACATTCTGGGGTCTGCACAACCCCTGTGGTTGTCATTGCCAAACTGCTAGGTCTTTTAAGGGTTAAAGGTAATCTGTCAGCAAGTTTTTGCTATTTTGATAGCAGCATTATGTAGAGCGATTCTATTGGTTTATCACCCACCAGACTGACTGGCATTTTGATAGAATCTCCATTTTGTCTGATGTAAACTTAGAGCCAAGACTTCTGGGTTGTGTATAATACCAACCACATCTATGTCTCTGATTTGTCTTCAAGCTGCCAATCGGTGGTGGGGCAGGGTTACACATTAGTCCTAAACATGCTTCACAAAAGCTTATGATATTGGGAAGCAAAAGTTAAAGCTCATTCCACAAAAAGCTTTCCTTTTGTCCTCAATTTTCCATTTTCACAAGTGTAACAGGAAAAAAAAAAAATGGACTAGAGCATACGGTAAATTGCATATTTTCTGCTCAAGACACAGTAACTCCGTATGTAGTTGGAAACTAGCTGTGAAGATTGAAAATGCTTACCACTAAAATGTTTTAGCCCCAGTGTATATTTCCAAAAGTGTTAAAGTGAGAAAACAGACCCCAAATTTCTCAGATGCAGCAATGCACCATGTGTGGTGTGAAACTACTAATTTGCCACACGTCAGCGATTAGAGCAGATTTCCTGGATTAGTTGGCAAACTTTACAAGGTACCAGAACAGCACCCCATTCTAAACATTGTACAGGTAGTGACTATTTTGGCTCTACAGGCGATGTTCTTTGGATCAGTACGATTACATTTATTTAGAACATTTTGACATTGCCATAAGAGCAGTAACTTTGACAGTCAGGCGACAGCTTGCTTGTGTGGATGACACTGCTGTATACGACTTTTGGGTTGCATTTTGTTTTATTTTTTGTACAGCAGTGTGAGAAAAGTTGTGTGTTCACTGTACAGGTGCTCCCCATGATCACATTGCAGAGGGGTATTGATCTGTTGCGAGTTAGCCCCTTCCTCTTAGCGATTGTTTCATTTAGAAAGCTATTGATCACAGCATTTAGAGGGTTAATCAGCCAATTGCAGGGGGTCTTGTTTGGGAGTTTGACACTCATGCCTCTTAAGAAAACAAAAACATTTTTCTTTGGTGTGTAGAGGGGAAAGAAAAATTTAATGTCTGTTCTTCACATGATACTGCCAGAGAAGCCTAAACTTTGCTTTTTCAGGAATCCCAGACGAACACTGTTCACGTAAACTATGCACCTCTGCTCCATTCTAGTCTGATGACATCGGTCTCCTGGTTCTTCTGACGGATTAATAAGAGGGAGATTGGGCAGCACAAGTTTTAACATTTACACCTGAACCTTTTGTTCTTCAGGAGACGGGAAGCTGCTACAGCAGAAGGAGGCTCTCAACTCTGAAAATAAGAATGGACGGCTCAGCTGTGTGGAGAAGTTGGGAGAGCTAGTATAATACAATGCTGCATGATCTAGTTTCTGTTCTGAACCCCAGGCACCCTATATGTCAGCTTAAAAAGTGCATCACTCCTCTGATCTGCAGATAATCCCGGACTTTGGTAGATTTGTCCAAAGACTGGTACAGTGACACCAGCACTGATTGATTGCCGGCATCACAACACCATACTAGGGCATCGGAGTGCAACTGTTGACACTGCGGGAACAGCACAAGCATGGGATGTGAATATATGCAGTATTTTATGGGGGCCAAACATTTTGATCAAGAATGGGGTTGTCATGGTAGTGGACAACCCCTTAAGACTGGTGTTTAGGGTTTGAATCATTAAAGGGATTGTCCACTAGGACAACCACTTCTTGATCTGAATGAGTCCATACTCCCTTCCTGTGTCAGCACTCGTAGTCCCCAGGGCTCAGGTGGAGTTATGAAACGTGAGCCTGGCAACCAATCAGCAATGGCATCACTGCTCCATCCTTCGGACGATAAAGAAATTAACAAGAAGACTTAACTGTCCGAAAAGGGGGACAGTGACGCCAGTGCTAATTGGGCACCAGACTCACGTTTCTTAACCACACCTGAGCCCCAGGAACACAAGTGCAGACCTGAGTAGAACAGCGCCAGAATGGAAGAGTATAGGCTTTTCATTTTAGCTTTAGCCAAAAATTTAGACAAGAAGGTGTTGTCCTACTAGTGGACAACCCAGTTAAGACTGGTGTTTTGAATATCAGACTTAAAGGGGCTCCACACAGAATGACCGTTAGTATTCTAGTAGTACCTTTCATGGCCCCTGATCCCCACCTTTGATGCAAAAATACCTTTTTAACCTGTATTTCGAGGTATGCAAATCACTGTGGTCTGGTCCGATGTTACTGTTTACTGATCAGATTAATTTTATATTTTGATAAATTTGACTTATGAAATTTTAAGTTTTAAAAGTGAGCAGCAGAGTGATCTGAACTTTATTTTTCCACTGTATTTGTTAGTCCCTTAAGGAAACTTGAACCTGTGATATTCTGGTCACTTGTGCTACATCATTGCTGTGTATGGCAGAAATCATGGTCTCCTACAAGCATCAGCCACAGGAGCAGTGATCAGACACAGGGGTCATCAGCAGACTCCTGGCTGTAATGGCAACATATCAGCATCACCTAACCACATCAAGGGTGGGCTGATGTGACCGAGGTCCAGGGTGAACTTTCTGTGGATCTGATGTGCATATGCCTATCCTGACTGAGGCAGCACAGGTTGGAGCTGATCAATTATGGGCAATTTAGTTTTAGAACACAGCCAACAGACATTACTAATAAGAATGTGAACCACGAAAGCCCTTTATTCGTATGTTATAGGGGTACACAAGAGTCCTACCAGCGTCAGACATGGCTGAAAGGGCGCGTGTCCACCAATCCAGGAGCTGCAATAAAAAGGAGATGTATTACTGAGAAGACAGGCAACAAGTCTGCTGGCGATCACTGGGGAGGTGATCGGCGGGGCATGGACCACGTGCCGAGCGGTCGCGCCCACTTGTCATCCCCACGAGGGTACAAAAACAAAAGAGCGCGCAGTCCGCACCACGTGACACGCCGAGATCCGACAACGGAGCCGGAGAAATGCCGCGCGCCACACCCGCCAGCCCGGCTCCACAATGCGCAGATGAAGGAGGCCGTCCGCAGCAGTGCAGGGCGGCGCCGGGCAGCCCTCAGCCAGTGACAGGAGAGGCGGTGCCACACTACACCTGAACAAAGCAGGGAGCGCGCCTTTTCTAGCGTTCTGTCAGACAGTACAAGTCCCGCACTCAGTCTCCCCCTACACGAGCCCGGCAGCGGTAATGGCAGCCGGAGTAACCCGACACCGTGCGACCGCTGGTAATAACACGGAACGAGGCGGCTGTCCCACAGGTGCGCTCATATCCCCAGCGCCTGTGCCGAGCAGAGGCTGACATCAGCCATCCCTCCCATCACATTCCTGTAACTGCCCGCCACCTGCCTCCGCCGCTCCTCACAGCGCCCCGCTCTCACCTGTCTCTGCCGATGAATACCGCGCGCGCTCTTGGCAGCCACGAACAAAAGCGCCCACCACGGCCACGTGACCTGCACTGCGCGCCCCTTATTGGTCGAGACCATACGAGACACTGCCTGTCTCCCCGCCTTCCCCAAATACCGGCGGCAGAGGGGCATCAGAAGACTCACCAGTGCGTCGTCCCACCCCGCTCTTTGTGGTTTAGCCCTGTGCGATGTCGCCTCAGCACATACACCTGGGATGTACCATTATACCACATGTGGAGGCGTTTCCAGCGGTGTCTTCATTCATTGCAGACGGCGGAGCGCCTGCTCTGGGGGACGTGCTGCTTGCTATCCACCTGTTACACCTGGCTGTCTGTCTGGCACTCATGTATTTTCAGCAGATGCAGGCCATGTGTTGTGTGTGAGTCCATGGGACTAGCAGTGGTCAGTATGGCGTCTCCCCATGGTGAACTCTAGACGTGCACCTGACTTCCAGACATGGGGGTTGTGTGGTGAAAGAACATCATACATCCCAACTAAAGAAAGAAGGACACGGACTGCGGCATGTTTTATTTCACGCCAAGCCAGTACTCAAACCTCACCCAATCCTTTATGTGCCCACACAGAAATATATCTCCTATTGATGCCCACTAGTGTCCTCACACAATATGGCACAGTAGGATGTCCCCACAGAACCACCCATCACACAATAGACTGCCCACACAGAACCACCCATCACACAATAGACTGCCCACACAGAACCACCCATCACACAATAGACTGCCCACACAGAACCACCCATCACACAATAGGAAGCCACCACAGAACCACCCATCACACAATAGGAAGCCACCACAGAACCACCAATCACACAATAGACTGCCCAATAGAACCACCCATCACACAATAGACTGCCCACACAGAACCACCAATCACACAATAGACTGCCCACACAGAACCACCCATCACACAATAGGAAGCCACCACAGAACCACCCATCACACAATA
Source organism: Oophaga sylvatica (assembly GCA_033576555.1). Taxonomy (NCBI): domain Eukaryota; kingdom Metazoa; phylum Chordata; class Amphibia; order Anura; family Dendrobatidae; genus Oophaga; species Oophaga sylvatica. The sequence continues at coordinate 445,095,248 of JARQOD010000002.1, read as the reverse complement.
GACTGCCCACACAGAACCACTCATCACACAATAGGAAGCCACCACAGAACCACCCATCACACAATAGACTGCCCACACAGAACCACCCATCACACAATAGACTGCCCACACAGAACCACCCATCACAATAGACTGCCCACATAGAACCACCCATCACTCAATAGACTGCCCACATAGAACCACCCATCACACAATAGACTGCCCACACAGAACCACCCATCACACAATAGACTGCCCACACAGAACCACCCATCACACAATAGGAAGCCACCACAGAACCACCCATCACACAATAGACTGCCCACACAGAACCACCCATCACACAATAGACTGCCCACATAGAACCACCCATCACACAATAGACTGCCCACACAGAACCACCCATCACACAATAGACTGCCCACACAGAACCACCCATCACACAATAGGAAGCCACCACAGAACCACCCATCACACAATAGAATGCCCACACAGAACCACCCATCACACAATAGACTGCCCACACAGAACCACCCGTCACACAATAGGAAGCCACCACAGAACCACCCATCACACAGTAGGATGCCACCACAGAACCACCCATCACAGTAGGATGCCACCACAGACCTGCCTAATACACAAAAAACTGCCCACACAGAACTGCTCATCACACAGTAGGATGCCACCACAAAATTGCCAATCACACAGTAGGATGCCACCACAGAATTGCCAATCACACAGTAGGATGCCACCACAGAACCACCTATCATACAATAGGCTGCCCCCACAGAACTGCTCATCACAATGTAGGATGGTCACACAGAACCGCCCATCACACAATTGGATGCTACCACAGAACCACCCATCACAGAACAGGATGCCCACACAGAACCGCCCATCACACAGTAGGATGCCCCCCCCCACAGAACTGCTCATCACAATGTAGGATGCTCCCACAGAACCGCTCATTATAGAGTATGATGCCCCCCACAACTGCTCATCACAATGTAGGATGCTCCCACAGAACCGCCCATCATACAGTAGGATGCCAATACAGAACCGCCCATCACACAATCGGATGCCACCACAGAACCACCCATCACAGAACAGGATGCCCACGCAGAACCGCCCATCACACAGTAGGATGCCCCCCCCACAGAACTGCTCATCACAATGTAGGATGCTCCCACAGAACCGCCCATTATACAGTAGGATGCCCCCCCACAACTGCTCATCACAATGTAGGATGCTTCCACAGAACCGCCCATCACACAGTAGGATTCCCCCCCACAGAACTGCTCATCACAATGTAGGATGCTCCCACAGAACCGCCCATTATACAGTAGGATGCCCCCCACAACTGCTCATCACAATGTAGGATGCTTCCACAGAATCGCCCATCACACAGAAGGATGCCCCCACAGAACTGCTTATCACACAGTAGGAGGCCACCACTGAACCGCCCATCACACAGTAGTATGCCCCCCACAGAACTGCTCATCACACAGTAGTCACCGGTGGAAATGCTGCTGCAAAAGATACAGAAAAGTGTATTCAGGAAAAACACAATCTGCATTTTCCTGAAGTGTTTTATGCTTCAAAAATAATGTGTGTACACCAATATTTATAAGACAGCATGTGTATGTAAAGGACTGGCCGAGGGGTGGACTCTTCAGCACTAGCTGTATTCTTTACTCTGGCAGCCGCTTCGTCCCTGGGGTAATTCTCACCCATTTCAGAGTATAAAGAATTAGAGTCAGAGTCCAGAACAACGTCAAACAGTTCAGCTTTATTTTCCTCCGGACACAGCACATCCCAGACACCATCAGCACGTCTGACACGGTACCAGCAATACATCTTCTACAACTCCGCTTCACTTCTACTATACCAGAGTGGACTGCAAAGTAACCGGGACGAGGAGCCTGGTAAAAACGGCACTTCGATTTCTTTCCCTGGAGACACTTCAATCCAGTCACAGAAATACACATCTACTAGTTCGTCCACCCCTTCTGGTTATCCTGCCCGTGTACTCGCTGGTGGCCCACCCACTTCTGCTTCAGCACGCACGCTTCTGCTGAGCATTCCCACAGTGGCTCTACCAATGGCACTACTTCATCAGCCCACCGATTCTGGCTGACGGTCCCACGGTGATTCCTTCACCGGCTACACGACTGCTGGTACCTATATTCACTTCTCTCTTCCTCTCCGTTATTCAGCTCAGGACCAGGGACATCCGAGCAGCAACAGGGTCCACCCCTGACTGACTATCTGGGAAGTCCCTTACACTAGTTCCCGACCGACATTTCACCTATTTAACCCCTGGGTGTCCTGACAAGTGTCCACTACACAGAATGTGCTCAATTCCCCCACCTAGAGTTCCACCACTGACCTACACTGAACATCTAACAACTCTCTAACTGGGTCCACTAATATGCCCCCATCTAGTGGTCCCTTTGCAGAACTACATTTACCCCGTCCATATACATTACACTACAAGCGTCTTCCTCTAATGTCCCCAAAGAATGCCTACTGTGATGAAGGAACGCCCCACCCTTTGGGTATGGGCATAATGCCGCCTATGTCTGATCTTTGGGCCCGTTATGTTCGGTAGCCTGAGGGGTGCAGGCAAAAAGGGAAAAAACCCAAACGTTTGGGAAACTATGAATTGCAGACCCCCGATAACCACCGCAACTGAGGGAGCCGTGGGGGTTCCTCGTTGGTCCCAGACGCCCGTCCAGCCGGGGAAAATAAATACACCCAAAAATAGAAAAGGAAAGCTATCTGCCCGTAGCAGAACCCCAAAGATAATAAAAGCCCCCCAAAAATGTAATGGCGGTTAGACAAAAGGAAAAAT
>JARQOD010000002.1:445000181-445092315 GCA_033576555.1 Oophaga sylvatica | reverse complement strand
AATGATATTGTCGCCCCCAGTTTTTTATTTTCCAAAGGGTAATAGAAGAAATAGGACAAATTGCACAATAACTCTTGTGGTCCAGAGTACGCCGATACCCCATATGCGGGGGTAAACTACTGTTTGGACGCATGGCAGAGCTCAGAAGTGAAGGAGCACCGTTTGACTTTTTCAACGCAGAATTGGCTGGAATTGAGATCAGACGCCATGTCACATTTGGAGAGCCCCTGATGTGCCTAAACAGCAGAAACCCCCCAATTCTAACTCTAACCCTAACCCCAACATACCCCTAACCCTAGTCCCAACCCTAACCACAAACCTAACCCTAACACACCCCTAACCCTAATCTCAACCATAACCCTAATACTAACTTTAGCGCCAATCCTAACCCTAACTTTAGCCGCAACACTAACCCTAATAGGAAAATGGAAATAAATACATTTTCTAATTTTATTATTTTTCCCTAACTAAGGGGGTGATAAAGGGGGGTTTGATTTACTATTTATAGCGGGTTTTTGTGATTGGCAGCTGTCACGCTAAAAGACGCTTTTTATTGCAAAAAGTAGTTTTTTGCATCACATTTTGAGAGCTATAATTTTTGCATATTTTGGCCCACAGAGTCATGTTAGGTCTTATTTTTTGCGGGACGAGGTGACGTTTTTATTGGTACCATTTTTGAGCACGTGACATTTTTTGATCGCTTTTTATTTCGATTTTTGGGAGGTTAGAATGAACAAAAATCAGCAATTCATGAATTTCTTTTGGGGGAGGCGTTTATACCGTTCCGCGTGTGGTAAAATTGATAAAGCAGTTTTATTCTTCGGGTCAGTACGATTATGGCGATACCTCATTTATATCATTTTTTTATGTTTTGGCGATTTTATAGAATAAAAACAATTTTATATAAAAAATCATTATTTTTGCATCGCTTTATTCTGCGAGCTATAACTTTTTTATTTTTTCGCTGATGATGCTGTATGACGGCTCGTTTTTTGCGGGACAAGATGACGTTTTCAGTGGTACCATGTTTATTTATATCTGTCTTTTTGATCGCGTGTTATTCCACTTTTTGTTCGGCGGTATGATGATAAAGCATTGATTTTTTGCTTAGTTTTTTTTTTTTTTTAAGGGGTTCACTAAAGGGATTAACTAGTGGGACAGTTTTATAGGGGGGGTCGTTTCGGACGCGGCGATACCAAATATGTGTACTTTTATTGTTTTGTTTTTTTTATTTACAGGAAGAAATGAATTTATTGGGGAATATTTTTTTTTTTTCATGATTTTTTTTTACCACTTTTATTTTTATTACTTTGTCCCAGGGTGGGACATCACAGTATTTTAGCAGATCGCTGGTGTGACAGTGTACACAGCACTCTGTCACACCAGCGATCGCTCTGGCATCGCTGCAGGCTTCCTCTGCACCTGCTCTCAGCAGGCACTGAGGAAGCCGACTCCCTGCAGGACCCCGGCGCCATCTTGGATCCGGGGACCTGGAGGGAGGACGGACTCTCGGAACAGAGCGACACATCGCGCTGCTCTGAGGGACTCAGGGGGGCGCGCAGGGAGCCCCCACCCTGCGCGATCCTCCCCTGTGCCCTGGGCACACCGCGATCATGTTTGATCGCGGTGTGCTAGGGGTTAATGTGCCAGGAGCGGTCCGTGACCGCTCCTGACACATAGTGCTGGGTGTCAGCTGTGATATACAGCTGACACCCGGCGGCGATCAGCTACGCTCCCCCGGGAACGCAGCTGATCGCCTATGACGTACTATTCCGTCCATGGGAATTAGGTCCAGGGTCACATGGACGGAATAGTACGTCTGATGGCAGAGAGGGGTTAAGGACCTATACACTACATCTGAGGTGAAGGGGAGTAAAAAATGTTGTAGTCAATAAATGCCGAAGCATCGATGATATTTTAATATACATGGATATTGTTTGTGAACACACACAACAATGTGTAGTTCTAAATATGAAGAGTTACATAATGCTGCATTTTAAATATAATTTGAACACATGGCTACATTATTATTTTGTTGATAACATTTTTAAAACAATTTTTTTTTTTCGATTTATCAGTTACAAGTCGTACTTACTAATACGCTCTTGGTCCTCCCTTGATCTCTGCTCATAGTCTTGGAAAATTTGACATATTCTTCGCCATGCAGCCTCTTTGCGTGTCCGATTACTGTAATTGGGATCGCGCTGGTCCCACAATTCAGGCCTCTCCTGCACCAAAACTATCAGGAGTTCCACATTGATGTGGCTAGATGCCATGTTTCTGGACTCCGTGTAGGCGTTCTTCCTGTTTTTTTTTTAAGATGTGCTTAGCTAATTAGCATGTAAAGGCTTCCTGAGAATTTCTGAGGCAGTTTCCTGTCACCTGGAAAAGTTGTGCGATTTAATCGCAACTCACACGTGCGGTCCGTTTGTAATCCCACTTTTCAGCGCACCCATAGACTTGCATTGGCGATAGTCAACCCACAATCGGTGACAATCGCAGCATGATGCGATTGCACTCGCATGTTTAAATTGGACCACAAAAAAACGGATGCTGGGAGCTACTCCATAGATTAATATTGGTTCGACTGCAAAGCGATATTTCATTGCTTTCTAGTAGTACGATTTAGTCGCCAGTGTGACCTCAGCCTAACATCCTAACTGGCCTGGGATACAGCTCTGCCCGTGGAGAGCCTAACCACCTTTGCTGCCCTATCATCATCCCAGAGGATCAAGCATGTTCGCTCATCACTAGATTTGACCCACACTATATATATATATCTTGTAGATTGTGAGCCCTCACGGGCAGGGTCCTCTCTCCTCCTGTACCAGTTGTGACTTGTATTGTTTAACCCCTTAATGACCCCAGCTTTTTTTCGGTTTTGCGTTTTCGTTTTTCACTCCCCTTCTTCTCAGAGCCATAACTTTTTTATTTTTCTGTCAATATGGCTAAGTGAGGGCTTATTTTTTGCGGGACGAGTTGTATTTTTCAACGACATCATTGGTTTTAGTATGTTGTGTACTCAAAAACGGGAAAAAAATTCCAAGTGCGGTGAAATTGCAAAAAAAGTGCAATCCCACACTTGTTTGTTGTTTGGCTTTTTTGTTAGGTTCACTAAATGCTAAAACTGATCTGCCATTATGATTCTCCAGGTCATTACGAGTTCATAGACACCAAACATGTCTAGGTTCTTTTTTATGTAAGTGGTGAAAAAAAGTCCCAAAGTTTGCTTAAAAAAAAAATAAATAAAAAATTGCGCCATTTTCCGATACCCGTAGCGTCTTCATTTGGTTGGGTGAGGGCTTATTTTTTGCGTGCCGAGCTGACTTTTTATGGATACCATTTATGTACAGATCTCATTTGCACAAGGAAAGACTAGAAGCAATGGGATGAAACTGAATGGGAGAAGACACAGATTAGATATTAGAAAAAACTTTTTGACAGTTAGGGTGATCAATGAGTGGAACAGGCTGCCACAAGAGGTGGTGAGTTCTCCTTCAATGGAAGTCTTCAAACAGAGGCTGGATAGACATCTGTCTGGGATGATTTAGAGAATCCTGCTTTGAGCAGGGGGTTGGACCAGAAGGCCCAGGAGGTCCCTTCCAACTCTACTATTCTATGATCTTTTGATCGCCCGTTATTGCATTTTAACTTTCGCGATCTGGTTAATCCTTTTTTTATTGATAGATCGGGTGATTCTGAACGCGGCAATACCAAATATGTGTGATTTTTTTTAATTGTTTTATTTTGAATGGGGTGAAAGGGGGATGATTTAAACTTTTATATTTTTTTCATATTTTTTAAAACATTTTTTTTTAATTTTGGCATTCTTCAATAGCCTCCATGAGAGGCTAGAAGCATGCACTACTTGATCGGCTCTGCTACATATAGGCGATGAGCAGATCGCCTATATGTAGCAGAATTACAGCATTGCTATGAGCGCCGACCACTGGGTGGCACTCATAGCAATGCCTCATCAACAACCATAGAGGTCTCTATGAGACCATAGGTTGTTATGGCAATGTATCGCAGACCCCCTGATCATGTGACGGGGGTCGGCGATGCGCGTATTTCCGGCCCAGCGGCCGGAAGCGCTGGTTAAAACCCGCTGTCAGCATTTGAAAGCGGGATTTAACTAGTTAATAGGCGCGGTTGGATTGCGATTCCACCTGCGCCTAGTGCGGGCACATATCAACTGTTCAAAACAGCTGATAAGTCCCGGCTTTGATGCGGGCTCAGCGCCGGAGCCCTCATCAAAGCGGGGGATCTGACCTTGGACGTACTATTGCGTCCAAGGTCAGAAAGGGGTTAAGATTACAGTTCTTGTATTTATTATGTATACCCCTCCTCACATGTAAAGCGCCATGGAATAAATGGTGCTATAATAATAAATAATAATATATATGTGTGTGTATGTATACACACCTTTCATGTTGCATGTGATTGTATAATTCTGTGTAATATAAATTTAAAAAAAATACCTGATTTTAAATATTTAAACGTAAACCAGTGTATTGATTCCAGCAACCCTGCTGGAGGACGAGCTCACCCAGTAGTATACTGAGCATCGTTCAAATTGTACATCGCTTCTTAATGATATTTTTCAAGGAAGAAATGACATGAACGTTCTTCAGCCTGAACTTCAGTTGTTACATAAGACTTGTTCCCAATTGATGATGTTCTATGTTTGGCACATGCACATTACAGGCAGCGTGTCCTCTGCAGAGCGTGTAACTGTCAGAGCAATGACTGCAGCGTGAATGCATCCAACAGGCTCTTGTACAATACTGAGCAAGAAACATAGTACAAAATAACCATGCCATATTTTCTACAACAGTGCTGCTTTATTTACTACAACACAAAGGCCTCTGAATGGCACAACAAAGGCCCATTCTATCAGCGTTTGTCAGGCTCCAGGCGCCGGTCCACTGACTAGAAAGATGTCCATCTTATGCTAAGATCATAGTTTACTATCATTTATTAAAGGAAATCCACAAATGACTTGAGCCTCGATCACCTCCCTCAGATCTTCCACCTTTGGATCATATATTGCCAGATCTGACAAAAACAGACATAAACAATAAATGTTAATGACAGCGAATCATGACAGTACAAGTAAGAACAATAGTGACTAGGACATAGCAAAGATACCTCTAGTGGCTGTGTACAGGTACTGGCAATAATATTAAAACAAGATAGTAAATACTAAACTAAAAACAAATTAATAAAAAAAATGAAAATTATTTTTAGCATCCTATGTTATGGCTAATTTGCTGGTACTTTTAGGTTACATTAAAGAAGATCTGTTATGTAAATAGTCAGCCCGATATAAAGGCAGCAAATTAAAGGGATAGATCCATTCTCCTATCAATGAAAACAGCACAAAAATGTTAAAGTTTTGACTGAGGCTGTGTATCCATGATCAGGAAAAACAGTGCTTTGGATGCCCAAAGCCCCGCCCCCTAGTGAACGCGTGGTGAATCCGGATGTGCTCACTGAACACATCAGGAATCACCGCAGCGCTACATAGCCCTGTGTTATTTCCCTTGCGGCGACGCAGCGTTGCCGCAAGGGAATTGGACATGCTTCGATCTAAAAAGACGCGCCGCATGTCCGTTTACGCAGGTCTTCCGCCTGCGTGTTTTTACGCATAGTGGAGACGGGATTTCTTGAAATCCCCTCCACTATGCTGTAACATCTGGACGCTGCGTGTTTGACGCTGCGCCAGCGCACAGCGTCACACACGCAGCAATTCCTGAGTGTTTCCTGACCATGGAAACACATCCTAACAGGAGCAATCAAAATATGTAAGAGTGATCACAATTTTATTCCCATCAATAAAATACAAACTGAATGAAAGAGACATGTAAATCAAATGAATATTTGGTGAGACCACTTTTTGTCTTCAAAACCGCAACAATTCTTCGGCCGGGATCACACATGCGACGAAGTCGTCCGACACTCGCATGTGAAATCCCAGCTCTGGCGCCGACACTCGGGAGTGGAGAGAGCGGCTGCATGTAGTTCTATGCAGCCGCTCGCTCCACTCCCGAGTGCCGGCGCCAGAGCTGGGATTTCACATGCGAGCATCGCATGTGTGATCCCGGCCTTCTAGGTACACCTGCAGAATGTCAGGGATTATGAAGGATCATAGTCAGCTGTATAAGTAACAAAATATACTAAACAGGTGATAATAATCATCACTTTGATATGTTGTGTAGGGATTCTCTTTCTCAGGTAGGCATAATAACAATAATAATAATAATAATAATAATAGGCATTAGGTGCAGATTTATTGCTTTCATAAGACTACAGGGGATTCAAAACCAAAAATAGCCTCTTCTGGGCACAAAGGTATCACAGCAAGTAAACAGTTAATTTAGTAGGGCACATATGTTAGTGTAGGCTCACCCAAACAGATTACAGTCCTTTCTTGCAGATCAAGCTTCACACAAAAAAGAGAGACATCCACCAGTCTTGGTATCAAGAATCAGCCCGACCTCCAGCATTTTCCAGCGCCAAACAGAAGTATTCAACTCAGGGGACAGTTAACACTGAACTGGATTCAGCTTCCACACGGAAGAAAATATATATCGAAGGAAACAGGACTGGTCCTAGATTTCCCTACCTGGTAGCGGAGGTTGGCACCCTATAGGGAACGTAATTGGTGCCCCGCTCCACGTTGACTAACCCTGTCTGACCCTGAAAGGGAATCCCTCACCAAGCCATCACCAACACCTGTAAAGAGTTTAAGTGCTTTATGACTCTGAACCTGACGCTGTATCTTTTTGTATGATCAGTGGGTGCCAAGGTTACACAATTTTCCAAATATAGTGCTCACTGTGTATTTGAAATGTATTTTGATAGATTAGAGAATATTACTCTTGGCCAAATCTAGGTCATGTATTGTAATGCTCAAGATCAGGTTATATGATAAGAAAGAAAACCGTGAGCACAACCTGAATGAAACTGGTGCTTTAAAGTCTAGGTTCCCACACCGGGTACTAATAATGAAAAAAGGCTTAAGCACTCAACTTAAAAGGTTTATTAGTAGTATCTCCAAACGTTTCGGTCAGAAAAGACCTTCATCAGTGACTACTGTAATCATAATATAAACGCATAAGAATATGTACAAACAAAATAAGAAACATTACGATAAATAAAGTATATACAAAAAAGTGAGACACAGGTCACAGGACGGACAATAGAAAAAACGGTGGGTCAGCTCTGAGTATACCAAGACAGTCAAAATAGTATCCAAGAAGAATGAATGGGTAATAGTGCCATACCTTATTTTTATATAGAAGATTGTCTCCTAAAAAGGGGAGAGGTGCGTGCCCCAAGGAAAGTGTGCTGCCTGGATAAGAGTATAACATGGTGAGCATATTATGTCACAGCTGTGAGTCTAATGAGACTAATCAAGTAGTACTTACTTAAAGACAAACGTAGCTTATAAGAATGCTGAGGAGATTGAAGAAAATGAGCAAATTTGAGTAAATAAGGAATATCTTGTGCTCCTAAACAAATGGTATCCGGTCAATATATATATATATATATATATATTACCTCAGTAGAAATATCCAGTGACTAAGCTTGCGGTATCCACCGCTATGTAGACTGGAGCTGTCATTAGCAAAAAACAAAATCAGGGGCATAAAAAATCAGGGGCATAAAAACCATTGTAGGTAAGAGTTATCAAAAGAAATCCCTTGTAGAGTCAAAACCGCTATATTACCTCTGCCAGGACGCTGTCTGAGCCTGCTGATTTGATTTCCATGAGTATGTGGGGCGGAAGTGAGGTAATGGCTCAGAGGGTTCCTTTATATGGAGCAGAGGTGGGACTAAGAGCACTGCTGTCAGTCAAGAAGCACAACCAGGAAGTGACTGAGCAGAGATGGGCAACATATAAAAAAAAAAAAAAAAGAAAAAGGCTTTGGATCGCTTAAATGTATAGCGCTACTATATACAGCGCTGTGTTTCCAAGGTAACTCTGAGGCACTAAATAGTGAAGGCAGGGAGGGAGAAAGGGAAGAAAACAGGAGAAAATGATTAGAGAAGTGCTCAGAAGCCATTTATTTTATAGACAAAGGCAAAGAAACATACATAGTGAAGTGAATCATTATTTTGCCGTGAAGTATAATGTCACAGTGAGACTCCCAGAAATGAGTGACGTGGTGACTTGTGATAAGTGGTCCAACCATTCTAATATAGACGGCTCTAAGGGAAAAGGAGAAAGTTAAGGTTCCAAATCATTGAGCAAATTCCACCCTCTCGGAGAGGAGGCAATAGGATCCAGCTTCTAAAAAAAACGTGAAGCCTATTGGATACACACATTAGATACTATGCATCCGAGAGGCCTCAATAGGGAATATGAATTATCTGCTTTTTTATAGCATGTTCAAGTGCTTAGAGAGAAATTTACATTGTCATTGAGATGTAACATATGTACCTAGTGCAGTGATGTTAATATATGTTCACTTCTCCAGCATATTAACACTTTCTCCTTTTCCCTTAGAGCCGTCTATATTAGAATGGTTGGACCACTTATCACAAGTCACCACGTCACTCATTTCTGGGAGTCTCACTGTGACCATTATACTTCACGGCAAAATAATGACTCACTTCACTATGTATGTTTCTTTGCCTTTGTCTATAAAATAAATGGCTTCTGAGCACTTCTCTAATCATTTTCTCCTGTTTTCTTCCCTTTCTCCCTCCCTGCCTTCACTATTTAGTGCCTCAGAGTTACCATGGCAACACAGCGCTGTATATAGTAGCGCTATACATATAAGCGATCCAAAGCCTTTTTTTTTTTTTTTTATATGTTGCCCATCTCTGCTCAGTCACTTCCTGGTTGTGCTTCTTGACTGACAGCAGTGCTCTTAGTCCCACCTCTGCTCCATATAAAGGAACCCTCTGAGCCATTACCTCACTTCCGCCCCACATACTCATGGAAATCAAATCAGCAGGCTCAGACAGGGTCCTGGCAGAGGTAATATAGCGGTTTTGACACTACAAGGGATTTCTTTTGATAACTCTTACCTACAATGGTTTTTATGCCCCTGATTTTTTATGCCCCGTGTCTCACTTTTTTGTATATACTTTATTTATCGTAATGTTTCTTATTTTGTTTGTACATATTCTTATGCGTTTATATTATGATTACAGTAGTCACTGATGAAGGTCTTTTCTGACCGAAACGTTTGGAGATACTACTAATAAACCTTTTAAGTTGAGTGCTTAAGCAGGTTATATGATAAAGCATGTAAAGGTATACCATGCCAATATTCTGTATTAAGGCCGGCAGTGGTATTTTACTAAAAAATTACCCCTAAATATAATGTTGCAGTAAAATCAGGTAGTTTCAACTAAACGTGAGACACCCAGATTTCAATGATAAAGTAGGTCAAGATATACCAACAATGCGATATATTCTGCATTAGGACAGACAGTAATGTTTGTAATGTCCTTCTAATGTTTGGGCTGTATTTTAGCAAATAGCATTGGGGATTTGGTCAGGGGAAATGGTATCCTGAATGCTGAGATATACAGTAAGGCCGGGGTCACACTTGCGAGTACAATGCCAGAAACTTGCGCAAGTCTCTCGCCTCAATACCCGGCACTACTGCCAGCACTTGGACTGGAGTGTTCTGCTGCATAGAAATATATGCAGCCGCAAACTTCGGTCCCGAGTGCCGGAGGCAGTGCCGGATATTGAGGCGAGAGACTTGAGCAAGTTTCTGGCATTGTACTCGCAAGTGTGACCCCGGCCTAAGATAGTTATCTGCTAGGCAGTACCATTGAGGTGATATCTGATTGGTTCCAAATATATTCCGAAGCAGGAACAATGGAAAAATACAGCAGGAATGCTCCTGAAGAGGCTTCGCCTAAAGAAACTCAGTGACACTGCCACCAGAAAATAGATGTCATTTGCACATACCTTAAATGTCTTTTTTTTGCTTAGAAAACTAATTTTACTTTTAAATGCTTCTACTATCCAGTGCAGAGGAACAGATTTAAAGTGTCTCTCATTCTAGTTATCCAACTATCTCTGAAGTACACAATTGGTTTTATTAATCATTGTGTAAATGATTACTCCTTTCCCAAAAATCCACTTTTCTCCTCTGCATGTCAGGTGCGGTGTATAGATCAGGTTTAGGAGCTGAGCAAAAGTCCAATATATCATTCTTTAAAAGTATTTAGTATGGTAAATGCCAAAATTGCTGTTTTTCATTTGCTATACCTCAGCTAAAAAATGCAATAAAAAGCTATTAAAACATTGTATGTACCTGAAGATGTTAATAATAATAGATACAGCTTGCCACACAAAAAACAAGCCCTCACGCAGGTCTTTCAACAAAAATATAAAAAAGTTACGGGTCTCAGAAAAAGGCCCAAACTTGTACTGCAGTGAAAATGAACATTAAGGCTGTGTGCACATGGAGTTTGGAGAGTTTTTGGAGCAGTGAAAACACTCCAAATCCTCTTCCATATCTAAAAACCCCTCAAAAACTTTTAGTTTCTGCTCATTTTTTGCTGTGAAAGCTCAGCAAAAAGACTCCATGCACACATAGCCTTGGGGTATTTGTGCAGTGAGTTTTGTGAAGCAGAAACTAAGCCTAAACTCTCCATATCTTCATCAAAAACTCAAAACTTAGCTGGCGTTTTTTTTTTCCTGAAGAGCCTTCATTGGCAATTTTGCTGGCGTTTTTGCAGCGACTTTGCTGCCTGTGTCTTTTTTTTCTGTAATTTACACCATAACTAGTGAGCAGCTTTCTAAAGGAAGCTGCACAAATAATGAACATGTTACTTCTTTTAACAGTTTCACCATTTCTGAACCCTAAAGTGGTTAAAAGAATTAATAAAAGACTGATCATGTGAATAGCCATGTCGTTTTAACATTGCCGTGCAATAGGTTCACTTTTTGCTGTCAGAAGATGACACACAAAAAAAGAAATGTTAAAAAGTGATGTTCTTGGGCAAAAGTAGTAAACTGCAAAAAATAATATAAGTTGACTTATTTGTATTTAATTGTATTCTCATGTTATAAGACTATCCCAACATTTATATGGTGCACGTCGTAAGAAAAAAAATATAAAACAACAATACCAGAGTTGTTGAATTTTGCTCATCCAGGCAAATCCTGAGGAAGTGAGAGGTTTGTCCGAAAGAGGGGAGAGTGAAGTGGCCGCTGTTTGGCTGTAGGGCTCACGTGATTTAACAGTGTCACGAGAGCCAGCGCTGACACCAATGAAACCGCGCCTGAAGGGGAGTATAGCTGCTATTATTTTATGAGGCGGGAACATAATGATTGAAAAGGGGTTGTTCGAGTAGTAAAATTCGATAATACGTTATATGTACCCCAAAATGCTGCCACTAACAAATACAACTCATACTGTAAAAAAAACCCATTCATCTACATTGATAAAAAAATAAAAACACTATGACTCCTGGAATGTGACTAGAGAAAAAAAAACTCTTGTGTTGCTAAAAAAGGCCTAAATGGATACATCCTTAGGGGATATCTAGTATCAAGTGTCTGCTACCTCTATAAATCGTTTTTTTTTCAGGCCACTAATTGTGTAATGACCTTTCTCTATTTCGATGTCAGTGGGGACTCGTAGACACGAAGCCAGGGCGGCATTGCTCTATTGATATGTCTAGCGCAAGCTTTGCCTACAGCCTTGTTAGGCCGGGGTCACACATGTGAGAAACTTCTGCAGATACTCGGACCGGAGAGTGCGGCTGCATAGAAATACATGCAGTCGCACGCTCCGGTCCGAGTGCCGGCGGCAGTGTCGGGTGTTTATGCGAGAGACTCGCACGAGAATCATGCGAGTTTCTAGCATGTGCGACCTCGGCCTTAGGGTCACCAGGGGATCAAATCACATAAGGATTTATTACTGACATGAATGAAAGAAATCTGTACTACTGCTAGCAGGTCCTCAGTATTTTCCAATGTAATTATTCCGCTGTTTAAAGGAAAACAGGGCATTTGGAGCTTTTTTTCCACCACTTACCAGAAGGTTTACATCTCTTCTTTACCGAGCTTATCTTGACTACATTTTTTCAGTGACAGAACTTTGAGACAAATTATGAAGACTTGTTTTTTTGTGGGAAGAGCAGTGTTTTTCAATGTACCTATTTTGGGGTGCATATATCTTATTGCTTAAATGTTATTAAACTTTTGGGGAAATAAACAAAAAAACAGCAATTCAGACCTTTTTTTTGTTGTTTAGCATATGCCTTTCTCCATGCAGCATAAATGCTGTTTTTGATTGTATTGCTTTTGCATAATAATAGCATATTTCATGGAGAAAAATAGTTTTGTTCCATTGCAAACTATAGCTGACATGAGCACTGACTATTTGGCCACTTACTTCAAAGAAAAAAGTGACCATTTCTGACAAGAATTTCTCTCCCAATCCCCTAACTGTATGGTTATTCTACACTGCTGTACTTCATCAGGTTCATGTTCCATCTTTAAACTGGTCATGTAAGAAAAAGTTGCTAGGCTCCTCACTTCTTCTCACCCTACTAATTGCACCAATGACCCTATTCCCTCACATCTCCTCTCTGCCTGGCTCTGATCACATTGCTTAAACAGAAAGAGGGTCTAACCACCTAGATATTACAGTAGCTACGGACTGTGACACCTGAAGGGCTAATGCCGAAAGATCTCTCCTGCTGTGTCACTCAGCTCTGAACACTTAAAAAACCCACTTCCATCAATATTTTTTTTTTATTAAACATGTGTATGTGCCTGCAATGTAGTGTAAGTGTACTATCTCCAAGAGAACTAAAGAATCAGCAGTCCAAAAGCAGCATGCTGGAACCTTCAAGAGGTTTAAGAGGTCAAATGATTAGAGAGTGGGTCTGTAGTACCTGGCTGCGCCACTATAGTTTTGATGTAGCTGCTATGTTATGGCAGCGTCCAAGAACTTCTTCCCGCCGTCGACACTGGTAACAGGTGGTTGGTGGAGGGTGCCGGGTGTCGCACCCCTAATGATCAAGTATTGATGGCCATCAATAAAAAAGTAATGGCCAAGCCCGTTAACTCCTTTGACAATCAATTATCCAGCACTTTAGCTGGCTTTCAAAAGCTGGATATCAGTTTCTGGGCCAAATCCTGATTGATGACAACCCTTTCTTGTTTAATCAGTGTTCATGGTAGCACTCAACTTTTCTTCTCTGAACATTCTTTCAGATGTCTCAAACTGTCTGTTACGGGTTTCATCAGAGAAAATAACTTTAGCCCAGTCTTCTGCACTCCAATCCCTGTACTTCCCGCAGAATGTCAGTCTGTAGGGATTGGACTACAGAGGACTGGAAGAATGATTGTCCAGAGATAAAAAGGTGAGCTCTACCTGACATGTCTGCAGTCCCTTGTCATGCCAGCGCTAAAGCATCCTGAGACCATTCATTTTTGGGGTTGCTTTTTATCCAAGGGATTGTGTTCACTCACATTCTCGAAGAGAAGGGTTGCCAATAGTTATGAGCGAGTATACTCGTTGCTCGGGTTTTCCTGAGCATGCTCGGGTGTCCTCAGAGTATTTTGGCGTGTTCGGAGATTTAATGTATCGATGCAGTTGCATGATTTGTGACTGCTAGACAGCCTGAATACATGTGGGGATTCCCTAACAAACAGGCATTCCTCAAATGTATTCAGGCTGTTTAGCACCCGCAAATCATGCAGCAGCATCGACACATATTAAATCTCCGAGCACGCCAAAATACTCAGAGGACACCCGAGCAATAAGTATACTCGCTCATCACTAGTTGCCAACTGTCCAAAAATTCATGGACAAACAGTAAAAATAGGACACTTGTTTCCGCTGTCTGTAACAAAAATTTTTATGTGTCCGTGATTTTTTTTTTTTAAACTGGAAAGACTTGAACAGATTTACATTAGTGTATTTTTCACCCTTATACAGTTTACAGTGAATGCAGCTAACAACTTCATATACAGTAATATTGATGGTCTGTAGACATATATCACTTATAATCTTAGTGACTTATTATGGTCATCTAATGAGTCCGGAAAAAAGGCTGGCTGTGATTTAAAAAAATAAAGTTGGCAACTGTTCAAGAGCAATATGCCAGGGCAAGATGCAGACATCTTGAAAAATAAGGGTCAACTGTTATGATTCGGTAGCTGAGGAGTGCAGGCTAAAAGGCAATACACCAGAGCAGTTGGAATCTATGAGATTGCAGTACCCTGACTAACCACCACAACTAGAGGCAGCCGTGGAGCGTTCCTACGTTGGTCCTAGACGCCTCGTCACAGCCTGAGAAACTAACTACACCTAAAGATAGAAATAGGAAAGCTATCTGCCCCGGAGCAGAACCCCAAAGATAATAGCAAGCCCCCAAACATGTAATGGCGGTTAGACAAGACGAAATACTGACACAGACAGAAAATAGTATGAGCAAATGTTGGGGCCCAAACTAACTAAATAGAAAAGGATAGGAAGGGTACTTACTGCAATCCCAAAAAAAACCCTGAAAGCACCAACTCTACTAATTTCAAAAACACCTGAGATCACACGACCTCTACCACCTAAATTAGTTCTCTGGTGTAACAAAATCAAAACAGCAGCCACTGAAAAAACTGGAAAAAGCAAAAGTACAAACATCAGTGGCTGAACTAAACTGAGAGGGCAAAAGCCCCCTGAGGGGACCCAGAAGGCCCCCACAGAAGTGCAGGACAAAATGCAAAAATTAAGCACAGAAACAAAAAGAAGAAAATGTCTTATCAGTTAGCAGGAGATGCAGACACGACACAGCAGGCTACAAGGGAAACAGGAATCAAGGATTGAGACCCGAACAATTGATCACCGGCAACCCTGATGGGAAGGTGACTCCCTTATATAAGACCAGTCAGTAACACCTGATTCCCAGTCCTCACAATCTTCACTGAACAGACCAGTACCGCTTGTAACCACCAGAGGGAGCCTCTGCTCAGAACTCATCTCAAGCCCATTCACAACAGTACCCCCCCCCTTGAGGAGGGGTCACCGAACCCTCATTTGAGCAACCAGGTCGGTCAGGATGAGTTCTATGATACGCACGGATGAGTCTCCTAGCATGGATGTCAGAAGCAAACACCCAAGAATTGTCTTCCTGACCATAACCTCTCCACTTAACCAAATACTGGAGTTTCCGTCTAGAAAAACGAGAATCTAATATTTTCTCAACCACATACTCCAGATTGCCCTCAACCAAAACAGGGTCAGGAGGCACAGCAGCAGGAACTGGCTCAACAAACCTCTTCAACAAGGACTTGTGGAACACGTTATGGATCTTAAATGTCCCTGGAAGAAGCAAACGAAAAGAAACAGGATTAAGAATCTCCATGATCTTATAAGGTCCAATGAACCTAGGTGTAAGGTTCTGTGTACATGTTCCTGAAACTCAGTTTGTTCGTCAGCCATTTTACTTTCTGTCTTGCTGCAGCTATCTTGCCCTCAGTCAAAATGGAGTTTCCAGCTTGCATGTTCCCGCCCTGATTCTCTCCTCTTGCTTCTTAAGCAGCCACAGCTGAGCAATCAGTGCTTCAGAATCTAGCCTGCAGTGAACCTGTGACCTGACTCCTAAAGCCTTGGATCTTGTACTCCAGCTATTCCTACTGAGGAACTCTGAAGCACTTGTGGACTCTGAACCCTGCTCTTTGAAAGACCCACGTTTGCATGGACTTACGGTAACAGAGAAGAAGATCCTGAACCTGTTGTGGAGAGTGATTGCTGAGCTTAGATTACTCTGGCCTGCTGTGTCTCCTGCTTCTGTGTCTGCAAACTGTGTGACTATTTTTGCCAACTTGTATGAAGTAATACAAGACTTTCTATATCAAACCTGTGTCTCATGTATTTTCATCGCACCCAAGCACAAGACGCTATATGAACTGTACTACATACATTACACTAGGCTTAAATTTAGGAGATGCTACTCTCATAGGAATATTTTTTGAGGACAACCAGACCAAGTCCCCTACTTTAAACCGAGGACCATCAGTCCTATGCCGGTTAGCAAACCGCTGGGCCCTCTCCTGAGAGAGGGACAACCTCTCCACTACTGGTCCCAAATCTGTTGCATACGCTCCACAACAGAGTCAACACCTGGACAGACAGAAGCCTCCGTCTGTCCTGAAGAAAATCGAGGGTGAAACCCAGAATTACAGAAAAATGGAGACATCAAAGTGGCAGAGCTAGCCCTATTATTAAGAGCAAACTCAGCCAAAGGCAAAAAAGAGACCCAGTCATCCTGATCAGCAGACACAAAGCATCTTAGATAAGTCTCCAATGTCTGGTTTGTTCTCTCAGTTTGACCATTGGTCTGAGGATGAAATGCCGAGGAGAAAGACAATTGAACACCCAGTTTAGAACAAAAAGTCCTCCAAAATCTGGAAACAAACTGGACTCCTCTGTCAGACACAATGTTCTCAGGAATGCCGTGTAAACGAACCACGTGCTGAAGGAACAACGGCACCAATTCAGAGGAGGAAGGCAACTTAGGCAATGGCACAAGATGTATCATCTTGGAAAACCTATCACAAATCACCCAGATGGCGGTCATTCTCTGAGAAACAGGAAGGTCGGAAATGAAATCCATAGAGATATGGGTCCATGGTCTCTTGGGCACAGGCAATGGCATCAACAAACCACTAGAGCGAGAGTAAGTCCCGCAGGACTGCACAAATTCCCTGACATCACGAGACAAGGTAGGCCACCAAAAGGACCGACTAACCAAGTCTCTGGTACCAAAAATTCCGGGATGCCCAGCCAACGCGGAACAATGAATCTCAGACATCACACTCTTTTTCCACTGGTCCGGGACAAACAATTTTCCAACAGGGCAGCGCTCGGGCCTATCCTCCTGACACCCCTCCAGAGCAAGTCTCAAATTGGGTGAGATGGCGGAAAGAACTACACCCTCTTTCAAAATAACAGAAGGATCAGATAACTCAGGAGAGTCCGTAAGGAAACTCCTCGAGAGGGCATCCGCCTTAACATTCTTAGTGCCAGGAAGAAAGGAAACCACAAAATTAAAACGTGTGAAAAACAAGGCCCACCTGGCCTGTCTAGGATTGAGTCGCTTGGCAGATTCCAGATAAACCAGATTCTTATGGTCCGTAAGGACCACCACCCGATGTTTGGCTCCCTCCAGCCAATGTCTCCACTCTTCAAAAGCCCACTTCATGGCCAATAACTCCCGATTACCCACGTCATAATTACGTTCAGTAGGAGAAAATTTTCGAGAGAAAAAGGCACAAGGGTTACTTTTAGAGGTCTCTGGATCTTTTTGGGACAAAACGGCACCTGCCCCAATTTCAGAGGCATCAACCTCCACCTGAAATGGCAGAGAAACATCAGGCTGCCGTAGAACAGGAGCAGAAGTGAATCTCTGCTTAAGTTCCTGAAATGCAGAGACTGCCTCAGGAGGCCAATTCACCACATCAGAACCCTTTTTGGTCAAATCAGTTAATGGTTTAACAATAACCGAGAAATTACCAATAAATTTACGATAAAAATTGGCAAAACCCAAAAATCTTTGAAGAGCCTTTAATGAAGTAGGTTGGACCCAATCACAGATGGCCTGAACCTTGACCGGGTCCATTTCAATAATAGATGGGGACAAAATGAATCCCAGAAATGAGATCCTCTGTACGCCAAAAAGACACTTTGATCCCTTCACAAACAGAGCATTCTCTCTCAAAATCTGGAATACAGTTCGAACATGTTTCACATGAGAGTCCCAGTCATTACAAAAAATCAAGATATCATCCAAATAAACAATCAGAAATTTATCCACAAAATCCCTGAAAATGTCATTCATGAAGGACTGGAAGACAGAAGGAGCATTAGTGAGCCCAAAGGGCATCACAAGGTACTCAAAATGCCCTCCGGGGTATTGATATTTCACAGTAATATTGTTCAAAAGACGATAATCAATACACGGCCTTAATGAACCATCCTTTTTGGCCACAAAGAAAAAACCGGCACCTAAGGGTGAAGAGGATGGTCTGATATGACCCTTCTCCAATGACTCCTTGATATAAGACCGCATAGCGTCATGTTCAGGTACAGACAAGTTAAAAAGGCGACCTTTAGGGAATTTACTACCAGGCACTAATTCAATAGCGCAGTCATAGCTCCTATGGGGAGGCAAGGATGCAGATTTACTTTCGCTAAACACATCAGAAAAATCAATCAAAAAGTCAGGAACATCCTGAGCCTGGGGGGAGGCAGAAAAAACAGGAGTGTTGGTATTAACACATTGGCAGCCCCAACTGGTTACAGACACAGATTTCCAATCCAAAACAGGATTATGAGACTGTAACCAAGGGAAACCCAGTACGATAATATCATGCAGATTATACAGAACCAAAAATTTGCAGCACTCTTGATGATCAGGTTCAACCCTCATTATCACCTGAGTAGAGAACTGAGGTTTATTCTCAGCCAAAGGGGTAGAATCGATCCCAGAAGGGGAATAGACTTCTGTAGGGGTATCAAGGGAAACCCACAACGTTTAGCAAAATCATAATCCATCAGGTTAATAGCTGCTCCAGAATCAACGAAAGCCTGAGCAGAAAATGAGGACAGAGAGCATATCAGAGTGACAGTTAGTAAAAACTTAGTCTGAACACTACCCAAGACAACTGAGCGTGCAAAACGTCTTCCCCGCTTAGGGCAGACTGAAATAGCATGAGAGGCATCACCACAGTAGAAACATAACCCATTGCGCTTTCGAAACTCATGACGCTGTGCCCCAGACACCACTCTATCACACTGCATGGATTCAGAAGCAGGTTCACAAGGCAACACTATTCCACGCATACTTCTCCGCTCACGCAAACGTCTGTCAATTTGAATCGCTAATGACATAGAATCATTGAGACCAGAGGGGACAGGGAATCCCACCATAACATCCTTTACATTATCTGACAGCCCCTTCCGAAAAAGGGCCGCCAAAGCGTCGTCATTCCACTTGGTCAGGACTGCCCACCTACGGAATCTCTGACAGTATAACTCAGCGTCATCAAGCCCCTGATTTAATGCCAACAAGGCTTTTTCAGCTTGATCAGTGACATTAGGCTCATCGTACAATAACCCCAAAGCCTGAAAAAATGCATCAACATCACTCAAAACAGGATCCCCAGGTGTCAGGGAAAAAGCCCAATCCTGAGGATCGCCGCGCAGGAGAGAGATGACAATTTGAACCTGCTGCGCTGCGTTTCCTGAGGACTTAGATTTTAAAGCAAAAAACAATTTACAATTATTTTTGAAATTCTGAAACTTAGCTCGATCCCCTAAAAACAAATCTGGCATGGGAATCCTAGGTTCCACAACAGGCAACCTAGCAAGATATGCAGCAATACTCCGAACCTCAGTGGCAAGCTGATCCACACGGCCAGACAACTGTGCAAACTCCATTGAGAGAAAAAATCCTCCCCAGCACCCAGAGATACAGAGGGAAAAAAAAAAAAAAAATGCAACAAACAGAAAAATATCTCTGACAACTCTGACAACCGTTTTTTCTTTCACAATATTTTTCCCTTCTGTGAGTACCATACAATTTTAAATTTAGGCCGGTGATACTGTTATGATTCGGTAGCTGAGGAGTGCAGGCAAAAAGGCAATACACCAGAGCAGTTGGAATCTATGAGATTGCAGTACCCTGACTGACCACCACAACTAGAGGCAGCCGTGGAGCGTTCCTACGTTGGTCCTAGACGCCTCGTCACAGCCTGAGAAACTAACTACACCTAAAGATAGAAATAGGAAAGCTATCTGCCCCGGAGCAGAACCCAAAGATAATAGCAAGCCCCCAAACATGTAATGGCGGTTAGAGAAGACGAAATACTGACACAGACAGAAAATAGTATGAGCAAACGTTGGGGCCCAAACTAACTAAATAGAAAAGGATAGGAAGGGTACTTACTGCAATCCAAAAAAAACCCTGAAAGCACCAACTCTACTAATTTCAAAAACACCTGAGATCACACGACCTCTACCACCTAAATAAGTTCTCTGGTGTAACAAAATCAAAACAGCAGCCACTGAAAAAACTGGAAAAAGCAAAAGTACAAACATCAGTGGCTGAACTAAACTGAGAGGGCAAAAGCCCCCTGAGGGGACCCAGAAGGCCCCCACAGAAGTGCAGGACAAAATGCAAAAATTAAGCACAGAAACAAAAAGAAGAAAATGTCTTATCTGTTAGCAGGAGATGCAGACACGACACAGCAGGCTACAAGGGAAACAGGAATCAAGGATTGAGACCCGAACAACTGATCACCGGCAACCCTGATGGGAAGGTGACTCCCTTATATAAGACCAGTCAGTAACACCTGATTCCCAGTCCTCACAATCTTCACTGAACAGACCAGTACCGCTTGTAACCACCAGAGGGAGCCTCTGCTCAGAACTCATCTCAAGCCCATTCACAACAGTCAACACTGTAGATATTGAGTCTTAATAGTATGTAAACAGATAGCAGACACCGTCTTTCATTTACAGAGCCCCTGTGGTTCCAAAAAAGCAAAAACCCCATAAGTCACCCCATTTTTGAAACTAGACTCATCAAGGAATTCTCCTAGGGGTCTGTTGAGCATTTTGAACCCATAGGTGCTTCACAAAACCTTTTAAAATGTGGATGTGACAACAAAAATTAAGTTTTTTCTTCTAAAATGTTGCTTTAGCCCCACATTTGTAATTTTCACAGTGGATAACATTAGAAAACAAACGTATCGCTGAGTTCAGAAACGCCCTATCTATCAAAATATAAAGTAAATTAATCTGATCGGTAAATGGTGTCATGAGAAAAGTAATCGAAATGCCAGAATTATGGTCAGCTCAGTGCACAGAAAATAAGCCCTCGCCCAGCACCAGAGCAAGAAAAATGGAGACGCTATGGGTCTTGGAATATGGTGACATAAGTGAATTTTTTCTTGCAAATTTCTGAT
Source organism: Oophaga sylvatica (assembly GCA_033576555.1). Classification (NCBI taxonomy): domain Eukaryota; kingdom Metazoa; phylum Chordata; class Amphibia; order Anura; family Dendrobatidae; genus Oophaga; species Oophaga sylvatica. The sequence goes on along the minus strand of JARQOD010000002.1, from coordinate 445,071,353 downwards.
TTTTTTTCACCATTTAAATAAAAAAGAACCTAGACATGTTTGATATCTGTATACTCATCCTGACCTGGGGAATCATATTGGCAGGTCAGTCTTAATATTTAATGAACATGGTAAATAAATAAACTAAAAAACTATGGTGGAATTGCACTTTTTTTTTCACAGCACATGGAATTTTTTTCCTGTATGCTATATGGTAACATGAATGGTGTCTTTCAAAAGTACAACTCGTTCCACAGAAAAAAAAAGTCCTCATAGTACTATGTTGGCAGAAAAATAAAAAAGTTATGGCTCTGGGAAGAAGGAAACAAAAGTGCAAAAAACGGAAAATCGCAAGGTCATGAAGGGGCTAAGGGTCTGTGCACACGTTGCGGATTCTGCTGCGGATATGCAGCGGATTTGGCCGATCCGCAGCAGTTTCTGCTGCGTTGTACAGTACAATTATAAACTATGAAAAAAAAAAAAACGCTGTGCACATGCTGAGGATTTTTCTGTAAATTCTCTGTGCGGAATACGCAGCGGTTTTACACCTGCTCCATTATAGAAATCTGCAGGTGTAAAACCACTGGGGAAATCCGCAGAAAATCCGCAGATAAAAGACAGGATGTTTTACCTGCGGATTTAGCAAAATCCGCGTGTAAAAATCCGCAAGTGAATCCGGAACGTGTGCACATACCCTAATAGAACCCCCTTGAAGTGTACAGAAATCAGTGCACAAAATAACACATAAAAGTATATTTAATAAATACCCAGATGCTTGTGCAGAAAATCTAGTGTAGCAGCAATGTGGATCTTCAGACAATGATGTGGATTTATTGTTCCTTGTTGGCCTGCAATCTTATTTGCCAGGTAACCAGTCATGAAGGCTAAATCAGTTTGGCCTTCATGGACACAGCCCCTAATAAAACAGTAAATAGCTTAATCAGTTTTTTACAAACAGACAATGATATTTTTCTGACCCTTAAAAGACAGATCTTTATTAAAGAGCAATTTCCATTGTAGGCTTTATGGGGATTCAGGGGTTGGCCATATTGTCTCATATTCTGTCCATAAAAATGGCTACTGATGGAGGAGCAGTGATCAGACCAGTCCATCAGCCTCCTCCAAAAGTAGAATCTCACATGGGAAAGATACTTTTCTATTGGACTGGTCTGGTCACGTGCTCCTCCAGCAGCCATTTTATGGACAGAAATTCCTGTCATTTGTGAGGAAATGTAGACCAATGTTATCTATGATACATGATAAACAGAAAAGAGAAAAGATCTGATTTAGGTAAAACCTCCAAAGTTTATTAAAAATGTTCATAAAATATATAAAAGAAAATATCAAAACAAGGATACTTCAATAGAACCTGACCACTTCTGCAGAAAGATATATTGCTGGACCCAGTGAGATATATACAAGATCACAGAGATGTATACATAATATATTGCTAGTGCAGAAAAAATTGTATATACTATGTTTCCACCTCTTATTTCACATTTTACTATATCATGTAATTTGTTACTAAACCCACTTCTCTCCTAAATCAATAGGTAATGATTAGTGATGAGCGAGTAAGCTCGGGTGATCTCCAAGTATTTGGAAGTGCTCAGAGATTTAGTTTCTGTTGCCACAGCTGCATGAATACAATCCACCCGTGACTATTAACTAGTTAAATGCCGCTATCAAACACTGACAGCGGCATTTAAATGGCACTTCCGGCCATCAGGATGGAAATGCGCTCACCGGTGACGCGCGTCACGTGATCGCAAGTCACCGATGCGTCAGCATGATAACCAGAAGTCTCCTGGAGACCTCTATGGTTGTCAGTGCCTCCTTGCTGTGACCGCCACCCAGTGGTCGGCGGTCACAGCAAGTGAGTAATTCTGCTACATAGCGGCGATCTGCTCATCGCCTCTATATAGCAGAGGCGATCGAGTTGTGCCAGCTTCTAGTCTCATATGGACACTATTGAAGCATGGCAAAAGTGAAAAAAAAATGTGTTTAAAAATATATATATAAAAAAAAATTAAGTTTAAATAACCCCCTTTCGCCCCATTCAAAATAAAACAATTAAAAAAAATGAAACATACATATATTAGGTATCGCCGAGTTTAGAATCACCTGATCTATCAATATAAAAAAAGGATTAACCCGATAAACAGTGTAGCGAGAAAAAAATTCAAAACTCCAGACTTACGGGCGATCAAAAGATTATATCTGCACCAAAATGGTATCACTAAAAACGTCAGCTCGGCAAGCAAAAAATACGCCCTCACCCGACCCGAGATAACAAAAAATGGAGACACTATGGGTATTTGAAAATGGCACAATTTTTTTTTTTTAGCACAGTTTGGAAATTTTTTCTCCTCGGATCGGAGCGTGCGGCTGCTTGTATTTCTATGCAGCCGGAGACTCTTGGAGCAAGGCCTGGTCTCAAGGAGGGCAGCAAAGAAACCACTTCTCTCCAGAAAAAACATCATGGACAGACTGATATTGTGCAAAAGGTACAGGCAGTGGACTGCTGAGGACTGGGGTAAAGTTATTTTCTCTGATGAATCCCCTTTTCGATTGTTTGGGACATCAGGAAAACGTCTCATTCGGAGAAGACAAGGTGAGCGCTACCACCAGTCTTGTCTCATGCCAACTGGTAAGCATCCTGAAACCATTCATGTGTGGGGTTGCTTCTCAGCCAAGGAATCGGCTCTCTCACAGTCTTGCCTAAAAACACAGCCATGAATAAAGAATGGTACCAGAATGTCCTCCAAGAGCAACTTCTCCCAACCCTCCAAGAGCAGTTTTGGCGATCAACAATGCCTTTTCCAGCATGATGGAGCACCTTGCCATAAAGCAAAGGTGAATAACTAAATGGCTCAGGGAACAAAACATAGAGATTTTTGGGTCCATGGCCTGGAAACTCCCAGATCTTAATCCCATTGAGAACTTGTGGTCCAATCATCAAGAGACGGGTGGACAACAAAAACCTAAAATTTCTGAAAAAAATGAAAGCATTGATTGTGCAAGAATGGACTGCTATCAGTCAGGATTTGGTCCAAAGTTGATTGAGAGCATGCCAGGGAGAAATTGCAGAGGTCCTGAAGAAGAAGGGTCAACACTGCAAATATTGACTTGCTGCATTAACTCATTCTAACTGTCAATATATAAGCTTTTGTTACTCATATGTTTGCAATTATTTTCTGTCTGTGATAAAAACATCTGTCAAACACACACATAAAAACCAGAGGGCAGCAGATCATGTGAAATATAATATTTGTGTCATTCTCAAAAACTTTTGGCCATGACTGTACATAGGTCATCATGGACAGAAATGTTTATTTCGCTTTGTGCTGTAATGTAATTACAAGTCTATAATGTTACCCATTAAATAATACCAATATTTGTGGAATATTATTTTACATCAGGTCAAATTCATCCCATATTTAAAAACACACTAGAATCTAGGGTAGTAAACGCCATTTAATGCGAACCTGTCACTTGATTTATGCTTCCACAAACAATGGGCAGCATGAATCAGAGACTGGCTGCATGAATGTAGCCAGGTACGTTCTTCTGTGAAACTCTCCTGCTTTCAGAGAAAACAGTTTGAGAGTCATCCAGGGACTACATAAGGAAGAGACCTGGACTAGTCTGACCACGTCAGTTTCTTCCGGCAGGTGTCTGACAGGCCTCTCTCTATGTTCATACATGAGAGAGATCTGTCAATCGCCAACAGTCCCTTGTGCTGCAATACCAGCTATGTCCCAACAAGGCATGGACTTGACAAGGCTAAGGTGACTTGTGGCTCTAACAACAAGTCTGTTCATATCAGGCCAGCACCAGGAATAGCTGATCGTTGGGAGTACTTGGTGTCGCACACCCACTTGGTCTGATATTGATTACCTATCCAAAGGATGGACCAACAATATAGATGTACTGGAGTGGCTTTGTTTCCAGCACGTCTCACAGACTCTTGATTTGACTAAGATCTTGGAATTTGGAGGTCAAATCAATTTGAATGGATTTATGGAGATGTTCTGACCAGTTGACTAGCCATCACAATTTGATCCTTGCCAAAGTTGCTCAATTCTTATAATTTCTATTTTTCCATGCTTACAACACATTATTGCAAGTAAACTGTCCTTTTCCATTGCTACCCAATTTATCCAACCATTGACTGGAGACATTGTAACAAGATGCTAACATTGCCTCAGCTCTTTTGTCATGGTTTTGCCAATTCAAAAAGCTTTCGGGAGTCCTGGAGTCCCCAAAGTTGACCAAGAAAGGACAATTGACTAACCAGTGCCTTGATTATGGGCACCCAAGTGTTATGATTTGGTAGCTGAGGAGAGCAAGCAAAAACGGGCAATACACCAGAGAGGTTGGAATCTACTGGATTGCAGTACCCTGACTAACCACCACACTAAAGGCAGCCGTGGAGCGTACCTACGTTGGTCCTAACGCCTCGTCACAGCCTAGAGGCTAACTACACCTAAAGATAGAAAGGGGGAAAGCTATCTGCCCCGAGCAGATCCCCAAAGAACATAGGAAAGCCCCCAAACATTAATGGCGGTTAGACAAAGAGGAAATACAGACACAGACAAAAAAATAGTATGAGCAAACGTTGGGGCCCAATCTTCCTAGAAAGAAAAGGATAGGAAGGACACTTACTGCAATCCAAAAAACCCCTAAAAAAATACCAACTCTACTAATTGCAAAAAAACCTGAGATCACACGACCTCTACCACCTAAATTAGTTCTCTGGTGTAACAAAACTAAGCCGCAGCCACTGAAAAAAACTGGAAAAGGCAAATGAACAAATAACAGTGGCTAAGATAAACTGAGAGGGAGCACAAGCCCCCGGAGGGGACCTGGCTGACCTCCAAGAAGTGGCAGGAAAAAAATGCAAAAAGCAAGCACAAAAATAAAAGCAGAAAATATCTTATCTGTTTGCAGAAGATGCAGGCAAGACTCGGCACAGCTTCCATGTGAACCAGGAACCCAAGTTGAGACAAGAACAATTGATCACCGGCAAACCCTGATGGGAGGGAACCTCCCTTATATAAGACCAGTCTGTAACTCCTGATTGCCAATCTTCACAATTTTCATTGAATGGTTCAGTACTGTTTTGTAACAAACCAGAGGAGCTTCTGCTCAAATTCATTTCTAACACATTCACAACATTACCCCCCCTTGAGGAGGGGTCACCGAACCCTCATTTGGGCAACTAGTCGGTCAAGATGAGCTCTATGATACGCACGGATCAGTCTCCTAGCATGGATGTCTGAAGCAAACACCCAAGAATTGTCCTCCTGGGCCTAACCTCTCCACTTAACCAAATACTGGAGTTTCCGTCTAGAAAAACGGAGAATCCAATATTTTCCTCAACCACATACTCCAGATTGCCCTCAACCAAAACGGGTCAGGAGGCGCAGCCATAGGAACCACTGGCTCGACAAACCTCTTCAATAAGGACTTTGGAACCGTTAAAGGATCTTAAATGTCCCGGGGAAAAAGTAAACAAAGGAAACAAATTTAGAACTCCATAATCTTATAAGGTCCAATGAACCTAGGCTTAAACTTAGAATCAAAATTAAAAGGATTTTTCTTAGGAAACCAGCCAAGTCCCCCCCCTTCAAACCGAGGACCATCATCCCTATGCCGGTTGGCAAACCGCTGGGGGGCCCTTTTTTGCAGAAAAAATGGAGACATCAAAGGGAGAGCTAGACCTTTATTAAGAGAAAATCACCAAAGGCAAAAAAGAGACCCAGCATTTGATCAGAAAACACAAAGCATCTCAAAATAATCTCCAATGTCTGGTTTTTTTCTCTCATTTTTCCATTGGTCTGAATGAAAAGCCGAGGAAAAGAAATTGAACACCAAGTTTAGAACAAAAAGTCCTCCAAAATCTGGAAACAAATGGGACTCCTCTGTCAGACACAATGTTTCTCAGGAATGCCGTGAAACCGAACCCCCGTGTGAAGGAACAAAGGCACCAATTCGGGGAGGAAGGCAACCCTTTGGTAATGGCACAAGATGTATCATTTTGGAAAAACCAACACAAATCACCCAGATAACGGGCCATTCTCTGAGAAAGATGGAGGTCGGAAATGAAAACCATAGAGATTTGGGGTCCATGGTCCTTGGCACGGCAATGGAAACAACAAACCCAAAGTGGAAGCAAGGTTGGAGCGAGAGCAAGTCCCGCAGGACTGCACAAAAATTCCCCACGTCCAGAAAAAGTAGGCCAAACCCAAAAGGACCGACTAACCAAGTCTATGGTACAAAAATTGGGATGACCGGCCAACGCGGAACAATTGAATCTCAGACAAACACACTCTTTTTCCACCGGTCTGGGACAAACAATTTCCAATAGGGCACGCTCGGGTTTTCCTCCTGACACCCTTCCAGAGCCAGTCTCAAATTGGGCGAGAGGCGGAAAGAACTAACCCCCTCCTTTCAAAATAACAGCAGGATCGAAACTCGGAAAAGGACCGCAAGGAAACTCCTCGAGAGGGCATCCGCCTTAACATTCTTAGTGCCAGGAAAAAGGAAACCACAAAATTAAAACTTTGTGAAAAACAAGGCCCACCTGGCCTGTCTAGGTTTAAGTGCTTGGCTGATTCCAGTTAACCAGATTATTATGGCCCCGTGGGGGACCCACCTATTTTGGCACCTCCAGCCTTTGTCTCCACTCTTAAAAAGCCCACTTCATGGCCAATAACTCCCGTTTTACCCACGTCATAATTCGGTTCAGTTGGGGAAAATTTTGAGAGAAAAAGGCAAAAGGGTTTTTACTTTTAGAGGTTTTCTGGATTTTTCTTTGGACAAAACGGAAACCTCCCCCCATTTCGAGCTTTAAACCCCTTTTCCACCCCCCCCCCCCCGGGAAATGGCAAAGAAACACAGGCTGCCGAAAGAACGGGAGCAGAAGTGAATCTTCTTAAGTTCCTGAAATGCAAGATTTGGCCTAAGGAGGCCAATTCACCACATCAAGAACCCTTTTTGGTCAATCAGTCAATGGTTTTACATAACAGGAAATTCCAATAAATTTACGATAAAAATTGGCAAAACCCAAGAATCTTTTGAAAGGGCCCTTTTTTGAAGTAGGTTGGACCCAATCACAGATGGCCTAAAACCTTGACCGGCTAATTTCAATAAAAGATGGGGACAAAATGAATCCCAAGAAATGAGTCTTCTGTACCCCCAAAAAGACACTTTGATCCCTTCCAAAAGACATTCTCTCTCAAAAATTTCTAAAAACCATGCCAAAACATGTTCACATGAAATCCCAGTCATTGGAAAAAAATCAAAAATATCCCAAAAAACAATCAAAAAATTTATCCACAAAATCCCTGAAAATGTCATTAATGAAGGATGGAAGCGGAAAGGGCATTATTGAGCCCAAAGGGCATCACTAAGTTACTCAAAATGCCCCTCTGTGGTATTAAATCCGTCTTCCAATTCATCCCCGTTTTAATGCGAATAAGGTTATAGGGCCCCCCTGAGGTCAAGCTTGGTAAACCAATTTGCATTTTTTCCACCCTGGAAAACAGGTCAAAAATCAAGGTTAATGGATATTGATTTTTCACAGTATATTTTTTTCAAGAGACGAAAATTCAATCCCACGCCTTAATGAAACCATCCTTTTTGGCCACAAGAAAAAAACCGGCACCCAAGGGTGAAGAGGATGGTCTGAAAAGCCCCCTTCTCCAATGTTTCCTTTTTTGATAAAGACCCGCATAGCGTCATGTTCAGGTACAGAAAAATTAAAAAGGCGTTTTGGGAATTTACTACCAGGCACTAATTCAATAGCGCAGTCATGCTCGTTTTGGGGGGGGGGAAGGATGCAGATTTACTTTCGTAAAAACATCCCGAAAAATCAGTGAAAAATCGGGAACTCTGACCTGGGGAAGCAAAAAAAACAGGAGTGCTGGCACCAACACATTGGCAGCCACCAACTGGTTACAGACACAGATTTTCCAACCCAAAACAGATTTGAGACTGTAACCAAAAGGGGAAACCTTTGTACAAAATGTCATGGAAAAAATGCACCAAAAATTTGCACCCCTCCTGATGATCAGGTTAACCCTCATTACCCCCTGAGTAAGAACTGGGTTTATTTTCCAGCCAAAGGGTAGAATCAATCCCCAGTAGGGAAGAACTTCCGAGGGGTATCAAGGGAAACCCACAATTTAGCAAAATCAAAATCCTTCAGGTTAATAGCTGCTCCCGAATCAACAAAAGCCTGAGCAGAAAAGTGGCAGGGAGCAAATCAGGGAAACAGTCAACAGAAATTTAGTCTGACACTACCCCAAGGGCAACTGAGCATGCAAAACGTCTTCCCCGCTTAGGGCAGACTGAAATGTTTAGGCGGGCCCCCACAGTAGAAAACATAACCCAAATTTCGTTTTCGAAACCATACGCTTTTTGGGCCCCCGAAGCCACTCTATCACACGATGGGTTCAGAAGTGGTCACAAGGCAACACCCTAAGCCAAACCTCTACGCTCACGCAAAACGTCTGTCAATTTGAATCGCTAATGGGCTAGAACATTGAGACCAGAGGGGCAGGAAACCCCCATAACATCTTTTACATTCTCTACGACCCTTCCCCAAAAAGGGTGCCAAAGCATCACATTCCATTTGGTAGGAACTCCCACTTTCGAATTTCTGACAGTATAATCACGTCCTCAACCCCTGTTTAATTTCCAACAAGTTTTTTTTCAGCTTGTCATTTACATTTGGTTCATCGTACAATAACCCCAGAGCCAGAAAAAATGAACAACATTACTCAAAACAGGGTCCCCCCAGGTGTCAGGGAAAAAAGCCAATCCTGAGGATTGCCGGCAGGAGAGAGATGACAATTTGAACCGCTGGGGCTGAGTTCCCTGAACTTAGGTTTTAGGCAAAAAACAACTTACCGTTTTTTTTTTGAAATTCAAAATTTTAAACTTTTGATCCCCCAAAAACAAATCGGCATGGGGATCCTAGGTTCCCAACCGGCAACCCTTTCAAAATAGGTAGAAAAACTCCGAACTTCCCGTGGCAAGCTGTCCACACCGGCCAGACAACTGTTTCAAACTCCATTAGAGGGAAAAAAAAAAAAAAAAACCCCAGCACCCAGAGAAACGGGAAAAAAAAATCAACAAACAGAAAAAAAAAAAAAATCTCTGCAATCTGACTTTTTTTTTTTTTTTCCACAAATATTTTTCCTTCTGTGAGTACCATATAATTTTCCGCTTGGCCGGTGACAATGTTTTGATTTGGTAGCTGAGGAGAGCAGGCAAAAACAGCAATACACCAGAGAGGTTGGAAATCTACTGGATTGCAGTACCCTGACTAACCACCACAACTAAAGGCAGCCGTGGAGCGTACCTACGTTGGTCCTAGACGCCCTCGTCACAGCCTGAGAGGCTAACTACACCTAAAGATAGAAAGAGGAAAGCTATCTGCCCCGGAGCAGATCCCCAAAGAACATAGGAAGCCCCCAAACATGTAATGGCGGTTTAGACAAGAGGAAATACAGACACAGACAGAAAATAGTATGAGCAAACGTGGGGCCCAATCTTCCTAGAAAGAAAAGGATAGGAAGGACACTTACTGCAATCCAAAAAACCCTAAAAAAATACCAACTCTACTAATTGCAAAAACACCTGAGATCACACGACCTCTACACCTAAATTAGTTCTCTGGTGTAACAAAACTAAGCCGCAGCCACTGAAAAAACTGGAAAAGGCAAATGAACAAATAACAGTGGCTCAATAAACTGAGAGGAGCACAAGCCCCCGGAGGGGACCTGGCTGACCTCCACAGAAGTGCAGGAAAAAATGCAAAAAGCAAGCACAAAAATAAAAGCAGAAAATATCTTATCTGTTAGCAGAAGATGCAGGCAAGACTCAGCAAGCTTCCATGTGAACCAGAAACCAAAGTTGAGACAAGAACAATTGATCACCGGCAACCCTGATGGGAGGGAACCTCCCTTATATAAGACCAGTCTGTAACTCCTGATTGCCAATCTTCACAATCTTCATTGAATTGTTCAGTATGTTTGTAACCACCAGAGGATATCTGCTCAGAATTCATTTCTAACACATTCACAACACCAAGACTCACTGATCTGTGTGGGGAATTATGTCTAGTATGATCACACAGAAAAGCAACTAAAGTCCAAATTGTTGAAAAAGGTGTGAGGGCAAACAGTGCATCACAACTTGTGGCATATGAGGCAGCAAAGTACAAAATATCAGGCATGTAGTTTTAGCATTGTGGCTAATCGGTGTATATACACTCTACTGTGTCTTACATATGCAAATATACAAACAGCGTACATTTGTGCTGTGCCTTTTCACAAATGCTATCTTTGCTAGGCTGTCAAATATGCTTCTAAATTATTTATAGAAATGTGCACTCTGTAGCTTCTGATGGAAAGAAATAATCCACAGACTTGACGTGTTTGGGAATGTGTGGTGCAGATTTCTTTTCTTTAGGAATCACTGCTGTATCTGGTTACAACAACAATCCAGTGGGTTATGGAACCTGTCAAACATCATTTATTATGTAAACCAGACAATAACATACATTTAGGTACAGAAATATTTGGACAGTGACCGAATCTTCGTGATTTTGGTTCTGCGTGCCACTATTTTTGATTAAAAATGAGACAACTGAAATGCAATTGAAATGTAACTTTCATGTTTAATTTAAGGGCTTAAAAAAAATATCCTGTGAAATGTTTAGGAATTGCAATTATTTTTCTACAACTCATCCTGATTTCAGGGTCTCAAAAATAATTAGACAAATTAACTTTAAATAAATAAAGTGTTCATTTTAACACTTTGCAGAGAATCCTTTGCAGGCAATAACTACCTGAAGTCTGGAAGCCATGAACGTCACCAAATGCTGGGTTTTCTCCTTTATGATGCTTTGCCAGACCTCTACTACAGCTGGCTTCAGTTATTGCTTGTTTTGTGGGTCTTTCTGAGTTAAGTTTTGTCTTAAATATGTAAAATTTATGCTTGATGGAGGTTGTTATCTGGAGATTGATTTGGCCATTGCATAATATTCCACTTCTTTCCTTAAAAAACTTCTGGGTTGCTTTCATAGTAAGTTTTAGGTCATTGTCCACCTGCACCTTTGAAGCACCATCAAATCAACCTTGCTCTATTTGTTTAAACCTGAGCAAAAAGGATCGCCCTGTACACCTCAGAATTTTTCCGATGTTTCTGTCTTCAGTTACATCATCAATAAACACCAGTGACCAAGTGCCATTAGAAGCCATGCATGCACATGCCATCACAATGCCTCCACCATGTTTTTCAGAGGATGTGGTATACTTTGGATTATAACCTGTTTCAAGCCTTCTACATACTTTCTTCTTACCATCATTATGGTACAGGTTGTTCTTAGTTTCCTCTGTCCAAAGAATGCTTTCCCAGAACTAGGCTGGCTTCTTTAAATGTTTTTCGACAAAGTCTAATATGGCCTTTCTATTTTTAAGGCTGATTAATGGTTTGCACCATGTGGTGAACCCTCTGCATTTGCTCTTACAAATTCATCTTTATGGTAGACTTAGTGTAACGCCGCTGTGTTTGTACTCTGTTTACCCGGCGTTACTCTGCATATCTCTGCTTTAAACCTTCGCTCCTTCCCTCTAATGAGCTGGAATGCTGTTGTCAGTTACCTGTATGGATGCTGCTCAGTTCCCGGCTCCGCCGTACATGCGTGTCTCCGCTGCGCAGCATGACCACCTGCATGTGCGGTCCCCGGCTACCGCTGTGGAAGCTACCCGCGGGTTGCAAGGTCCTCTGCAGTTGTACATGACTTACCATGTGTGTTCAGGCTTGCAGCCGTTGCCAGGTGTCCTTTGCTATGCTGATTGTGTCTGGCTGTGCTTAGGGCCACACCTCCCCTGCTTTTATGAGAATGGGTGTGTGCTAGAATTGCTGCTCCATCCTATCGCTGTGAGGCAGCTCCTGTAACGGGTCTGGGAGGCGGAACCTCTGAGCTACTATACAAAGGGGCGGACCTTGTAAGAGAGCGGGTGGCGACCAGGGTGGACGGGCAGGTAGTAACAGCAGATAACCGGGGTAGTCTCTGGATGAACGGGCAGGAAGTCGCGGCAAGTGACCGAGGCAGTCTCTGGATGAGTGGGCAGGAGGTCACGGCAAGTGACCGGGGCAGTCTCTGGACGAGTGGGCAGGAGGTCACGGCAAGTGACCGGGGCAGTCTCTGGATGAGTGGGCTGGAGGTCACGGCAAGTGACCGGGGCAGTCTCTGGAAGAAGGTAGATACGACCTGTGATGGCTGAGCCTCCAGGTAGGCTAGCAGGAAGATAGAAGATGAGCGCTCCCAGGTGAGCGAGCGAGAGTCACTGGAATAGCAGAAGATCATGGTACGTGACGGCAGAGCCTCCAGGTAGGCTAGCAGGCAGGTAACAGATGAGCGCTCCCAGGTGTGCTAGCAGGCAGGTAACAGATGAGCGCTCCCAGATGAGCGGGCGAGAGTCACTGGAATAGCAGAAGATCACGGTACGTGACGGCAGAGCCTCCAGGTAGGCTAGCAGGCAGGTAACAGATGAGCGCTCCCAGGTGTGCTAGCAAGCAGGTAACAGATGAGCGCTCCCCAGGTGAGCGGGCGAGAGTCACTGGAATAGCAGAAGATCACGGTACGTGACGGCAGAGCCTCCAGGTAGGCCAGCAGGCAGGTAACAGATGAGCGCTCCCAGGTGAGCTAGCAGGCAGGTGACAGCAACCTGGCAGGAATCAGACAGGTATCTGGCAAGGACCCTGAGGACTGAAGCAGAGTAGTGAACAGTGCAACAACATTGCTCGGGCACCTCCATTTTGGAGGAGGGGCCTTATATAAGGTGAAGTCCTCCGGCCATTGGCCGGGGACTCCTTAGGACGACGCGCGCGGCCCCTTTAAGAGGGAGGGCAGCGCCCGCGCGCGCGCCCTAAGCACAGTGGCAGGAAAGGAGCGTGCGCCGCCAGCAGAGCGGCAGGAGGACGCCGGACCTGGAGCAGAGGGGTGAGGGGAACAGCGTCCCTGCCTGGCAGAGGGCAGGGACGCCGACGCCGGCGCTACAGTACCCCCCTTTAGGCCCCCCCTTTTTTAGGCCAGAAAGAAATTTAGCTAGGATGAGAGGGGCATGGATGTTCTCCCGAGGCTCCCATGTTCTCTCCTCAGGACCAAACCCCTTCCAATCCACCAAAAAATAGGTCTTCCTTCTTACCCTTTTGGTGGCCAAAATGTTCTCTACCTCAAATTCGTTTTCAGCTGAAACCGGAGCAGGAGGCGTACCTGTAGACTTGGAAAAAGAATTAAGTACCACCGGTTTGAGGAGAGATACATGGAAGGAGTTAGGGATCCGCAAGTTGGCCGGAAGTTTCAATTTATAGGCCACTGGGTTGATCTGACTGATGACCTCCAAAGGACCGATGAATCGAGGCCCTAACTTATAGGAAGGAATCTTGAGCCGGACATACTTGGACGAGAGCCAGACCTTATCCCCAGGACAGAATTGCGGAGGATCCAGATGTTTTTTGTCAGCATGTCTTTTCATACGCTCGGATGACAGAAGGAGTGCGGACCGGGTACTCTCCCATATGGAGAAAAATTTGTTAACAAGAGATTCCGCAGCCGGATTGTCCACTGAGATGGAGACGGGAAATGGGATCCGAGGATGCTGACCGAAGACTACAAAAAACGGGGATTTGGAGGAAGATTCGCTCTCGTGATTGTTGTAAGAAAATTCGGCCCATGGCAGGAGATCCACCCAGTCAGAATGGTGGACATTAACGAAGTGCTGGAGGTAACTGGTCAGGATCTGACTGACCCCGCTCCACTTGACCATTGGACTGTGGGTGGTAGGCGGAGGAGAAGTCCAAGGTGATGTCTAGCAATTTACAAGTGGCTCTCCAGAAACGTGAGGTGAACTGTATCCCTCGATCTGACACGATATGGCGGGGCAGGCCATGAAGACGGAAGATGTGGCGGATAAAGTCTTTAGCCAGCTTGGGTGCAGACGGGAGGCCTGGCAGGGGAATAAAGTGAGCCATCTTGGAAAAGTGAGCCATCTTGGAAAAGCGGTCAACGACCACCCAAATGACCGTACAACCGGCAGAAACGGGGAGGTCCGTTATGAAGTCCATGGCTATATGCTGCCAGGGAGCAGCGGGTACAGGAAGCGAAGGAGGCGACCGGCAGGCAGGTGTCTCGGAACCTTGTTGCGGCCACATGAGGCACAGGCAGAAACAAAGTCTATTACGTCCTTGTGCAGGGTAGGCCACCAGTAATGCCGAGTAATTAGCTGGAGGGTCTTTTTTTGACCGGCGTGGCCAGCTAATTTAGACGAATGACCCCAGTGTAGGATTCTCTCCCGATCGGGTACCGATACAAACGTCTTACCGGGAGGGAGACGATTTAGACTCACGGGAGACACCTGCATTACTCTGGCGGGATCGATGATATGTTTAGGTTCCTCCTCGAGATCCGACACCAGGAAGGATCGGGACAAGGCGTCCGCCTTGATGTTCTTGTCTGCCGGGCGAAAATGTAGAACAAAATCAAAACGAGCAAAAAACAAGGACCACCGGGCCTGGCGCGGGTTAAGTCTCTGGGCATGCTGGAGGTAAGCCAAGTTTTTGTGGTCAGTGTAAATAATTACCGGATGAAGAGCCCCTCGAGTAGGTAACGCCACTCCTCCAATGCCAGCTTGATGGCCAATAACTCTCGGTCTCCTATGGAATAATTGCGCTCAGAAGAGGAGAAGAGTTTGGAGAAGAAGCCACAAGTTACCATCCTCCCGGAAGATTATTTTTGAGTAAGTACCGCTCCGGCTCCAGAGGAGGAAGCGTCAACCTCCATGAAGAACTGCTTGTTGCCGTCCGGGCGATGCAGCACCGGGGCGGAAGAGAAGGCCTGCTTTAAGGAAAGAAAGGCCTCCTCTGCTTCGGGCGTCCACTCTTTGGGGTTAATACCCTTACGGGTAAGTGCGGAAATTGGGCCAGTCCGGGAAGAGAAGTGCGGTATGAAGAGGCGGTAGTAGTTGGCGAAGCCCAGGAACCGCTGAATGGCCTTCAATCCCTCCGGTCGGGGCCATTTCTCGATGGCCGACAGTTTCTCTGGATCCATTCGTAAGGCCGGTCTGAGAAATAACGTAGCCCAAAAACGGCAGCGAGGTCTGCTCAAAGAGGCATTTCTCAAATTTAGCGAAGAGGTGATTCTGCCTGAGCCTGAGCAGAACCTGACAAACGTCCCTCCGGTGAGTCTGGAGATCCGGAGAGAAGACCAAGATGTCGTCCAGGTACACCACTACGCAGGAGTAGAGAAGGTCCCGGAAGATGTCATTGACCAACTCTTGAAAGACGGCAGGAGCATTACAGAGACCAAAGGGCATCACTAGATATTCATAGTGGCCGTCCCGGGTGTTAAATGCAGTCTTCCATTCATCCCCTTGACGGATACGGACCAGGTTGTACGCCCCACGGAGATCCAGTTTGGTGAATATTCTAGCCCCCCTCAAACGATCAAATAATTCTGGAATGAGCGGAAGGGGGTACTTATTCTTCACCGTGATCTGGTTAAGACCTCTATAGTCTATACAGGGGCGGAGAGAGCCGTCCTTCTTTTTTACGAAAAAGAAGCCTGCTCCTGCCGGGGAGGTAGATTTCCGGATGAATCCCCTGGCCAAATTCTCCTCGATATATTCGGACATCGACCGGGTCTCAGCAGCGGATAATGGGTAAATACGCCCACGGGGAGGCGTAGTACCAGGTAACAGGTCGATAGGACAATCGTATGGTCTGTGAGGAGGTAATGTCTCTGCCTCTTTTTTATTAAAGACATCAGCAAATGACCAATAGGGAATCGGAAGTCCAGGTAGATTAGTTGGGGTAGGAGAAGGACAGACAGGATGAACAGGAACCAAACACGTCTTATGACAATCCTGTCCCCAGCGAAGAACCTCTCAGGTCTGCCAGTCGAGCACGGGTCCATGTCTCTGGAGCCAAGGTAGCCCTAGTAAGAGGGCGTGAGAGAGTCCAGGCAGAACATGAAAAGAGATGCTCTCAGAATGCAGCATTCCCACTTGCAGAGTTATGGGTTCGGTGATGAGTTGGATGGGGTGTGGTAAAAGACCCCCGTCCACAGCAGCGACTGATAAAGGTACAACCAGAGGTTTGGTGGGAATGCGGTATTTTTCTACCAGGGACTGTGACATAGATTCCTGGCTGCTCCAGAGTCAAGTTGGGCTAGTTCAAAATAACGATTCTCCCCACAGAGAATTGAGACTGACAGCAGCAGAGATGGAGAGGCTTTCTCCTTGTCTAGGTCGACCTCTCTGAGCGAACCTAGACACAGGCGTTTCCCGACCTCTCCGGACAGGTACGAATCCGATGCTCCTTACTGCCACAGTAGAAGCAACTCCCCTCGGCACGGCGTAAGTCCTCACGGGTTTTGACCATCTTGGTCTGGTCGACCTGCATAGGCTCAGGAGAGTGTAATTGGGGAGAAACGGAGGGAGTGATGGGTTTCTGAAACGTAGGAGCTAGACGTGGAAACCTCCTCTCACGGGTGACCTCTTTGGCCCGCTCCTGGAACCGTAGATCAATCCGGGTGGCGAGAGTTATAAGGTCATCGAGAGTGGTAGGAATGTCCCGACCGGCGAGTTCATCTTTAATCCGGCCGGACAAACCCTCCCAGAAAACGGATACCAGAACGTCGTTGTCCCAGGCCAGCTCCGATGCAAGGGTACGAAACCGTATGGCATATTGGCCCACGGTGAGATTTCCCTGACGGAGGCGTAGTAGAGATGATGCGGATGAGATCTTTCGTCCGGGTTCGTCAAAGACTTTCCGAAAAGCCGCGAGAAAGGCAGGCAGGTCGGACACCAGAGGATCTCCTCTCTCCCAAAGAGGATTCAGCCAGGCCAGGGCCTCCCCAGTGAGATGGGACATGATGAAGGCAATTTTGGCCCGGTCGGAGTTAAACTGGTGGGAGAGGAGTTCAAAGTGCAGAGTGCACTGATTAATGAAGCCCCGAGCCTGAGCAGGGTCGCCTCCGAAGCGAGGAGGTGCGGAGAGCCGGGGTCCGTGACAGGAGCCCATGGTATTGGGGAGCAGAGGGGCTGCAGGATTGCGAGTCATGGCACCAGCGGTGGTTGATGGTGGAGCTGTCAGAGTGTCCAGGCGAGAATTGACATTCCGCAGGTGACCCAGGATGGACTCCTGTTGGGACTTCTGACGGGACAGTTCATGACACAGGTCTGAGATGGAGGGAACTTGGGCGCCACCGGGTTCCATGGCCCGAGCAAACTGTAACGGGTCTGGGAGGCGGAACCTCTGAGCTACTATACAAAGGGGCGGACCTTGTAAGAGAGCAGGTGGCGACCAGGGTGGACGGGCAGGTAGTAACAGCAGATAACCGGGGTAGTCTCTGGATGAACGGGCAGGAAGTCGCGGCAAGTGACCGAGGCAGTCTCTGGATGAGTGGGCAGGAGGTTACGGCAAGTGACCGGGGCAGTCTCTGGACGAGTGGGAAGGAGGTTACGGCAAGTGACCGGGGCAGTCTCTGGATGAGTGGGCTGGAGGTCACGGCAAGTGACCGGGGCAGTCTCTGGATGAGTGGGCAGGAGGTCACGGCAAGTGACCGGGGCAGTCTCTGGAGGAGTGGGCAGGTGGTCACGGCAAGTGACCGGGGCAGTCTCTGGAAGAAGGTAGATACGACCTGTGATGGCTGAGCCTCCAGGTAGGCTAGCAGGAAGATAGAAGATGAGCGCTCCCAGGTGAGCGAGCGAGAGTCACTGGAATAGCAGAAGATCACGGTACGTGACGGCAGAGCCTCCAGGTAGGCTAGCAGGCAGGTAACAAATGAGCGCTCCCAGGTGTGCTAGCAGGCAGGTAACAGATGAGCGCTCCCAGATGAGCGGGCGAGAGTCACTGGAATAGCAGAAGATCACGGTACGTGACGGCAGAGCCTCCAGGTAGGCTAGCAGGCAGGTAACAGATGAGCGCTCCCAGGTGTGCTAGCAAGCAGGTAACAGATGAGCGCTCCCAGGTGAGCGGGCGAGAGTCACTGGAATAGCAGAAGATCACGGTACGTGACGGCAGAGCCTCCAGGTAGGCCAGCAGGCAGGTAACAGATGAGCGCTCCCAGGTGAGCTAGCAGGCAGGTAACAGACAGCAACCTGGCAGGAATCAGACAGGTATCTGGCAAGGACCCTGAGGACTGAAGCAGAGTAGTGAACAGTGCAACAACATTGCTCGGGCACCTCCATTTTGGAGGAGGGGCCTTATATAAGGTGAAGTCCTCCGGCCATTGGCCGGGGACTACTTAGGACGACGCGCGCGGCCCCTTTAAGAGGGAGGGCAGCGCCCGCGCGCGCGCCCTAAGCACAGTGGCAGGAAAGGAGCGTGCGCCGCCAGCAGAGCGGCAGGAGGACGCCGGACCTGGAGCAGAGGGGTGAGGGGAACAGCGTCCCTGCCTAGCAGAGGGCAGGGACGCCGACGCCGGCGCTACAGCTCCTATATAAAGTTCCCCTGTCCTGTGGGGTGTGGCCAGAGCTTCGCATCAAGTTTCTGAGTCTTGCTATGTCTGTTTGGTGTTTAGCACCTGTCCTGCCTGCCTGCAGTTCTAGGTGAGCTAATGCCTGTCTTCCACCTGCACTGGGGGCAGAATACCCAGATCCATTTCTGTTATCAGCTTTGGGATGGCTGTTGTCTGAGTTCCTGGACTTATCCTGATTATGTTTTGGTACCAAAGTCCTAGTCCTGATTCCTGTTGTGTTGTGTTCCTGAAGTCCTGATTCCTGCTACTCTTTGCTAACTGACTCTCTGTGATCTAACCTGGGTTCATCTTAGAAGTAGGAGTCCGGTGTGTCTGCTGAGTTTCTGCTACTCTGTGCTCAGCTTGTTATTCGGTGCAATCCCCGGCCGGCTCCAGTTCAACCCGGCGGGGCTTGCACCAGACCGCTTGGGTTCCTTTTTAGGTCGCTGCCAGATGTCTGGAGCCCGATGACCATGGCCTCTTGTCCGGAGCCTGATGACCGTGGCCTGATGTCCGGTGTCTGATGACCACTTCCAGATGTCCGGATCCTATCCTTCCCTGCTCGATGCCCGGAGCCTGCCGATCGCTGCCAGATGTCTGGAGCCTGATGACTGCAGCCTCATGTCCAGAGCCTGATGTCCGCAGACTTGATGTCCGGAACCTGTCGATCGTTGCCAGATGTCCGGAGTCCAATGCCAGTGTTCTGATGTTCTACTTGAGATCCGAATCCTGATGTCCTTAAGTCCTGTCTGACTCCTGTCCACAGACTCAATTAATCAGTCTGACTCTAACCTCTACAACATGCACAAGACCAAAGAGCTTTATAAGGCTGTCGGGGACAAGATCATAGACTTGCACAAAATGTTTTGGGGATGTTTCTCTGCTAAGGGCAGAAGACTATTTCACCTCATTAATGGGAGAATGAATGGTGCCATATACCTTAAAATCCTGAGTGACAACCTCCTTCCCTCCGACAGGACATTAAAAATGGGTCGTGGCTGGGTCTTCCAGTAAGACAATGACCCAAAACATACAGCCAAGGCAAGAAAGGAGTGGTTCAAAAATAAGCACATTAAGGTCATGGAGTGGCCTAGCCAGCCTCCAGACCTTAATCCCCCATAGAAAACTTATGGAGGGAGTTGAAACACCGAGTTGCCAAGCGACAGCCTCAAAATCTTTATCATTTAGAGATGATCTGCAAAGAGGAGTGAACCAAAATTCCTCCTGTCATGTGCACAAACCTCATCAACTACAAAAACGTCTGACTGCTGTGCTTGCCAACAAGGGTTTTGCCTCCAAGTATTAATTCTTGTTTGCCAGAGGGATCAAACACTTATTTCTCACTGCAAAATGCAAATAAATTTATATATTTTATACAATGATTTTCTGGATTTTATTTTTTATATTCTACATCTCAATGTTAAAATTAACCTACCCTTAAAATTATAGACTGTTCATATCTTTGTCAGTGGGCAAACTTACAAAATCAGCAAGGGATCAAATACTTATTTCCTCCACTGTATATCTTGAATATGGTAAACATCTAAAATGCCAAAACCTGCATCACTGTCAAAATATTTTAGGACCTAACTGTAGGTAGTTTTCTGTTTATAATAATATTAATAATAATAATTTATTATACAGTGTACATATTTTCTTATTTATAGCAGTGACTCATCTATTTTTGCTGAGCAATATACATTTCAGGGAGCAACGGACAAGACCAGAATGTGATGGTCTTGTGGAGCTCATCTGCATTACCAAATCTAGAGGATGAATGTGCTTGGCTAGTTATTCATTTTTTTCAAGTACAGGTGGGTTAAGTGATATCACTACTAATGGTGTTAAAACAAACATATTGTTTCATTTGATGAGAGGTGAATACCAGTCATGAGTGGCAATCCATGTTTCTCTGCCTCTGAGCACATGGCCTTATTCACACTGGAAAATCTGCATATCACAACCATAAAAACTTCATAATAAATATAGCTTGATTCAGCTCCCTGATGAGATGGTTTTGCAGTTATATAATTAGTTTAAAACTATTAAGCATTGCTGGAAAACAGTCTACAGATTTGTACACTCGTTAAATATTTGCAGCAGATTTTTCTGCTTCAAAAAGCAGAATATTAGTTGGAATGTGAATTTTTGACTCATTTTTTACATGCATTTTGATGTGAATTTACTTTCATTTTTTGAATGAGTAAAACACTGCAAAAATACTGAAAAAATTAATATGCTGCATATTTGAAAAAAAAATGGTTCAAATGTACAAGGAAAAATAAGAAGAATGTGTATGAGAATCCCTAATCTCATTCACTTGGCTAGTTCTGTAAAATGCATTTTTTTACCCTTGCAAAATGCATGGAAAAAATGCAGCATATGAACAAAGCCCTACAGTACTAAAGCATACTTACTTTACAGTCAAGTATTTCAGATCAGCTCCGTGTGAATTCATTCTCTTTATTTTCTCTATACTGTCTCTCGTCTGAAAAGTTTCTGTATTGATTAACAATATTGGTTTCTGTATGCCTGGATAGCAAGTATCCTCCAGAGGAAACATCCAAGGATCCAAAGCTACTGCACACCTAAAAGACAGGAAAATGTAGCTGCAATGTCATGTGAAGAATAAAAGACACTGCGGCTGAGTTCCCTAATCCTGTGGCCCATGATGTGTGGCTCGCTGCTGCCTGCCAGCTTTGTGCCAACAGGTCTACCAAAGAGCTAAGAAGAGCCCATCTCCAGTAGTCCTGCACCAAAGAGCAGATCTGGGTGCACATATACTGGCCTTGGGGGTTTAGAGATAATTAAAGTATGGTACGCTGGAGGCTGGATGATACTACCTGTCAGAGAAGGTGATTGAAGCTGGATGCAACTGTGTGGTGGGAGTACTTTATGCAAAAATACTGAATGGGGGTATTGTGGGAACCCTTGGATCTTGGTACACTGCCTCGGTGTGATATTTGTGGCAAAGCTTTGGTTTTCAATATATTGGTAATGGGGCTCTGGTTTTACTATGGGGCGGGAGATGAATGTGGCTCGCGACCCTCTCTCAGAGCTCAATGTGACTTCTCAAGGTCATACCTCAGCACTACAGTATAGAGGAGCAATATGGCAGAGTTAACAGAATGGCATGATCTGTCACTTCTAACAGAACCAAAAGTAACAGGTCTGCAATTCTCAAGCTACCAGTGACTAGTAATTATGAGAGCGTGCATGGAGAAAAAGAAAGTAATCAGAGTATTGAAATCCTCTTTTAAAAGTATTGTACAGTACATTATGGGAAATTTAGATGTGGAAGGTAGACTGTGTTGAGGAGGAAATCATACACATACAATATCCCCAATTGGTTGTAGAAGGAGAAAGCAGTACAGAAATGATACTGATACATGAGAACTTGTGAAGTCAGCAGCTTCCAGGACATACAGAATTCATATCAATCATGTATTACTGGAAGGGACATGAAGCTAAGAGCAGGCTGTAAACTGCATATTTGAATGTTTTAGATTGTAGCCAGAAACTAAAAATATTTTTTTATTTTTCAGAATGTTCCATAATGTTTCTGTGTAGCCCAGCTGCGCTTGGAGCCACATTTCCCAGGAGGATGCACCAAAGGTAACCCCCACACATACTTGATATTCATTCACAGCTTCACCAATCCCAGGAGCCACCAGAGGGAGCCCTTGTAGAGAGTATATATATAAGGATGGTGAAGCCACAGCAGATTAGATGAGCTGAGAGAGAGAGTTCAGATCAGTCTACGCCTAGACAGCAGACAGATCAGATTACCTCAGAGAGTGGGAAGCTGTTAGTTCCCTTGGAGTGTGGAGAGTCAGCTCATAGAAGTGTGCACAGATCAGTAGATGGAAGGTCCTGATAGCTGCTTCAGACAGAGCATTAGAAAGTAAGAAGGAAAGGAAACAGCAGTGATTGAGAGAACCAGAAGACTGCAGCTCTGAGCTTAGTTCAATATGTGGAGGCTAGTACGAGTGGAGAAAGATAGCCACTTCAGCCTGGTCAGAACTGAGTCAACTGAGTGTAGTTTCAGTGAGCAAGCGTGCCGACGCTTTGAGAGCGGTGAAGAGAAAGAAGAATCAGCTATCTACTGCTAGTGTGCTTATGTTAAGGGTCGGAGTAGGACGAAAGGCGAGTGGAAGAGAAGAAGAGAGTAACGGAGGTTGAAACAGCATTGATAGCTTACCTCTACTCTGCACCACCGGACACCGGGTCCGAGATTGCTAGCATCTACACGACTAGTAGGAGATACCGGAGACCCTGCTGGACTTCAGGTCGCAGGGGCCCAGGAGCGCTGATACGTAACCGAGGTCAGGAAGACGGGGGTTTAGCAGGACGCTGCATACAGAGACACTGTTCTATCCAAGAGAAGGCCTCACCACAAAGTCAGCCGGGCGTATAAGTGAAGACAGAGTTAGACTTTGTTTCATACAGGTCAGAAACTCACACAACAGGAGTAAGGAGGCCCTACACCTACTCAGTGGGAATACTGGACGTGCATCCTCCACCCTGCCTGCTTCCCGGGACGTGCCTGCAACTACCATCAGTAAAGGTACAGAAAGAGACTTTAGTGTGTGTGTGTCTGCCTTATTGCTCCTGAGGCTGAAAGCCCTTCTCCATCCTGCACCCCTGCACCACCATCTACCCTGAGGGACCCAGTCTTGCCTGTGGAAGACTTAACACCTTGCTGCACAGTAACAACCCCTCAGCGGATCTACCCTGCAGCGCTGGTCACCCTGACCTGGTACCACAGGTGGCGTCACGAACAAACTGTAAATACTTTATTCCCCTGTAAATATCCCACATTTGAGGTGACCCCCAGGGCCATGGACCGAGCTGTGCTACCCGTGACATCCCCCATTGAAGTGAACGGGCTCGGTGCCGAGTACCCCACAGGCCCTGGGCGGGCAACTCATCTTCTGGCGTCACGAACAGAACCCGAAGCTTGCTATAAGTGAGTCCTGTGTGCCTGAATTGGACTGTTTTTGTGCAAAAGACTGTTTTGTGATTTTGCCGCCATTTTACCGCCATGTTCGTGCCCTGAGGCGCTGGTGAAGAAGGGGGGCGTGAATCCATGGGCGTACCCCCCACCGTGGCGCGAAAATTATGGCCGCACTGTTTAAGTGTTACTACAACGTCAGATCATGCCCCACTGCAAAGGAGATCCGCCTCCTCTTCATCCTCAGTGCAAGGAAGAGAAAGCGAAAGTCCCGCCTCCACGGAAAAGACCAGAGCGTTCCGGATGGAAAGCACAGTCTGGCCTGGAGAGAGATGGCTGAAGGACAGGAGTCGCTGTGTGGGGAATGGCGGTGCGCAGACCCTGTTCCCCTGAAGAGGCGCAGCCTGTGCCCGAACCATCCCGGGGTCGGGAGAGCGATGAAGTGATATATCGGGTGGAGGAGGTGGATGCGGCGCTGCGGGATCTGGCCCGACACCGCGCAGAGATGGAGGCGATGGAGCGGAGCTGGCGTGCCCTAAAACTGCGGCTGCAGTGGGACCAGCTGCTCTCCCCCTGGATGCGCGACTGCCACCCGCGCCACCACTGGAGCCAGTGGCTGAGGAGGAACCGGAGGCCGGCCCGGAAGAGCTGTACCTGACCCCGCCGAGGACGCGGCGGGAGGAGAGGAGGCTGAGGAGGCCTTGCCCGGACCTGAACGCCAGCCAGGCCTAGAACAAGAGGCCGCACCGGTAGCAGCAGAGTACTGTCCCCCGGCAGGGACGAAGGAAGGGAGTGAACCCGGTGAGATCCAGCCACAAGCTATGGAAATCGACTGGGAGGAAATGGAGCTCCTGGACGACGTGGAGTACGCCATCCAGAAGGAGAACGAATGGAGACGCCGTGAACAGGAGGAGCGGCAGCAGCGTGAGGCGCAGCGGCTTCGCCAGAGGTACCGGGAGAATGATCTTGCGGACAAGGAGATAAAGGTACGCTCCGGTAACAGCGGCGCCAGGGGGCAATACGGGACTTCAAACTCCAGGGAGGCTGGGGGTTCATCCACGAACCCGGCCTATACCAGGAAGTCTTCGTGAACCGCAGGGATGTGGAGTCTCACCTGCATGAGGGGCACCCGGACAGGGACCTGCTGATGGGGGATGTTGTCACCTACACGCGGCATTGGGGGCTTAAAGGGTGGTAAGCCCTGAATGTCTCCAGAGTCAGCGCCCCGGTCCCTGAAGCAGGAAACGCACCCCGCATCTCAGTGTCCCAGGCCTCTGCAACCCCAGCGCCAGTCCGCGCACCTGCGTCACACTCTGAAACGCTGCAGAGCGCAGCAACTGCTAGCGCGTCCCTTGCTGAGTCATGCTTGAGCATGCAGCAGAGATCAAGCCTAGGAGAGGCACCCGTCAGGCCTCCAGGCAATCGTATGGAAGGAAAAAGAACTGTGGCTACCCAGACACCGGTAGCAGGACACGATTTGATGGTGTTGCGATTTAAAACCCACAGTGTACTTCCAGCCCCAGGTATGGAAGATGCTGCAATGTTTAAAGAGTCGTCTGATGAAGACCAGTAGGACCCGGACAGGGTTTACTGTATTGTATAAAAAGTTGCCAGAGATGTTATGTTTGAGAAGTTGCACTTTATTGTGATATAATGTGAAAAGAAGTTGTGAAAATGTTTACATTGCTATAATGCTTAGTATACCCCAGTTGGGTAATGTGTTTTTCATATGTCTTCTGATGGACTGCGTGGCTGAGGACTTTGCCAGCCCAAAAACTGTCTTGTAAATAGTTGGCACTTTGTGCTCCATCCTGGTTTTACGTAAACCACTACTACCCCTGAAGACAAAACCCGTGTGGTGTGGCCGAAAGTGGGGTCTGCACAGAGGGAAGTCCTGCAGCCCACCCAGGACCACTGTGGGAGGTTTTGAACGGGTCCTCCACAAGAATACTGTGTATTTGAACTCTGAAGTATTTTCTACTTTTTCTACTGTATTAAAAGTGTATTTATTTGTAACGTTAAAGAGTTCTCACCTCCAGCAAGGGAAGAGTTAAATGTTCATGTTAATCTAAAAATTATTTCTTTCAGCCCGAGAGTGCTGATGTTAACTAGGGGGGGATGTGTAGCCCAGCTGCGCTTGGAGCCACATTTCCCAGGAGGATGCACCAAAGGTAACCCCCACACGTACCTGATATTCATTCACAGCTTCACCAATCCCAGGAGCCACCAGAGGGAGCCCTTGTAGAGAGTCTATATATAAGGATGGTGAAGCCACAGCAGATTAGATGAGCTGAGAGAGAGAGTTCAGATCAGTCTACGCCTAGACAGCAGACAGATCAGATTGCATCAGAGAGTGAGAAGCTGTTAGTTCCCTTGGAGTGTGGAGGGTCAGCTCATAGAAGTGTGCACAGATCAGTAGACGGAAGGTCCTGATAGCTGCTTCAGACAGAGCATTAGAAAGTAAGAAGGAAAGGGAACAGCAGTGATTGAGAGAACCAGAAGACTGCAGCTCTGAGCTTAGTTCAATGTGTGGAGGCTAGTACGAGTGGAGAAAGATAGCCACTTCAGCCTGGTCAGAACTGAGTCAACTGAGTGTACAGTCATGGCCAAAAGTTTTGAGAATGACACAAATATTATATTTTCACATGATCTGCTGCCCTCTGGTTTTTATGTGTGTTTTGACAGCTGTTTTTATCACAGACAGAAATATAATTGCAAACATATGAGTAACAAAAGCTTATATTGACAGTTAGAATGAGTTAATGCAGCAAGTCAATATTTGCAGTGTTGACCCTTCTTCTTCAGGACCTCTGCAATTCTCCCTGGCATGCTCTCAATCAACTTCTGGACCAAATCCTGACTGATATCAGTCCATTCTTGCACAATCAATGCTTTCATTCTGTCAGAATTATTATGTTTTTGTTTGTCCACCCGTCTCTTGATTGACCACAAGTTCTCAATGGGATTAAGATCTGGGGAGTTTCCAGGCCATGGACCCAAAATCTCTGTTTTGTTCCCTGAGCCATTTAGTTATCACCTTTGCTTTATGGCAAGGTGCTCCATCATGCTGGAAAAGGCATTGTTGATCGCCAAACTGCTCTTGGAGGGTTGGGAGAAGTTGCTCTTGGAGGACATTCTGGTACCATTCTTTATTCATGGCTGTGTTTTTAGGCAAGACTGTGAGAGAGCCGATTCCCTTGGCTGAGAAGCAACCCCACACATGAATGGTTTCAGGATGCTTAACAGTTGGCATGAGACAAGACTGGTGGTAGCGCTCACCTTGTCTTCTCCGAATGAGACGTTTTCCTGATGTCCCAAACAATCGAAAAGGGGATTCATCAGAGAAAATAACTTTACCCCAGTCCTCAGCAGTCCACTGCCTGTACCTTTTGCAGAATATCAGTCTGTCCATGATGTTTTTTCTGGAGAGAAGTGGCTTCTTTGCTGCCCTCCTTGAGACCAGGCCTTGCTCCAAGAGTCTCTGCCTCACAGTGCGTGCAGATGCACTCACACCTGCCTGCTGCCATTCCTGAGCAAGCTCTGCACTGCTGGTAGCCCGATCCCGCAGCTGAAACACTTTTAAGAGACGGTCCTGGCGCTTGCTGGTCTTTCTTGGGCGCCCTGGAGCCATTTTGGCAACAATGGAACCTCTCTCCTTGAAGTTCTTGATGATGCGATAGATTGTTGACTGAGGTGCAATCTTTCTAGCTGCGATACTCTTCCCTGTTAGGCCATTTTTGTGCATTGCAATGATGACTGCACGTGTTTCTTTAGAGATAACCATGGTTAACAGAAGAGAAACAATGATGCCAAGCACCAGCCTCCTTTTAAAGTGTCCAGTGGTGTTGTCAAGGTAAAATATATTTTTCTACTTCTATATTTTTATATTTATATGTTTATATGTGTCTTGTTATTTTGATATGTCAAGATAACCACAAAGTTTCCCTTAAATGATATTATTCAGATTGAAATTTATTTTAAGATGATGTCGGTATCAGCTGGTGTCTGTCTCCACCTTGTGTCCTACCACTGTACTACATTAACTATCTAATAACTTGAACTGGATCCACTAAAATGCCCCCACCTTTGAGGAACTGAGAAACCACGTGATGTACAAGGAAACCAGAATCGATTCTTAGGAAACGAAACTTAAGGATGACACGATGAAAGGAGGACTTAGAAGAAGATCTAAGGACCAATTAGAGATGGCCAGATGCTGGACATGTACATATATGGACATCTATAGCTTACTTCCCTGCTCTCGTCCACCCTTTTACTCCACCCTGACATCCTGGGTAGATAATCTTATGTATGTGGAAATAAAGCTTAGAACTTGCCCTGGTGGTCGCCTGTAAGCACCATTTGAAGCATGCTCTAAGACTGAACCAGCCTAATTGTCTGACTCATTCTTATCCTGGCACCACATGCTTATAATCTAATTCGGAGTGACTGGAGGATGATTGATTAGTCATTATGACCTCGACAATTGGCGCCTAGCAACGTGGGGCAGTGGATTGCCGCCCGTCCGGACCCGTCCCGAGGACTTTGCGGTGGTGCCCGCGGTGACTGAGTGCGAGGACTGCAGCCTCCGTTGAACACGGTAAGTTGGGATCATATACTTTATATGCGTCCCACTTGCCTGTGTGTCAGTCATTGTTGGCTTAAGCTATATTGTCTTTTTGGGTCTGGGTGGGTGACCGGTTGAGTGGTGAGACCGAGGGCAATCCCACGCCACGAACCAGCAAGTGAGACCGAGTGACGTTGCATGTCTGCACGTGCTTGAGTCAAAACACCACTTTTCTCCTCCTCCGGTCACGGTACCTTTATGTAGATAAATTGCCTCCCGCGACTGTTAGAATAA
This sequence comes from Oophaga sylvatica, assembly GCA_033576555.1. Classification (NCBI taxonomy): domain Eukaryota; kingdom Metazoa; phylum Chordata; class Amphibia; order Anura; family Dendrobatidae; genus Oophaga; species Oophaga sylvatica. The sequence continues at coordinate 445,043,018 of JARQOD010000002.1, read as the reverse complement.
AGTTGGGACAAATTTTAGATTTTTGAAGTGTTGAGTGGGGTAAAAGACGCACATGACAATCTTATTAGAGATAGATTGAGTAGGGCTCTCTATCTTAATCAGTGACAGATTGAGGAGGACTCTCTGTCTTATCAGAGGCGAATTGAGGAGGTCTCTTCGTCTGAGAAGTGACAAATTGAGGAGTACTCTTTGTCAGGACAAATTGAGGAGGACTCTTTGTCTAACCCGGGAAGTCTCATTAGGAGAAGCCCAGGTGTCAGCACATCGAGGGGGACTCTGTGCTGTGTAAAGTGTTACGGTGAGCTGTGCTGTAAGGTCATCACTCACGGTTAGGGAAAAGATAGATTGAGGAGGACTCTCTGTCTTGTCAGGGTGTTGAGGAGGGCTCCACGTTGACGGGTGGTGACTTGCCAGCGGCATCGGTGGTCTGAGTCGCGACAGACCATTGCACTTTTTAAAATCATGATGCGTATGTTTAAATCTGAGAGACCTCACAAGTTAGAGGGTGGTGCTGTGGGAGTCTGTGAGTTAGTAAAGTCGCGGGAGGGCAAGAAGGCTGTTACAAATGTGAGAAGTTTATATAAGATGATGGATTTGCCTACTACGGGCAGATTTCAGCCTTCAGTGTGGAAGAATTATGTAGCACAGAAGAAGGGAAAGTTATGTGATGAGGGACTCCTATATCAAGCTCAGGCACATCTCAGAGTAGCAAATGATTTAAAAATTGAGGACTGGAAGGAAGTAGATGATGTAGGAGGTTCAGAAGGTGCTGAGCCTTTGTTCGGATATGTAAAATGCTCTGCATATGATCTTGTTGATGTAACTAAAATGGCCGCTATATCCCTCATGCCCGTCACGGTTCCAAGTTCTCCAAGCCCTCAGCCACCGCCCTATAATGGCACCGATCTCAGAACAAAGGGAGGTTGGACTTGTAGTGCATGTGGTGAACAGAATCCGCCCTGGGCGGAGACCTGCTGTGTCTGTGGGGTGGGCCGCCCCTGGTGTAATGCCCAGCCCAATGCCCCTCCCATTCCCAACAGTGGGAAGCCCCCAGACAACGCCCTTCCCATTTCCCCCAGCGGCCATATTGGGATACCCAGCAGCCATCTTGGGACACCCAGAACCACCCAGTCAGGCCTATATCCCCCCTATATCCCCTCCTGACACCTTCCGGCACCTACTACCAACCACCCGGACATCCGGAAAAGGTTTTAGTCCCCGTTGCTGAGGCCCCTGTCCCAGGGCTCGGTCCTTTAGCCCCTGCTTCTGTTCCTAATCCGGAAGCTACTATACTACCTCTGTTCCCAGTGGGTGCCCCTCCCAGGAGAGGAGAAATTAGGCACCAGGAGCTATTTGAAACCAATGATAAAGTAGTAAAATTTGTGATTGCTTTGTCTAAAGAGTTAACTAACACCCACTCTACAGTATCTGCTTCTCTCCCAGAATTTACAGGTGACACGGTGCACGATTTCTCGCCTGGTGACCTTGTATACATAAAAAAGTTTATGAGAAGAGACTGTCTCCAGCCCAGATTTGAGGGTCCCTACACTGTGGTCCTGACCACCCCTACTGCCCGAAGCTCGAGGGCAAGAGCACCTGGATTCACGCCTCCCACTGCAAGAAGGACAAGATTAGTCAGCAGTCATGAAGTTTCTGATATACATATCCTTTTGGGCAGTATCCTGATCTCCAGTAGTGCCAGCATGCCCACCTTCTGGGTTAATACTACAACCCCTGTGGTTATCTTTAAGTTCGATTTCTATCAAATATTCAACTGTGATAGAAATGATTTCAAGGGATCAGCGCACCAGACTTGGGGGGGAAAGGGACATTTTATCTCTATGTCACCCGCCCAGGGAATGAAAACTGTTATGATTGGTCAGATGTGGGATAGAACGCAGAAGAAGGAAAATTGGCAGATGAAGCTAGATACGATAGATTGATAGATGAGACATACAAGTGTTATATTTGTAGGAACAGACCTGAGAATGCAGAAGTCAGTGACAGCAAGCAAAGATATAAGGGAGGGGGAAGTGCTGGTAGCAGCGAGATGGTATTTTGCTTTAGACCAAGGTCACTCTACAGATAAGCAAACTACAGGCTGAGGGAGAGGAACACACAAACTACGCAGCGGTTTGACTAGCCCCTCCCGTCGGGCATTCGTGAGGACGCACAGGAACCAGAGTGCAGCAGTTTTCAGATTTTTAATCAAATTTGTTGAATATGTTTTTGGAATAGACACAGTACGTAAGAATTGAAGGGCTAGGCATGTGAATAGAAGGTACAGCAAGTTAATTTGAACGGACCAGGAAGTGATGTGTTGTCACAATTGCAAGCACATATTGAGTATCATCCTGATGGAACTGTCACTATGACACCAGGACTGAAGCCGAGCACTCTTTGTAAAATCATGTCGCTAGACGTTGCTAGTATAGAGGACACAAATGAATTTCCTTCAATGTTAGAAGGTGTGATACCGCATGATTTCTGGGCTTCAGATAAAGCAGATGTGGGCAGATTAAGGGTGCAGCCAGTCATGGTCAAATTAAAGCCAGGTGCAATTCTGCCCCAACAGAGACAGTATCCTCTTAGTTCAGCTCAAGAGACGGCTATTGCTCAGCAGATGCAGAAACTGGTAACAAGGGATGTTTTAGTTAAAACCTAGCCCCCACCTTCGGCATCTCTGCAGCTAAGGTTCCTTATCAATGGCCTTGACAGTACAAATTCCAACTTCAGCTTCCCCCTTCGGCTACGAGATTTAACCCTCTATGTATTGGCTAGTACAATATATATATATATATATATATATATATATATATACACCTTTGTTCCAGATATCTCAGGATGCTGCTTAGTTTACAGTTATTGATTTTGCCAATGTTATTTTTATAATATGTTGATGATTTACTGATTTGTGCCCCCTCCAGGAAACAGTGTCGTATTGCAACAATATTACTCATGTTGTTTCTGTACCAAGCTGGTTGTAAAGCGTTAAAGGATAAACTGCAATTTTGTAAATCTTCAGTTATCTTTTTGGAATATTGCATTATACCGGGGGAACGATATCTGACCAGCGCTCGCAAAGAAGCTGTACAGAATTTTCCTATTCCTGTTAATGTTGCCGCTCTTAGGACATTTCTTGGACTGATTTTCTACTGCAGGCAGTGGATTCATGCTGTATCAATCCTCATGCAGCCTTTCTATGACTGTATCACCATTGTGCTTTTTAAACTAACTCCTGAAGGTATAGACTGTTTTTATTCCCTCAAAAACAGGATTGTGGCAGCTCCAGCGCTAGGAACCCCCAACTATGAACTACCATTCACCCTGTATCTCCACGAACAGCAGGGACGCGCGGCAGGAGTATTGACTCAGTTACATGGTGACAATTAAAGGCCAGTGGCCTGTTTCAGTGGAAGACTAGATGCAGTGGCTAGAGTGCCCCGTCCTGTGTACGGGCAGTACATGCTGTAGGACTATTGCTCCACAAATCGTCAGACATCGTGCTTGATCATCTACTGACAGCACTTACACCTTATGATGTATACACCATACTGAACCAGGTGCAACCGGCACACCTTTCAGCTGCACGTCACCTTCAATTGCAATGTGCACTTTTAATGCCTCCAAATGTTTCTTTGCAGAGATGTACCACACTTAATCCTGCCACGTTGTTGCCTCTCTCGGATCTAGGGGGGAGGTCAGGTACGGTATTGTACAAAGAAGATCCAAGAGAGGAGATTCCTTATGATTGTGTTCAGCTTATGGCACAGGAAACAGTAGGCCTACCCACAGTGTTTGAAACTGAAAGACTTAATGCTGATTTTGAATCTTTTGTAGATGGATCTCGCCACCAAGATGACTCAGGTACCTTCCACACCAGGTATGCCATCGTCTCCCTGAATGCAGTAATCAAAGCAGAACCAATGCTCCCACATCAGTCGGCCCAGGAGGCAGAATTTAAGGCTCTGACCGAGGCCTGTAAGATAGCTGAAGGTAGAATTGTTAACATCTACACAGATTCTAGATACGCATTCGGTATAGCTCATGATTTGGGTCCAATTTGGAAGTCTAGAGGATTCCTGACGGCAGCAGGACATCCCATTAAAAATGCTGACGCAGTCCAGCAGTTAATTGATGCATTACAATTACCAAAAGAAGTAGTTGTCATAAAAGTTAAAGCACATACCAGATGCACTGATCAGATGAGTAAAGGAAATGCAATGGCCGATGCAGCAGCAAAAACAGCAGCCAGTAGACCACTCCAAGGGGGAACGATGCACCAGGTAAGCGCTCCCAAAAATCCCTTTGTGTCGGAGGATGCCTTATCCCAGATGCAGGCTCAGGTGCGCCAGGAGGAAGTAGAAAAGTGGAAAAAAAAAAAAAGAAGGTGCATGTCTGAATGAAGCAAATGGGGTATGGGGAAGAGGGATGCGTCGATGCCTTCCAAGGGCGTTGTACCCTGCGGTCGCCCAGATGTTACATGGGCCAACCCACCAGTCCAAAACTGCTGTAATGAGCGTAATGCAGAAGCATTGGGAGGCACCAGGCTTTCCCACCTGTATAGAAGGTTTGATCCAGGGATGCATGGTATGTGCTACACATAATTAGAGAAGGGTAGTCAAGACACCACCCAAACACGCCCCTCGGCCCTTCTATCCTTTCCAGAGACTGCAGATTGATTATATTCAGCTGCCAAAATCAGGGTCATGGGAGTGTTGGTGTGTTTTGATTTATTCTCAGGTTGGCCGGAGGCTTTCCCGATTGCCAAGGCTACGGCTGCGGCAACCGCAAAGAAGCTGCTTGCGGAGGTGGTGTGCAGGTATGGAGTACCAGAGGTGATCGAAAGTGACAGAGGTACACATTTCACAGGTGAAATAATGAATGAAGTCTTGACAGCTCTGGGAATTCAACAAGCTTTCCACACCCCATATTATCCACAAAGCAGTGGAAAAGTAGAAGGACTAAATGGGACATTGAAGTTAAAAATCTAAAAGGCCATGGCTGAAACAGGGAAATCTTGGCCTGAATGTTTATCATTAGCCCTATACTCAGTAAGGTACACTCCAAATAGAAAAACTGGACTTTCTCCGTATAAAGTACTACTTGGCAAAGTGTCTAGTTTAGGATGTTTCTTTTCCCAAGCATTGGAAATGAGTAACTATGTATTAAGCTCATATGTAAGGGATTTGCATAAAAGACTCAAGAAAGTATATGATAATGTTTTCAGTTCTCTTCCAGATCCGAACCTGGATCCTGGGAGTCTGCAGCCTGGAGACTGGGTAGTCATTAAAAGACACGTGAGAGAGAGTCTGGATCCGAGAATATAGCTCCACTGATATCCAGAAAGAGAAGGAGTCTGGGTCAGCTGCACACCGGTTATGCTGAGGATCCCAAAGTTTATATGGATCCCATAGGTGTTCCTAGGGGGGTCCTAGACGAATACAAAGCTCAGAATCAGATCCTGGCGGGTTTCCGTTCTCTCATCCCAACTGTGCAGATCAATTACAATGTAGATTGGATAAATTATATATACTACACCGAGCAAAGATTTATCAAATTTAGTCAAGATGCTTTCCAGGGTATAGTTGAGGAACTGGGCCCCAACACAAGAATAACTCTTCAAAATAGACTGGCCATTGACATGATTCTAGCTGAAAAAGGTGGGGTCTGTGGGATGATAGGGGAAGAATGCTGTACTTATATTCCTCAGAATTCTGGAGTCAATGGTAAAACTATAATGGCCCTTACAAAGATTAAAAATCTGGCTCAGGAAATAAAGGCCAATGCAGGAGTAGATATCTCTTTCTTCTCAGGGTGGCTTGGAGGACTTAAAGGATTTCTCCAACGAGCCTGCTTAGTGGTAGCAGGGCTTTGGGTGCTAGGATTGATAATTCTATGTTGTGTGATATCTATGTATAGGAAAGCTGTGACCAATGCAACCGCCTCCTCAGGTACTTTCCTTCATCAGGAAGTTGTGTCCCTGCTATATGATGATACTGATAAGGGCGATATGGAGAAATATACCCCATTGGACAAACCTGATAAAACCCCCTATGATGAAATACAAATGGAAATGAGAGATTTAGTTTAGGGACAGTTGGAGAACTCCATGTGCAAGTTTGTTAGGGACTTGGTTGTTTGGGGGCGGTCCATAAGGGGCCAGTTTCTAAAATGACCAAGCGAAGAAATCCATTACCCCTGTCCCCACACATGGACAGTCTCGAAGGCCGCATATATTAAGGGAAACTTAGTGTTTAGGGGGATTGTCAAGGTAAAATATATTTTTCTACTTCTATATTTTTATATTTATATGTTTATATGTGTCTTGTTATTTTGATATGTCAAGATAACCACGAAGTTTCCCTTAAATGATATTATTCAGATTGAAATTTATTTTAAGATGATGTCGGTATCAGCTGGTGTCTGTCTCCACCTTGTGTCCTACCACTGTACTACATTAACTATCTAATAACTTGAACTGGATCCACTAAAATGCCCCCACCTTTGAGGAACTGAGAAACCACGTGATGTACAAGGAAACCAGAATCGATTCTTAGGAAACGAAACTTAAGGATGACACGATGAAAGGAGGACTTAGAAGAAGATCTAAGGACCAATTAGAGATGGCCAGATGCTGGACATGTACATATATGGACATCTATAGCTTACCTCCCTGCTCTCGTCCACCCTTTTACTCCACCCTGACATCCTGGGTAGATAATCTTATGTATGTGGAAATAAAGCTTAGAACTTGCCCTGGTGGTCGCCTGTAAGCACCATTTGAAGCATGCTCTAAGACTGAACCAGCCTAATTGTCTGACTCATTCTTATCCTGGTACCACATGCTTATAATCTAATTCGGAGTGACTGGAGGATGATTGATTAGTCATTATGACCTCGACAGTGTCATTCTTACTTAATCATGACAGATTGATCTCCAGCCATGTCCTCATCAACACCCACACCTGTGTTAATGGAACAATCACTGAAAAGAGGTTAGCTGGTCCTTTTAAGGCAGGGCTGCAATGATGTTGAAATGTGTTTTGGGGATAAAGTTCATTTTCTAGCCAAATATTGACTTTGCAAGTAATTGCTGTTAAGCTGATCACTCTTTATAACATTCTGGAGTATATGCAAATTGCCATTAGAAAAAGTGAAGCAGTAGACTTTGTAAAAATTAATATTTGTGTCATTCTCAAAACTTTTGGCCATGACTGTAGTTTCAGTGAGCAAGCGTGCCGACGCTTTGAGAGCGGTGAAGAGAAAGAAGAATCAGCTATCTACTGCTAGTGTGCTTATGTTAAGGGTCGGAGTAGGACGAAAGGCGAGTGGAAGAGAAGAGAGTAACGGAGGTTGAAACAGCATTGATAGCTTACCTCTACTCTGCACCACCGGACACCGGTGCTAGCATCTACACGACTAGTAGGAGATACCGGAGACCCGGCTGGACTTCAGGTCGCAGGGGCCCAGGAGCGCTGATACGTAACCGAGGTCAGGAAGACGGGGGTTTAGCAGGACGTTGAATACAGAGACACTGTTCTATCCAAGAGAAGGCCTCACCACAAACTCAGCCGGGCGTATAAGTGAAGACAGATTTAGACTTCGTTTCATACAGGTCAGAAACTCACACAACAGGAGTAAGGAGGTCCTACACCTACTCAGTGGGAATACTGGACGTGCATCCTCCACCCTGCCAGCTTCCCGGGACGTGCCTGCAACTACCATCAGTAAAGGTACAGAAAGAGACTTTTGTGTGTGTGTCTGCCTTATTGCTCCTGCGGCTGAAAGCCCTTCTCCATCCTGCACCCCTACACCGCCATCTACCCTGAGGGACCCAGTCTTGCCTGTGGAAGACTTAACACCTTGCTGCACAGTAACAACCCCTCAGCGGATCTACCCTGCAGCGCTGGTCACCCTGACCAGGTACCACAGGTGGCATCACGAACAAACTGTAAATACTTTATTCCCCTGTAAATATCCCACATTTGAGGTGAGCCCCCAGGGCCACGGACCGAGCTGTGCTACCCGTGACATCCCTGTCACGCTGTATAGCAGATATATATATATGTGATGTCAGTAATCTATATCAAAAGGGCAACATACTATATAACATGCGCATAGATATATGATAACATAGAATTACCTGACAGAATGTCCAGTGGGTCAATACGGAATCCGTTATACGCTGTCTCCGGCTAGAGGGTGACCGGGGTCTATGCTGACCCTAAACTGGGGTCCTAACTAATCCCTCTACCTGGAGGTACTGTTAAAGGTACAGAGGTCCAGGCCACCAGCGTAAACCCTGTCTCCTATCAATCCCTGCCAACTGTAATCTAGTCCTAAGAAGGACCCTGATTACCACCAAAGGGAATGAACAGGTAACGGTTAATGAACAGAAAGACATACAAGAAAGACAAGAAATAAAGTAAATAAAGTCTTACATACAACACTCACACAGAGTAGGAACACCTAAGGTCTCAGAGATAAACTATAAGCTGTAAGAGTAAAAACAACTAAGGAGCTCTTAGCTTAAGTATTCTCAGAACCGATCCAGTCTGCTAGACTACATAAAGGCTTTCACCGGCATCTAACAAGCAGACTGGCAGGTATATGAAGGAATCTAATTAGAACATAATCAAAAGCAGCCGGGCGAGGCTGGACCTAGTCTTAGCAAAGAGCTAGGTAAAATTAACTCCCTCATTACCAAACACAAAGAAACAGCAACTCAGCTGTGAGAAGTCAGAGTGTGTAATCGCGACGATCCTTGTGGCGATACACCCATGACAGTACCCCCCCCTCTACGAGGGGACTCCGGACCCTCAGGGCCAGGTCTGCCCGGGTGAGTTGTGTGAAAGGTCCGAACCAATCGATCTGCGTTAACATCAGACGCAGGGACCCACGTCCTCTCCACAGGACCATACCCCCTCCAATGAACCAAGTACTGAAGGGATCGGCGACTGAGACGTGAGTCAATGATTTTCGACCCATGAAATTCCACGTTATCATTGACCACCACTGAAGGAGGAGGTAGAGGTGACGGTATGACTGGTGCCACATACTTTTTAAGTAATGACTTGTGAAACACATTATGAATTTTAAACGTAGGAGGGAGGTCCAGACGAAATGCCACAGGATTAATTATGGAACTGATCCTGTACGGCCCGATGAATCTGGGACCCAACCTCCAGGAGGAAACTTTAAGTTTTATATTCCTGGTAGACAACCATACCAGATCGTTCACCTTCAGATCTAGACCAGAAACTCTCCCCCTATCAGCCATCCGTTTGTAACGGTTCCCCGTAACCATCAGTCTTAACCGATCTGGAACTATCAGTCTCCCTGAAAGTCCCACAGGGGCGTCCCCCTGAGCCCCCAATACCTCCCCCTCAAGCTCAGAGCATACAGCTGACACTACAACTCCCTCCTGAGGAATAGGAACCGGATCATCCGTCTTCCCGGCCCCTGGGAAAGTACGAGATAAGGCATCAGGAAGCAACTTTATTGAGCAGTCATATGCGCGATGAGGAGGTAACTCTTTACACCCCTCCTCTGAGAACATCTCCCCAAAGTCCTCCAGAAAAGGAGACAAAGTCCTAGGCACAACCGCACCGATGACCGTGCTCATGCAGTTATTCCTGCAAAATTCACCCCACTGGCTTATCTTTCTGGATTGCCAATCAATCACTGGGTTATGTTTAGCCAACCAAGGAAGTCCCAACACAATAGGAGTAGGTAGACCCTCCAACACATAACAAGACAATTGCTCTTTATGTATTGCCCCTACTCGAAGATCTATGTTATGAACAGCTTGTACCAAGCTACCTTGACCGAGAGGTCTAGAATCAATAGAGACTATAGGGACCGGTTTGGCCAATACACTCAGTTGCATACCATGCACCTGGGCAAACCGAGCGTCCACCAGATTAGCCCCGGACCCACTATCAAGAAAAACAAAAAATCCTCTCAGTTCTAGTACCAATCACCACCTCCGCAGGCACGAGAAACTGAGAGGGATTTGGGGACGAAATACACACTCCCAGGTTAACTCCTTTGCTCGAAGAGGCCCGGGATGGACACCCCCCAACAAAATGTCCCTCTCTCTCCGCAAAAGAAACACCTTCTAGTCTTGCGGCGCACCGCCGATTCCCTCCTACAAAAAGATGTCCCTCCCAACTGCATGGGTTCCTCAGAACAGACCAGGGGAACCTCAGTATAAGGGACTTTAGTAGTAGGTGGAGTCATCACGGGAGGCGGAGTTACCTCGCGTCTTCCCCGAATTCGTCTATCCATGCGAATAGCGAGGGCCATAGCAGCCTCCAGTGATGGAGGAGAATCATACTGAGCCAACACATCTTTTAATTTGTCAGACAACCCTTGACAAAACTGGCTCCTAAGAGCTGGGTCATTCCACTGAGTATCTGTTGCCCATCTACGGAACTCAGAAGAATATTCCTCCGCTGGACGATTTCCTTGCCGTATTTTACGTAACTTTGTTTCAGCAAGAGAGACTCGATCCGGATCATCATATACCAGACCCAGGGCAGTAAAAAATCGATCCACTGACTGGAGATCTGGGGAGCCTGGAGGAATAGAGAACGCCCAAGATTGAGGGTCCCCTTGTAAGAGCGAGATAACAATTCCCACCCTCTGCTCTTCACTCCCAGATGACCGAGGCCGCAGCCGAAAGTACAATTTACATGCCTCCCGGAAAGTAAAAAATTTGTCCCGCCCACCAGTGAACCTGTCCGGGAGAGCAACCTTAGGTTCAGATCTGGTTTGCTCCGGGGGGAACAAAACCTTGGACTTAATGTCTGCAAACTCCATGGACAACCCCTGCAACTGCCGGGCCAGCTGGGCTACTGGATCCATGACAGCTGGGAGAATCTTTAGTATGGCCGGTGAAAATGTCACGCTGTATAGCAGATATATATATATGTGATGTCAGTAATCTATATCAAAAGGGCAACATACTATATAACATGCGCATAGATATATGATAACATAGAATTACCTGACAGAATGTCCAGTGGGTCAATACGGAATCCGTTATACGCTGTCTCCGGCTAGAGGGTGACCGGGGTCTATGCTGACCCTAAACTGGGGTCCTAACTAATCCCTCTACCTGGAGGTACTGTTAAAGGTACAGAGGTCCAGGCCACCAGCGTAAACCCTGTCTCCTATCAATCCCTGCCAACTGTAATCTAGTCCTAAGAAGGACCCTGATTACCACCAAAGGGAATGAACAGGTAACGGTTAATGAACAGAAAGACATACAAGAAAGACAAGAAATAAAGTAAATAAAGTCTTACATACAACACTCACACACAGTAGGAACACCTAAGGTCTCAGAGATAAACTATAAGCTGTAAGAGTAAAAACAACTAAGGAGCTCTTAGCTTAAGTATTCTCAGAACCGATCCAGTCTGCTAGACTACATAAAGGCTTTCACCGGCATCTAACAAGCAGACTGGCAGGTATATGAAGGAATCTAATTAGAACATAATCAAAAGCAGCCGGGCGAGGCTGGACCTAGTCTTAGCAAAGAGCTAGGTAAAATTAACTCCCTCATTACCAAACACAAAGAAACAGCAACTCAGCTGTGAGAAGTCAGAGTGTGTAATCGCGACGATCCTTGTGGCGATACACCCATGACAGTACCCCCCCCCCCTCTACGAGGGGACTCCGGACCCTCAGGGCCAGGTCTGCCCGGGTGAGTTGTGTGAAAGGTCCGAACCAATCGATCTGCGTTAACATCAGACGCAGGGACCCACGTCCTCTCCACAGGACCATACCCCCTCCAATGAACCAAGTACTGAAGGGATCGGCGACTGAGACGTGAGTCAATGATTTTCGACCCATGAAATTCCACGTTATCATTGACCACCACTGAAGGAGGAGGTAGAGGTGACGGTATGACTGGTGCCACATACTTTTTAAGTAATGACTTGTGAAACACATTATGAATTTTAAACGTAGGAGGGAGGTCCAGACGAAATGCCACAGGATTAATTATGGAACTGATCCTGTACGGCCCAATGAATCTGGGACCCAACCTCCAGGAGGAAACTTTAAGTTTTATATTCCTGGTAGACAACCATACCAGATCGTTCACCTTCAGATCTAGACCAGAAACTCTCCCCCTATCAGCCATCCGTTTGTAACGGTTCCCCGTAACCTTCAGTCTTAACCGATCTGGAACTATCAGTCTCCCTGAAAGTCCCACAGGGGCGTCCCCCTGAGCCCCCAATACCTCCCCCTCAAGCTCAGAGCATACAGCTGACACTACAACTCCCTCCTGAGGAATAGGAACCGGATCATCCGTCTTCCCGGCCCCTGGGAAAGTACGAGATAAGGCATCAGGAAGCAACTTTATTGAGCAGTCATATGCGCGATGAGGAGGTAACTCTTTACACCCCTCCTCTGAGAACATCTCCCCAAAGTCCTCCAGAAAAGGAGACAAAGTCCTAGGCACAACCGCACCGATGACCGTGCTCATGCAGTTATTCCTGCAAAATTCACCCCACTGGCTTATCTTTCTGGATTGCCAATCAATCACTGGGTTATGTTTAGCCAACCAAGGAAGTCCCAACACAATAGGAGTAGGTAGACCCTCCAACACATAACAAGACAATTGCTCTTTATGTATTGCCCCTACTCGAAGATCTATGTTATGAACAGCTTGTACCAAGCTACCTTGACCGAGAGGTCTAGAATCAATAGAGACTATAGGGACCGGTTTGGCCAATACACTCAGTTGCATACCATGCACCTGGGCAAACCGAGCGTCCACCAGATTAGCCCCGGACCCACTATCAAGAAAAACAAAAAATCCTCTCAGTTCTAGTACCAATCACCACCTCCGCAGGCACGAGAAACTGAGAGGGATTTGGGGACGAAATACACACTCCCAGGTTAACTCCTTTGCTCGAAGAGGCCCGGGATGGACACCCCCCAACAAAATGTCCCTCTCTCCCGCAAAAGAAACACCTTCTAGTCTTGCGGCGCACCGCCGATTCCCTCCTACAAAAAGATGTCCCTCCCAACTGCATGGGTTCCTCAGAACAGACCAGGGGAACCTCAGTATAAGGGACTTTAGTAGTAGGTGGAGTCATCACGGGAGGCGGAGTTACCTCGCGTCTTCCCCGAATTCGTCTATCCATGCGAATAGCGAGGGCCATAGCAGCCTCCAGTGATGGAGGAGAATCATACTGAGCCAACACATCTTTTAATTTGTCAGACAACCCTTGACAAAACTGGCTCCTAAGAGCTGGGTCATTCCACTGAGTATCTGTTGCCCATCTACGGAACTCAGAAGAATATTCCTCCGCTGGACGATTTCCTTGCCGTATTTTACGTAACTTTGTTTCAGCAAGAGAGACTCGATCCGGATCATCATATACCAGACCCAGGGCAGTAAAAAATCGATCCACTGACTGGAGATCTGGGGAGCCTGGAGGAATAGAGAACGCCCACAGATTGAGGGTCCCCTTGTAAGAGCGAGATAACAATTCCCACCCTCTGCTCTTCACTCCCAGATGACCGAGGCCGCAGCCGAAAGTACAATTTACATGCCTCCCGGAAAGTAAAAAATTTGTCCCGCCCACCAGTGAACCTGTCCGGGAGAGCAACCTTAGGTTCAGATCTGGTTTGCTCCGGGGGGAACAAAACCTTGGACTTAATGTCTGCAAACTCCATGGACAACCCCTGCAACTGCCGGGCCAGCTGGGCTACTGGATCCATGACAGCTGGGGAGAATCTTTAGTATGGCCGGTGAAAATGTCACGCTGTATAGCAGATATATATATATGTGATGTCAGTAATCTATATCAAAAAGGCAACATACTATATAACATGCGCATAGATATATGATAACATAGAATTACCTGACAGAATGTCCAGTGGGTCAATACGGAATCCGTTATACGCTGTCTCCGGCTAGAGGGTGACCGGGGTCTATGCTGACCCTAAACTGGGGTCCTAACTAATCCCTCTACCTGGAGGTACTGTTAAAGGTACAGAGGTCCAGGCCACCAGCGTAAACCCTGTCTCCTATCAATCCCTGCCAACTGTAATCTAGTCCTAAGAAGGACCCTGATTACCACCAAAGGGAATGAACAGGTAACGGTTAATGAACAGAAAGACATACAAGAAAGACAAGAAATAAAGTAAATAAAGTCTTACATACAACACTCACACACAGTAGGAACACCTAAGGTCTCAGAGATAAACTATAAGCTATAAGAGTAAAAACAACTAAGGAGCTCTTAGCTTAAGTATTCTCAGAACCGATCCAGTCTGCTAGACTACATAAAGGCTTTCACCGGCATCTAACAAGCAGACTGGCAGGTATATGAAGGAATCTAATTAGAACATAATCAAAAGCAGCCGGGCGAGGCTGGACCTAGTCTTAGCAAAGAGCTAGGTAAAATTAACTCCCTCATTACCAAACACAAAGAAACAGCAACTCAGCTGTGAGAAGTCAGAGTGTGTAATCGCGACGATCCTTGTGGCGATACACCCATGACAATCCCCCATTGAAGTGAACGGGCTCGGTGCCGAGTACTCCACAGGCCCTGGGCGGGCGACTCATTTCCAAAACTGGTCATACATTTTATTATTGTAATATACTGCAAGTACTCACCGGAAAATATCATTCTTCACCAAACTAAGCAGGGCAGTAGCTCCCCCAAATGAGTGACCCATAACAGCTACCTTATTGAAGTCCAGTCTATCCTAAAAATATAGAGATATGTATAATAAAAAAAGAGTTTCTACAAAAATCTACATCAAGCAAAGCAGTGGTGGAAAAATGTTATTGTTACATAGAATTATCATCTCAGAGCGTGCAGGGATGGGAACATTTTGGAGCATAATAATAAATAGTCATGTTATGGGTTATTTTACAGGGTTATCCCATTAACTCCTAGTGACGTATATACAGTATTTTTCTCACCGATTGGACGCATGTGTATGGAGGGGGATCAGGAGGATACAACATGCACACCTATATTCAAACAATCACAGGTCCCATAGAGGTTCTTAAAATGAAGTCTAATTAAATAAATCAAAAAATAAATAAATAAAAATAAACCTAAAAATGCGAATCAATCCTTTATTCACATTCAAAAATAAAGAATATAAATCAAACAAATGCATCTCACATTATCGCATTTGTAAAAAAGAAAAGACTCAAAACGCTAAAATTGACATTTTTCTGTCAATGCTTTTCCCCGAAAAAAAGCAATAAAAAGTGATCAAAATGTCTATCTTACCGAAAAATAGTACCAACAAAAAAACAGGTGACTACTTGAAAAACAAGTCTCACATAGGTTCAGTGACTAAAAGTAAAAGTACCTGTTGAGAAAATAGTGACAAATTATTTTCTTTCCAAAAGTCAGATTTTTTTAAATCACTAAAAAAAAAACTAGTTTAGTATTGGTGAATGGCCGGAGTCACACTAGCAATTTTAAAATTGGTCCAATTTTTTCTTCCTGCAAAGTCGCCTGAGTGTTATGCGAGTGTCATGCGTTTTTCATACGCGTACAATCCGAGTTTTCACATCTAGCATCCTATTTACATCCGAATGTAATGTGATTGCTATCTGACTGCAATGCATAAGCTTTTACATAGAGAAATTCTCTATGTCAGTTACATATAGTTTTCAAAGGAAATATTATTCAAAACACTTACAAATATATACAGTATACCGTATATATAGATAGATATAAATAAGAAACCGGCAATTCATCTGCCGCATGCAGTAAAATCACAGCGTAACAGGTTAGAACAGAATAGATATATACACCTAGAGTAGATAGATAAAAAGATGTCACTGAGATATATATAAAGATATATCTATAGAGATATATATATATATATCTATATATAGATATATATATATATATAGTACACAGAATAAAAGCCGGCAATTCATCTGCCGTGTATAGTAAAAATACAGCACGACCCGACAGGATAGACTAGATGGATTACATAGTACAGTGCGTGTGCAGCTTACTGTACATATATTTAATTATTAAAAGAAACTTTCCCACGGCGCTCGCGCTGATGTCACATAGGTGAAGTGAGATAATTGGCTGTGAACTTCCAGGATCTGGCTGACAGCACCGCGAGCAGGAGAAATTTCTCACGCTCGCGGTGCCATCAGACAGGAAATAGGAGGCCACAAGGAGACACTAGGCACACGCTGCTAAGTGTCTCTGCTGGATGGTAGGCTGCATGGTCGCATCATGCAACCCTGCAGTCTACCATCTAGATGTAGCAGAGCTGGACCCGTTGTGGGACAAATGGATTATCATCTCTGCGGAAAGGTGAGTATGGTTTAATTAAGATTTATTAAAGGAGTCATTATTTCAATTAAAGTATTTTTTTTCTGTGTGTGTGCGTGTTTTTATACAATATGACTATGGGGTTACAAATGGGGATGTCTTATTAACGCCTCTCCATTACTAACCTTGGGGCTTGAGGTCACCTGACAATACAAAGGTGACAGCAACACTCCCCCAACTACCACCCTACTTGCCACTGCTACAGGTCAAGTGCGAAGAGCGAGGGTAAGTGCCAGAATTGACACATTTTAGAGATAAGCCTTTTCTGGGTGGCTGAGCTGATGTTTTTAGCCTGTGGGGGGGCAGTATCCTTGGCCCCTTCGTAGGCTATTAATATCAGCCCACAGCTGTCTGCATAGCCTTTGCTGGTTATTAATTATATGAGGACCCTATGTCATTTTTTTGGGGGGTCCTCCATTTTAATATCCAGTAAAGGGTACGTAAACAGTTCTGAGCTGATATTAATAGCCTGGGAAGCTCCATGGGTATTACCCCCTTCCCAGACTATAAACATCTGCCCCCAGGCGTCGGCTTTTCCTCTGCTGGTTAAGAAAATTACGCAGAAGCCCACGCCATTTTTTTCAGAAAAATAATCTTTCATTAATTAAACACATGTACAGCAAGCTGCACACACACTGTAACTAATTGTATGTGTCATTGACATCTATATATCTATCTATTCTATGTGTATATACTGTATGTAATCCATCTATTCTATCCTGTCGGCTCCTGGTGTGTATTTACAGTATGTGGCAGCTGAATTGCAGGCTTTTCTTCTATCTATATATATATACAGTATATACTGTATATATGTGTGTGTGTGTGTGTGTCACTGACATCATTATATCTATGTATTCTATGTATATATATCTATTCTATCTATTCTATTCTAACCTGTCACTCTGATTTTACAGTACGCGTCAGATGAATTTGCGGGCTTTTCCAAGGAGATCGGTGTGTAAAAATTGGACAGCACTTGAATGGTCCGAGTGCTGTGCGATTTTTTTCTCGCACCCATTGACTTCTATTGCGGGATGCAATCCGATTTTCGATTACAATTGCAGCATGCTGTGATTTTTTTCCACTCTGATCGTGATCCAATCCGAGCTGGAAAAAAAAAAAAAAAAAAACGCAGATGAACACACAATGATAGAATAACATTGGTCCGAATGCAATCCTATTTTTAATCGGATTGCATTCTTCCTATTTCATCGCAAGTGGGAATGGGCCCTAATAGTACTGACCTGTTAAATCAAGTTACCAAGACATTTTTAGCACATAATGAACGCTGTAAAAAGTGGAACTGAAAAAACAATGGCAGAAATGTGATTTTATTTCACCATTTCCCCCTCCCTTGGATTTTTTTCACCATGTTTCATTATGTTATATGGTAAAGTGAACGGTATCAAGCAAAACTAGATGCATTTTTAGTGCCTTTCGACAGCAGAAATGCACTAAAAACATGTGCGTTTTTCACCTGTGGATTTTACTTATCTAAGGCTACGTTCCCACGATGAGCTTTTGGTTTTGGAGATTTTCTGCACCATTTCTGCACCCATTAAGTAAAATAAGTTACTTACATTTTGCAAAAAATACGCAGTGTAAAAAACTCACCAAAACCTCATCGAGAGAATGTAGGTTCATGTATTTCTATGGGGAAAATCTGCACATAAAAATCAGTGTACTCATTAGAAAAATTGACAAGTTGCGGGTTTCAAGTCATCTTAATAAAAAAAGCACAGTGGGTATGAAATTTCTAGAAATCCCATCCAATTTGTTGGAACTGAACGACTCTGCGTTTTTTGCACAGCGAAAATATGCAGTGTCAAAAACCCACCAAAATCTTGTCATGGTCTCCTCACTTCCCAGATGTTTACAGACTGTTGTAAAAAGAAGAGGGAATGCTGCACAATGGGCTGTGTAGCAGATTGATCAAAAATAATAACACTTAATATATATATAGGGAGAACCAATATAGGAGCCACGAAAACCAATGTATATGACAGCACATATTGTTTATATGCATTTACTTATATTATGCTCTCCTAATGAATATATAAGACGGGGTAGAGCTTAATACCCTTCGGTGATCATCCAGAGTGGGATGCCTGATGATGTATTTCACCTTATACGGGTTGTATTTCAGTACATAGACACTTCTCAAAATAGAAGTAAGCCTCACACATATTGATTTACCCCCATATAAATTGTCTCTTGTGAGCTTTATGGGGTTATAGACTGTATTACTTTCTATCTTTTGATAAGGTTTCAGGTAAACCAGTGGTTCTGCTTCTTGATCCCATTTTATATTTACACACTTGTTTCGTTTTGGTTTTATTTGTCACATGCACTTTAAGCACTTCTGGCACTTTAGGATTTTATCACATAATAGAATAAAGGTTAAGTTTTATTATTTTTGATCAATCTGCTACACAGCTAATTCGATTTTGATTGAATCTTATTGCCTCTGCTCATCTAAAATGCTGCACAATGGTAGACACGGCCATGTGCCAACTTTTTTGAGATGTATTGCTGCCATCAGTCTCTAAATGTGTTAATTTTTACAAATGAAATAGAAAAATTCTTTCACCTTCTGATCTGTAGGCCATGTTCTGTTGGGAATAAAATATGGCTACAAGAGATTTCCTAATCATTTTATTCTTGTTTTCACTACATTTTACTCAGCGTCCCAACTTTTTTGGAATTGAGGTTGTATATCTACAGTTATATGTGTATATGTATAAATACATATACACACAAATGAACAAAATATATTTGTATATCTGTATGAGTGATAAATGTTTCTCTAAAACCAAATTAACGTTAGTATTCAAATCATATACTGTAAATAATTATTATAAGGTAGTATTTCTGACCGCATAGATACCAAATAAGCTGGTGAATTGTATTTTTTCATATTAATATATGGTCTAAAATAGCCTGATGTAAATTTAATAGGAAAACTAAAATTGAGTATTGTAAATGGCCTGACATTATTTTGTATACCATACCAGGCACCATAGTTGGAACCGAGACAAGTCCAGCTCCATCCTGGGGGCAGCAATGGACTAGTCTCATCTCTGGCTATGGTACCCGGCAAGAATTGTAAAGTATCATATATTTTCTCTGAAACGCCAGTAAGATAAACCTGGCTGCTCTACTTCATGCTGCATGTGTGGGCAGCATTAATCAGGCAGGTTTCCTTTAATCCCTTAACCCCTTTACGACCTATGACGTATAGGTAAGTCATAGGTCGCCTCCTCCTTCTTGATGTGGGCTCCAAGGTTGAGTCTCTCACCTTTTCAGGCACATGATAGATGATTTCATCCATGATTCACTTGCGGCTGTTTAACTTGTTAAATGCCTCTGACAGTGACATTTAACTCGCGCAAACCGAATGCACGTCATTAGCTCAGCCCATCGGCGCCCCATCACATGATCATAGGGCGCCGATGGGTTGGCATGACAACCCAGGGTCTGCAGGACAGCCCTGTGGCTGTCAATGCCGAACTGCTATGATCGCCCCCTCTTGACCTATTGAAAATAAAACAATTAAAAAAAGCAAAGGACACATACCGTATTTGGTATCGTTGCATTCAAAAACGCTCAATCTATCAAAATATAAAAAGCATTAATCCGAATAGTAAACAGCGTAATAAGAAAATAAATCTTAACTCCAGAATTAGTTTTTTTGGTTACCACAACATTGCAATAACATGCAATAACGGAGGAAAAAAACATTGTTTCTATCTCAAAATGGTATCAGTAAAAACATCAGCTTGGAGCGCAAAGAATAAGTGCTCACCCGATAGCAGATCCAAAAAAATGGAGACGCTACGGGTCTTGGAAAATTCCACTATTTTATTTTGTTAATGACAAATTTTGGATTTTTTTTCACCACTTAAATAAAAAAAAAACTATACATGTTTGGTATCTGCAAACTCGTAATGATCTAGAGAATCATAATGGCAGGTCCGTTTTTGCATTTAGTGAACATAGTAAAAACTAAACAAAATACAATTGTGTAATTGTACTTTTTTGCAATTTCACTGCACTTGGAATTTTTTCCTTTTTTCCAGTATATTATATGGTAAAATCAATGTGCATTCAAAAGTACAACTCGTCCTGCAAAAAACAAGCCCTTAAATGGCCATATTTACAGAAAAATAAAAAAGTTATGGCTCTGGGAAGAAGGGGAGCAAAAAACGAGAATGCAAACACCCAAAGTGGTAAATGAGTTAAAGAGAACCTTTCACAAAATTTTTCATGTTAACCTGGACAAACAATGTAATAGTGGCTGCAAAGTGGAATAACACATTTTTTTTTATTTTGCCTTTCCATTTTGGAGATATTACCAATCAAAACATTTGTCACCTAATGAGTTAACTTTCGTTAAGTCCAAGTGGGTGTTATCAGAGTTTTTTATGGGGGCATGTACCTCTGCTCCCCTGCATGAGCTGACCAATCATAAGCAGGCAGCAACAAAGCAGAAAAAGAACAAGCCCCCACTATACCTTAGGCTTCTCAGTGTGTGAGATGTAATAATAATACAGCTCTGATCTTCTGTTGTAACCTCATGCATGATTAAAAAGTGTAGCTGAGTTTGTGTCACATTACAAACTCTTCTATCAGCTCTCCTTGTCTCATAGCACTGTCTAATCCATGCAGGAGGTTAGACTAGGATATCAGGGGTGTATTCTTACATCTCACACACACAGTGAGAAACCTAAGCTATTGTGGTGGGGCTACATGCAAATTTTTCATCACTTTCTATTTCATTGCTTGCAAAAACCCACAATTCTTTTGTTTTCTCTTTTGTGTTTTATTCTTGTAGCATTCACAATAAGGGATGAATAATGATATAATTTTATAGTATGTGTTGACATTAATTGGATGGTACCGTAATTCTATTTTTTTATGTTTTGCTACTTTTGCACAAGAAAACCACTTTTTAACAAAAATAATTTTTTGTTTGTATCATCTTCTGAGAGCAATATTTTTTTTTCATTTACTGAGGTTTATGAGGGTATGCTTTTTGTGTAATAAGCGGTCATTTCATTGGTAACAATTTTGGATGTGCATCTTTTTTATTACATTTTTTACATTACGAAACGTGCGTTGGGGCGACGGGGTAGCTGGTATGTAGCACATGTTTACATGTAAGTGCCCTCAGGAATTTTCCTTATTTTTCAGTACCACCTTTATTTTGCCTTTCATTTGCAGTTGAAGTCCCTCGTGGACCATGGCATTTGTCCTATATTAGGTGATGTTACTTAATACATTTTATATGGATTTGTTTAGGGACATGCTTACCCTTATTAAATGTACTCCATATTACTTGTTTGCACTATAGTGTGCTTGGGCCACATGTGGTACTGCTCCCCGTTTGGATTAGCAGCATCTCTCATTAATTATGTTTACTTACTTGTATTTTAATGAATTTCTTTAATAAAATTTATATTTTATTTTTTGCAATTTATACTCAGTTTTCTTTAGTGTTGTTCATTTGAAATTCGTTTTTGCATAATATTATCAGGGTTTTCTTTGTTGATACTTGATTATGATGATATATAGTGTATAAACAGTATTATGGAGCATGTATACAAAGTTACAAGCATGCATTAGTTCATATAGTGTAAGTGAAAGTTCAGTGGTTAGAAGCTACGGGATGTGATGGAGAAAATATACTGTAATTGACATTTGTTTCTAGAACTCTAAACTGCAAAGTTCAGCAGATGTCATATAAAGATTAAAGCCACAATCTTGTTAGTAAGCGGGAGAAGGACAGGAAAATGAGAGATTATGTATTTACACATGAGGTGGAGAGTTTCCTGCCAACGATTTGGCACCAACCGTCTGAAATACTATGCCACAGCTGGCAGAGATCACTTCTAACGTCACACTGTAATAACACAGAATGCACACAAATTGACATCTGTTCATATCTAGTGTGGTCTTCTGCTGCAGCTGACATACAGTATCAACCTGCTGCATGTGGGCTCTGTCCATGGCTGTCTGTCAGCTCTAAATATGGATTTCACGGACAGACTTTGTGCTAGCTACTCTGACTATCAGGTCCTAGGGCAGCCCTAGTCTTTACCCTTTGAGGGAACCTGTCATGTCCCCAAGAGCTATTAACCTGCAGGTTTGGGGTTAATCTGCAGGTTAATAGTGGTACAAACCTGCCCGGCCACTGCACTAAAAGCTTGGGAGGATATTAACTTTGCTCCTTCAGGCAGCCTCCGGCTTTCAGTCATAGAGGCGTACCGGGGCAGCTTCAGTCACTGCTAAGTACATAGTGAGTTCATAGCACATTGACTGACCGCTGACTATGCACTGATACGCTGCAGAGACGGCTGTCAATCAATGTGTCAGGATGTGCTTTGAGCAGACACTCACTGTATAACTAGTGATGACTGAAGTCTTTATAACTGAAAGCCGGAGGCTGCTGAGACGAATAATGTTCCTCTCCTCCCTGTAGCTGTGCATTCAGTGTGGCGACTAGGCTGCTTTACAACAGTATTAACATGCACATTAATCCATAATCTGCAGGTTAATAGTGATTGGGGCCTGATAGGTTCCCTTTAACCAACGAACAGGGATGTGGACAGCTATATAACTGTGGTACCATTGGTTCCACAACCAAACCAATGTAACTTTGAGTTGTTGGTGTACCTTGAATGAAACCTAAAAGGGTCAGGCTACTGTATTTTATGCCACCCAATACCATAATGTCAGGAGTGGGACTGATGTGACGTTCTCCAGTGCAGCTATACCATGGAACTCATGCCACCACTCTTAAAGGCTATTATAATACAGGGCAAAACAGCAATCAATTCTGGAATGGGGGTCTATACCCTTCAGGAAAGAGTCCCGCTTATGTCTTGAATACAATGGTTTCCTGATTGGTTCTCTCAGACGGATGTTGGCACAGGCTTTTGTGCATGGACTGAGAGAACCAATCAGGAAACCACTGGTAGTAGCCAGGCCTGAGTACACGTCAATAGCAATGGATACCCTGCTTGCAGTAGCAAAAAGGTTTGAGTCCCACCGGGACAGAAGGGATGTCCAGTGTTACAACTGTGGCGAGTTTGGTCATTTCCGGAACCGGTGCAGAACACCGACTTCGCCCAGAAGAAGAAGAAACACTGAAAGCGACCAGAGTGTTCCAGGAAGATGGGACCATGACACTTTCTTCACCCCTGACCCAAGAAGAAACAGGAACAACCACACTGCAGACCTATCACAGGAGGTGCTGGACATAGTATCAGAAAAGCCACTCCATCACCCAGAGTCAAGATGTCTCTGACCAATTGAAGGTCTAAGTGAACTCGCCTAAGAAGACGGCCTGAGAACTTTGACATTGGCCAGGATATTCAACTCAAGCAGGACCCTACTCGCTTCATGGAATGGTAACACCTCATCCGGCTCCAACGCCAGAGGTTCATCTTTTGCAAGCACCAGGAGGTGCCCCCAGCAATCAACCAGTTCACCCAGGCCCTAGACTGGCAAAAGGCCACTCAGCTCTTCAAACTTGTGCACAAATACTGACCTGAGACCGAGCTGGAGAAAAAGAAACTACTGATGGCCCGTGCTGAGAAAAAAGCAGCCGGTGAAGGAGACGTCCCAACAAGAAGACCCCCTGTGACCAGAGCAGGTGCTAACACAGTGACTGCCTTGGTGGAGAACAAGAAAGCCAGCTGGTCGTCATCTCTCATGATGTGGATCCTAGTAGGCGGCTTGTTTTCCCGCCAGCTCTGTGCCGGGAGATGGGAGTCCCCTGCCGCATAGTGAAAGACAAGGCCAAACTGGGCTGCCTCGCCCATCGGAATCAATCCCAGCTTTCCACAGTGAAGAAAAAGACTGTAAACCCCACTGAGTTCAGAATGGTGCAAGGCCTGGAGGCCGTGAAAGAGGCTACGGTATTTGAAACCCCAACAGTACTGAACCGTCACACTCTGCTCTCAAAAGTCCCAGTCACCGCAACGGTATTCACGGTGATCAACCTGGCCAGTACCTTCTTCAGTGTTTCCCCTCCACCTGGAGGCCTGCCTTCACGCACCAGTGCAGTGCATATGGACAGTGTTGCCTCAAGGTGCTCAGAACAAGCCCTTCAAGTTTCACCAAGACAATGTCCTCCATCCTCGTCAACTGGATTGCAGAATATGCAAGAGTCACTCTTCTACAACACGTGGATGACCTTCTCTTTTGTGTGGTTGACATCGATACCTGCACAGTCCATTCCTTGTCTCTCCTACTCTACCTGGAAGAACAGCAACGCAAGGTCTGGAAGAACAAAGTCCAGTGATGTCAGAAGCAAGTTACATCCCTGGGACACTGTATTGCCCACCAGACGAAACACATGTCAAAAGACTGGAAGACCACTGTGGAGAAGATGGCTCCCCCAACAACTCCAAAAATGCTGCAGGCTTTCCCTGGTCTAGTGTCGTATTGCAGAACCTGGATCCCTGATGCCTCAGTCCTAATGCAGCCTCTGTGCGCTTGCATCAACGCAACCCCGCTCCTTCTATCAGACGCAGCCTTCAACCCATTCAGGAGATTGGAAGAACTCCACAGTCTCAGCGCCAATACCAGGCCTACCTGACGACGAGAAGTCTTTCTGTCTACCTGATGGAAGAAAGAAGGTCATGCTACTGGAGTCCTGACACGGATTCACGGGGGAAAACAGAGACTTTTAGGATGCCTCTCAGCCCGCTTGGATCCAGTTGCAATAGGAGCACCCTCCTGCCTGATGGCAGTATCTGCAGCACACACCTTCCTGGACAAGGTTGCTGACATCACTCTTGGACAGCCACTGGAAACTCTCACTCCACACGACATCTTGGCAATCCTCAATCAAGCTCAACCAACAATAATCTCCCCACCGCCAGACATCTTTGTGGCGCCTCTATCGCCTTTGTCTCATAATGTCACCGTCTCCAGACCTACAGTCCTCATCCCGGCCACTCTACTCCCACTCCCAAGGGGGGATACAATATGGACTTTTCAGAACAAAATTTACAGAATTTATCCTCTACTTGGATGGCTCCAGATTTGCAGATGATGAAGAAGTTTCCACACAGGAAGTGAAGTGACCAGCAATCAAGAAATCCTGTGGTCCAGAAGTCTGTCACCTAGTCTGTCAGCCCAGGAAGCAGAACTGATAGCGCTGACGAAGGCCTGCCAGATGGCAGAAGGCAAGACTGCAAACATCTACACCGACTACAGGTACTCGCATGGCATAGCACATGACTTTGGGCCCATCTGGGCTACAAGGGACTTCATCACAGCAAACGGGACAACCGTGAAGCATCATGGAGCCTTCAGGGACCTGCTGGGTGTACTCCAACTTCCAAAATGGTGGCAATTTGAAAAATCAAAGTGCATGGAAAATTGAGAACAGAAGAGGCGTGAGGCAATAACATGGCGGACATGGCAGCCAAAGAAGCGGCCAAAGGAAGACAGCATGGAGAAGTGGGAGAGGTCGTAGAGCCGGACGGCTACTACATGACGACTGAAGACAAGAAACCTGACAAAAAGACGTCCTGGGATCTGCTCAAGAAGTTGCAAGACCAAGCTCCAAAAGGAGAAGAGCTGAATGCGAAAAAAGCAACACGTGAAGAAGGAAGGCTATCAATAATGGACTTCAAATTCTGCCTACCACAAAGTATGCACCCTATGGTGGTCCAATGGGCACATGGACCCACACCCACATATCAAAGACACAGATGAATGATCTGATTGGTGCTTACTGGTTCGCTTCAGGGATCTCCACCCTAACAGCCAAATTCACCAGTAGCTACCTGACCTGCGGCAAATGCAAGCCTGGACGTATGGAAGAAAGTCCTCCTCACCTCATCTGGCAAGACCACTCTACCAGCTTCAGAGGATCCAGATAGACCACATCCAGATATCGCCAAGTGAAGGATTCAAATACGCCATTGTGGTCAAAGAAGTGTTTTCAAGATGGACAGAAGCCTTCCAAGTCAGCAAAGACTACTGCAAAGAAGCTACTTTCGGAAAATAGTGTGCAGATACGGGGTTCCAGAAATGATAGAAAGTGATCAGGGACCCGCATTCACAGCAAATCTGACACACGAGACCTGGTTAGCAGTAGGGTCAGATTTAGGCCTACACACTCCTTACCACCCCCAGAGCAGCGGGAAGGTAGAAAGACTGAACGGAACACTTAAGAATAGGATGCTGAAAATTGCCCAAGAGACACGCAAACCATGGCATGAGACACACCCCCAATTGCACTGTTTAGCGTAAGGCACACTCCCAGAGACCCAGAAAAGCTGTCACCATGCGAAATTTTGTTTGGGTCTAGTCCCAAGTTAGGTGCATTTTTCCCTCAGAAGCAGAATATGCAAAATGATATCTTGTTTGCTTATGTAATTGAATTGGTCAAAAACTAATGTCCATTCTCGAGTTTTTCTCTTCACTGCCAGATTTGATGGTCCTGTCCAAGAGCCCCAGATGACACCAACCTCTGTGTAACTAGAGGGAAAGCCTGCTTGGATCCACGTATCACATTGCAAGGAAGCTCCCGTACCAGGAGAGACATCTAAGCCATGAAGGATGTCGAGGATGCTCTGACTGACCAGACAGATGACCTACCTGATGAAGAATACACACGTTTTTTCTGAACATGCAGTTAAATGAAGAGACTATGATTGCAAACACATAAACCCCCGACAGGGACAGTCCTCCTGACCGCCCATTTGCGAAAAGTCTGTATTCGGTGGGGAGGCATGCGCAAGGCATATCTCAACCCGCCGGCAGCACAAAAGAGTTGCAGCGCTTTGGGACAGGAGCAGGTTTTTAGGGCAAGTGGTATCTAAGGGGGGACTGTCATGGAAATATATATGTATTCCATATATTCAAAGTATATTCATATATATGCATTCACAGTTAGATAGATCTCACTTGCTAAAAATCCTGTGCTCACACATCTATGCAAAAAGCTGATGCCAGCTATAATCAGTCGTTAAAGACGACCCTGGCCTTCATAAGGAACAAGTACAGAGAGTCTTAATAGATATCTATTGTTTTCTTTACTAGTCATGCAAGAAAGCTAGGGCAAAGAACAGTAAACAATAAATCTGCAACTTCAGCCCTTTTATCATAATTATCATAATTATCATACTTACACTAGAACAGCCAATAATCTAGCAGCTTTTAATTGTATGTTATTTGACTAACCAGCCACTTTTTGTAAACGTATAAAACCTTGAATGAATAATAAATGTGTGGTCTTGACGAACTGCTATACTGACACTTCTGTGTGGACAGTTTTCATTTTGTTCTGAGCACTCAAAAAGACATTTAATAGAAAATTGGGAATGGCACCAGCAAACACTTCAGGATAGATTTATCCTAATTAAATTTCCATAACAAGACCATATGGGCAACGCCAGGAAGATGCCATCATGAGCAAACAGTATAACGGTTCCACTTCAATGATTATGATGTGATGTGGCATAATACACAGTAGCCAGGTCTCTCTGGTATTCATTCCTTCCTTCATATATCAAAATGTATAATTTTTCCAGAGCCCTAGGCATAGGCATACATTGGAAATCCAATTTCAGCAGTTAAATTCCTTCAGATAAGCTCTCTGAGACGTCTTATGTGTATCAATAGTTCTTCAGTGTCAAATGCACACGTGGTCAAACACACAAATGGCATCTCCTACACAGATCTTCATACCAGACTTGGTAATAACAAATGTATGTCACAGCTCAATAAAGATGACCATATGTAATGATACACGAGGTATTCCACAGTTTCCAGAACCGGAGTATTAAATTACTGAATGACAGAGAGAACAGACATACAGTACAGACCAAAAGTTTGGACACACCTTCTCATTCAAAGATTTTTATGTATTTTCATGACTATGAAAATTGTACATTCACACTGAAGGCATCAAAACTATGAATTAACACATGTCGAATTATATACTTAACAAAAAAGTGTGAAACAACTGAAAATATGTGTTATATTCTAGGTTCTTCAAAATAGCCACCTTTTGCTCTGATTACTACTTTGCACACTCTTGGCATTCTCTTGATAAGCTTCAAGAGGTAATCACCGGAAATGGTCTTCCAACAGTCTTGAAGGAGTTCCCAGAGATGCTTAGCACTTGTTGGCCCTTTTGCCTTCACTATGCAGTCCAGCTCACCCCAAATCATCTGGTTCAGGTCTGGTGACTGTGGAGGCCAGGTCATCTGGTGTAGCACCCCATCACTCTCCTTCTTGGTCAAATAGCCTTACACAGCCTGGAGGTGTGTTTGGGGTCATTGTCCTGTTGAAAAAAAAAAAATGATGATCCAACTAAACGCAAACCGGATGGAATAGCATGCCGCTGCAAGATGCTGTGGTAGCCATGCTGGTTCAGTATGCCTTCAATTTTGAATAAATCCACAACAGGGTCACCAGCAAAGCACCCCCACACCATCACACCTCCTCCTCCATGCTTCAAGGTGGGAACCAGGCATGTAGAGTCCATCCGTTCACCTTTTCTGCGTCGCACAAAGACACGGTGGTTGGAACCAAAGATCTCAAATTTGGACTTATCAGACCAAAGCACAGATTTCCACTGGTCTAATGTCCATTCCTTGTGTTCTTTAGCCCAAACAAGTCTCTTCTGCTTGTTGCCTGTCCTTAGCATTGGTTTCCTAGCAGCTATTTTACCATGAAGGCCTGCTGTGTTATGTTTCGGTAGCTGAGGAGGACAGGAACAACAGCAGGGCAGCCGAACACCTGAGATGTTGGTAACTGATGGGTTGAAGATTCCTAAACTAAAGACACAACTAAAGGTAGCCGTGGAGCGTTCCTACGTTGATCCTAGACGCCTCGTCACAGCCTGAGAGATAACTACACCTAAAGGCAGAAAGATGAGAGCTATCTGCCCCGGAGCAGATCCCCAAAGAAAATAGGAAGCCCCCAAACATATAATGGCGGTTAGACAAGATGAAAAGACAAACATAGGCAGAAAGTCTCAGTGTGAACAAAAACCAAGCCGCAGCCGCTGAAAAAACAGGAAAAAGCAAATGAGCAAATAACAGTGGCTGCAGAAAAACTGTGAGGAGCTCAGGCCCAGGAGGGGACCTGGCTGACCTCTACAAAAGTGCAGAAAAGAATGCAAAAAGCAAGCACAAAAAGAAAAGCAAAAAATATCTTATCTGAAAGCAGGAGATGCAGGCAGGACTCCAGCAAACTTCCAAATGAACCAGGAACACAATTGAGACAAGAACAATTGATCACCGGCAGCCATCATGGGAGGGAACCTCCCTTATATCAGACCAGTCCGTGATTCCAGATTGCCACTCCTCGCTGAAAGTTTCAGTACTGTCTGTAACCACCAGAGGGAGCCTCTGCTCAGAAACCATCTCTAGCACATTCATAACACTGCTGCACAAATCTCCTCTTAACAGTTGTTGTAGAGATGTGTCTGCTGCTAGAACTCTGTGTGGCATTGACCTGGTCTCTAATCTGAGCTGCTGTAAACCTGCGATTTCTGAGGCTGGTGACTCGGATAAACTTATCCTCAGAAGCAGAGGTGACTGTTGGTCTTCCTTTCCTGGGGCGGTCCTCATGTGAGCCAGTTTCTTTGTAGCGCTTGATGGTTTTTGCAACTGCACTTGGGGACACTTTCAAAGTTTTCCCAATTTTTCAGACTGACTGACCTTCATTTCTTAACCCCTTCCCGACCCATGACGCCACGTAGGCGTCATGAAAGTCAGTGCCAATCCGACCCATGACGCCTATGTGGCGTCATGAAAGGATCGCGTCCCTGCGGGCCGGGTGACCGGGGTCACTGAAAGGTCACCCGACCCGCCGGCACAGGACCCTTTGTGCTTCACCACAGGGGGGTTGGCTTAACCCCCCCGTGGCCACGGTCGCTCTGATTGGCTGTTAAAAGTGAAACAGCCAATCAGAGCAATCTGTAATATTTCACCAATATAATTGGTGAAATATTACAATCCAGCCATGGCCGATGCTGCAATAGCATCTGCCATGGCTGGACACCGAGCCCTGACCCCCCCACACGGATTCACGGCGGCGATCGGCCGCCGCCACCGAAAGATGGCAGCGGTCGGTCACCGCCGTCACTAAAAGCTCCCCTCGTCCTGGCCTCCGCTGCCCCCACCTTCCGATCCCCCCCCTCACTTCCGACCCCCATACTCACCTCTCCCGGTCCACCGATGTCCCTGGATCCTTCCCGGCGGCTGCCCGGGATTCTTCATGGGCGCCGCCATCTTGGAAAATGGCTTGCGCATGCGCAGTGCGCCCGCCGGCCGGCGCATGCGCAGTGCGCCCTGCATAGTCAAAAAATTTATTTTGATCACTGTGATAAACTGTCACAGTGATCAAAATAAAAAAAAGTAAGTGAACCCCCCCTGTCATAGGTAGGGACAAATAATAAAGAATTTTTTTTTTCCTATTAGGCCCTGTGCACACGTTGCGGATTTTGCTGCGGATCCGCAGCTGATTTCGCTGCTGATCCGCAGCGGATTTCGCTGCTGATCCGCAGCGGATTTCGCTGCTGATCCGCAGCGGATTTCGCTGCTGATCCGCAGCTGATTTCGCTGCTGATCCGCAGCTGATTTCACTGCTGATCCGCTGCTGATTTCGCTGCTGATTCGCTGCAGATTTCGCTGCGGATCAGCAGCGAAATCAGCAGCGAATCAGCAGCGAAATCAGCAGCGAAATCAGCTGCGGATCAGCAGCGGATTTCGCTGCTGATCCGCAGCTGATTTCGCTGCTGATCTGCAGCTGATTTCGCTGCTGATCCGCAGCTGATTTCACTGCTGATCCGCAGCTGATTTCACTGCTGATCCGCAGCGGATTTCGCTGCTAATCCGCAGCTGATTTCGCTGCTGATCCGCAGCTGATTTCGCTGCGGATCCGCAGCGGATTTGGCGCTGCGGATTCACAGCAGATCCAGAAACCATGTACAGTACAATGCAAATAAATGGTAAAAAAAAACGCTGTGCACATGCTGCAGATTTTTCAGCGCAGATTTGCTGCGGTTTTAAATCCGCAGCATGTCAATTCTTTGTGCAGATTCCGCAGCGATTTTACACCTATTCCATTATAGGCGTAAAACCGCAGAGAAAAACCGCAGCAAATCCGCGCTAAATACGCAGGTAAAAGGCAGGTCGTTTTACCTGCGGATTTTAGAAAAATCCGCAAGTGAATCCGCAACGTGTGCACGGGGCCTTAGGGTCAGGCTGGGTTCATATTGCATTATGGCAGTCCGTTAGATGGACTGCGTTTCACCACGGTATAACGCGGTGTAACGCAGTCCGTTAACGCTGCCATTCACCCCATTTGTGTGCGCATCGCAACGCATGCCATGAAGCGGCATGCGTTTGCGACGTGTCGTCATTCAGTGACGGAGCCTTGGACGCAGGCTGCAGCGTCTGGGCTCCATCACCGCTAGCACAGATGAATCATCGCTGATTCCTCTGCACTAGCGGGTATAGCATAATGCGATCGCGTTATGCTATACCGTTACCAGCCCGTCAACGCTACGTGTTGAACGGGCTGGTAAAACGCAATATGAACCCAGCCTTAGGGTTAGAACTAGGGTTAGAACTAGGGTAAGGGTTGGAATTAGGGTTAGGGTTGGAATTAGGGTTAGGGTTGGAATTAGGGTTAGGGTTGGGATTAGGGTTAGGGTTGGGATAAGCGTTAGGGGTGTTTTGGGGTTAGGGTTGGGATTAGGGTTAGGCTTGTGGTTAGGTTTATGGTTAGAGTTGGGATTAGGGTTAGGGGTGTGTTGGGGTTAGGGTTATGGTTTGTATTAGGGTTAGGGGTGTGTAGGGGTTAGGGTTGGGGTTAGGGGTGTGTTGGGGTTAGGGTTGGAGTTAGAATTGAGGGGTTTCCACTATTTAGGTACATCAGGGGGTCTCCATACGCGACATGGCGCCACCATTGATTCCTGCAAATTTTGCGTTCAAAAAGTCAAACAGTGCTCCCTATATTCCAAGCCCCGACGTGTGCCCAAACAGTGGTTTACCCCCACATATGGGGTATCAGCGTACTCGGGAAAAATTGCACAACAACTTTGGGGTTCTAATTTCTCCTGTTACTGTTGGGAAAAAAAATTGGGGACTAAAAGAGTTATTTTTGTGGAAAAAAAATGATTTTTTATTTTCACGGCTCTGCGTTATAAACTTCTGTGAAGAACTTGGGGTTCAAAGTGCTCACCACACATCTAGATAAGTTCCTTGCGGGGTCTAGTTTCCAAAATGGGGTCACTTGTGGGGAGTTTATACTGTTTAGGCACATCAGGGACTCTGCAAACGTAACATGACGCCCGCAGACCATTCCATCAAGTCGGCATTTCAAAACGTCACTACTTCCCTTCCGAGCCCCGAAGTGTGCCAATACAGTAGTTTTCTCCCACATATGGGATATCAGCGTACTCAGGACAAATTGGACAACAACTTTTGAGGTCTAATTTCTCCTGTTACCCTTGGGAAAATAAAAAAATTGGGGACTAAAAGATCATGTTTGTGGAAAAAATATGATTTTTTTATTTTCATGGCCCAGCGTTATAAACTTCTATGTAGCCCTTGGGGTTCAAAGTGCTCACTACACATCTAGATAAGCTCCTTGGGGGGTCTAGTTTCCAAAATGGGGTCACTTGTGGGGGGTTTCTACTGTTTAGGCACATCAGGAGCTCTGCAAACGCAACATGACGCCCACAGAACATTCCATCAAGTCTGCATTCCAAAATGGCGCTCCTTCCCTTCTGTGCTCTCCCATGCGCCAAAACAGTGGTTCCCCCCCACATATGGGGTACCAGTGTACTCAGGACAAACTGTACAACAACTTTTGTGGTCCAATTTCTCCTGTTACCCTTGTGAAAATAAAAAATTGCGGGTTAAAAAAATCAGTTTTTGAGGAAAAAAATGATTTTTTATTTTCACGGCTCTGCATTACAAACTTCTGTGAAGCACGTGGGGGTTCAAGGTGCTCACCACACAAGTTCCTTGAGGGGTCTAGTTTACAAAATGTGGTCACTTGTGGGGGGTTTCTACTGTTTAGGCACATCAGGGGCTCTGCCCGCCCGCAGACCATTCCATCAAGTCGACATTTCAAAGCGTCACTACATCCCTTCCAAGCCCTGACGTGTGCCCAAACAGTGGTTCTCCCCCACATGTGAGGTACTAGCGTACTTAGGACAAATTAGACAACAACTTTTGGGGTCCAATTTCTCCTGTAACCATTGTGAAAATAAAAAATATGGGGCTAAATAATCATTTTTGAGAAAAAAAAATGATTTTTTATTTTCACGGCTCTGCGTTATAAACTTTTGTGAAGCACCTGGGGTTCAAAGTGCTCACTATGCATCTGCATAAGTTTCTTAGGGGGTCTAGTTTCCAAAATGGGGTCATTTGTGGGGGAGCTCCAAAGTTTAGGCATACAGGGGCTCTCCAAACATGACATGGTGTCCGCTAACGACTGGAGCTAATTTTCCATTCAAAAAGTAAAATGGCGCTCCTTCCCTTCTGAGCCCTGCCGTGCGCCCAAACAGTGGTTTATGACCACATATGAGGTATCGGTGTACTCAGGAGAAATTGCCCAACAAATTTTAGGATCCATTTTATACTGTTGCCCATGTGAAAATGAAAAAACTGAGGCTAAAAGAAAATTTTTGTGAAAAAAAAAGTACTTTCTTTTTTTTACGGATCAATTTGTGAAGCACCTGGGGGTTCAAAGTGCTCACTCTGCATCTAGATAAGTTCCTTGGGGGGTCTAGTTTCCAAAATGGGGTCACTTGTGGGGGAGCTCCAATGTTTAGGCACACAGGGACTCTCCAAATGTGACATGGCAACCGCTAAATATTCCAGCATATTTTCCATTCAAAAAGTCAAATGGCGCTCCTTCCCTTCTGAGCCCTGCCGAGCGCCCAAACAGTGCCTTATGACCACATATGAGGTATCTGTGTACTCAGGAGAAATTGCCCAACAAATTTTAGGATCCATTTTATCCTGTTGCCCATGTGAAAATGAAAAAACTGAGGCTAAAAGAAAATTTTTGTGAAAAAAAAAGTACTTTCTTTTTTTTACGGATCAATTTGCGAAGCACCTGGGGGTTCAAAGTGCTCACTCTACATCTAGATAAGTTCCTTGGGGGGTCTAGTTTCCAAAATGGGGTCACTTGTGGGGGAGCTCCAATGTTTAGGCACACAGGGACTCTCCAAATGCGACATGGCAACCGCTAAATATTCCAGCATATTTTCCATTCAAAAAGTCAAATGGCGCTCCTTCCCTTCTGAGCCCTGCCGTGCGCCCAAGCAGTGGTTTATGACCACATATGAGGTATCTGTGTACTCAGGAGAAATTGCCCAACAAATTTTAGGGTCCATTTTATCCTGTTGTCCATGCAAAAATGAAAAAATTGATGCTAAAAGAAAAATTTTGTTGGAAAAATTAAAATGTCCATTTTTTCCTTCCACGTTGCTTTAGTTCCTGTGAAGCACCTGAAGGGTTAATAATCTTCTTGAATGTAGTTTTGAGTAGCTTGAGGGGTGCAGTTTTTATAATGGTGTCACTTTTGGGTATTTTCTGCCATATAGACCCCTCAAAGTGACTTCAAATGTGAGGTGGTCCCTAAAAAAAATGGTTTTGTAAATTTTGCTGTAAAAATGAGAAATCGCTGGTCAACTTTTAACCCTTATAACTTCCTAACAAAAAAAAATGTTGTTCCCAAAATTGTGCTGATGTAAAGTAGACATGTGGGAAATGTTATTTATTAACTATTTTGTGTCACATAACTCTGGTTTAACAGAATAAAAATTCAAAATTTGAAAATTGCGAAATTTTCAAAATTTTGGCCAAAGTTCCATTTTTTTCACAAATAAACGCAAAAATTATCGACCTAAATTTACCACTAACATGAAGCCCAATATGTCACGAAAAAACAATCTCAGAATCGCTAGGATCCGTTGAAGCGTTCCTGAGTTATTACCTCATAAAGGGACACTGGTCAGAATTGCAAAAAATGGCCAGGTCATTTAGGTCAAAATAGGCTGGGTCATGAAGGGATTAAAGTAATGATGGCCACTCGTTTTTCTTTATTTAGCGGCTTTTTTCTTGCCATAATACAAATTCTAACAGTCTATTCAGTAGGACTATCAGCTGTGTATCCACCAGACTTCTGCACAACACAACTGATGGTCCCAACCCCATTTTATAAGGCAAGAAATCACACTTATTAAACCTGACAGGGCACACCTGTGACGTGAAAACCATTCCTGGTGACTACCTCTTGAAGCTCATCAAGAGACTGCCAAGAGTGTGCAAAGCAGTCATCAAAGCAAAAGGTGGCTACTTTGAAGGACCTAGACATATATATTCATATATATTATATAGACATATTTTCAGTTGTTTTACACTTTTTTGTTAAGTATATAATTCCACATGTGTAAATTCATAGTTTTGATGCCTTCAGTGTGAATGTACAATTTTCATAGTCATAAAAATACATAAAAATCTTTGAATGAGAAGGTGTGTCCAAACTTTTGGTCTGTACTGTATACTAGTCATTTATACATTCATGATTTTACAGGGAATGTGAAATGTTGAAAATGACCGTATGTGTGATCTGCAGGCAGGATTTATTGAACAGATTGATATAAAGTCCGGTGGGCAGTCCTATATAGTGATTGACAGTCTTCCCTGTATGACTATGCATGCAGATAGCTGTCAATCACTAAGTAGGACCACCCACTGGACTTATATGCATACTGTCACCAAAGATTTCAGTGCACTGAATCTTTTCCAACAAATCTACAGTGCATATCATTCTCCTTAACTTCTCCTTCTCGATACCATGCAGTCTACAGATCGGACTGCGAGTGCAGTATGACAGGTTCATTTGAAGAAACACTCCTGCATTTTTTGCCCTTAGGCCGGCGTCACACTAGCGAGTTTGACGCGAGCTAGTCGCACGACTAACTCGCAGCAACACCCGGCACGGCCGCCCGCTCTCGGACCAGAGTGCGCGGCGGCATAGAAATACATGCAGCCGCGCACTCTGGTCCGAGAGCGGGCGGCCGTGCCGGGTGTTGCTGCGAGTTAGTCGTGCGACTAACTCACATCAAACTCGCTAGTGTGACGTCGGCCTTATAGTGCAGAATAAACTATTACAATGATGTTAAAAACAGCGGGTGTATAAAAAGTACACACAAAGTACACACATAAAGAACATAGATAAAGACCTACATTTTACCTTACCAACGGATTGTCGTGATTCCAGAGAGCACTATATTAATAATAATAATTTTATTTCTACAGTGCCAACATATTCCGCAGCACTTAACATTTTAGAGGGGACTTGTACAGACAATAAAAGACATTACAGCATAGCAATACTCACAAAAACCACAGATACCCAGAGGAATGAGGGCCCTGCTCACAAGTTTATAATGTATGAGGAAATAGGGGAGACACGAAAGGTAGATGGTTACAATTGCTTTCGTTGCTTGGACCAGCCATAGTGTAAGAATCAGGTGTTTCTGTAATGCTGGATGAACTGATTATCAGCCTAAGTATGTAACAGTACAGACACAGAGGGCTATTAAATGCATAAAGCGTGTGAGAACATGATGCGAGGAACCTGATTATGGTGAAAATTTTGAATGGGCCAAGAGGCATAGTTAGATAAATGTGTTGAGGTGGTAGGCCAGTTTGATAAATGCGTGTTTTTAGGGCACGCTTAAAATTGTGAGTATTGGGTATTTATCAAATTATCCTCGGTAGTGCATTCCAAACAATTGGTGCAGCATGTGGCAAGTCTTGGAGACGGGAGTGGGAGGTTCTGATTATTGAGGATGCTAACCTCAGGTCATTAGCAGAATGGAGGGCATGGGTAGGGTGGTAGACTGAGGCGAGGGAGGAGATGTAGGGTGGTGCTGAGCCATGGAGGGCTTTGTTGGTGAGAGTGATAAGTTTATATTGAATTCTACAGTGGAAGGGTAACCAGTGCAGTGACTGGCACTGCATTACTTCCATACCACTTTGTTCTTATTCTGGTAATGTTATGGAAGCTGCAGCATGTGGATTACAAGCATTTAGGCGTTGTGTCTCACAAGCTATAAGGTGAGCGCTTTTACTTCTCCATCATCACCTTACTGACTGCATGGATAAAAGACCCTATTGCGCTTTTGCATTTCTTTCTAGATAACAATGATGTTGAGGGTTTTGTGCATTCCTTGATGTTTCTGGGTTGTCTGCCATCTTCATTCCTTCTTACCTTATTAATGTAGACTACTTTTACAATGATGACAGAGTCTTATTGCAAATACAGTTTTTCTTTTAGACAGTTGCATCGTTAATTACCATATAATTTGCTGCATGGGACAACAAAGAGGGCAGAGCTCGGTAGGGAAGGGAGAAATCAGGGAGCTGGCGAAATAGGTAATGATATCATTGTGTAATTCACAGGAAGTCAGAGACTGTCATTACATTAGCTTATGCACTGAACTGGTTGTCACAGTAGGGAACAAGTCATCAAACTTCTTTTAATGAATGGGGACACATAGATGTACCTTGGTGGAATTAAATAAATTAAACTGTGAGAATATTGATAGTGAATAAGCAATAAATGTGCACACAAATTACTGAAGTGCTTCTTCAATTAATCAATTATTCTGGTCAAATGATGGCAGCCCAGGCATGTACATATGTAGAAATAATGTCTGCTATTCTATATTGTTATACTCCATTACACAATGGACACTAGTAATCATACAGATGCTTTACTTCTAAAAATATATAATTACACATGTTTTACACCAGGAATACAAAAAAAAAATCACAAAAATATATTTGGGTGAAAATCCTATAGAAAAACAACTGTATTGGGTCATCTTATCTTTATTTTTTTCTATTTTACAAAAGAAGCAGACACTGGCAGTCTCTATGGCAACCATGACAACTCTCCACTTAGGCTACTTTCACACCGCCTGATGCGCCGCTTCAGGCACATCAGGCGACTCCGGCAAAAATAAAAAACTTTGCAGCAACCGTCCTGTCCGGCCGCCGGAATGTACAATTCTGACGGATCCGGCCAAAAACGGATGCAACGCAGTGACATCAGGCGTGATCCGGCGCTAATGTAAGTCAATGCTAAAAAAACACCGCATCCGGTACCGGATCCGTTTTTTTAGAAACACGCCGGATCGCGCCTGATTCAAAAAGCCTGATGTGTGAAAGTAGCCTTAGCGAAACAACATTCATACACAGCCACAAACCTGGTTATTTCTGGAACATGTCATTCTGATACTTAGAATATATATCATAGATTAGCTTTTATGCAATTAAACAAAGAGAATTGGAGAAGCCCATATTCATATTCCAGCATGTTATTCTAACATCTTGTCTGACCTCCAGTGGTCATCACACAGTACTGCGCTTACATTTCATGATTATAGCCATATTCATATTCCAGCATGTTATTTTTACATCTTGTCTGACCTCCAGTGGTCATCACACAGCACTGCGCTCACATTTCATGCATCCTATAACCATTTTCATATTCCAGCATATTACTGTTACATCTTTTCTGACCTCTAGTGGTCATCACACAGCACCGCGTTCATATTTCATGCATCCTTTAACCATATTCATATTCCAGCATATTATTGTTACATCTTGTCTGACCTCTAGTGGTCATCACACAGTACTACGCTCACATTTCATGCTTACAACCATATTCATAGTCCAGCATGTTATTCTAACATCTTGTCTGACCTCTAGTGGTCATCACACAGTAATGCGCTCACATTTCATGCTTACATCCATATTTATATTCCAGCATGTTATTCTAACATCTTGTCTGACCTCTAGAGGGCATCACACAGCACTGTGTTCACATTTCATGCTTATAACCACATTCATATTCCAGCATGTTATTCTTACATCTTGTCTAACCTCTAGTGGTCAAGACACAGTACTGCGCTCACATTTCATGTTATAACTAGGGTTGAGCGATACTTTCCGATATCAAGAAGTATCGGATCGGAATGGGTATCGCCAATACCCCAAAAGTATCGGCGATACCCGATTCCGATACTGGAAATCCAATGCAACTCTATGGGACAGAAATATCGTAACTAAAAACACCTCTTTCTTTCCTTGTAAACAGTAAATATACACACATAGAATACATATATATATATATATATATATATATATACACACACGTCATTGTGACATATATATATATATATACATATATTTATAGTTTATACACTTCTACATAGTAAAATAGCCTCTGATTCAATTGCCGGCTTTTGTGAAAATACAGAAGCACCCGACATGAAATGACACTTGGTTTACATAGAGTTAACCATGTCTTTTCATGTAGTTTGATATCTGGTTTTCACAAACAATTACATGAGTGTATGTGTGCAAAATTTCACACCTGTAGGGGTTAATTAAAGGTGTAAATTCGTTGTAAAAAAAACGGACTTTTTTGCTACGAATTTACACCTTTAATTAACCCCTACAGGTGTGAAATTTTGCACACATACACTCATGTAATTGTTAGTGAAAACAATAGATCAAACAACTTGAAATGACATGGTTAACTCTATGTAAACCATGTGTCATTTCATGTCGGGTTCTGCATTTTCACAAAAGCCGGCAATTGAATTAGCGGCTATTATACTATGTAGAAGTGTATGAACTATAAATATAAATATATATATATATATATATATATATATATATATATATATATGTGTCACAAATTCAATGACATGTATATATATATATATATGAGGTGTAAAATTGTTGAAAAAAAATGCGTGGGCTCCCGCCCTATTTTCGCAACCAGACAGACAAAGCCAGCGAGTGGGGGCAGATAATAATAGCCCAGAGAGGGACCATTATTTTTGGCCCACCCCTGGCTACTAACATCTGCCCCCAGACACCCCAGAAAAGACAAATCTATAATTAGATGCGCACTTTCTGGCACTTTGCCCGTCTATTCCCATTGCCCTGTAGCGGTGGCGAATGGGTTAATAAGGGGTTAAAGCCACCTTGCTATTGAAAGGTGACCTTAAGCCAGGTTAATAATTGAGAACTGTCAATTAGACAACTATCAATTATTAATCCTATTGCATGAAATAAAAATAAAACACACACACTTTAATTAAAAATCATTTTAATGAAATAAAGACACATGTTTTTGACCGTCTTTTATTTTACTGCAAAAAACATGTCCTGTAATAAAAATAAAATAAAAAAGCAAAATTATTCTTACCTATCCGATGCACAGTCAGGTCCCACGGTGTAATCCTTCAGAAAGGGTTAATGTTTACTGCAGGGACCGCAGCTAATGCTGCAGCCTCACAGTAAACCCCCAAATGAATGAGCTCCTCTCCTGGCTGACAGGAGAGGAAGTGGAAAGCTTAATTGATTGCTTTCCACTTTCACTTCAGGTCCCAGGGAACCACGGGAGGGCAAGGGAACATTAACAAAAAAAGGGTTCTCTCAAAAAAAAAAATGGCGTGGGGCCCCCCCCTATTTTTTTTAAACCAGCCGAAACAACTGCTGAGCATGGTATTTAAGGCTTTAAGGGACCAATACCTGGCCCTTGCCACCTAAAATATCGGGGCCAAGCATTCGCATATCTGGCTGGTTTAAAAAAAAAATAGGGATCCCCTCAAAAAAAAATGCGAGGGGTCCCCCCTATTTTTGTTAACCACCAATGAAGCAGACTACGACCGGGTTTTTTTCAGGCTGGTAAGGACCCAAATATCCAGGGCCCTTTTACAAGCCTGTAATACCACCACAGCAGTCTGTTTACTTGCTGGTTAAAAAAAATAGGGCCCCCCTCGAAAAAAAAATGGCATAGGGGTCCCCCTTTTTTTTACCCCCCAAGAAAATGCAACTCCCGGGGGCCGGGTTTTAAAAGACTGCCCAAGCCCGGGGTTTTTGGGGCCCCAAAACACCTGATAATACCAGTACAGCACCCCACTTTTGGGCGCTCAAAAATGGCCAATTGGGCCTTTACCCCTTTTCCCACTTCCCTGTAGCGGTGCAAGGGGGGAAATTAAAGGGGTTAAGTCCCCCGTTGATTCACGGTACAATAACCCCGGGTTAAAAAGGGGAAGGGGTCAAAAAAAACACCCACCCTTAATTTTAAATTTCCAAAATTATTTAAAAAGTATAAAAAAAAGACACCGCAAAAAAAAGTCTTTTAAAGAAAAAAAAGAACAAACACAGTTTTTCATTAATTTTATAACTCTCATTCCGCCCCCACGATCCCTTAAAAAAAGAAAAAAACAAACCCAAAATATACACCTCCGACCAGTCCCAATAACGACGCCTACACGATCCAGCTCGCACACGCAAGAACAGAGCCTGTCATCGCGACCAGCACCTGTTACCTCTTCCCCCCGGGTGACTCCCACAAAATGCTTTTCGGCCCGGGGTTACCCAGCTCACGCAGTTATCGCGAAAACGCATTGCCGCCAGGGGGAAAGATGGCGGCCACAAGCATCAAGACTGACCGCCGAAACTTCTGCCGGGGAAGTGCCGCTACCCCTGACAGACCCCCACCGACGGAACGACCCTGACAGACAATTTTCGTTTTCCCTATCCGATATGACGAAATATCGAACCGGAAACGGGAAACCGATCACAATATCGCCGATCCCATATTTTCATTTTCGGAAACCAACACATTATAACCATATTTAATTCCAGCATATTATTGTTACATCTTTTCTGACCCCTATGGCATCCAAAGTACCCGCGCTCACATTCATCATAA
The DNA here is from genome assembly GCA_033576555.1 of Oophaga sylvatica. Classification (NCBI taxonomy): domain Eukaryota; kingdom Metazoa; phylum Chordata; class Amphibia; order Anura; family Dendrobatidae; genus Oophaga; species Oophaga sylvatica. Next base: position 445,000,860 of record JARQOD010000002.1, on the reverse strand, counting down.
CCACATTTAATTCCCCATCTTTTTTTACATCTTTTCTAACCTCATGGGGCATCACACAGCACTGCTTTACATTCATGTTATAACCAATTTTATATTAACATATTTTTGTTACATCCGTCTGACCTCTATGGTCACACAAAGTACTGCGCTCACATTTAAAAGGCTAAAACCATATTCATAAAACCCGCAGTTAAAAGTTCACGTTTACCTTTGGGAAAAAAAAAAGCATGGTTCACTTTTCAAAAAAAATTAACCATTCTATTCCAATTAAAGTTACATTTGTCTGATTAGTGATACACGCACTTTTCATTTTCACAAGCCAAAATTATATTCACAATTTTTTTTTTAATCCCCTGCCTCAACACACACAAGCCGTTCACATTTCACCCCCTAAACCAATTCATAACCTCGGTTTTTTTTCACTTTCCCCAAATTTTAAATTCATCCACACCCCTTCACACAAATTTTAAAGCATTATAAACCCAAATTATATTCCCCCACATGGTTATTGACATCTTGTCCCCATCATCACCCACCGCAAAAATTTTTTTAAAAAAACCAATTAAATAAAACCACATGTTTTTCAAGTCTAAAAACCCTATTCAAAAAACAGCACATCCCCAATCTCTAACAACCATATCAAAACCCCCAAGTTTTTCAACACTTTTGGACCCCACAC
>JARQOD010000002.1:444962192-445000081 GCA_033576555.1 Oophaga sylvatica | reverse complement strand
ATGGTTTGCAAACAGTCAAAAATGGTGTAAATATACTTTAGTAACCCCTCTGGTGGGCATGGAGGGGGCCCGCAGTAATCAGGCAAACACACAGGTTTCCCATTTCCCAATTCAGGGGTTTTTAATAAGGGTTTCAAAGCCGATAACAAAAAAAAATCGAAATAACGGGCCCCAGTTTGGGAACCACGGGCTCAACTACCCTTGTTGGGAGGGGCTTAACTAAGCGGTTGCAGGCCAGCAGGGACCGCCAGGTGCCATTCCCGGGTGGTCTAGTACTTGCTTCCTGATGCTCACTGACACACTGTAACAGAAATCACCCTTCCAGGCTGACTCCAGCCAAACTCCTTCCTTCCACACCCACACACTACAACAGCTCCTTGTTAAATAGGCCTAGTCCACACCCTCAGTGAGGTACACATCAGCTGATCTGATCACTGACTATGACTTCATCACAGATCCTTGTGATCAGGGAAAATCCTAACCAAACTTCAGTCTGCTGGGAGTAATATATCTCCCATCCAGCAAGACCCCCTTTGGTGTACCACATACCCCCCCTTTGTTCAACCTTAGGAGGTGGACACATGACATAAAGTGAACTCTGGACAGGGCATCTGCGTTCCCCTGTAATTTGCCTGCCCGATGTTCTGCTGAAAATTTGAAATTTTGCAGGACAGAAACTACCTGGTGACTCGTGCATTTCCCCTCTTTGGCTTGACTCTTCCAAGTCAGAGGGAATGATCAGTCACCAAACGAAATGTTCTCCCCAACAGATATAGCGAAGTGACTCCAGTGCCCATTTGATGGCCAGGCACTCTCTCTCTACAATGCTGTACCTGGTTTCCGCTGGAGTAAGCTTCCGACTTAGGAAATTAATGGGATGCTCCTCCCCGTTAACCTTCTGAGACAGCACAGCACCCCAGACCTACCTCTGACGCATCAGTCTGGACAATGAATTCTCTTTTGAAGTCGGGTGTGATCAGAACTGGTGACCCACACAGTGCCCCTTTTACTTTTACAAAAGCTTCTTCAATCTGATCATTCCAGCGCACCATTACTGACTTCCTCCCTTTCAGGCAGTCAGTTAATGGTGCCGACAAGGTTGCAAAATTGGGAATAAACCGCCTGTAATATCCCACTAACTCCAAAAACCCTTTCACTTGTTTTGTGGTGAGGGGACGGGGCTATTTTGGATTGCCTCCACTTTGTTTATTTGGGTTTGAGAACTCCTCTCCCAATTACATACCCCAGTACCGAGCTTCCTCCAGCCCTATAGAACACTACTTTGGGTTGGCGGTTAGCCCATCTTGTCGCAGAGAATCAATCATCGCCTGTACCTTGGCCAAGTGACTTTCCCAGTCTGTACTGTACACCACAATATCGTCCAGATAGGCCGTGGCATACCGGCGATGAGGACGAAGAACAACGTCCATTAACCTCTGAATCATAGAATCATAGAATGGTAGAGTTGGAAGGGACCTCCTGGGTCATCTGGTCCAACCCCCTGCTCAAAGCAGGATTCTCTAAATCATCCCAGACAGATGTCTATCCAGCCTCGTTTGAAGACTTCCATTGAAGGAGAACTCACCACCTCTTGTGGCAGCCTGTTCCACTCATTAATCACCCTAACTGTCAAAAAGTTTTTCTAATATCTAATCTGTGTCTCCTCCCATTCAGTTTCATCCCATTGCTTCTAGTCTTTCCTTGCGCAAATGCTAGAGCGCCATGCAACCCGAAGGGTAGGACTATATACTGGAATAGTCCCTTGGGTGTTACAAAAGCCGTTTTCCTCTCTCGCCGCTTTGGTTAGGGGCACCTGCCAATACCATTTTGTGAGGTCAAAATACCGTGTCTGCCCAAACCGCTCTATTAACTCATCGACCCGGGTCATGGGGTAGGCGTCAAACTTAGAAATTTCATTCAATTTTCTAAAGTCATTACAGAACCTTAGTGTCCCATCCGGCTTTGGTATTAGGACTATTGGGCTGGCCCACTCACTCTGGGACTCTTCAATGACCCCTAACTGCAGCATCTTTTTTACCTCTTCCGAGATGGCTTGTCGCCGGGCCTCAGGTACCCGATAGGGCTTTAGTCGGACTTTGGCCTGCGGGGCTCCGTGACAATGTCATGTTGGATGAGGGAGGTACGACCAGGGAGTTTTGAGAAAACATCGGTATTTCGGCTAACAAACTCTCGTACCTCCTGAACTTGTCTAGCTGACCGAGTGTCTGCTATTTTGACAGCGGAGAGGACTCTCTCTTGCCTCCTCCTTAGGCAAGGGAGCCTTCTCTACTGGAAATGCAGGCCAGGGGCAATGCTCACCAAGGTGGTCTCTATCTTTCCAGGGTTTGAGCAAATTTACATGGTATACCGTTCTGGCTTTCTCCGCCCTGGTTGTTGTACTGTACTTTATAGTTTACTGACCCACCTTCTCCATAATCTTGTAGGGTCCCTGCCACCTTGCAAGGAACTTACTGTCCACTGTGGGCACAAGTACCAACACCCGATCCCCAGGGTTAAAGGACCTTACCCGTGCCTCCCGGTTATAGACCTGCCTCTGAGACCTTTGTGCTGCTTCCATATGTTCTTGGACTAATGGTAGGACTGTCCCCATTATCTCTGAAAAATATTTAGACTTGAGAGTCCTCAGTGGTTGATACCTTTTAATGGCTAACTGGAAAGAGGTAACAAATTGCAAGCTTTCGAGACTACTCAGTCTCTCATCAGGCATAGACTAATACAACATCTGAAGAATCACATATTTATACACAAAATAGCACAGAAAAAATGCAATAGGTAGACAAGTGACATGAAGCAGAACTGTCATTATGGCAGAGGGATTAACATAAATATGACTAGTTCATAGATAAGGAGTGAAGGTTTTATTACCCTCTGATTGGGTCTGGTATTGTGTTGTGATGACCCTAAAAGGTCAGGAGGCAGATTCCTTAATTGTTGTAGAACGACATAAAACTCTGGGATATATTCATCCCAGCACTAAGAGTGTCAAAGGTCATCATAAGTTTATATTCCCAGACTTTTCTATCCTTCTCAGATTTGAAGTTAGATTTTAATACAAGTAATTCCATATCTGTCATGCTATGACCGGGCATACAAAAGTGTTTGGCCACAGGTAAATCCATTCTTTTTTCTCTTATCGTGTGGCGATGAGAATTCATCCTTGTTCTCAGTTTTTGCCCGGTCTCCCCCACATACAGACCCCCAGTTGGACATTTAGTACATATAATTAGGTACACCACATTAGATGTGATGCAGCTGAAAGTACCTGGTATCTTGTAGTCCTGATGGGAGTTGGGGATCTTTATCCTGTCCGTGGTCATTATAGATGTACAGGTCTTGCATTTCTTTTGTCTGCAAGGAAAGGTTCCTGCAGCTGTTGGGGAGGACAGGGAGCTTCTGACAATGATGCTTCTTAGATTTGGGGGCTGCCTAAAACATAGTAGTGGGGGGTCTGGAAATATGGATTGTAATCGGGCATCTTTTTGTAGTAAAGGTTGTAGTTTCCGTGCAGCTCCCCTTAGCATCTCCAGACTTGGATTGTAGGTGACCACTAGAGGCACCCGGTTATTTTCTTCTTTAGCTTTGTAATGTAGCAGGTGATTCCTTGATATTCTGGTGGCTCTTGTAATTTGGTTTTCAATTGTTCTTGGATGGTAGCCCTGGTTCAAAAAAGTCTTTCTGAGGCGACCAAGGTGTTCATCTCTATCCATGGGGTTGGAACATATACGGTTGTATCTGATGGCTTGGCTGTAGACAATAGATTTTTTATGTGTTTAGGATGGAAACTGTCCCATTTAAGATATGTTGGACGGTCGATTGGCTTCTGATACAGGGATGTCTCTATTTCATTGTTCTTTAGCTTAATGGTGGTGTCTAAAAAGTTAATTTCAGTGCTGGAGTAGTTAAGTGTTAAGTTGATGGTGGGATGAAATTGATTGAACTGTTCATGGAACGTCTTTAGCTGTTGTTCAGACTCCGTCCAGATGATTAAAATGTCATCAATGTAGGGGTAGTAGGCCCGAGGCCTGATGGGGCAGGAGGACAAAAATTCGCTTTCAAGCTTGGCCATGAAAAGATTTGCATACTGTGGAGCCATTTTACTTCCCATAGCTGTGCCAGTCTCCTGAAGATAGATCTTGTTGTCAAATTCGAAGTAATTGTGGGTGAGGATGAATTTTGTGAGTTTCACCACAGAATCAGCATCATTCCCGGTGTTTCCCATGAAGACTTTGCAGGCATTTAATCCATCCTGGTGTGGGATATTAGAGTACAAAGATTCCACATCCATGGTGGCCAGGATGGTTCCTTCTGGTAGAGAACCTATTGCTGCTAGTTTATTCAGTAGGTCAGTTGTGTCCTGAATGTAGCTGGGTGTATCCTTTACCAGGGGTTTAAGAACACCCTCTACCCATCCAGATACTTGCTCAGTAAGGGTGTCCACACATGAAATAATCGGCCTCCCTGGATTTCCGGCTTTGTGGATTTTGGGAAGCATGTAGAATGTCCCTGTTCTTGGACTTTCTGGTATCAGGTCATCAGCTCTTATGGATTTGTCAGACAGACAAGATACCAACTTGCTTAGTTCCTTGTAATAGTCCTGTGTAGGGTCCGACTCCAGTTTTCTGTAGTAGCGTGTGTCCGTAAGTTGTCTGTTTGCTTCCTTCATATAGTCTGATGTGTTCATCATGACTATTGCACCTCCCTTGTCAGCAGGTTTAATGATGATTTCTTTGTTGGTTTTCAGAGACTGTATGGCCTTTCTCTCCTGGGCACTGATGTTGGAGGCTTGTCTCTTGTTGGTGGCTATGATGGTGGATTTTATCAAATGTCTGAATGAGTCTATATATTTATCCAAATGAGGGTTACGTCCAGGTGGAGGTGTCCAGTCTGACCTCTTCTTGGTTATTGGGATCCCTCTTCCTTCAGTCCGAGTGTTATCTGAATCTTCTGTATCATTGAAGTATTCCCTCAGGCGCAGTCTCCTGAAAAAATGTTCCATATCACTGCAGAGTTCGGTTTTATCCAGGGCCTTAGTAGGACAAAATGAGAGTCCTCTAGAAAGCACGGCAAGCTCCACTTTGCTGGGTTTGTAATCTGAGAGATTGATGACACAGTTAGATGCTTTTGTGTCCGGAATGGAGTGGTTGTCAGAGTTGTCAGGTTTTGGTTTTGTTTTGTATCTGTTTGTATAGAGTCCGGAATGGAGGCGCAATCTGTGTAGTTTCTTTTCCTTGTTTTGAATCAGAAAGGTCCGTAGTTTGTTGTAGTATTGTTGTAATTTTTGCTCTGTGCTTTCTGTAAGTGTTTTCCTCAGAGTTTCCAATCTACTGGCTAACACGGTACGAAGATACACATCTTTCCTATATCCATTATCTCTTGCATTTTTGCCACATGTTCTAGCACACTTTTGTGGGGAGTGGGTTGGTTCTCCCAGGCCTCTTTAGCTATATCGAGTAAGCCACGGTGATGTCTGCCATATAATAGTTTTGAAGGGCGAGAACCCCGTGGATGCCTGGGGTACCTCCCGCACTGCAAACATCAGGTATGGCAACAAAAGATCCCAGTCCTTACCATCTTTAGAGACTGCTTTTTTCAACATATTCTTCAGGGTCTTATTGACCCTTTCTACCAAACCGTCTGTTTGGGGATGATAGACCGATGTGCGCAACTGTTTAACACTTAACAAGTGGCAGAGTGCCTTCATGATTTTGGACATAAAGGGGGTCCCCTGGTCTGTTAAAATTTCTTGAGGGATTCCCACCCGGGAGAACATACCCATGAGTTTTTTTGCAATAAGTTTGGCGGAGGTGTGGCGCAGGGGAATGGCCTCAGGATACCTGGTAACGTAATCTAGAACTAAGAGGATGTGTTGGTGACCCCTTGCTGATTTATTAACAGGCCCCACCAGATCCATGGCTATTCTCTCAAACGGGACCTCTATAACTGGTAATGGCACCAAGGGACTCCGAAAATGAGGCTGCGGACTGGTTACCTGGCACACGGGACACGAGTTACAATACCATTTAACTTCTTCATAGACCCCTAACCAGTAAAACCGTAGAATTCGGTCTAGGGTTTTCTTTTGGCCCAAATGTCCCCCCAGTACATGCGCATGCGCTAAGTCCATTACCAATCTAGATAGGACTGAGGTACCAGCAATTGCTCGACAATTTCCCCACATATTTTCTCAACCCGGTACAGCAAATCTTGGTTCAGCTCGAATCGGGGAAATACTGTAGCTTCCCCGGGTTGTTGGGGTTCCCCATTCACCAGGTTCATGCCCGATTTCTGGAGAATGCAACCTGGTTGCCACTGGTGCCGACGACTGTTCTGTGGGAGGGGTAATTACAGGCCAAAGCACAGAAAATAACGGAAAATCTCTCCCCATTATTACCTCATAATGCAAATTAACCACCACCCCCCACCTCGTGGCACCTCCTCCCCGCTGGCGTGTTTATCATCACCAGGGCAGTAGGATAATGTTTTAGCTCCCCATGTATACACAACACACCCATTTTCCGACCAGTATACTCACTGATTTGGACGTGGCTGGTTCGTATTAGGGTCACCAGACTCCCTGAGTCCAGTAGAGAAATAGCAGGGTTACCCTCCACCTCCACTTTACACAGATGGTTAATACTGGGTCCCTCTGGGTTGCCCACTGCACACATGTGTTCGGCATAGTGAGAATGATAGTACCCAAAGTTTGTGTCCATGGCTCAGTCAGGTGGGGGCAATCAGCTCTCACATGTCCTGGTTCTTGGCACCGCCAACAGATTATGGGGCCCCTTTCGTCCCCCGACCCGTCCTGGGTGGCCTTCCGGGTCTCTGCTCGCCGAGCTGTGGGTGAAGGTTTGGGGAATTTACTCGGTACCTTCCGGGTAGTCTCTCCCTGTATCTCCTTGGTAGCCCCATATCTTTCAATGAGGTCTGCCATCTGGAGGCCATCAGTAGGGGTTGCCTGTCCGACCCATGTTTGAAGCATGTGGGCAAAGTTCTCCATAATTTATCAGTTACTATACGATCCAACATAGCGCGGGGTGACAACACCTCCGGCTGCAACCATTTTTCTACCAAATGTACCAAGTCAAAATACTGGGACTGAGCTGGCTCGGAAGGGGAAAACTTCTACTGGTGTACCCGCTGGGCCCGGACCAATACATTTACCCCAAGACGTGCGAGTATCTCACCCTTGACGATCTCGTAGTCCCTCTGTTATTCGGGGGGTAGGTCCCTATAGGCTTTCGGGGGTCCTGGAGCCAAAAAAGGAGCCACGATTTCGACCCACTGGTCCCGGGGTAGTCTTTCCCTCTCAGTCACGCCTTCAAACATCTCCAGGTACACCTCGACGTCATCTGATTGCTCCATTTTTGGAATCGCTGTACGCACCGCTTTCCGGACATCCTGGCGTCCAGGGCCAGCTCCTGCTGTCTGGGGCGCTGTAAGGTACTGCATCAATAGAGTGTTGGTTTCCTGTTGCTGTCGCATGGCCTCCACAAGCATCTTTACCGTGCTCTCCATCTCCGGACAGTTCTCCACCGGGTTTTGCGTTACTTTTTTCATCCAGGACATCGACTGTCATGCAGAGGAAAAAAAAAACCACGGCCTGACCTCACTGCGTTGCCCGCATTATCCAACAACTGTGGTAATCTGCTCTGGTAGGCATGGACCGGGCCGCAGTAATGAGGCAAACACACAGGCTTTCAGTTCCAAGTTCAGTGGTTTTAATGACGGGTTCAAAGTCCAGATAACAAAATCAGAAACAGAACATAACATACTCCAGTTTGGAGAACCACTGGTCTCAGACTCACCCTTGTTGGGACGGGCTTAACTAAGTGGCTGCCGGCCAGCAGGGACCGCCAGGTGCCATTCCCGGGTGGTGTAGTACTTGCTTCCTGGTGCTCACTGACACACTGTAACAGAAATCACCCTTCCAGGCTGACTCCAGCCAAACTCCTTCCTTCCACACCCACATACTACAACAGCTGCTTGTTAAATAGGCCTAGTCCACACCCTCAGGTGAGGTACACATCAGCTGACCTGATCACATGACTATGACCTCATCACAGGTCCTTGTGATCAGGGAAAATCCTGACCAAACTTCAGTCTGCTGGGAGAAATATATCTCCCATCCATCAAGACCCCCTTTGGTGTACCACAATACTGATAGAATTCATTATCGTAGGAAAACTAAGAAAAAGATGAGGATAATTATGCTGATTTCCGGTGATTCAAAAAGATAATATTACATAGTGCACATTAACCCTGTAAGGCATCATTGAGGTATCAGTGATTTTTCTCATATGTGAAGGCATGGACCAATTTTGACCAGTGATTTGAATGGAATTTTCATCAGTGTTCAGACAATGTGTCACTTTTTATCATCAATGTTTCCTCATCGATTTTCTCATACGCCAAAAACATGTCAGTGATTGCTCATGGATCCATAGACTTGCATAGATCATTTTGATCCGTTAGTTGGATCAAAACCAGACATGTCTCTGTGATTTCTTTGTGGCCACATGATCTGCTCCCCCAAAAAATGGATATGTGAACAGCCCTTTATATTATACTTGGTACGTGAAAAACATGGATAGAAGAAGTATGTGAACAATGAACATCTGCATGACGCCTTAGCGTGTTACTGACCTTGGTCTATTTTTTCTCATTGTAATGATGTAAAGTTTGCGATTCTTTTTTTTTTTTTGTGGGGTGGGTAAAGGGGTCCCTGCACTCACACAGTAATAAGCAGTAAGAATACACAAGGACTTTTTAAGAAGGCTGTCGGCATGTTCTTAGTGACATCTGTCTTTATATGTAAAACATACCTTCAGTGCATCCAAGCTGAAGCCCGAGTCCATGATGTTAGATACCGGCCGCCCTTTATCTATGTCCTCCATTATTCTCACAGCTCTGATGCACTCACTGGCTCTTTGGTGAACCTAGAAATGTAAGGTAAAGATTGGGACTTGGCTCTGTTCACATTTGTGTGGTTCTCCTCTTCCTGCCATCATGAATATCGGAGCTCCAGACAGACCCCATTATAAGTAAAGCAGAATTCATTAAGATCCATTGTAATTCCTATCCATCATAGCGGACAGCACGGGTTTATGAACAGCAGTCATAATGATGCTGAGAACAGAGCCGTAAAGTACACTAGTGGAAAGTCACTATAGAAAGTGTGCGGATTCCTCAGGATACCACGGCATCTTACAGGACATTTGCCTTCATACATACACTGGGTATCACTCCTGCTCCTCACTGGTCTGTAGGGAAAATACCTGATAGTTCCGGTGATAAAACTCTTTCATTCCTGGTTGCACTTTTTTAAATGGGACCCAAATCTCCTGCATGGGTGTGACGGCATCTCCTTCCGAAAAATGGTACGTAGCACAAGCCGAACCATCCCTGAGACATCAAAATATTATTCATGGCACAGAAAAGTCTCTATGTAATATCACTGCCAGAAGCTTATCAATATTTCTCTTTTCAAAGAAGCATTCCTCCTCCTCCCATCAAAATTTATATCCTCTTACTATACTGCAATCATAGCACTGTGAACATATTTTTCTTTATTTTCCCTTTCTACCCAGCTCATTCTCCTCTTTTCCATTAGGTCTATGACATCACATGATTATAAACTGACTAACCGAATCCTTCTAAGCTCTGTGTAGAAACAGGAGGTACATTTTCCCTGTATGACTCATAAGTCACTGCACAAGTCCCTGGCAGCAGGGGAGGAGCAGCTGGGTCAGGAGTTGAAGAGGGAATAATAAATGCAGGAAATAGAGACTTCCTGTTTCTACAGAGAGCAGAGAAGAATAAGCTGGGTAGAAAGGCAAAATGAGCAATTGTAATTATACAGTGCTATATAATATGGTGACTGCAATATATTAAGAGGATACAAACTTTGTTGAGAGTGCTTCTTTAAATAAATGCATCCACCTACCCATTGAACATATATGAACACCCGTACTGTGAGAATAATATGGTTGGTGGGGTGCGGCCTATGGGGAAGAACATGGAATGCCTACATCTGCTGTCACATGGCGGTATTGCATGTCATTGCTCTAGGTCAATAATGACATTGCCTGTGCTTGTTCATCACTCGGTCAATCTTTTATAACCCTGGATTGCCTTTTCTGATACGAGTAAAGATTTGTTCCTGTTTATACTTAGAAACTCTTCACTTTTATGCCTGTCAAGTCCTAGCCGGTGTGTAGCCACATCCATAATATAGGTCATATGAGCTCTCACATCTGGTGCGGTCAGGGTCCTGCTCTCATTTCACAAAGTACCCCTGAAATATGGGAGCTGTAGCCTGATTTGTGGCTCTGGATAAGTCCTCTTCCATGGCACTAGTTATGAGAACTGTACCCCCATTTAAAAACCTAACTTTTTTACCTACTCACCTGTGTTCAAGGGCGGCTACCAGAAAACCATAGGATGCAAGTTCCATGCACAGGGAAGAGTATAGAGTTCTAAGGGAGGGAAAAGAAAAGCATCCACAATAATAATAATGCCAAGTTTAGATGCCTATTTTACCTACTCCTCGTACTTGGTTTACAGTATGTGAAAAAAAGGGGATTTTTGTGTTACTCACCGTAAAATCCTTTTCTCCGAGATGCTCATTGGGAGACACAAACCGTGGGTGTTATGCTGCTGTCACTAGGAGGACACTAAGCAATACATAAGCAAAAGAGATTAACTCCTCCTCCTGCAGTATACACCCTCTGTTGGCTCAATCCTGAACCAGTTCGGTGCCAAAGCAGTAGGAGCTCATAACAAATGCATATGTCATAACCAAACAGAGGCTCGAGGCTACTGAGTAGACAAGGGTGGGAGCTGTGTCTCCCAATGAGCGTCTCCGAGAAAAGGATTTTATGGTGAGTAACACAAAAATCCCCTTTTCTCCATCGCCTCATTGGGAGACACAAACCGTGGGACGTCCCAAAGCAGTCCCTGGGTGGGAAGAAACATCACCACAGATGTAGCCTCGTAAGCCAAATGCATAAACGCTTTAAACAGCTTAACAGAAAACAACTCACAGATGCGCAACAGCTGATTGCAGAATCTGTCTGCCAAGAGTCGCATCTGAAGAGGCTTGAGCATGAATTTTGTAATGCTTGACAAAAGTGTGCAGACTGGACCAGGTCGCAGCTTTTCACACTTGCTGTGCCGAAGCCTGGTGCCGAATGGCCCAGGAGGCCCCACAGATCGAGTGGAAGGTGCCTTAATCCCAGTCGGGATAGGCTGACCCTTGACACGGTACGCCTCTTGGATCGTTAAACGGATCTATCTGGCTAACGTGGTTTTGGAAGCAGGAACAAAACCTTGTCTGCGTCCCACCGGAAGCACAAACAGGGCGTCCGATTTGCGGAAAAATGCAGTCCTCGAAATGTACCTTCGGAGAGCCCTCACCAAATCCAAGGTGTGAAGGGCTTTTTCAGTACGGTGCATCGGCGCCGGACAGAAGGAGGACAGGACTATCTCCTCATTGATATGAAAAACCGAGACGACTTTAGGCAAGAAAGAAGGAGAAGTCCTGAGGACTACCTTGTCCTGGTGAAAATTGAAAAATGGAGGTTTACAAGACAAGGCTGCCAATTCCGATACCCGCCTGATAGAGGTAATTGCATCTAGGAAGACAACCTTCCAGGAAAGAAAAGATAAGGACACTTCCGGCAAAGGTTCAAAGGGAGATTCTTGTAAGGCACTGAGGACCAGATTAAGATCCCAAGGGTCCAGGGGCCTCTTGTAGGGTGGAACAAGATGTACCACTCCTTGGATAAAAGTCCTGACCTGAGACTTGGAAGCGATCCGTCGTTGGAAAAAAGGACGGATAAGGCAGAAAACTGTCCCTTGAGGGAAGAGAGTGCTAACCCTGAATCCAACCCTGCCTGGAGGAACTCCAGAATGGAAGGGATAGAAAAAAACCAAAGAGGGACGACCCTTATCCTTACACCAGGAAAAAGAATGTTTTCCACACACGATGGTAGATGCGTATGGAAACCGGTTTCCTGGCATTGACCATTGTAGAGATAACCTTTTGTGAAAAACCAGCCTGGCCTAAGATCCAGGCTTCAATGTCCATACCGTCAAATTCAGCGCTCTCGAATTGTGATGGTAGATTGGGCCCTGAGAACGAAGATCCGGACGATCCGGTAATCTCCAAGGAACGTCTGCGAGCAGACGTACTAGTTTCGCATACCACGGACGGCGAGGCCAGTCCGGTGTGACCAGGATGAGAGGAACGCCTTCCGTTTTGATCTTCCAAATCACCCTGGGGATTAACGGAAGAGGAGGAAAGAAGTAAGGAAGACGAAATTGACTCCAAGGGAGTACTAGTGCATCTGATCTGATGGCTAGTGGATCGTGAGATGGACTTATGAAAGTCTGAACTTTGGTATTCAGTCTGGATGCCATGAGATCCACATCCGGCATACCCCAACGCTGGCAAATGATTTGAAACATTTCCGGGTGCAGGGACCCTTCTCCTGAGTCTAAGCCTTGGCGACTGAGAAAGTCGGCCTCCCAATTGTCCAGTCCCGGAATATGAACTGCGGAGATGGGCGAGCGGTTTTTCTCTGCCCAGCGCAGGATGTGTGATACCTCGAGCATCCCTGACGGTTGATATACGCCACAGCCGTGGCGTTGTCTGACTGTGTCACGCTGTCTAATGATATGTATAAAATGTCAGTAAACTATTAATACAGGAACAACACTCTATACAACAACTAGTATAGCAACATCAGCATGTAAGTATAGAATAGATTTACCTGACACGATATCTGCTGAACTCAGGGTTAATCTTGAGGACTTGATGAGCTGAAACAGGAAAGAGGTGGACCGGGATCTAACCTGACCCTAAACTGGGGTCCTAACTAATCCCTCACCTTGGAGGTACTGATAATGGTTCAGAGGTCCAAGTCTCCAACCTAACCCTGTCTCCTATCAGACCCTGAACCCTGTAATCAGTCCTAAGAAGGATCCTGACTACCACCAAAGGGATATGGGCTGATCTCAGCTAAATACACAGATTAGACATATAAGACAGACAGGATAACACACGCTTGCATACACACTCAAACACCAAAGGAACATAAATGGTCTGGGAAATAAACTCTAACCAAGTTGAGCTTAGAACAACTAAGGAGCTCACAACTAAAGTCTATACAGATTCATTCCTATCTGTGGTCTGCATGAAGGTTTCACTGGCAACTCCCCAAGCAGACAGCCAGGAATTTAAAGGAAACCAATCAACAAATAATCAATTGCAGCCGGGAGAAACTGCACCCAGTCCCAGCACCGAGCACAGACAGAATTAACTCCCTAGCTGCCAAACACAAAGAAACAGCAGCTCAGCTGTGAGAAGTCAAAATGTGCAACCGCGACGATCTTCGTGGCAATGCACACATGACAGACTGGATCCGGATGGGACGACCGGCAAGAAGATGCTGGAAATGCAAGAGAGCTAGTTTGATAGCTCTGATCTCCAGGATGTTGATCGGGAGACAGGTCTCTGGAAGGGACCAGCGGCCCTGAGCCATGTGGTGAAGGAAAACCACTCCCCATCCGAGGAGACTGGCATCGGTGGTCACCACCAACCAATGGACGGGCAGAAAAGAGTTCCCTTGATTCAATGATGAAACAATTGTCCACCATTTTAGGGAGCGTCTGACTCTGGGAGAAAGACGAAAGCGGCGACTTAAGGACGCTGGGTTCCTGTCCCAGACTGATATTAACTCCTGTTGTAGAGGTCGGAAATGAAAAAGAGCGAACGGTACTGCCTCGATGGAGGCTACCATTTTTCCCAGGACCTGCATGGCGACTCGCAGAGTGAGAGTGGGCTAGAGACAACAGGAGCACTCCCCACCTCAGAGAAGCGATCTTCTCTGGAGGGAGAGACACTAACCCTTGGCAAGTGTCTAGAATCATTCCCAGAAAAAAGGATCCTTTGAGAAGGAATGGGAGAGGACTTGTCCAATTTGACTAACCAACCTAGGCGAGAGAGGGTGTCGATAGTGATCTCGACACTCTCTGCACAGTCCGGAAAGGTTGGTCCTTTGATGAACACGTCGTCTAGGTACGGGAGGACCACCACACCTCGAGAGTGTAAAATTGCCATGGCGGCCGCCATGACCTTTGTGAACACTCTGGGGACGGTTGCGAGTCCGAAGGGCAGAGCGGCAAATTGAAGATTATCCTCTCCGACTGCAAAAAACGCAGAAACCTTTGATGGCCACTGGAAATCGGGACGTGCAGATACGCGTCCTTGATGTCGATTGACGCCAGGTATTCCTTTCTTTCTAGAGATGCGACGACAGAGTGGAGAGATTCCATTCTGAAATGGCGGCCTCTGATGAATTTGTTTAGCAAATTTTTTTTTTTTTTTAAATTTTCCGGGTCCAGAATAGAACGCAAAGAGAAGTCCTTCTTGGGAACCACGAAGGGGTTTGAGTAAAACCCTTGAACCTTTCCTCATGAGGAACTGGGACGATGACCCCGCTGGTGCGAAGAATGTCAAGGCCTGAAGAAAAAAGGAGTTGCGAGGTCCTTGGACTTTGGGGGGCGAGTGGCCGGGAACGACCTTGGTATTGAGACCGAAAGGGTCGATTGACTCTGCGCTGCGGAAGGAATAAAGACTGACCGCAGCCCAATTGGACGGTCAGTGGGGGTTTTAATAAACAGACCGTCAGACAGAGACAGTAGAAGTTAGTAAGCGAGCTGTGGTATAGGATCCATTGTTGGAGACTCCGTCCGCTCTGTACTAGAATGTGGCCAAAAAGGACACTGTGATTAAACGGTTTTAGCTCCGAGAAATCTTTGTCCAGCAACTACTGTATCTCTGACCCATGTCAGCAAGTCAGGGGGGTTGGTAAAAAACCCCATGAAGACGTTTGATCCCTTTAAAGATCTCAGTGAGCTAAGACTGATAGTTTGGCGAATCCGGATATACCCACATACGACTCATATTTTGAGTCATGTTTGCTGCAAACCCCAGGAACGGGGGAGCTGGGTGCCCATCCGTTGGACTCCTGTGAGAAAGACAAACTGCACAGATTAAAGTGTAGAGTCGCCGCGGTAAAATGACATTATCCGTAACACACTAAGCGTCAGCGTGCGTTCTATCGATCAGTGCTCTAAGGCCATATGTCCGGCCCGGTCAGAGACGGCAGACTGCCTATCGGCGACAGACAAATAACGTAGGTCACAGGAGATTGCAAACCACTCACCATCCACACTGATTATCTCCTCAATCCACCGCACCTTTGATAAGGAGGTGGAGAGGTTATGCTAGCCACCAGTCAGCATCCGCACTGATTATCTCCTCAATCCACCACACCCTTGATAGAGGGGTGGAGAGGTTATGTTAGCCTCCAGTCAGCATCCGCACTGATTATTTCCTCAATCCACCATACCCTTGATAGGGGGGTGGAGAGGTTATGTTAGCCTCCAGTCAGTATACGCACTGATTATCTCCTCAATCCACCATACCTTCGATAGAGAGGTGGAGAGGTTTTTGGTAGCCTCTAGTGACTATCTGCACTGATTGTCTCCTCAATCCACCATCACCTTGATAGGGAGGTGGAGAAGTTTTTTTTTTTTTTTTATTATTATTAGCCCCCAATCACCATTCACTTTGGACAGTGGTGACATAGTGGGGGCGCACGGGCGTCCTATGGAGTCTGAGACGCGTGGGGCTCCAGGACTTATAAGGGACGCAGGCCCCACAGAAAAAAACGGAACCGTGCCTTCACTATAGCGAGGTATCACATGAAGCACACAGGCATACACAACTGAGTGTGTTTGTCAGTCCTCTTAGAGCTCTTGGATTGTGACATTCTGCAATTAAGCGAGCCTGTAGACTGCTGCAGGGAAGGGGTTAAGCCATTTATAAGCTTACCCCGTGTTCCCGTGTTCGTGCCCGCCAGGAAAAAGAAAAATTCAGATGTCTCGGGTCCTACCTGAGAGGAGACATGGCGGCCGCGAGTAAATTCGGGCCGCACAGAACGCGGAGCTGCTCACGCGGAAGCGAGGGGCTGCATGAGGAAGAGTGAGCTCACTGGGGTAGGGATTAGCTGGGGCTCCTGATCATAATGACCGGAGGCTCCTGGTCGCATGTAGCACATAGTGCGGAACCTAGCTTTCTTGGCAGCGAAGCGCTGCATGAGGCACAGGTGGTATACACCGTAGTGTGTGATTTGTGAGCCTTTTTATTGTCCTTGGTTGCGACATTATTACAAATGGAGCTTCGGCAGGAGAAGGGTTAAGCGCTATGGCACTTACCCAGGTACTGTGCCCCATAGCAGAGGAAGGCGTCTCCAGTTAAAGATGGCGCCCGAGACTAGGATTGCGCTTCTCGTATGCCACGAGAAGCGCCAGAAGGTGTGGGGGGGGACGAAGGAGGGACCAAGACGGAGTCCTGTCCAATCCTGGGCCGCAGAAAGTGCGCGCGACGTGGGCGGAGTCATGGGGAGAGCCAGGAGACCCTCCCCCATCGACGCCTATCCCGGCCTGAAGCCGGGGACTAAATTTCAAGCTGCGGCCTATCCCGGCCCGAAGCCGGGGACTAAATTTCTGGCTGCGGCCTATCCCGGACCGAAGCCGGGGACTAAATTTATGGTTGCGGCCTAACCCGGGCCGAAGCCGGGGACTAAATTTGAGACTGGGGCCGCGGCGCAACGGGAAGCGCCCGCGGCGCGACGCTGAAGCTGCGGCGGCGCGACACAGAGGCGGCCGCGGTGCGACGCAGAGGCGGCCGTGGCGACAGACGGCCGGTACACATTGCATCCAGGTGCATGTACTCATTGCGGGGAGAGACCCGAAGATGGAGAAGGAAGGGACCTCCGCAGGACTACGGCAGATATAGCCGTACTTCCTCAATCCACCGTCCCCTTTGATAGGGGGGTGGAGAGGGATCTTAAATGCCTCCAGACCGCCACCGCTTTCAGAAGAGGTGGAGGGGGGTATCCATTCATGGTGCCAAGCCAATCACATCGCCCATATCGAGGGGTATCTCATGGGGAGAGCGGCCCATTCAAGGGATCTGTCGCCCCATGGTAGCGTAGCAGGAGGGGTACGTGGAGGCGACACTCGCACGATGCCTCCTGTTGATGGTTTTTTGGGAGATCGTGACTTTTCGTACAAGTCCCGTCGCCCATCCGTGCACGAAGAAAGCAAAATAATAAAAAGAGGTAAAAAACTGAGAAAAAAGTGGGGTCTGAGAGCAGACCCTAGTGCCTCCTACAGACACTAAGCAAGAACTGGTTCAGGATTGAGCCAACAGAGGGTGTATACTGCAGGAGGAGGAGTTAATCTATTTTGCTTATGTATTGCTTAGTGTCCTCCTAGTGGCAGCAGCATAACACCCACGGTTTGTGTCTCCCAATGAGGCGATGGAGAAAAACAAACTAGTACCTCCTGAGAAATGGCTACAGACGTCATTCATATAGGAGCTGATCTGCAGTACCTGGGGAGGCCACTACACAGCGTATGGAGCTGGAAACAGCTGATCAGTGAGGTGCTGGGTGTCGGACCCCACTAATCTGATATTGATAACCTATCCTAAGGACTAATGCTTTATCATAGTAGTGGACAACCCTTTTAAAGATAAAGCAATTTGTTTTTGTTTCCTCATTTCCTTATTCCAACATCCTTTAAGTTTTCAAAACAGCTGTATAAAACCTAAACCTGGAGCATGCTTTCTTTTCCTTGTTTGCCTTGAGAACGTACTCTTTACTCTTTTACTAACCAAGCCTATTAGCTGTATACAAATGCTTGGACTCGCACATTTCATTTCCCACATTTCCCAGAGGAGCATGTATGGCATATAAGTCTCCTCACTCTGACATGCCAGGACTGGCTTGTCATTCTTCACAAGGAGAAACGTTACCCCTTAGATCCTGGACTCACCCCAACACCTATTCTTTCACAAATTTTCAAACATAAACTGATTTTGTGATAATTTCTCACCTGAAAGTTCCCAGTCCATGAGAAAAGATGACGAGTGGTTTCCTGTCTGTACCTGGCAAAAAGTTTCCATTCCATATTGCAGGCATTTGGGGGTTCCCTGTTGGCAACAGAATGAATGTCACTGTGGTCAATAGTTCATAGCAAACTGGATGAAAAATAGCACCGTAAGGTTAAGTGAAAGTCCACAAAGCTAAAATATTTTATAAAAGTAAAATTAATAATAACACAATAATATGAGTGTGAACGCGACCACTCAGAACCATGATGTTGAACACGTCATACAATAGTACTATATAATATAAAATATTGTATAAAGTGTGTGAGGAGATGAGCACAATAGTTCTGACAACCCATGAGACCATGCTTGGGGTCACAAGGAAACCTAGCAATGGGACCCCCAGTGATGAGCCACTTATCACCAATCCTGTGAGTAGAAGATTATGGCTTTGTACTAAGTAACAAATAATAAATCAAAAATCTATGATAATGAACAAATGAAAGTCAGACATTGCTTTTTAACCATGCTTCCACAGAATTTTTAAAGAAATAAAACTCATGAAATAGTCCTGGACAGAAATGATGGGACCCCTGAAAATAATGTGACAAAAGGGACATGTTAAATCAAGTTGTGTCCACTAATTAGCATCACAGGTGTCTACAATCTTGGAATCAGTGAGTGGGCCTGTATAGAGGGCTACAGATACTCACTGTGCTGTTTGGTGACCAACAATTTTGACCACGTGTATATGAACCTGCCGGGTGCCTGCACTGAGAACTCCGCTGCCGGGAGGAAATTAACTTTATTCCCCCTGGCAGGGTTTGGGTTTCGGTCACGGGGGCGGCGCGGGTTCAGTCACTGCTGCTATATGTACAGAGAGCATCAGCTATAACTGTGCCCCCGGCCCTGACTGACAGCAGCTCGGCGTTAGAGCTGTCAATCAGTGCCAGGGGTGCGGGTATAGACACTGCTCTCTATACTCAGAAAGGTGACTGAAACTGTGCCGGACCTGCCACCCCCATGACTGAAACCCAAACACTCCAGGGGGAATCATTTCTTCCGGCAGTGGGGGCCTAAATGTGGGCTCAGAGCAAGTTCAGAATGCTATTAACCAGCAAATAAACCCCATATCTTCAGCTTACTTTATTCAAGTAACCGGTTCCTTTAAGGTACTGCCACACTACACAATCCCGCTAGCGATCTCGTTAGCGTCGCATACTAATGAGATCGCTAGCGGGATTGTTTCTATATCGCTAGTAGCTACCTATTTTAGCGATATCGTTAAGGACGCTATCGCGGTTAGCGATCTCCTTAACGACTTTAGCGGTACAAGAGTACCGCTAAATCGCTAAGAAAAGGTGCCACACTTAGCGATATATACTTACCCAGCGGGAGCGCCAGCGACGAAAATAGGGTCCGGAACGATTCCAGCGACGAGCGAGATCACAGCAGGAAGCTCGTCGCTGGCAGCTGCCGCACACAACAACATCGCTAACGGGATCGCTAAATAGTGACGTTTTTTAGCGATCCCGTTAGCGATGTTGTTTAGTGTGGCATACCCTTTACACAGAACTTGTCACCAGATCAAGTCTCCGATCTTTTCTCCTTTATTCCCGCTGATCTGTGGAGGGTTACGTTTTTTTTTTTTTTAATCCACCATAAGGTTTAAGAGATGTGGGCTTTGTTTTTGGTACTAATTTTTATGGTCTTTACAAGGAGGCGTGGCTGACAGGGTAATAATGCGGATCAATCTAAAGACCCCATAAAGAATACTGTCAGCCATGTCCCTTGCTAAGGACCATCAAAAGTAGCAATAACTAAATGGGACCATATCTCTGGAATTCTATGGTGGGTTTAACCCCTTAATGTCCATTGACGTGCACAGTCCGTCATGGCAAGGTGTCATCTAGCTACGGAAAGCCGCTGTGATCATGGTTCCAACAGCTTTCACTATAGTTACAATGCTGGGGCATTGCAATGCATTGTAACTGCAATAAAAAGTAAAAAAGTGAAAGTCCCATAAAGGGACAAGTTAAAAAAATTATCTTTTTTTTAAAAATTGTAAAAAAAATATTAAAAAATAATTTTAAAAAATCCCCTAAAAAATACACATTTTTATGTAATAATAATAATAAAAAAAAAAATACACGTTTGGTATCGCCACGTCCGTAAAAATCCCATCTATAAAAGCGTAACCCTAGTTAACCCCTTCAGTGAAAGCAAAAGCCGTAAAAAAAACCACAAAAAAGTAGTAAATTATACTTTTTCCAAGCGGTATCATCATACCGCTTGGAAAAAGTGCAATAACACGCGATCAAAAAGTCAGATATAAATAATCATGGTACCGCTGAAAACGTCATCTTGTCACGCAAAAAACAAGCCGCTATACAGCATCATCAGCGAAAAAATAAAAAAGTTATAGCTCGCGGAATAAACTGATGCAAAAATAATTATTTTTTCTATAAAATTTTTTATTGTGTAAAAAACGCAAAAACATAAAAATATATTTAAATGAGGCATCGCTGTAATCGTAGTGACCCGAAGAATAAAGCTGCTTTATCAATTTTACCACACGCGGAACGGAGGAAAAAAAAAAAAAAACAATTCCTGAATTGCTGGTTTTTGTTCATTCTGCTTCCACAAAAATCGGAATAGGAAGCGATCAAAAAACGTTATGTGCCCGAATATGGTACCAATATAAACGTCAGCTCGTCCCGCAAAAAATAAGCCCACAGATAACTCTGTCGGACAAAATATGGAAAAATTATAGCTCTCAAAATACGGCGATGCAAAAATTTCTTGCAAAAAATTATTCCAAAAAAGCATCTTTTAGGGTGAGTTTCCACGGTCAGGAAACGCTGCGTGTTTGGCGCTGTGCGCTGGCGCAGCGCCAAACACGCAGCGTCCAGATGTTACAGCATAGTGGAGGGGATTTCAAGAAATCCCGTCTCCACTATGCGTAACAATACGCAGGTGGCAAACCTGCGTAAACGGACATGCGGCGCGTCTTTTTAGACCGCAGCATGTCCTCGCGTATTGCGGCGACGGTGCGTCGCCGCAACAGAATATTACACAGGGCTATGTAGCCCTGCGTTCTTTCCGGAGGTGTTCCGGAGGTGTCCTGAACACCTCCGGAAAGATCGCGCGTCAGAAAGGGGGCGGGGCTTAGACGGAGCGGAATTTCCGCTCCGTCAAAAGCGCTATGGTTCCGGACCGTGGAACCATAGCCTGAGTGTGTGACAGAAGCTAAACATGAAAAAAGGGTATAAATCTGGTATCGCTGTAATCGCACCGACCCGAGGAATAAAGTCGCCTAATCACTAATACCGCACGAGGAACGGCGTAAAAACGAAAAACAATTCTTCACCTTTTGTGGATTTGTTCATTCTGCCTCCCAAAGATCGCAGTAAGGCGATCACAGTGGTTCCCCCCCACATATGGGGTATCAGTGTACTCAGGACAAAATGCACATCAACTTTTGGGCCCTATTTCTCCTGTTACCCTTATAAAAATAAAAATTTGGGGGCAAAAAGGTCATTTTTGTGGAAAAAAATATGATTTTTTTATTTTCACGGCTCTACGGTATAAACTTCTGTGAAGCCCTTGGGGGTTCAAAGTGCTGACCACACATCTAGATAAGTTCCTTGGGGGGTCTAGTTTGCAAAATGGGGTCATTTGTGGGGGGTTTCTACTGTTTAGGCACATCAGGGGCTCTCCAAGCGCGACATAACCCCCGCAGACCATTCCATCAAAGTCTGCATTTAAAAACGGTGCTCCTTCCCTTCCGAGCTCTGCCATGCGTCAAAATAGTGGTTCCCCCCCACATATGGGGTATCAGCGTACTCAGGACAAATTGCACAATAGCTTTTGGGGTCCTATTTCTCCTGTTACCCTTATAAAAATAAAAATTTGGGGGCAAAAAGGTTATTTTTGTGGAAAAAAATATGATTTTTTTATTTTCACGGCTCTACGTTATAAACTTCTGTGAAGCACTTGGGGGTTCAAAGTGCTCACCACACATCTAGATAAGTTCCTTGGGGGGGTCTAGTTTCCAAAATGGAGTCACTTGTGGGGGTTTCTACTGTTTAGGCACATCAGGGGCTCTCCAAACGTGACATGACACCCGCAGACCATTCCATCAAATTCTGCATTTGAAAAAGGCGCTCCTTCCCTTCCGAGCTATAAGGGGTATCAGCGTACTCAGGACAAATTGCACAATAACTTTTGGGGTCCTGTTACCCTTTGGAAAATAAAAATTGGGGGTGGAAAGATCATTTTTGTGGAAAAGATATGATTTTTTAATTTTACAGCTCTACGTTATAACCTTCTGTGAAGCCCTTGGGGGTTCAAAGCTCTCACCACACATCTAGATAAGTTCCTTGGGGGTCTAGTTTCCAAAATGGGGTCATTTGTGGGGGGTTTCCACTGTTTAGGCCCACAGGGACTCTCCAAATACGACATGGCGTCCAATCTCAATTCCAGCCAAAAAAGTCAAATGGCGCTGCTTCCCTTCCGAGCTCTGCCATGCGCCCAAATAGTGGTTTACCCCCACATATGGGGTATCAGTGTACTCAGGACTAATTTCACAATAACTTTTGGGGTCCTTTTATCCTTTGGAAAATAAAAATTGGGATGAAAAGATCATTTTTGTGGAAAAAATATGATTTTTTAATTTTACTGCTCTACGTTATAACCTTCTGTGAAGCCCTTGGGGGTTCAAAGCTCTCACAACACATTTAGATAAGTTCCTTGGGGGGGTCTAGTTTCCAAAATGGGGTCACTTGTGGGGGGTTTCCACTGTTTAGGCACACAGGGACTCTCCAAATGCGACATGGCGTCCGATCTCAATTCCAGCCAAAAAAGTCAAATGGCGCTGCTTCCCTTCCGAGTTCTGCCATGCGCCCAAATAGTGGTTTACCCCCACACATGGGGTATCGGTGTACTCAGGAGAAATTGTACAACAAATATTGTGGCTCATTTTCTCCTGATACCCTTGACAAAATTTAAAAAAATTGTGTCGAAAGAAAAATTTTGGGAAAAAAAGTTAAATGTTCATTTTTTTCTTCCACATTGCTTCAATTCTTGTGAAGCACCTAAAGGGTTAATAAACTTCTTGAATGTGGCTTTGAACACCTTGAGGGGTGCAGTTTTTAGAATGGTGTCACTTTTGGGTATTTTCTGTCATATTGACCCCTCGAATTCACTTCAAATGTGAGGTGGCCCCTAAAAAAAATGGTTTTGTAAATTTTGTTGGAAAAATGAGAAATTGCTGGTCAACTTTTAACACTTATAACGTCCTAATAAAAAAAAATTTGGTTCCAAAATTGTGCTGATGTAAAGTAGACATGTGGGAAATGTTATTTATTAACTATTTTTTGTGACATATCTCTCTGATTTAATGGCATAAAAATTAAAAGTTTGAAAATTGTAAGATTTTCAAAATTTTTGCCATATTTCCATTTTTTTCATAAATAAACACAAGTTATATTGAAGAAATTTTACCACTATCATGAAGTACAATATGTCACGAGAAAACAATCTCAGAATCGCCAAGATCCGTTGAAGCGTTCCAGAGTTATAAGCACATAAAGTGACAGTGGTCAGAATTGTAAAAATTAGCTTGGTCTTTAACCTACAAAATGGCTTGGTCGTTAAGGGGTTAAAAAAACAAAACAAAAAACAAAAACAAAGCAGGATACTCAGGAGCAGTGGGAATAACATAAGAGCACATATGACCTGCAACGGGTCTGGGAGGCGGAACCTCTGAGCTACTATACAAAGGGGCGGACCTTGTAAAGGAGCGGGTGGCAACCAGGGTAGACGGGCAGGTAGTCACAGCAGAAAACCGGGGTAGTCTCTGGATGAACGGGTAGGAGGTCATGGCAAGTGACCGGGGCAGTCTCTGGATGAGCGGACAGGAGATCACGGCAAGTGACCAGGGCAGTCTCTGGATGAACGGGCAGAAGGTCACGGCAAGTGACCAGGGCAGTCTCTGGGTGAACGGACAGGAGATCACGGCAAGTGACCAGGGCAGTCTCTGGATGAACGGGCAGGAGGTCACGGCAAGTGACCAGGGCAGTCTCTGGGTGAACGGGCAGGAAATCACGGCAAGTGACCGGGGCAGTCTCTGGATGAGCGGGCAGGAGGTCACGGTAAGTGACCGGGGCAGTCTCTGGATAAAGGTATATACGACCTGTGATGGCTGAGCCTCCCGGTAGGCTAGCAGGAAGGTAGTAGAGGAATGCTCCCAGGTGAGCGGGCGAAGATCACTGGAATAGCGGAAGGTCACGGCGCGTGACGGCAGAGCCTCCAGGTAGGCTCGCAAGCAGGTAACAGATGAGCGCTCCCCGGTGAGCGGGCGAGAGTCACTGGAACAGCAGAAGGTCTCAGCACGTGACGGTAGAGCCTCCAGGTAGGCTAGCAGGCAGGTAACAGATGAGCGCTCCCAGGTGAGCGGGCAGGCTGATCTATGGACAGACTGGCAGGTGATGATAGGCAGACTGTCGAACCACTGGCTAGCGAGCATTTAAGCGGAATAACAGGCAGAAACAGACAGCAAACTGGCAGGAATCTGGCAGGTAACTGGCAATGGACCCTAAGGACTGAAGCAGAGTAGTGAACAGTGCAACAACATTGCTCGGGCACCTCCATTTTGGAGGAAGTGCCTTATAAAGGTGAAGTCCTCCGGCCATTGGCCGGGGACTCCTTAAGACGACGCGCGCGGCCCCATTAAGAGGGGGGGTAGCGCACACGCGCGCGCCCTAAGCAGAGTGGTCGGAAAGGAGCGCGTGCCGCCAGCAGAGTGGGAGGAGGACGCCGGACCAGGAGCGGAAGGGTGAGGGGAACAGCGTCCCTGCCTGGCAGAGGGCAGGGACACCGACGCTACAGTACCCCCCCTTTAGGTCCCCCCCTTTTTAGGCCAGACAGAAATTTAGCTAGGATGAGAGGGGCATGGATGTTCTCCCGTGGCTCCCACGTTCTCTCCTCAGGACCAAACCCCTTCCAATCAACCAAAAAATAGGTCTTCCCTCTTACCCTTTTGGTGGCCAGAATATTCTCTACCTCAAATTCGTTTTCAGCTGAAACCGGAGCCGGAGGCGTGCCTGTAGACTTGGAAAAAGAGTTAAGTACCACCGGTTTGAGAAGAGATACATGGAAGGAGTTAGGGATCCGTAAGTTGGCCGGGAGTTTCAATTTATAGGCCACCGGATTGATCTGACTGATGACCTCCAGAGGACCGATGAACCGAGGGCCTAACTTATAGGAAGGAATCTTGAGCCGAACATACTTGGACGAGAGCCAGACCTTATCTCCAGGACGGACTTGAGGAGGATCCAGACATTTTTTGTCAGCATGTCTTTTCATACGCTCGGATGACAGAAGAAGTGCGGACCGGGTACTCTCCCATATGGAGGAAAATTTGTTAACAAGAGATTCAGCAGCCGGATTGTCCACTGTGGTGGAGACGGGAAAAGGGATCCGAGGATGCTGACCGAAGACTACAAAAAACGGGGATTTGGAGGAAGATTCGCTCTCGTGATTGTTGTAAGAAAATTCGGCCCATGGCAGGAGATCGACCCAGTCAGAATGATGGGCATTAACAAAGTGCCGGAGGTAACTGGTCAGGATCTGGTTGATCCGCTCCACTTGACCATTGGATTGTGGGTGGTAAGCGGAGGAGAAGTCCAGGGTGACGTCCAACAATTTACAAGTGGCTCTCCAGAAACGCGAGGTGAATTGTACCCCTCGATCCGACACGATGTGACGGGGCAGGCCATGAAGTCGGAAAATGTGGCGGATAAAGTCTTTAGCCAGCTCGGGTGCAGACGGGAGGCCTGGCAGGGGAATAAAGTGAGCCATCTTGGAAAAGCGGTCAGCGACCACCCAAATGACCGTATAACCAGCAGAGACAGGGAGATCCGTTATGAAGTCCATGGCTATATGCTGCCAGGGGGCAGTGGGTACAGGAAGCGGAAGAAGGCGACCAGCAGGCAGGTGTCTCGGAACTTTGTTGCGGCCACAGGAGGCACAGGCAGCAACAAAATCTATTACGTCCTTGTGCAGGGTAGGCCACCAGTAATGCCGAGAAATAAGTTGGAGGGTCTTTCTCTGACCGGCGTGGCCAGCCAGTTTGGACGAATGACCCCAGTGTAGGATCCTCTCCCGATCGGTTACTGATACGAACGTCTTACCGGGAGGAAGACGGTTCAGGCTCACGGGAGCCACCTGCATGACTCTGGCGGGATCGATGATATGTTTAGGTTCCTCCTCGAGATCCGACACCAGGAAGGATCGGGACAAGGCGTCCGCTTTGATGTTCTTGTCAGCCGGGCGAAAATGTAGAACAAAATCAAAGCGAGCAAAAAACAATGACCACCGAGCTTGGCGCGGGTTAAGCCTCTGGGCATGCTGGAGGTAAGCCAAGTTTTTGTGGTCGGTGTAAATAATCACCGGATGAAGAGCCCCCTCGAGTAGGTAACGCCACTCCTCCAATGCCAGTTTGATGGCCAATAACTCTCGGTCTCCTATGGAATAATTGCGCTCAGAAGAGGAGAAGAGTTTGGAGAAGAAGCCGCAAGTTACCATCCTCCCGGAAGATTTCTGAGTAAGTACCGCTCCGGCTCCAGAGGAGGAAGCATCAACCTCCAGGAAGAACTGCTTGTTGCCATCCGGGCGATGCAGCACCGATGCGGAAGAGAAAGCCTGTTTTAAGGAAAGAAAGGCCTCCTCAGCTTCGGGCGTCCACTCTTTGGGGTTAGTGCCCTTACTGGTGAGCGCGGAAATTGGGGCAGTCCGGGAAGAGAAGTGCGGTATGAAGAGACGGTAATAGTTGGCAAAGCCCAGAAACCGCTGAATAGCCTTCAAACCCTCCGGTCGGGGCCATTTCTCGATGGCAGACAGTTTCTCTGGATCCATTCGTAGACCGGTCTGAGAAATAATGTAGCCCAAAAACGGAAGAGAGGTCTGCTCAAAGAGGCACTTCTCATATTTAGCGAAGAGGTGATTCTGCCTGAGCAGAACCTGACGAACGTCCCTCCGGTGAGTCTGGAGATCCGGAGAGAAGACCAAGATGTCGTCCAAGTACACCACTACGCAGGAATAGAGAAGGTCCCGGAAGATGTCATTGACTAATTCTTGAAAGACGGCGGGAGCATTACAGAGACCAAAGGGCATCACCAGATACTCATAGTGGCCATCCCGGGTGTTAAATGCAGTCTTCCATTCATCTCCTTGACGGATATGGACTAGGTTGTACGCCCCACGGAGGTCCAGTTTGGTAAAGATTCTAGCCCCCCGCAGACGATCAAATAATTCAGGAATAAGCGGAAGGGGATACTTATTCTTCACTGTGATCTGGTTAAGTCCTCTATAGTCTATACAGGGACGGAGAGAGCCGTCCTTCTTTTTTACGAAAAAGAAGCCTGCTCCCGCCGGGGAAGTAGATTTCCGGATGAATCCCCTGGCCAAATTCTCCTCGATATATTCGGACATTGACCGTGTCTCAGCAGCGGACAATGGGTAAATACGCCCACGGGGAGGCGTAGTACCAGGTAACAGGTCGATAGGACAGTCGTATGGTCTGTGAGGAGGTAATGTCTCTGCCTCTTTTTTATTAAAGACATCAGCAAATGACCAATAAGGAACCGGAAGTCCAGGTAGACTAGTTGGGGCAGGAGAAGGACGAACGGGATGAACAGGAGCCAAACACGTCTTATGACAATCCTGTCCCCAGCGAAGCACCTCTCCGGTCTGCCAGTCGAGCACGGGTGCATGTCTCTGGAGCCAAGGTAGACCTAGTAAGAGGGCGTGAGAGAGTCCAGGCAGAACATGAAAAGAGATGCTCTCAGAATGCAACATTCCCACTTGCAGAGTCATGGATTCGGTGAGGAGCTGGATGGGGCGTGGCAAGAGACCCCCATCCACAGCAGCGACCGATACCGGTACAGCCAAAGGTTTGGTGGGAATGCGGTACTTTTCTACCAGGGACTGTGAAATAAGATTCCCGGCTGCTCCAGAGTCAAGTTGGGCTAGTTCGAAATAACGATTCTCCCCGCAGAGAATTGAGACTGACAGCAGCAGAGATGGAGAGGCTTTCTCCTTGTCTAGGTCGACCTCTCTGAGCGAACCTAGACACAGGCGTTTCCCGACCTCTCCGGACAGGTACGAATCCGGTGCTCCTTACTGCCACAGTAGAAGCAACTCCCCTCGGCACGGCGTAAGTCCTGACGGGTTTTGACCATCTTGGTCTGGTCGACCTGCATAGGCTCAGGAGAGTGTAACTGGGGAGAAACGGAGGGAGTGACGGGTTTCTGAAACGTAGGAGCAAGACGTGGAAACCTCCTCTCGCGGGTGACCTCTTTGGCCCGCTCCTGAAACTGTAGGTCAATCCGGGTGGCAAGAGTTATAAGGTCATCGAGAGTAGTAGGAATGTCCCGACCGGCGAGTTCATCTTTAATACGGCCGGACAGACCCTCCCAGAAGACAGATACCAGAGCGTCGTTATCCCAGGCCAGCTCCGAAGCAAGGGTACGGAACCGTATGGCATATTGGCCCACGGTGAGACTTCCCTGACGGAGACGTAGCAGAGATGATGCGGATGAGATCTTTCGTCCGGGTTCGTCGAAGACTTTCCGGAAAGCCGCGAGAAAGGCAGACAGGTCGGACACCAGGGGGTCTCCTCTCTCCCAAAGAGGATTTAGCCAGGCCAGGGCCTCCCCGGAGAGATGGGACATGATGAAGGCAATTTTGGCCCGGTCGGAGTTAAACTGGTGGGAGAGAAGTTCAAAGTGGAGGGTGCACTGATTAATGAAGCCCTGAGCCTGAGCGGGGTCGCCTCCAAAGTGAGGAGGTGCGGAAAGCCGGGGTCCATGACAGGAAACCATGGAATTGGGAAGCAGGGGAGCTGCCGGATTGCGAGTCGTGGCACCAGCGGTGGTTGCTGGTGAAGCTGTCAGAGTGTCCAGGCGAGAATTAACATTTCGCAGGTGACCCAGGATGGATTCCTGTTGGGACCTCTGACGGGACAGTTCATGACACAGGTCTGAGATGGAGGGAGCTTGGGTGCCACCTGGTTCCATGGCCCGAGCAAACTGTAACGGGTCTGGGAGGCGGAACCTCTGAGCTACTATACAAAGGGGCGGACCTTGTAAAGGAGCGGGTGGCAACCAGGGTAGACGGGCAGGTAGTCACAGCAGAAAACCGGGGTAGTCTCTGGATGAACGGGTAGGAGGTCACGGCAAGTGACCGGGGCAGTCTCTGGATGAGCGGACAGGAGATCACGGCAAGTGACCAGGGCAGTCTCTGGATGAACGGGCAGGAGGTCACGGCAAGTGACCAGGGCAGTCTCTGGGTGAACGGACAGGAGATCACGGCAAGTGACCAGGGCAGTCTCTGGATGAACGGGCAGGAGGTCACGGCAAGTGACCAGGGCAGTCTCTGGGTGAACGGGCAGGAGATCACGGCAAGTGACCGGGGCAGTCTCTGGATGAGCGGGCAGGAGGTCACGGTAAGTGACCGGGGCAGTCTCTGGATGAAGGTATATACGACCTGTGATGGCTGAGCCTCCCGGTAGGCTATCAGGAAGGTAGTAGAGGAATGCTCCCAGGTGAGCGGGCGAAGATCACTGGAATAGTGGAAGGTCACGGCGCGTGATGGCAGAGCCTCCAGGTAGGCTCGCAAGCAGGTAACAGATGAGCGCTCCCCGGTGAGCGGGCGAGAGTCACTGGAACAGCAGAAGGTCTCAGCACGTGACGGTAGAGCCTCCAGGTAGGCTAGCAGGCAGGTAACAGATGAGCGCTCCCAGGTGAGCGGGCAGGCTGATCTATGGACAGACTGGCAGGTGATGATAGGCAGACTGTCGAACCACTGGCTAGCGAGCAGTTAAGCGGAATAACAGGCAGGAACAGACAGCAAACTGGCAGGAATCTGGCAGGTAACTGGCAATGGACCCTAAGGACTGAAGCAGAGTAGTGAACAGTGCAACAACATTGCTCGGGCACCTCCATTTTGGAGGAAGTGCCTTATAAAGGTGAAGTCCTCCGGCCATTGGCCGGGGACTCCTTAAGACGACGCGCGCGGCCCCTTTAAGAGGGGGGTAGCACACGCGCGCGCGCCCTAAGCAGAGTGGTCGGAAAGGAGCGCGCGCCGCCAGCAGAGCGGGAGGAGGACGCCGGACGAGGAGCGGAAGGGTGAGGGAACAGCGTCCCTGCCTGGCAGAGGGCAGGGACACCGACGCTACATGACCTAGTGACAGATACTCTGGAAAGGGAACCTGTCGCCTTGGAGAAAGCTATTTACCTGCAACTATGGGGAAAATCTGTAGTTAGTGTTCCAATGCTGGCTTACTGAGAGCGGCTACTGGGAGAAAAAGAACTTATTGCACCAAGGAGCTGCTGCCTTTCAGTCACAAGGCAGTTACTGCCATCGCTCACAATACTGCAGATTTGATTGACAGGTTGCTCTGCAGAGTGAGCTGTTAGTCAGTGCCAGGACACGCTCACAGTATGGTGACTGTAGCCACTCCGTTTTTGCCCCAATGACTGAAAGCCAGCGGCTCCTAGGAGGAAATAAGCTCATTTTCTTCCAGTAGCCTCACTTGCAGTAAGGCACCATTGTAACACTACATCCCTGAAGATTAACCTTATACCTGCAGGCAAATGGCATGTTCTGAGGTGAGAGGATCCCTTTAAGGCCGGGGTCACACTTGTGAGAAACTCACACGTGTCTCGCACCCCAATACCCAGCACTGCCACCGGCACTCGGACCAGAGCGTTCAGCTGCATAGAAATACATGTAGCCGCACACTCCGGTCGGGAGTGCCGGAGGCAGTGCCTGTTATTGAGGTGCGAGTTTCTCGCAAGTGTGACCCCGGCCTAAATGTTATTTCCATCTGGTCAAGTGACGGCATATCCCTTTCTCAGATATCTGCATGGGAAACATCTGACGCAACGTAACAGAGCCTGTGGTGTGTGGTCACTTAACGCATTTATAGGAAATTGCAGTGCTTTGGTTATGTGATTATTGGATGCACAGTTTATAAAACCTGTTTTGCCAGTGAGAACTACAAGGTCAGCGGCTGCTTCGCAACTAGTGTTGAGCGATACTTTCCGATATCAAGAAATATCGGCTCGGATCGGACCGATACCCAAAAAGTATCGGATATCGCCGATTCCGATACCGGAAACCAATGCAAGTCAATGGGACAGAAATATCGGAATTAAAATAAACCCTTTCTTTCCTTGTAAACACTAGATATACACACATAGAAAACATATATATATATATATATATATATATATATACAGTTATATGAAAAAGTTTGGGCACCCTATTAATCTTAGGCTTACTGTTTTATAAAAATTGGTGTTTTTGCAACAGCTATTTCAGTTTGATATATCTAATAACTATTGGACACAGTAATGTTTCTGCCTTGAAATGAGGTTTATTGTACTAACAGAAAATGTGCAATCTGCATCCAAACAAAATTTGACAGAAGCATAAGTATGGGCACCTCACCAGAAAAGTAACATTAATATTTAGTAGATCCTCCTTTTGCAAAAATAACAGCCTCTAGTCGCTTCCTGTAGCTTTTAATGAGTTCCTGGATTCTGGATGAAGGTATTTTTGACCATTCCTCTTTACAAAACAATTCCAGTTCAGTTAAGTTTGATGGTCGCCGAGCATGGACAGCCCTCTTCAAATGATCCCCCAGATGTTCAATGATATTCAGGTCTGGGGACTGGGATGGCCATTCCAGAACATTGTAATTGTTCCTCTGCATGAATGCCTGAGTAGATTTGGAGCGGTGTTTTGGATCATTGTCTTGCTGAAAGATCCATCCCCTGTGTAACTTCAACTTTGTCACTGATTCTTGAACATTATTGTCAAGAATCTGCTGATACTGAGTGGAATCCATGCGTCCCTCAACTTTAACAAGATTCCCGGTGCCGGCATTGGCCACACAGCCCCAAAGCATGATGGAACCTCCACCAAATTTTACTGTGGGTAGCAAGTGTTTTTCTTGGAATGCTGTGTTTTTTTGACGCCATGCATAACGCCTTTTTGTATGACCAAACAACTCAATCTTGGTTTCATCAGTCCACAGGAACTTCTTCCAAAAAGAAATTGGCTTCTCCAAATGTGCTTTTGCATACCTCAGCCGACTCTGTTTGTGGTGTGCTTGCAGAAACGGCTTCTTTCGCATCACTCTCCCATACAGGTTCTCCTTGTGCAAAGTGCGTTGCATAGTTGACCGATGCACAGTGACACCATCTGCAGCAAGTTGATGCTGCAGCTCTCTGGAGGTGGTCTGAGGATTGTCCTTGACTGATCTCACCATTCTTCTTCTCTGCCTTTCTGATGTTTTTCTTGGCCTGCCACTTCTGGCCTTAACAAGAACTGTCCCTGTGTTCTTCCATTTCCTTACTACCGTATATACTCGTGTATAAGCCGAGATTTTCAGCACCTTTTTTCGTGCTGAAAATGCCCCCTCGGCTTATACACGAGTCATAGGGCAGAAACCAGCGGGGGAGGGGATGCCGCGGCAGGAGCCGGTGGCTGGGACATCATACTCACCCCTCCCCGTGCCATCGCTGAACGTCCCTGCAATCCTGCGTTCTCCCCGGCTTCCTGCAGCTCTCCAGCGCTGAGCGGTGACGTAATACCGCTCATTAAGGTCATGTAATATGGACGCTCCCATAGGCGTGGCGTCCATATTCATGGCCTTAATGAGCGGTATTACGTCACCGCTCAGCGCTAGAGAGCTGCAGGAAGCCGGGGAGAACGCAGGATTGCAGGGACGTTCAGCGATGGCACGGGGAGGGGTGAGTATGATGGAGGAGAGGACAAGGAGCACGGAGCAGGACGGGGGGAGAACGGTGGACGGGGGAAGTATGGAGGAGGACGGGGGGAGAACGGAGGACGGGGAAAGCATGGAGGAGGACGGGGGGGAGAACGGAGGAAGCATGGAGGAGGACAATGAGCACGGAGCAGGACGGGGGGAGGATGGAGGGCACAGAGGAGCACGGAGCAGGACAGGGGGAGAGGATGGAGGGCACGGAGCAGGACGGGGGGGCACAGGAGGACAGAGAAGGAATGGAGGAGCACAGCGGAGGATGGAGCAGGAGGGAGGGAGTACAGAGGAGAATGGGAGAGCACAGAGCTGGATGGGGGAGCAAGGAGCAGGACGGGGGCGGCACAGAGCAGGAGGGCAGTTTATACACCCGGCTTATACACGAGTCAATAAGTTTTCCCAGTTTTTTGTGGCAAAATTAGGGGGGTCGGCTTATACACGGGTCGGCTTACACACGAGTATATACGGTATGTTCCTCACAGTGGAAACTGACAGGTTAAATCTCTGACACAGCTTTTTGTATCCTTCCCCTGAACAACTATGTTGAATAATCTTTGTGTTCAGATCATTTGACAGTTGTTTTGAGGAGCCCATGATGTCACTCTTCAGAGGAGATTCAAACAGGAGAACAACTTGCAAGTGGCCACTTTAAGTAGCTTTTCTCATGATTGCATACACCTGGCTATGAAGTTCAAAGCTCAATGAGGTTACAAAACCAAAAAAAGTTCTTTAGTAAGTCAGTAAAAAGTAGGTAGGAGTATTTAAAACAAGAAAATGATAAGCGTGCCCATACTTATTGCTAGAACTCTCCTGTTAGGTTTTTTCTATCTTGCTGGTCACATGACCTTTGTGGCCTATTTAATCCTGCTCCGCCCTTTTGGCTTTGCTGGACTTCATTGTAACTTAAGCTAGCCGGGTGCTTTGTTACCTTACTCAAATAGTTTTGCTTGGTCTTCAGACCTCTATGTTCTATGTTGTTTTGTTTTTCTTTTTACTGTTACAACTTCTGTTAGGAGGTGTCCATCTTTTCTCCCAGTCACTAGTGCTTGCAGGGATCCCTTCCTCGCATCTATAGGTCTTCGTTCAGACTAGCTGAGGACTTTTGCGGTTCTGATCGCAGGATCAGGTTCCCCGTTACATCGTAGGGATTGAGATTAGTTCTATTGTAGGGACAGATATCCCTTTCCTTAGTGCTTGTAGCAGAACATAACACTTATGCACCTGTCAAATTTTGTTTGGATGCAGATTGCACATTTTCTGTTAGTACAATAAACCTCATTTCAAGGCAGAAACATTACTGTGTCCAATAGTTATTAGATATATCAAACTGAAATAGCTGTTGCAAAAACACCAATTTTTTATAAACATTAAGCTTAAGATTAATAGGGGAGCCCAAACTTTTTCATATAACTGTATATATATACATGTGATTGTGACATATATATACATATAATTATAGTTCATACACTTCTACATAGTGTAATAGCCGCTAATTCAATTGCCGGCTTTTGTGAAATTACAGAACCACCCAACATGAAATGACACATGGTTTACATACAGTTAACCATGTCATTTCATGTAGTTTGATATATGGTTTTCACTAACAATTACATGAGTGTATGTGTGCAAAATTTCATACATGTAGGGGTTAATTAAAGGTGTAAATTCGTTGAAAAAAAAATGCGTGGGCTCCTGCTGCATTATCTCAACCAGACAGACAAAGCCAGCGAGTGGGGGTATATTAGTCTAGGAAGGGTGCATTTATTTAGTGCCCCCCCTGGCTACTAACATCTGCCCCCAGCCATCCCAGAAAAGCGGTGGCGAATGGGTTAATAATGGGTTAAAGCCACCTTGCTTGTGGTTTTTTATTTCCTTCAATAGGATTAATAATTGAGAGTTGTCTAATTGACAACTCTCAATTATTAACCTGGCTTAAAGTCACCTTTCAATAGCAAGGTGGCTTTAACCCATTATTAACCCATTAACCACCGCTACAGGGCAATGGGAATAGACGGGCAAAGTGCCAGAAAGGGCGCATCTAATTATAGATTTGCCTTTTCTGGGGTGGCTGGAGGCAGATGTTAGTAGCCAGGGGGGGCACAAAATAAATGCACCCTCCCTCGGCTATTATTATCTGCCCCCACTTGCTGGCTTTGTCTGTCTGGTTCAGAAAATAGCGCGGGAGCCCACGCATTTTTTTTCAACGAATTTACACCTTTAATTAACCCCTATATGTATGAAATTTTGCACACATACACTCATGTAATTGTTAGTGAAAACCATATATCAAACTACATGAAATGACATGGTTAACTGTATGTAAACCATGTGTCATTTCATGTCGGGTAGTTCTGTAATTTCACAAAAGCCGGCAATTGAATTAGCGGCTATTATACTATGTAGAAGTGTATGAACTATAAATATATATATATATGTGTCACAATGACATGTGTATATATATATATATATGTATTCTATGTGTATATATCTAGTGTTTTGTGAGCTGTCAGTGTGATTTTACAGTATTGACTATGTTTAGCATTATGTATGGGAACTTCCGATTCCGGTATTCGATATGCAAAAAGTATCGGAACTCAGTATCGGAATTCCGATACCGCTAATATCGGCCGATACCCGATATTTTCAGTATCGGAATGCTCAACACTAATCGCAACACTAAGTGTGCAGCTTATGGTCAGCCATGATTAGTTCAGACCCTGCGGAGGCTTCTACTACAATCTCCTTTACCACTGTGGCACGCTGGTATATTGGCACCCTGGGATGGTGGCAGCCTGGTATGATGACACCCTGGGATGGTTTTTAAAGTCTTATATATTTTTAATATTATATTTAATTTTTATGCCCACAAATTGTACTTTTAATTCACCGTTGTACAGATATGCAACAAACTTGATTGTATAACTGCCGTGTTCAGCGTGCCAGGTGTGTTTGACGCCCATTTTTATGTAAGTCCTGCTCACCCTATATATCTGTGAGTGATACCATGTCGTTAGTATTGGCTATGTACATGAGGAAGTGGCCAGGACGTCCACAAAACGCGTATATATATATATATATATATATATATATATATACATATAAATTATAGCACTGAATAAAGTATGCAACTCTTCTGAACCCAGTGGTTCCCTTGCCTGATTTTGGAGGAGCGCGGAATTGTCGGCATCTCGAATATACTATTCAGAATACCCTGGGATGGTGGCACCCTGGTATGATGACACCCTGGGATGGTGGCACGCTGTTATGATGACACCCTGGGATGGTGGCACCCTTGTATGAAGACACCCTGGGATGGTGGCACGCTGGTATGACAACCTGGGATGATGATACCCTGGAATGGTGGTAGCCTGGTATGACGACACCATGGAATGATGGCAGCCTGGTATGACGACACCCTGGGATGGTGGCACGCTGGTATGAAGACACCCTAGGATGGTGGCACCTTAATATGATGATGGCACCCCAGTATGGTGGCATCCTGGTATGATGGCATTCCAGTATGATGGCACCCTGGTATGATGAAACCCAGGCATGATGATACCCTGGTATGGTGGTATATGGGGCACGACCGGACCGCGGGTATCTGCATGTCGGGTCCAGAACTGAAAGGGCTGCATCCCCTGTTCCCGGGGGGAAGCCTGAGTGAGCCGGACCTTCCCCTATTGTCTAGGGGAAGCACTAGTGAGTCGGACCTTCCTGCTGTCCCAGGAGTGCGGGGCGCGAGAAGAGAAAAGCGCGTGCAGTAGTGGGGGCAAACAAAGCAAAAGCGCGCACATCAAGGGAGTTTGGCGCGAACGCAGAGCAGCGCGCAGAGCGGTGCGCCCTGCTTCCCCTTCCCACTCCACTGAGTACCAGCGCTGCAGCAGGGCCCCACAGTCTACAGAGGTACCGCTGCCAGGAGAGAACCCGAGAGTGCCGCAGCAGTCCTGTGACAGAGGAACTACAGCGTTCAGGGAAGCCGGGTGTTCAGCAGCAGCAGCCAGAGAGAGGAGTGCTCCATCCAGGGAGCACCAGCTTTATGCAGGCGAGCATCCGTGCAGCAGGCCCGCCATCAACAGCGGGGACCCGAGAGAAAGCATCATGCAGTGTCGTTGTTGGCGCTATTCACTTCACGGACTTAGGAACAAGTGACTTTCATCGGAACCGCCGTGATCTGTACCGTTGTTCTTCAACTCACCATATCCTTTTGCCATTTATATTGTTTAACCCCTTGTTTAACTCATTGCCTCCCTGAGTGGAGTATTCCCTGTTTATAAAATACTGTTAATCCTTGCTCTAACTCCTGCCCGTCACTGCATCCCGCAACCTGCACCCCAGTATGATGGAACCACAACATGATGACATCCTGGTATGGTGGCACCCTGGTACAGTGGCATCCTAATAAGATGGCACCCTGGTACAGTGGCATCCTGATATGATGGCACCCTGGTACAGTGGCACCCCGGTATGATGACACCCTGGGATGGTGGCACCCTGGTACAGTGGCATCCTGATATGATGACACCCTGGTACAGTGGCATCCTGATATGATGGCACCCTGGAACAGGAGCACCCCAGTATGATGACACCCTGGGACGGTGGCACCCTGGTACAGTGGCATCCTGATATGACACCCTGGTACAGTGGCATCCTGATATGATGACACCCTGGTACAGTGGCATCCTGGGATGGTGGCACCCTAATATGATGACACCCTGGTACAGTGGCATCCTGGTATGATGGCACCCAGGGATGGTGGCCCCCCGATATGATGACACCCTGGTACAGTGGCATCCTGATATGATGGCACCCTGGTACAGTGGCACCCCGGTATGATGACACCCTGGTACAGTGGCATCCTGATATGATGGCACCCTGGTACAGTGGCATCCTGATATGATGACACCCTGGTACAGTGGCATCCTGGGATAGTGGCACCCTAATATGATGACACCCTGGTACAGTGGCATCCTGGTATGATGGCACCCAGGGATGGTGGCACCCCGATATGATGACACCCTGGTACAGTGGCATCCTGATATGATG
>JARQOD010000002.1:444917318-444962092 GCA_033576555.1 Oophaga sylvatica | reverse complement strand
TCTTGGGTGTTTGCTTCGGACATCCATGCTAGGAGACTTATCCGTGCGTATCATAGAACTCATCCTGACCGACCTGGTTGCTCAAATGAGGGTTCGGTGACCCCTCTCAAGGGGGGGGTACTGTTGTGAATGTGTTTGAGATGAGTTCTGAGCAGAGGCTCCCTCTGGTGGTTACAAGCGGTACTAGTGAGGATTGGGAATCAGGTGTTACTGATTGGTCTTATTTAAGGGAATCATTTTCCCATCAGGGTTGCCGGTGATCAATTGTTCTGGTCTGAATCCTTCTTTCCAGTTTCCCTTGTAGCCTGCTGTGTCGTGTCTGCATCTCCTGCTATCAGATAAGACAATTTCTTATTTTGTGTTTTTGCTATATTTTTGCATTTTGTCCTGCACTTCTGTGGGGGCCTTCTGGGTCCCCTCCGGGGGCTTTTGCCCTCTCAGTTTAGTCCAGCCACTGTGTTTTGTACTTTTGCTTTTTGCAGTTTTTTCAGTGGCTGCTGTTTTTGTTACACCAGAGAACTAATTTAGGTGGTAGAGGTCGTGTGATCTCAGGTGATTTTGAAATTAGTAGAGTTGGTGTTTTTCAGGGTTTTCTGGGATTGCAGTAAGTACCCTTCCTATCCTTTTCTATTTAGATAGTTTGGGCCCCAGCGTTTGCTCATACTATTTTCTTTCTGTGTCAGTATTTCCTCTTGTCTAACCGCCATTACATGTTTGGGGGCTTTCTATTATCTTTGGGGTTCTGCTCCGGGGCAGATAGCTTTCCTATTTCTATCTTTAGGTGTAGTTAGTTTCTCAGGCTGTGACGAGGCGTCTAGGACCATCGTAGGAACGCTCCACGGCTGCCTCTAGTTGTGGTGGTTAGTCAGGGTACTGCAATCTCATAGATTCCAACTGCTCTGGTGTATTTCCTTTTTTACCTGCACTCCTCAGCTACCGTAACATAACAGCAGGGTGTAGTAATAATTCAGCCAAACACAATGCAGCTTCTTTTCATACCTTTTACTGATGATGGTTCAAGCAGATCCCGGGGAGCTGGTCGGGGTGGAGAGTGCACATTCCGGTAACAGCTGAGCAGGTTAGAGGCCTCCTTAACTTCCAATGTGTAGGTGAGTCCAACTTGCCTGAAGCGAAGTTAACTCTGAAACTCCAGCTTTCTCTATAGCCGTACTGCCCGGCCAACGTTGTGGTGGAGCCTTCTAGGCGATGAAACTAAGTCCTTACTGTTGTCTGCGCTTGACTCAAAGTCCTGTTCCACCTGACTCCGGTTACGTATTGACACTTAGGGCTGCTCTCTGCGACCTGTAGTCCAGATGCCTCTGGTTTTCTTGTTACTAAGCTTAAAACTGTAGCAACACCTCGGACTCCGGTGTCCGGCAATCCAGTGCAGGCAATCCAATACCCAAAGCACTTCTTTAACTTCTCCACTGTGCCCTTCGTCCTGCTTTCCGCTCTTAGCACAAGCAATGATCACTTCGATGGTAATGTCAGCTTTCTTCTAGAGCTCGCCGAGCAGCTCTCAGTATCCTCCTCCCTCCAGCTTCTGTTGAGGTACTGATTAAGGGTAGCTCTGACTAGGCTAGGATGATCCACTTCACCCGTACTAGCCTCCACTTGCTTGTCAGGTGAGCTACGTTAGCTCTGCGAGGATTCAGTCCTCCCTTCACTCTCTCTAAGTCCAAACTCACTGGACTGAACTGCACTGTCCGAAGACAGGAAACTGACTGCACTGTCCTGAGACAGGAAGCTTGACTCAGCTCTGCTACATGTCACCACCTCCTATACCCTGATGGGTGTGTCTAAAAGTGTGAGTGAAGTGCATATCAAGCTTTTGCTGTTACCTTCCTGTGCACTCTCCTGGACTTTATGTGTGCCTGCGTAGCTGGGCTACACAGTATAAGTAATGAGGTGGATTTATTATTTGGGTCTGTGTGATTACAGTGATACCGGATTTATATTTTTTTAAGTTTTTCTGCTATCACACAGTAAAAATGCTTTTTTATAAAAAGTATTTTTTTCATCATCTTATTCTGAGAACTGTAACTTTTTATATTTTTTGGCGAACAGCTGTATGAGGGCTTATTTTTTTTGCGGGACGAGTTGCAGATTTTTTTGTAGCATTTTGGGTTACATTGTAATTTTTGATCGCTTTTTATTCAGATTTAGACAGAATGAATTAAAACCAGCAATTCAGTTATGGTTTTTAATTTTTTCACTGTTCACCGTGCATTAACAGTGTTTAGACCAATTTGTTCGTGGGGTCAGTATGATTCCAGCGATACTAGATATATATATTTTTTACGCTATATACTATTTTTACACACTAAAAACAATATTTTACAAAAATTAATTTGTTTTTGTATCATCATATTCTGAAAGCTGTAACTTTTAAAAAAAATTTTGCCAAAGGAGCCATATTAGGGCTTGTTTTTTGCAGGAAGGTTTGGCATTTTCATTTATAGAATTTTTGATCGCCTTTTATTCACTTTTTTGTGAGTCAGTACAATGACATTTATGGTGTGTTTTTTATTATTTTTTTTAAGGCGCTTGCCATATGGAATAAATAACGTGCCAATTTTAAAGAGCAGGTCATACCAGAAGCGGCATTTTGTCAGAAACGCTGTGTTTTGAGTGGTGAAATGGCTTTTTTGTGATTTTTTTTTGCGCTTTCTTTAACTTTTTTACATATTTTATTCAGTTTTCTTTTTCACTAAGTCCCACTGTGGGACATGTATATTTTTTATTTTGATCTCTAGTCTCATACACTGCAGTACTCGAGTACTGCAGTCCATGAGAGCAGTCAGTGAGTCACTGACTCAGCCTGTGAGACCCAACTTATAGCTGGATCTCACAGGCCATCGCACCCTGGGGTCATCACATGACCTCAGAGTACTGTAGTAACATCTTTTATCCTCTTGTAACCAATTAAATACAGTTGTCGCGATTGACAGTGGCCAATACCGCAGGGTGTCAGCTGTCATGTACAGATGACACTCACAGTGATCAAGGCCACCGGATGGTGCTATACCTTTATTAATTTTAAAATGGCAGTGGGGAATAAGGCCAATTAATGACCACCATTTTAATGTGTATTGGCGGCCGTTGTTAAGGAGATAAGTTACATGGTCCACATACACTACCAGCCCTTAACAACAATTTAGGCCACCTGGCCCCCATATTCAGTTTCATTATATACAGTTGATAGCAGCAGCTAAATTTGTATAGAATTACAACTTCACCCTCATATCAAAAGTACTGTACAGTTCATATATACAGTGCCTTCTTCTCATTTAAACACCAACAGAAATGCCGCCTTTCAACTGCAATGACTGCTAGAATGATACCTGCAATCAGG
Source organism: Oophaga sylvatica (assembly GCA_033576555.1). Lineage (NCBI taxonomy): Eukaryota > Metazoa > Chordata > Amphibia > Anura > Dendrobatidae > Oophaga > Oophaga sylvatica. The sequence goes on along the minus strand of JARQOD010000002.1, from coordinate 444,958,737 downwards.
GATTAACCCAGTAAATATGCAAAATATTAAAAACTGGACAGTCCACAGGCAACATGGACACTTTCAATTTATAGTCCTTTTCTGTAGTTTCCAGAAATGTCAATATAACATTTTTACATAAAATATGACTGATTAAGCAGTGCACCCTGAGGAACATCTCCTGGATCCACAGTGAGTATATATTCATGCAGCCTATTTATTCTCTACATGTCATTGATTTTCTCTAGGCAGCCGAGCCGTCCTAGTTTTAAAGCTGGTAATTCTAGTGCTCGGGGTAGTGAGGACTGAAATATTTTGGATGATCTCGCTTGACAGGGCCCTGACTCTTACAAGAGACAGCCCTTTCCTATGTGACCATTGAGGTCACTTAGGGTACAAAAAGAAAGGGACAGAAATCTTCACTGTAGCTTTGCTTTTATCTTCTGATTCCTTGGTTTTTCTCCATTTGATTTGTCTCAGAGTTATTATCGGTTGGATGCCTTTCTAGGGTGGTGCTGATCCTATTTAGCCAAGAAGCCTGGGGCAGTATATGCGTGCTTGTGCGGCAAGAAAACATGAGGAAAGGTTGCGCAGCACAGAGTATCTCTGAGGCTATGTTCTCACGATGAGCATTTGTTGAGTTTTTGATGATGTAGAATTTCTGCACTTATTATTCAAACTAGCTTACTTGCGTTTTTGTGTGCGTTTTTTGTAGCATGTTTTTTATTGCATTTTTGAAACTGTGCTTTTTGTATAACGCTACCTTGTTTTTGAAACTGTTATTTTGATTTCACTAAATGTCATTGATGTACTGTGGTTATCTGCTCTTGCTTTCATTGACTGTGAATCTGCAGCCAATTTAATTGATTCTGGACTGGTTCTTAAATTAGGATTAGGGACAGCTAGATTGGAAAGACCCATTCAAATTGTCGCCAATGACAGGACACCGTTTCTTCAGAGCTTAGTCCACCTTGTAACGATGGAATTCACACTTAGGCCGGGGTCACACTTGTGTGTGCAATGCGAGAAACTCGCGCCAATACCCGGAGTGTGCAGCTGCATGTATTTCTTTGCAGAGAACTCCGGTCCCAGTGCCGGCGGCAGTGCCAGGTATTGATGTGAGAGACTCGGGCGAGTTTCTCGTATCACACTCGCAAGTGTGACCCCGGCCTTAGAGTAGGAACTCTTCACTCTGAGTCCATTTCCTGCTATGTGTTGGATAATTTACCTGCTGGGTTTGTGTTGGGATTTCCATGGCTGCAAATCCATAATCCTGTTATTGATTGGTGTCGGAAGAATATTGTTAAATGGAGTTCTTACTGTCATAAGAAATGTCTTAGTTCTGTACAAATTTGCTCCGCTAGTCTAGAGGGTCTGCCGACTTACCTGAAAGACTTCGGAGATGTGTTCTCGGAGAAAGAGGCTGAGATATTACTGCCCCATCGTCCTTATGATTGTGCTATAAATCTTTTTCCTAATGCCAAATTGCCTAAAGCTCGGCTGTATAATTTATCGGGACCTGAACAGACCGCTATGAAGGAATATATAAATGAAAGTTTACGGAAGGATCATACCCATCCTTCATCCTCGCCTGTAGCTGCATTGGTTCTTTTTTGTGAAAAAGAAAGATGGTGGCCTCCGTCCTTGCCTCGATTTCCGCGAACTGAACAAAATTGCAGTTAAGAATACTTACCCGCTTCCACTTATTCCCGACTTATATAATCACCTTACGGAGGCTAAATGGTTTTCTAAGCTTGACCTTAGAGGGGCGTATAATCTGATACGTATCCGGGAGGGTGATGAGTGAAAAACGTTGTTTTTAACGTCGGAGGGTTTATTGGAAAATCTTGTTATGCATTTTGGATTAACCAATGCATGTGCTGTCTTTCAGAACTTTATGAATGACATTTTCTCTGATATTATTGGAAGGTTTATTGTGGTATATCTGGATGACATTCAAATTTTTTTGCCTGATCTGAATTCTCACAATGAGTACATTCGATTTGTTTTACAGAAACTAAGGGAAAATTCTTTGTGTTAGGATCGAGTTCCCGCTGCTGCACAAGGGGAATCTCGAACCAGTCCCGCTGCGGTCCCCCATCCGTCTCCGGCCGCAGTGGAGCCTGCTCAGCGGAGACGTCGGTCCCAGCGTCTCGCTCAGTCTAATACTGTGCAGAGGCTTGTTTCTGCCTCTTCTGGTTCCTCTATTATAATCAGTGCTGGAGCAGGCAGTCTTGGGACTAAGTCCTGCGTTTCTCCATCTGAGTATGCCCAGGGCAAGATCTCCCATTGGAGATCAGGGTCACATGCTTGGTTACAGCAGTGACTCCCATTGGTCCACCAGGAAGGTCCTGAAACTGCTTGTGTTTTGGACAGTTTCTCATTGGTCCTTTTCTGGAAGGTCCTGTAGCTGCTACTATAAAAGGTGCGCATGTCCGATCGGCCATGCGCTAGTATCAAATCTGTTATGTGCTTGCGCCAGTGTGGTCATGTATGCATGTGGTTAGGTCCGGCTGAAATAAGCCCCTAGAATACCGGCACCTCCGGTGAGGAGTTTTGTATGCACATGTTCAGGGCTCGGCTGAAAACGCCATTAGAATACCGGCTACTCCGGTGAGGAGATTATTGCTTGTGTTCTGATTGCATGACCACAGACTGCAATCCGCTTAGCAGTCATCTGTGTCCCCTGTGAGTCTGACAGGACACAGTCTTTGTCACAGCGGCTCTGTGAATTAACAGAGTCCGCTTATATCGCCATATAGTGCTACGGCATTTACATCTGCGACTCTGCGGGATAACAGAGTTCGCTCATACTGCCTATTTGCACCATCTTACTAGCAGCAAGCTCTGCCTGCATGGTGGACCCCAGGCTACGAACGCACCTCTCCTTAAAATCTATTAGGAGCAGGCCCCTAACATAATACTAGCGCCATGGTCTGGCTAGTAAAATGGCGGACGACCAGCGCCTAGGGCAGTTCATCCAGCAGCTGGAGGGTAGGTTGGCGGCTCTCGAGTGCACAACCTCAGCTGTGGATGTTACTGCAGTCGCTGTTCAGGTTGCTAGTGCAGCGGCAGTGTAATGTATGTAGTACAGTTCATATAGCGTCTTGTGCTTGGGTGCGATGAAAACACAGGAGTCACAGGTTTGATATAGAAAAGTCCTGTATTACTTCATACAAGTTGGCAGAAATAGTCACACAGTTTGCAGACACAGAAACAGGAGACACAGCAGGCCAGAGTAATCCAAGCTCAGCAATCACTCTCCAATACAGATTCAGGATCTTCTTCTCTGTTACCGTAAGTCCATGCAAACGTGGGTCTTTCAAAGAGCAGGGTTCAGAGTCCACAAGTGCTTCAGAGTTCCTCAGTAGGAATAGCTGGAGTACAAGGTCCAAGGCTTACAGGAGTCAAGTCACAGGTTCACTGCAGGCTAGATTCTGAAGCACTGATTGCTCAGCTGTGGCTGCTTAAGAAGCAAAGGAGAGAATCAGGGCGGGAACATGCAAGCTGGAAACTCCATTTTGACTGAGGGCAAGATAGCTGCAGCAAGACAGAAAGTAAAATGGCTGACGAACAAACTGAGTTTCAGGAATATATACATAGAACCTTACATTACTCCCCCCTTAAGGACAACCTCCGGATGACCTCAGACCAGGCTTGTGTGGGTACCTCTGATGAAACTGACGGAGCAAGCGAGGAGCATTAACGTTATTGACCGGTTCCCATGAGTTGTCCTCCACTGGGTAGCCCTGCCATTTAATCAGATATTGTAACTGATTTCTATACAACCTGGAATCTAAAATCCTTTCCACCACAAATTCTTCCTGACCATCGACTAGCACTGGGTCAGGGCAAGGAGAGGAACGTCCAGGAAACGTATTGGGTGTCGCAGCCTTTAGTAGGGATACATGAAAGACAGGGTGGATTCTCATAGTTCTGGGCAGTTGAAGACGACAAGCAACGGCACTTATAATTTTACTGATTTTATAGGGTCCAATGTACTTATGTCCCAACTTAGACGATGGAATCCTTAACTTAAGATTTCTGGTTGACAGCCAGACCAAGTCTCCTACCTTGAAAGCTGGTGCAGGTTTACGAAATTTATCTGCTGCTTTCTTGTACCTTTCTTGAGCCGATTCCAGATTTTCCTTTAGAAGATCCATATTCTTCTGTAAAGACGTGATTCTTTCAGCCACTGCTGGTAAAGGCGTTTCTATGGGAAATCGTGGTAGAATGTTAGGATGATAACCTAGATTAGAGTAAAAAGGAGACTGTTTAGTGGAGGCACTCTGAGAGTTGTTATACGAGAACTCAGCTAATGGAAGTAGATCCACCCAATCATCCTGTAGGTGGCAGATAAAGCAGCGGAGATACTGCTCCAGGGTTTGATTGGTTCGTTCGGTCTGTCCATTAGTCTGGGGATGAAAAGCAGAAGAAAGGTTTACTTTAATGTCCAATGCTGCACAGAAATTTTGCCAAAACCTAGAAGTGAATTGCACCCCTCGATCCGAAATAACCTCATCCGGTACTCCATGTAAGCGAAACACATCTTTAATCATCAAATCTGATGTCTGTTTTGCAGTGGGTAAGCCGACACAAGGAATAAAATGAGCTGCCTTTGTTAGACGGTCAACCACCACTAGAATGGTGTTCTTCCCCTGAGAGGTTGGTAACTCCACAATGAAGTCCATAGAAATGGATCCCCACGGGCGGGACGGGGTGGGAAGAGGCTGTAACAGACCAGTTGGTGAGGAGCGAGGTGTTTTGCATCTTGCACAGACCTCACATGAAGTGACATAATTCAAAACATCCTTCCTGCAAGTGGGCCACCAAAAGAAACGAGAAAGAAATTCCTCTATGCCCAGCTATCTTGGAATCGTGAATGAGTTGCAATACTCTTAATCTGACTGTTTCAGGAATATACAGACGTTGTCCCTGAATCCACACACCATTCTTAAAGACAAGACTTACGTCCCTTGGGGGTTGTGCCAAAAAGGAATCCGCATGGTATGCTTCCTTGATGTCCTTAAGTAGGTCTTGATTATGAATTACTCCTAGGAATCTAGAGTCAGGAAGAATAGTCTTAGGAGGAGTAATTGGACGTGTCTCTGCTGAGTAAATCCTAGAGAGTGCATCAGCCTTTCCATTGCGCGATCCTGGTCTATAAGAGATGATAAAATTAAATTGGTTTAAGAAAAGATTCCAGCGAGCCTGGCGAGGAGTCAGGCACTTAGCCGACCTGATAAACTCAAGGTTACGATGGTCTGTCAGGACGACTATTTGCTGTGCAGCTCCCTGAAGAAGGTGTCTCCATTCTTTGAAGGCGGCAATAATGGCCAACAACTCTCTATTGCCCACATCGTAGTTCCTCTCAGCCGAAGACAACTGCTGGGAAAAGAAGGCACAGGGATGCAAGACATTCTTCTCACCTGTTCTCTGAGAGAGTATAGCTCCAACGGCACAGTCTGAAGCATCCACCTCTATTATGAAGGCAAGCTCGGGGTTGGGATGTACTAGGATAGGTGCAGTGGTAAATTTATCTTTTAGACGGGAAAATGCTTCCTGGGCTTGGGGAGTCCAGGAAAACCTAGACTCTTTCCGGGTAAGTTGAGTGATAGGTGACACTACCTCAGAGAAATTTCTAATGAAACGTCTATAGAAGTTGGCAAACCCGATGAAGCGCTGTACCTCCTTCACATTTCTAGGACTTGGCCAATCCTTGATGGCTTGGGTTTTGCTTCCATCCATACTAATTCCTTGTGTAGACAGTACATACCCCAGAAATTGAATTTCGGTCCTATGGAATTCACACTTTTCAAGTTTGATGTAAAGATGATTTTGTCTTAGACGTTCCAAGACCATTCTCACATGTCCATGATGTTCCTCTGTGGAGTTAGAAAAAATTAGAATATCATCCAAATAAATTACCACGAATGTATCTAGGAGATCCCTGAAGATGTCATTCACCAAGTGTTGGAAAGTGGCTGGGGCGGTACTCAGACCAAAAGGCATAACTAGATATTCAAAGTGTCCATAGTGTGACCTGAATGCAGTCTTCCATTCATCCCCAGGTCTAATACGGACTAAGTTATAGGCCCCACGAAGATCTAGTTTAGAAAAAATTTTGGCATGTCGCACTCTCTCCAATAACTCAGGGATTAAAGGCAATGGATAACGGTTTCTAATAGTAACCTTATTGAGTTCCCTATAGTCTATGCATGGTCTCAGAGATCCATCTTTCTTCTTTACAAAGAAGATGGGTGCACCTGCAGGAGATGAAGAGGGGCGTATGAAGCCCTTGGCTAGATTTTCATCTATGTAATCCTTTAAAGCCTTTAGCTCGGGCCCCGCCAGGGGGTAGATCTTACCAAAAGGTATCTCTGCTCCAGGCAATAATTCAATTGGACAATCATATGGACGGTGAGGAGGAAGCTGTCAGCGTTCTTCTTGTCACATAAATCCACATAGTCCTGGTATACAGCTGGTAGTTCAGGGACTGACATGATTACTTTAGGAACAGAGCAAGCTGAAACTTTTGGACTCATCTGTTTCTCTGGAAAGTGTAATTCCTTGGTCTCCCAGTTAATGGTAGGATTCTGAGCCTGCAGCCATGGTAGCCCTAGAATAATGGGAAAGTGGGGAGAAGAGATAAGCATAAAGGACAGTTTCTCTTGATGATCTTTACCCATAAGAACCCTCAAAGGCTCTGTTTCCTGATCCACTGGTCCAGAGGTCAGCAGGGAGCCATCCACAGTTTCCATCTGTACTGGAGTAGCCTTCTTCACTGAACGTATTCCCTGTTTCAGAGCAAAGGAGACATCCATAAAATTTCCACTTGCCCCTGAGTCGATCATAGCAGAGTTAGACACCCAAGCTGAGTCAACCCAGAGTTTGATGGAAAGAAAGCAATGAGAATTGTTTTTCTTACAACTCAGCTGGGACACCGCTGAGGAAACTTGAAAAATGGCAGCGTTTACACAGTCAACGTCCTCAGAGGTAACGGAGTTTAAGTCCGAGAAATCAAGATCTGTTGCTGCAGATCTCTCTGGAGCCTGAGGCTCGGACCTGACAGATCCCCTCTCGCACCACTCACAATGAATGAGTGCTGCAGTAGTCTTACGAGAACGGCTGGGGCAGTTTATAATGAAGTGCCCTGACTTACCACAATAGAAACATAGATTCTCCTTAAAACGATGTTCCTTGCGTGCATCACTAACCCGTCGTTGTAAAGAGTCTACCTGCATGGGTTCAGGTTCAGGTTCCCGTGTAATCCTACTCAAAGGTTCCTTAGCTGGAGAGGAAGGTAGGAAAAGGTTAGTACGATTGCTTTCGAACCATCTCTCTTGCCTGCGTTCAGTCAGACGAGTATCAATACGGATGCAGTAGTTAATAAAGTCACCTAACGCAGTGGGAGGGTCGGCACGAGCAAGTTCATCCTTAATCAGTGGAGATAACCCCTTTCGAAAAATAGATTTTTTGGCGGAACTGTCCCAGGTGGTATCAAGGGCCCATCTCCTGAAATCCAAGGCATATTCAGCTACCGAGTGCTTACCTTGGCGCAAAGCTAACATGGCTGCTTCAGCTGTTGCACCTCGATTGGGGTCATCAAACACCTGCCCCATGGCTGAAATAAAATCATCAAGGTGATTCAAACAATCATCCTCAGTCTCAATCAGAGGGTTTGCCCACATTAAAGCCTTGTTGGTCAGCAACATAATTATAGTAAGCACCTTAGATCGTTCAGTGGGAAATTGTGAAGCATGTGCAGAAAAAAAAAGATTGCATTGATTAATAAATCCCCTGAATTTCTCACGTTCACCGCCAAAACGAAAAGGGGGCAACTTGGGAATCCCAGCACTCGGGGCTACGGCAGGAGCCTGGACTCGCCCCTCTAGAACCTCAATCCTGGCTCGCAAATCCTGGGTAGTCTGTCCAACCACTTGCAAATTGTGATTATTGAGGTCCTGTAGATTTGTAAAACGGGTCTTTATATTCTGCAAATCTGCAAGGATATTATCAGTCACTCCGCAAAGTTCCTTTATGCGGGCCTCCATTTTCCAGATCTTTTAAGACAGGATTACTGGAAGAAGAGGAGAGAAAAAAAAAAAACAATAGTGTTCACCTGTGGCAACACTGCAGAGAGAAAAAAAAAAATTAAGGGAACTGCTCACCTGGAATGGTTGTGAGAAGTCACAACCACTATCATCACAGAAAGTTTCAACCAGACATCTGATATCCAGAGTTACAGCAGACAAAAAAGAGAAAAGAAAGGAAAAAAAAAAAACAATAGTGTTTACCTGTGGTAACACTGCAAAAAGAAAAAACTTAAGGGAATTGCTCACCTGGAATGGTTGTGAGAAGTCACAACCACTGTCATCACAGAAAGTACAACCGGACGTCTGATATCCACAGTACAGCAGACACAGCCTTCCAGACCCAGCAGACACTAACGTTTTGGCTTCAGAATCTTGTAATGTATGTAGTACAGTTCATATAGCGTCTTGTGCTTGGGTGCGATGAAAACACAGGAGTCACAGGTTTGATATAGAAAAGTCCTGTATTACTTCATACAAGTTGGCAGAAATAGTCACACAGTTTGCAGACACAGAAACAGGAGACACAGCAGGCCAGAGTAATCCAAGCTCAGCAATCACTCTCCAATACAGATTCAGGATCTTCTTCTCTGTTACCGTAAGTCCATGCAAACGTGGGTCTTTCATAGAGCAGGGTTCAGAGTCCACAAGTGCTTCAGAGTTCCTCAGTAGGAATAGCTGGAGTACAAGGTCCAAGGCTTACAGGAGTCAAGTCACAGGTTCACTGCAGGCTAGGTTCTGAAGCACTGATTGCTCAGCTGTGGCTGCTTAAGAAGCAAAGGAGAGAATCAGGGCGGGAACATGCAAGCTGGAAACTCCATTTTGACTGAGGGCAAGATAGCTGCAGCAAGACAGAAAGTAAAATGGCTGACGAACAAACTGAGTTTCAGGAATATATACATAGAACCTTACACCAGGCCAGATAGTCCTTGTTCTTCTCCCGGTTTCATTTCACACTCCATTTTCTCTCGGGAGAGAAGAACATTCGTGCCGACGCTCTCTCTCGCTCTGTGGTGTCCTCTGAGGAGGAGAATCCTCGGCTTATTGTCCCCACAGAGAGCCTGAGAACAGTGGCCCCAGTTTCGCTAGAGTCTGTGCCCCCGGGCAAGACTTTTGTGCCTACCAATTTGCGACCGGAGGTACTCTCTTGGGCACATTCGTCCAGGGTGGGTGGACACTTTGGGGTAAAAAGGACATCTGAGTTGCAGGCGAGGACATACTGGTGGCCGCATATGGTCCGTGACGTTGGGGACTATGTTCGGGCGTGTGTCTCCTTCACCAAGAATAAGTCTCCTCGACAACGGCCAGCTGGGTTACTTTACCCTTTGCCGGTGGCAGACAGTTCCTGGGAGATGGTTGGGATGGACTTTGTGGTGGGCTTACCCAAGTCTCGGGGCTGCACCATCATTTGGGTAATCACCGACCATTTTTCCAAAATGGTGCATCTGGTGCCGCTACCATGGTTACCTTCTGCACGGGCTCTGGCAGCGTTGTTCATTAGGCACATCTTCCGTCTACATGACATGCCGGACAAAATTGTGTCAGTATTCCGGGTTTTCTAGGTAACTTTGTCAATGATTTTGCCCTTTGTTAAAATGGAGTTTGCTGTTTTCTGTGCCCTACTTCCTGTTCGTTTGTTTAAAACCCGGCTCAGGTGCTGGCTTCACTGCTGGAATATTCTGCTTCCGTTTCCCTGCAACCCAGCTGCTTTGTTCCTCACAGAGCTTTTGTGTATTTACCAGGAAAGTGCATAACTTTATCTTCAGGTGTTTCTCAGCCACAGCAGTTTCTACCCATGGCTCTGGACATTCTCTGCATATGTAAGTTGCACATACTGTGTTATCACTAAACTGTTGACTTGGGAATTTAACCCTTGGTTCACTCCATCTGATAAGAACTGTGTTTCTGAACTGTTGCTGTTTAACCCTTCGTGTATTACCTCTGGTGATAGCTGTTGGAACTGTTACTGGAATCTTACTGACATATGAACTTGTTGTTGGACTTCTCTGAATTAAGCCACAACTGAGATTAACTTGTTCCTGGACCTCCCTGTGTTTTCTGCATACCTGGATCTGACTCTTCACACACCAGCAGTGTGTAAATCCAGCCACGTTACCTGTGCATCAGACTTACCTTGTGGTCACATTTGTGTGAGGACTCCGTCGTAAGAACTTTACCACCCTCGCTATAGAGGTTCAAGGACTTATATATCCGGATTCATATAACTGGACTTGTGTATATATATATGGACTCATTGCATGTCACTACGGGTTGTTTGAATATTGTTTTTGGGTGTTTTGCTGTTTCACAAATACATTATTTGCATTCAAAGAAACCCGTCTCTGATTGTTCATTCCCCCACGCTATCAGAATCCTCGAGTTCCTACAATAGTATTACAGGATATTCCAGCCTAAAAAAGAGGATTCTGCTGGGGCAATGACGGAGACACGGGCAGACAAATTGTTCACCATAGTTAACTCCTTGCAGCAGGAGGTGGCGGCTGCACTCAATCAGATTAGAGACTTGGAGTCTCGGGTTAACCACAATGCACAGGGGTTTGGTCAGGCTCTCCAAGATCTACGTTCTAGGTTAGGAGTCCTGGAGGCCTTACCTACTGAGCCTACCTCATCCACCAGTATGCCCAAATTGCCTCCATTCCGTTTTAATGGTGACCGAAGTCAATTCCGTGGGTTTGTTAATCAATGTATATTATTTTTTGATGTACATGCCTCCTACTACCGGTCTGATAGATCTAAGGTTCTATGTATTATTATGTTGTTGACATCACGTGCACTGGCTTGGGCAAATCCTATGGTTGAAAGTCATGATACCCGTCTAAATAATTTGGACAATTTTCTGGCAGCCATGGCGCAAATGTTCGACGATCCCAACCGCCGTGCTACCGCTGAATCTGCCTTGCTCTCCTTACGCCAGGGAAACGGTCAGTCATAGAATATGTTACTGAATTTAAAAGGTTAGTGGTGGACACCCAGTGGGAAAACAATGCTTTATTACCAATCTTTAGAAAAGGTTTGTCAAATGTAATCAAGGATGAGCTAGCTCGTTCAGAGTCTCCACAGGAGTTTGAATTGTTTATACAGCACTGTGTACGTATTGATATCCGTTTAACTGAACGCAGACAAGAAAAATGGGCCGCTGTAAATCGCATTACTAATTACTCTCTTCCGTCCAGGGAAACCACAGGCAAAAACCCGCGAGAGGCTGAGGAGGTGCCTATGCAGGTGGACTCACTGCAGAGACGTGAGAATAATGAACGCCGCGAACACCGTTTCCGTGAGCGCTTATGTTTCTATTGTGGTCAATCGGACCATTTCCTCATCAATTGTCCTAAATGTCCTAGGCGACCCAACAAGGTGTTGGCGGTAGTAGGGGATTATGATAACACAGACGCTGAGTCGGAAGTTTCGGAAACCAGTCTACATCTAGATGCGGTTTTTCCCCCAATACTGATGCCGACTTCCCTAAAGATCAAGGGGAGAAATATTCACATTGTTCTCTTCCTATACAGATTCAGTGGGAGGAACAGTGGATATCAAGTTCTGCCATGATAGACTCTGGAGCAGGTGGGAATTTCATGGATGCTTCTTTTGCAGAGGAACATGGTATAAAGACACAACTAAGAGCTTCACCAATCACTATGGAAACGGTGGATGGTTCCCCATTAGTTTCTGGACCAGTAGATCGGGAGACAGTGCCTCTGGAGTGTAAGATGGAACCAGACCATCAAGAAACACTTTCATTTATGTTAATATCTTCTCCTCATTTTCCTGTAATTTTAGGAATTCCCTGGTTACGGTCACAAAATCCAATCATCAATTGGGAAACCAAGGAGATAACCTTTCTCCCGAAGTGCAGCTCTACCATCAGTCCAACTGTGGCGGCTCCAGTTACCCAGAACTTGGAAGAGGTGATACAGGTACCTACTCTCCCTCTGATTTATCAGGAATTCTCAGACATTTGTGATAAAAGGAAGGCAGATCAACTTCCCCCACATAGACCGTATGACTGCCCCATAGAATTGCTTTCTGGAGCAGCGATTCCTTTCGGCCATGTTTACCCGTTGGCGGCTCCGGAATTAAAATCTTTACGAGAGTATATAGATGAGAATTTAGCCAAGGGGTTTATCCGACCATCTTCTTCACCAGCGGGAGCTCCAATATTCTTTGTAAAGAAGAAGGATGGTACTCTAAGACCCTGCATTGACTACCGGGAGTTAAATAAGGTAACCATTCGTAACAGGTACCCGTTGCCCCTAATTCCAGAATTGTTGGAAAGAGTTCGCCAGGCCAAAGTATTTACCAAATTAGATCTTCGTGGGGCATATAATTTACTCCGTATACGGCCCGGAGACGAATGGAAGACAGCTTTTAGATGCCGGTATGGACATTTTGAATATTTGGTGATGCCATTCGGACTCTGTAACGCTCCTGCTGCTTTTCAACATTTAGCCAACGACATTTTCAGGGATTTATTGGACCAATATGTGGTAATTTACCTTGATGACATCTTAATCTTTTCTGACTCCTTACAGGAACATCAGGAACATGTCAAGACCGTACTTAGACGTTTGAGAGATAATCATTTGTACATCAAACTCGAAAGTGTGAGTTCCATTGTTCTGAAATTCAATTTTTAGGCTATGTTATCTCGCCTCAGGGATTGAATATGGAGTCCAGCAAGATCCAGGCAATCTTGGACTGGCCGGTACCAGGAAACATTAAGGAGGTACAACGATTCATTGGCTTTGCTAACTTTTATAGACGGTTTATCCGAAATTTTTCAGAAATTGTCCGTCCCATCACTCTCCTCACCAAGAAGGGGAAGAAGTTTGAATGGTCTTCGCAAGCTCAGGAAGCCTTTGATCGCCTGAAGGGTTGTTTTACCACGGCTCCAATATTGATGCATCCGGATCCTGCACAGCCTTTTATCGTGGAGGTGGACGCGTCTGACTGTGCATTGGGAGCTATCCTCTCACAACGTACCGGAGACAAAGGTTTGCTGCACCCGTGTGCCTTCTTCTCTCGTAGGTTATCTTCTGCAGAACTGAACTATGATGTGGCAGATAAGGAACTTTTGGCAATTATTTCTGCCTTTAAGGAATGGAGACACCATTTGCAGGGGGCAACTCAGCAGGTAGTAGTACTCACGGATCATCGCAATTTGGAATTCCTTAAGTCTGCCAGGTGTCTTTCTCCTCGACAAGCTAGGTGGAGTTTGTTCTTGAACCAGTTTAATTTTATTATTTCGTACCGCCCAGGTTCACGTAATGGGAAAGCTGACGCATTATCCCGAATCCATACCGTGGATTCCGTGCCTGGGACCCCGTCGAAGACCATCTTGTCGGAGGCCAATTTCGTTGGAGTGCTCCGGAACCGGGACTTGTGGCAGGAGATCAAGCTGGCCTATGACGGTGACGTATTTCTTGCAGCTCCACCTGACAATGTGAATCTTGTCCTTCGGAATGGTGTGTGGCTTAGAGATCGATGTATTTATGTCCCAGAGGCTGTAAGACTTCGAGTTCTCAGATTGGTCCACGACTCTAAATTGGCTGGTCATAGGGGGGTACAGAAGACGCAGGAATTGTTAACTCGTTTTTTTTGGTGGCCTACCTGCTTGAAGGATGTGAATGACTATGTCCGCTCTTGTGAAGTTTGTGCCCGGTACAAGGTTCCTCGCGTTTCACCTACTGGTCTTCTTAAACCGCTACCTGTACCGTCTCGCCCTTGGGGGTCTATTTCGATGGACTTTATTGTGGAGTTACCCACCTCTGGTGGAAAAAATACTATTTTGGTGGTAGTAGATCGTTTAACGAAAGCTGCTCATTTCATTCCGTGTGCTGGTCTTCCCTCAGCTACAGAGACAGTAGATCTAGTTATCCAGAACATTTTCCGGCTGCATGGGGTACCAGATGACATCATTTCTGACCGGGGAATACAATTTACCTCTAGATTTTGGAAAGGATTTTGTTCTGCGCTCCACATTAATGTTTGCTTGTCTTCTGCATACCATCCTCAGACCAACGGGCAGACCGAACGGACAAATCAAACCTTGGAGCAATATCTACGCTGTTACGTCAGTCATTTGCAGGACGATTGGCTGAAGCTACTTCCTCTAGCGGAATTTTCGTACAACAACTCCCAAAGCAGTTCCACGAAGGTAACGCCTTTTTTTGCCAACCTGGGTTATCATCCAAGTATTTTGCCTAGGTCTCCGGTTACGATTTCGGTACCAGCGGTTGAAGACAGAGTGACGGCGTTGCAACGTAATCTTGAAGTTTTGAAGGACTCCCTGACCACAGCACAGGAGCGTTACAAGAAATCGGCCGATAGATTCCGGAAACCAGCACCTATGTATAAGGTAGGAGACTCAGTTTGGTTGTCCACCAAGAATCTAAAATTGGGTGTTCCTTCGCAGAAACTGGGACAGAAATTCATCGGTCCATTCAAGATCACTGGGATTGTGAGCTCTGTTGCCTGTCGGTTGAAGCTACCACGGACTTTAAAGGTACACCCAGTATTTCATGTTTCCTTATTAAAACCAGTCTCTCCTAACACGTTTCAGGGACGTATCGTACCTCCCCCTCCACCAGTGTTGGTTGATGGCGAAGAACAATTCGTGGTACAGGATATTGTTAACTCGAGACTTCATAGAAACCGGCTTCAGTATCTAGTTAGATGGCAAGGTTACTCTCCTGAAAATGATTCTTGGGAACCAGTAAGTAACATCAATGCGCCTCTGAAGATTGCTCAGTTTCATCGGAGATACCCGGACAGGCCTGGTCCAGGACCGTCCGGAGGCCGTCTTTAGGGGGGGGAGTAATGTCAGTATTCCGGGTTTTCTAGGTAACTTTGTCAATGATTTTGCCCTTTGTTAAAATGGAGTTTGCTGTTTTCTGTGCCCTACTTCCTGTTCGTTTGTTTAAAACCCGGCTCAGGTGCTGGCTTCACTGCTGGAATATTCTGCTTCGTTTCCCTGCAACCCAGCTGCTTTGTTCCTCACAGAGCTTTTGTGTATTTACCAGGAAAGTGCATAACTTTATCTTCAGGTGTTTCTCAGCCACAGCAGTTTCTACCCATGGCTCTGGACATTCTCTGCATATGTAAGTTGCACATACTGTGTTATCACTAAACTGTTGACTTGGGAATTTAACCCTTGGTTCACTCCATCTGATAAGAACTGTGTTTCTGAACTGTTGCTGTTTAACCCTTCGTGTATTACCTCTGGTGATAGCTGTTGGAACTGTTACTGGAATCTTACTGACATATGAACTTGTTGTTGGACTTCTCTGAATTAAGCCACAACTGAGATTAACTTGTTCCTGGACCTCCCTGTGTTTTCTGCATACCTGGATCTGACTCTTCACACACCAGCAGTGTGTAAATCCAGCCACGTTACCTGTGCATCAGACTTACCTTGTGGTCACATTTGTGTGAGGACTCCGTCGTAAGAACTTTACCACCCTCGCTATAGAGGTTCAAGGACTTATATATCCGGATTCATATAACTGGACTTGTGTATATATATATGGACTCATTGCATGTCACTACGGGTTGTTTGAATATTGTTTTTGGGTGTTTTGCTGTTTCACAAATACATTATTTGCATTCAAAGAAACCCGTCTCTGATTGTTCATTGCCCCACGCTATCAGAATCCTCGAGTTCCTACAATAGTATTACAAATTGTCAGTGACCGAGGCCCCCAGTTTGTGTCTCGGTTGTGGAGAGAGCTTTGTCGTCTACTCAGTATTGAGTTAAATCTCTCTTCAGCATACCATCCCGAGACGAATGGGTTGGTAGAGAGGGCCAACCAGACCTTGGTCACCTATCTACGACATTTTGTCTCAGCCAGGCAGGATGACTGGGCATCCTTGCTACCGTGGGCTGAGTTTGCACTAAACAATGCTGTGGCTGACTCCACCGGACAGACTTCATTCCTCCTAAACTACGGTCAGCATCCGCGGGTTCCGGTGTCCATGCCCGTGTCTTCCACCCACTCCAGGGTGGCAGACTGGGCTATAGAGGCACGGGACATTTGGGACCGTACCCAGGATGCCATTCAGGTGTCCAAGGAGAGGATGAGGTCCTCCGCCGACGCACATCGGCGCCCCGCTCTGACATTTGCTCCTGGGGACTTGGTGTGGCTCTCCGCCCGTAACATCAGGCTGCGAGTTGAGTCCACTAAGTTGGCACCCCGCTACCTGGGACCTTTCAAAGTCTTCAAGCAGGTTAACCCTGTGGTATACCATTTGGCTCTTCCACCACGCCTGGGTATCTCCGACACCTTTCACGTATCCCTCCTGAAACCCATGCTCATGTCCCGGTTTTCCAAGTCATCTGCTGGACATCGGGTTTGTCTACGGACGACCATGAGGTGAACGCCATCATAAGGTGTAAGGTGGTACGGGGCAAAAGATTTTATTTGGTGGATTGGAGGGGTTATGGACCTGAGGATAGGTCCTGGGAGCCTGCCGAGCACGTTCATGCTCCGCAGCTCATCGCTGCCTTTGAACGCAGCGAAGCCCAAAGAAGGGGGGCCCTAGGAGGGGGGGTAATGTTAGGGATCGAGTTCCCACTGCTGCACAAAGGGAATCTCAAACCAATCCCGCTGCGGTCCCCCATCCGTCTCCGGCCGCAGTGGAGCCTTCTCAGTGGAGACGTCGGTCCCAGCGTCTCGCTCAGTCTAATACTGTGCAGAGGCTTTTTGCTGCCTCTTCTGGTTCCTCTATTATAACCAGTGCTGGAGCAGGCAGTCTTGGGACTAAGTCCTGCGTTTCTCCATCTGAGCATGCCCAGGGCAAGATCTCCCATTGGAGATCAGGGGTCACAAGGTCGGTTACAGCAGCGACTCCCATTGGTCCGCCAGGAAAGTCCTGAAACTGCTTGTGTTCTGGAACAGTTTCTTATTGGTCCTTTTCTGGAAGGTCCTGTAGCTGCTACTATAAAAGGTGCGCATGTCCGCTCGGCCATGCGCTAGTATCAAATCTGTTACGTGCTTGCGCCAGTGTGGTCATATATGCATGTGGTTAGGTCCGGCTGAAATAAGCCCCTAGAATACCGGCACCTCCGGTGAGGAGTTTTGTATGCACGTGTTCAGGGCTCGGCTAAAAACGCCATTAGAATACCGGCTACTCCGGTGAGGAGATTATTGCTTGTGTTCTGATTGCATGACCACAGACTGCAATCCGCTTAGCAGTCATCTGTGTCCTCTATGAGTCTGACAGTACACAGTCTTTGTCACAGCGGCTCTGTGAATTAACAGAGTGCGCTTATATCGCCATATAGTGCTATGGCGTTTACATCTGCGACTCTGCGGGATAACAGAGTTCGCTCATACTGCCTATTTGCACCATCTTACTAGCAGCAGGCTCTGCCTGCACGGTGGACCCCGGCTGCGAACGCACCTCTCCTTAAAATCTATTAGGTGCGTTCCGCAGGCCCCTAACTAAATTGGAGAAATGTACTTTTGCTGTTCAGGAAATATCGTTCCTGGGGTTCACTGTGTCTGCTGAAGGGTTTAAAATGGACCCTGGGAAGGTGCAGGCAATAATTGATTGGGTGCAACCTCATGATCTGAAAGCATTGCAATGATTCTTAGGGTTCGCTAATTACTACAGAAAGTTTATTAAGGATTTTTCTCAGATCGTGAAACCCTTTACTGACCTTACACGAAAGGGGGCGAATCTTAAGGTTTGGTCATTGGATGCTGTTGGCGCCTTTGATAAATTAAAGGAGTGCTTCATGTCTGCTCCAGTTTTGATTCAACCTGATTTCCAGAAACCATTCATCGCTGAAGTGGATGCCTCAGAGCTTAGGGTAGGAGCTGATTTGTCTCAAGGTTCCAAAACTCTGACCAACTTGCATCCATGTGCATTTTTCTCCAGGAAATTTTCATCAGCTGAAAGAAATTATGATGTGGGGAATCGCGAGCTGCTCGCGGTCAAATTAGCTTTTGAAGAATGGAGACATTTTTTGGAGGGAGCTAGTCATCCTGTTACTGTGATGACAGATCATAAAAATTTAGCCTATATTGAATCTGCTAAACGTTTAACCCCTATACAGACCAGATGGTCCCTATTTTTCTCTAGATTAAATTTTTCCATCACATTCAGACCGGGGTCTAAGAATGTTAGGGCTGACGCTTTGTCACGCAGCCTTGATTCTGTTTCTCCTCCAGAACTTCCATCCTCCATTCTTCCTCTAGGAATTGTGATTTCTATGGTATCCTTGGAATTGGTAGCTGAAATTCATGAGGTCCAGTCTTTGGCCCCATCCGCTACTCCTGAATTTAAATTATTTATGCCTGTGTATCTTAAATTATGTCTATTGCAGGAATTTCATCACTCCGTCTTAAGTGGTCACCCGGGAGCCACTGCTACACAGAAAGCTGTTGCTAGACTCTTTTAGTGGCCATCCATGCTTAATGATGTTAAGGAATTTGTATCCGCTTATATTTGCGCACACGCTAAAGTCTGTCAACCGGCCGGCTGAGGAATTGGCTCCATTGCCTGTTCCAGAAAGACCATGGACTCAATGTCCATGGATTTCATTACGGATTTGCCTTTATCTGGTGGAAAAATGGTCATTTGGGTGGTGGTTGACCGATTCAGTAAAGAGGCACACTTTGTTCCGTTATCAGGGTTACCTTATGCTGAAACACTTTCCAGGTTATTTATCAATCATGTGCTGAGATTGCATGGCATTCCTTTAATCCCTTAACTCCCAAGGGTGGTTTGCACGTTAATGACCACGCCAATTTTTACAATTCTGACCACTGTCTCTTTATGAGGCTATAACTTTGGAACGCTTCAACGGATCTTCACGATTCTGAGAATGTTTTCTCGTGACATATTGTACTTCATCATAGTGGTAAAATTTATTCAATATAACTTGCGGTTATTTATGAAAAAAATGGAAATATGGTGAAAATTTAGCAAATTTTGCAATTTTCAAACTTTGAATTTTTATTCCCTTAAAACAGAGAAATATGTCACACAAAATAGTTACTAAATAACATTTCCCACATGTCTACTTTACATCAGCACAATTTTGAAACCAATTTTTTTTTTGTTACGAAGTTATAAGGGTTAAAAGTTGACTAGCGATTTCTCATTTTTACAGCAAATTGTACAAAACCATTTTTTTAGGGACCCCTTCACATTTTAAGTCACTTTAAGGGGTCTATATGGCAGAAAATACCCAAAAGTGACACCATTCTAAAAATTGCACCCCTCAAGGTACTCAAAGCCACATTCAAGAAGTTTATTAACCCTTCAGGTGCTTCACAGGAGCTGAAGCAACTTGGAAGGAAAAAATGAACATTTAACTTTTTAGTCACAAAAATGATCTTTTACAAACAATTTTTTATTTTAACAAGGGTAAAAAGGAGAAAATGGACAGAAAAAGTTGTTGTGCAATTTCTCCTGAGTACGCTGATACCCCATATGTGGGGGAAAACCACTGTCTGGGCGCACAGCAGGGCTTGGAAGGGAAAGAGCGCCGTTTGACTTTTTCAAACCAAAATTGGCTGGAATTGAGATTGGACGCCATGTCGCGTTTGGAGAGCCCCTGATGTACCTAAACAGTGGAAACCCCCCACATGTGACACCATTTTGGAAACTAGACCCCCTAAGGAACTTATCTAGATCTGTTGTGAGCACTTTGAACCCCCAAGTGTTTCACTGAAGTTTATAATGCCTGGGTGTGAAAAAAAATTTTTTTAGTCCCCAATTTTTGATATTTCCCAAGGAAATTGGACTCCAAAAGTTTTTGTCCAATTTGTCCTGAGTACGCTGATACCCCATATATGGGGGAGAAATACTGTTTGGGCGCACTTCAAGGCTCGGAAAGGAAGTAATGACGTTTTGGAATGCAGACTTTGAAGGGTGTCATGTTCAGTTTGCAGAGTCCATAATGTGCCTAAACAGTGGAAAACCCCCACATGTGACCCCGTTTTGGAAACTAGACCCCCTAAGGAACTTATCTAGATCTGTGGTGAGCACTTTGAACCCCAAGTGCTTCACACAAGTTTATAATGCCCGGGCATGAAAATAAAAAATCCTATTTTTTCCCACAAAAATGATATTTAAGTCACCAATTTTTTATTTTCCCAAGGTTAACATGAGAAATTGGACCATAAAAGTTGTTGTCCAATTCGTCCTGAGTACGCTGATACCCCTTATGTGGGGGGAAACACTGTTTGTGCGCACGGCAGAGCTCGGAAGGGAAGGAGCGCCATTTGACTTTTTCAAACCAAAATTGGCTGGAATCGAGATTGAACGCCATGTCGCATTTTGATAAACCCTGGTGTGCCTAAACAGTGGGAATCCCCCACAAGTGACCCCATTTTAGAAACTAGACCCCCCCTAAGGAACTTATCTAGATCTGTGGTGAGCACTTTGAACCCCCAAGTGCTTCACACAAGTTTATAACGTAGAGCCGTAAATTTAAAAATCATATTTTTTCCACAAAAATGATCTTTTCACCCCAATTTTTATTTTCCCAGGGGTAACAACACCTTAAAAGTTATTGTGCCATTTGTCCTGCGTATGCTGATACCCAATATGTGGGGGTAAACCACTGTTTGGGTGCATGGCAGAGCTCGGAAGGGAAGGAGCGCAGTGGGACTTTTTCAACGCAGAATTGGCTGTATGCCATGTCGCGTTTGGAGAGCCCCTGATCTGCCTAAACAGTGGAAACCCCCCACAAGTGAAGCCATTTTGGAAACTAGACCCCCTAAGGAACTTATCTAGACCTGTGGTGAGCACTTTTAACCCCCAAGTTTATAATGCCTGGGTGTGAAAAAAATAACATTTCTACAAAAATGATTTTTAGTCCCCAATTTTCCAATTTTTGATTTTTCCCAAGGAAATTGGACCCAAAATGTTGTTGTCCAATTTGTCCTGAGTATGCTGATACCCCATATGTGGGGGGGGAATACTGTTTGGGCGCACGGCAGGGCTCGGAAAGGAAGTAATGATATTTTGGAATGCAGACTTTGATGGGTGTCATGTTCAGTTTGCAGAGCCCCTGATGTCTAAGCAGTGGAAACCCCCCACAAGTGACCCCATTTTGGAAACTAGACCCCCAAAGGAACTTATCTAGATGTGTGGTGAGAACTTTGAACCCCCAAGTGCTTTACAGAAGTTTATAGAAGTTTACAGAATATTTTTTTTTCCTTTATTTTGGAATTTTTTTTAACTTTTTTACTTTGTCCCAGGGTGGGACATCACAGTACAAAGTCAGATCGCTGGTCTTACAGTGTACACAGCACTCTGTGAGACAAGCTATCTCACAGGCACATCACATCGCGCTGTTCTGAGGGTCTCAGGGGAGCACGCAGGGAGCCCCCTCCCTGCGCAATGCTTCCCTGTGCCCCCGGTACATCGCGATCATGTTTGATCGCGGTGTGTGCCAGGGGTTAATAACCGTGACCGCTCCTGGCACATAGTGCCGGGTGTCAGCTGTGATAATCAGCTGACACCCGGCCGCGATCAGCTGCGCTCCCAAGGGGAGCGCAGCTGATCGCATGTGACGTACTATTCCGTCCATGGGAATTAAGTACCAGGTCACATGGACAGAATACTACGTCGGATGGGATTAAGGGGTTAAAAAAATTGAAAAGTTCAAATCACTCCCTTTCACCTCATTCAAAACAATAAAAAAAAAAGCAAACACACACATTTTTGGTATCGCCATGTTCAGAATTGCCCGATCTATCAATACAAAAAAAGAGAACGTGATTGTTAAACAGCGTAACGAGAAAAAAGTCCAAGAACTATTGTCACTCCTTGCGGAGATCAACATGCTAAGCATGCCGAGATGAGGAGACTTAAAGCCACAATGCTCCTCTGGGAAATATGCTAATTATGCAAATTGTCTCTTCAGAGAGGAAGAGAGCTAGAACTCTAGTGCCACCTATTGAAAGGTAGCAATCCTACAAGTCAATGTCGACCCTTTAACGAGCCTTATCACATGACCTAGGATAATAGCCAAACCAGAATCTCAATTTGCAGACACTGTGTTTCGGGGTTCAGCCCCTCGTCAGTGCAAAGCGGAGATCTGGTTTGGCTGTGTGAGAGGCGTCAGACCATTGTCCAAGAACTATTGTCACTCCTTGCGGAGATCAACATGCTAAGCATGCCGAGATGAGGAGACTTAAAGCCACAATGCTCCTCTGGGAAATATGCTAATTATGCAAATTGTCTCTTCAGAGAGGAAGAGAGCTAGAACTCTAGTGCCACCTATTGAAAGGTAGCAATCCTACAAGTCAATGTCGACCCTTTAACGAGCCTTATCACATGACCTAGGATAATAGCCAAACCAGAATCTCAATTTGCAGACACTGTGTTTCGGGGTTCAGCCCCTCGTCAGTGCAAAGCGGAGATCTGGTTTGGCTGTGTGAGAGGCGTCAGACCATTGTCCAAGAACTATTGTCACTCCTTGCGGAGATCAACATGCTAAGCATGCCGAGATGAGGAGACTTAAAGCCACAATGCTCCTCTGGGAAATAGTTCTTGGACAATGGTCTGACGCCTCTCACACAGCCAAACCAGATCTCCGCTTTGCACTGACGAGGGGCTGAACCCCGAAACACAGTGTCTGCAAATTGAGATTCTGGTTTGGCTATTATCCTAGGTCATGTGATAAGGCTCGTTAAAGGGTCGACATTGACTTGTAGGATTGCTACCTTTCAATAGGTGGCACTAGAGTTCTAGCTCTCTTCCTCTCTGAAGAGACAATTTGCATAATGAGAAAAAAGTCAAAACGCCAGAATTATGCTTTCTGGTTGCCGCAACATTGCATTAAAATTCAATAACAGGCGATCAAAATATTGTATCTGCACCAAAATGGTATCATTAAAAACATCAGCTCTACATGCAAAAAATAAGCCCTCACCTCACACGAGATCACAGAAAATAGAGTATCGGAAAATGGCGCAATTTTTTTTTAAACAAACTTTGGAATTTTTTTCACCACTTAAATTAAAAAAAACCTATACATGTTTGGTTTCTATGAACTCGTAATGAGTACCTGTAGAATCATATTGGCAGGTCAGTTTTTGCGTTTAGTCAACATGGTAAAAAGAACCCAAAAAGCAACTGAGGAATTGCACTTTTTTTTTTCAATTTCACCACACTTAGAATTTTTTTCCCGTTTTCCAGTACACGATATGGTAAAACCAATGGTGTCATTCAAAAGTACAACTCGTCTTGCAAAAAACAAGCCATCACATGGCCATTTATACCAAAAACTAAAAAAGTTATGGCTCTGGGAAGAAGGGGAGCAAAAAAATGAAAACGCAAAAGCAAAAATACCTCTGGTCATTAAGGGTTTAACTACACTCCTTAACATTGAAATTGCAATACCAAGAAGGAGACGATGTGGAACAATGGAAATCACAAGACCGATAATGATGTTCATGTTATGCAAAGCATGGAAAAAATGGAAGTCAAATTTTCAAAACATCGTGATTTATTCATTATTGAGTATGATCACCACAAACAGAAATTTATGAAATTACACTCATTGGCATGTTTTCAGTGAGGTTACTGATAGCCGTCTGGTGAATATTCTGCCATGCTGAATGTACTTGGGCACATAACTCATCAGATGCTGGCTGTGAGAACTTGTGAAGCTCCTAAAGTGAACCCGCAGGATCACGGCAACGAACCTCCCCCAGGTGAGCTAGCCTAGTGAGGACCACCCCTATACAGGGAGCATCAGGAGCAGGCCCAGGGGAGACTATCACCGCGATGGCTGGTACCAAGGGACGAACAGTAGGAGACACAAGCGGAGGAGACAGAGCGGGCTGTATTGAGACTGGAAGAAGAGACCGGAGACCGCAGGGAGGGACATCAGTCGGTACAGAGGTGTAGGCAGAAGCGAAACACTCAGGAGGAGAATGGTGGCACAACTGGAGGCAGGCGAAGGCTGGAGCAGGTGAGCACTAAGGGCCCCGTCTCACATAGCGACACACCAGCGATCCCGACAACGATGCCAAACAGGCAGCGATCAGGACAGCGACACTGCGGGTAACGTCGCCTAGTTACCCGCAGTGTACATTGGATACCAGCGCACTGATGCAGGGAGCTGGAAACCAAGGTACATGTCGGGTTTCCAGTCTGGAAACCCGACGTGTACCTTGTTTACCAGCTCCCCTGCAGCGCGCTGGTATCCAATGTACACGTCGGGTTTCCAGGCACAGTCCCGCGCCTCGAAACCCGATGTGTACCTTAGTTACCAGGTGATCGCTGGTCTCCTGCCTGTCACACGCAGCGATGCGTGCTGGCCAGCGGGAGACCAGCGATCAAAAAAAAGTCCTGGCATTTCTGACACGACCAGCGATTCACAGCAGGGGTGCTGATCGCTGGTACGTGTCAGACATAGCGAGATCGCTGCTGAGATCGCTGTTTAGCAGCGATCTCGGTAGCGATCTCGCTATGTGAGACGGGGCCCTAAAAGAGAACACAAAAGCAGCAAGGTGAAGGCACAGGAGAAAGTAGCGCTGCAGCGTAACAAAGAGCAGGTAGCCAGGAGGTACTGGGACGCAGGGGAGAACAGGGGCCCGAATCATAGACAGACACAAATGATAATCAGCCGAAGCCTACAGGAAGAGGCTGCCTGATATAGGTAGTGCACACCGCAGGACTTCTGGGTCAAGGTCCTCCAGGAACATAGAAAACCCAAGATGCGGATGGCCACAGCCTCAGCTGCATGATGTGCACACGTGCACACGACGGGACCCTGAAGCCGGCCGTGAAACCAGAAGCAAGGACACCGGGCAGCGCACACTCACTCCAGAGGCACGCAGCAGACAGGTATGACGGGGCAAATTGGGGAGCGGTGTGACACTAGCATCTGCCCTTGTAATTGGTGAATGTTGGCAGCGGATTACTCACGATACTCTCCTCCAAGCGTGTGACAGCAGAACTTATTTATTCAGGAACAATCATTAACAATATATGAAAAGCTTAATCAGGGGTATATCATTTATGTGTCTCTATCTGTGCAGCATCTGCAGCAGACTGCTTCTCAGGGGCATATCCAGGGGGGCAGACGGGGCACGTGCCCCGAGCGCAGCCGGCGGGGGGGCGCAGTCAGGCCGCCTAATGCGGCGGTCTGCACTCCGCAGTGTCTCCCCCAGCGACTGCAATCTGCCGCTCCCGGCCTGGGAGTCGGCGGTTCCCTGTGCCGGCTGTCAAGCTGACAGCCGGCGCAAAGAAGCTGCTGCGTGCCGCCTCCCAGGGACCAATTGTACTGGCGTCTATACAGACGCCAGTACAATTGAAGCTCTGACCGCCGGGTCAGAGCAACGCCAGCAGCGTGATCAAGTCATGTGATCACGCTGCTGACGTTACTCGCCGGCGGAGGCGGCAAGAAGGTGGAACGATGGTGGTAAGTGTGCGCCACTGTGGAGCTGAAGAACCACCGAAGATTAACGGGGGGCCTAATATGGTGAGGTGATACTTTATGTGGGGGGATTTGGAGTGGGGATGGGGGTACTTTATGTGTGGGGTGGATTTGGAGTGGGTATGGGGGGATTCTTTATGTGTGAGGGGATTTGGAGTGGGGATGAGGGGATTCTTTATGTGTGGGGGGGATTTGGAGTGGGGATAGGGCACTTTATGTGTGGGGGATTTGGAGTGGGGATGGGAGGATTCTTTATGTGGGGGGGTGTTGTGAATGGGCTTGAAATGAGTTTCTGGGATTCATTTTGTCCCCATCTGTTATTGAAATGGACCCGGTCAAGGTTCAGGCCATCTGTGATTGGGTCCAACCTACTTCATTAAAGGCTCTTCAAAGATTCTTGGGTTTTGCCAATTTTTATCGTAAATTTATTGGTAATTTCTTGGTTATTGTTAAACCATTAACTAATTTGACCAAAAAGGGTTCTGATGTGGTGAATTGGCCTCCTGAGGCAGTCTCTGCATTTCAGGAACTTAAGCAGAGATTCACTTCTGCTCCTGTTCTACGGCAGCCTGATGTTGCTCTGCCATTTCAGGTGGAGGTTGATGCCTCTGAAATTGGGGCAGGTGCCGTTTTGTCCCAAAGAGATCCAGAGACCTCTAAAAGTAACCCTTGTGCCTTTTTCTCTCGAAAATTTTCTCCTACTGAACGTAATTATGACGTGGGTAATCGGGAGTTATTGGCCATGAAGTGGGCTTTTGAAGAGTGGAGACATTGGCTGGAGGGAGCCAAACATCAGGTGGTGGTCCTTACGGACCATAAGAATCTGGTTTATCTGGAATCTGCCAAGCGACTTAATCCTAGACAGGCCAGGTGGGCCTTGTTTTTCACACGTTTTAATTTTGTGGTTTCCTTTCTTCCTGGCACTAAGAATGTTAAGGCGGATGCCCTCTCGAGGAGTTTCCTTGCGGACTCTCCTGAATTATCTGATCCTTCTGTTATTTTGAAAGAGGGTGTAGTTCTTTCCGCCATCTCGCCCAATTTGAGACTGGCTCTGGAGGGGTGTCAGGAGGATAGGCCCGAGCGCTGCCCTGTTGGGAAATTGTTTGTCCCGGACCAGTGGAAAAAGAGTGTGATGTCTGAGATTCATTGTTCCGCGTTGGCCGGTCATCCCAGAATTTTTGGTACCAGAGACTTGGTTAGTCGGTCCTTTTGGTGGCCTACCTTGTCTCGTGATGTCAGGGAATTTGTGCAGTCTTGCGGGACTTGCTCTCGCTCCAAGCCTTGCTCTCGCTCTAGTGGTTTGTTGATGCCATTGCCTGTGCCCAAGAGACCATGGACCCATATCTCTATGGATTTCATTTCCGACCTCCCTGTTTCTCAGAGAATGACCGTCATCTGGGTGATTTGTGATAGGTTTTCCAAGATGATACATCTTGTGCCATTACCTAAGTTGCCTTCCTCCTCTGAATTGGTGCCTTTGTTCCTTCAGCACGTGGTTCGTTTACACGGCATTCCTGAGAACATTGTGTCTGACAGAGGAGTCCAGTTTGTTTCCAGATTTTGGAGGACCTTTTGTTCTAAAATTGGTGTTCAATTGTCTTTCTCCTCGGCGTTTCATCCTCAGACCAATGGTCAAACTGAGAGAACAAACCAGACATTGGAGACTTATCTAAGATGCTTTGTGTCTGCTGATCAGGATGACTGGGTCTCTTTTTTGCCTTTGGCTGAGTTTGCTCTTAATAATAGGGCTAGCTCTGCCACTTTGATGTCTCCATTTTTCTGTAATTCTGGGTTTCACCCTCGATTTTCTTCAGGACAGACGGAGGCTTCTGTCTGTCCAGGTGTTGACTCTGTTGTGGAGCGTATGCAACAGATTTGGGACCAGGTAGTGGAGAGGTTGTCCCTCTCTCAGGAGAGGGCCCCGCGGTTTGCCAACCGGCATAGGACTGATGGTCCTCGGTTTAAAGTGGGGGACTTGGTCTGGTTGTCCTCAAAAAATATTCCTATGAGAGTGGCATCTCCTAAATTTAAGCCTAGGTTCATTGGACCTTATAAGATCATGGAGATTCTTAATCCTGTTTCTTTTCGTTTGCTTCTTCCAGGGACATTTAAGATCCATAACGTGTTCCACAAGTCCTTGTTGAAGAGGTTTGTTGAGCCAGTGGTTCCTACTGCTGTGCCTCCTGACCCTGTTCTGGTTGAGGGCAATCTGGAGTTTGTGGTTGAGAAAATATTGAATTCTCGTTTTTCTAGACGGAAACTCCAGTATTTGGTTAAGTGGAGAGGTTATGGTCAGGAAGACAATTCTTGGGTGTTTGCTTCGGACATCCATGCTAGGAGACTCATCCGTGCGTATCATAGAACTCATCCTGACCGACCTGGTTGCTCAAATGAGGGTTCGGTGACCCCTCCTCAAGGGGGGGGTACTGTTGTGAATGGGCTTGAAATTAGTTCTGAGCAGAGGCTCCCTCTGGTGGTTACTAGCGGTACTGGACTGTCCAGTGAAGATTGTGAGGATTGGGAATCAGGTGTTACTGACTGGTCTTATATAAGGGAGTCGCCTTCCCATCAGGGTTGCCGGTGATCAATTGTTCTGGTCTCAATCCTTGATTCCTGTTTCCTTTGTAGCCTGCTGTGTCGTGTCTGCATCTCCTGCTAACAGATAAGACATTTTCTTCTTTTTGTTTTTGTGCTTGATTTTTGCATTTTGTCCTGCACTTCTGCGGGGGCCTTCAGGGTCCCCTCCGGGGGCTTTTGCCCTCTCAGTTTAGTTCAGCCACTGATGTTTGTACATTTGCTTTTTCCAGTTTTTTCAGTGGCTGCTGTTTTGATTTTGTTATACCAGAGAACTAATTTAGGTGGTAGAGGTCGTGTGATCTCAGGTGTTTTTGAAATTAGTAGAGTTGGTGCTTTTCAGGGTTTTTTGGGATTGCAGTAAGTGCCCTTCCTATCCTTTTCTATTTAGGTAGTTTGGGCCCCAACGTTTGCTCATACTATTTTCTGTCTGTGTCAGTATTTCTTCTTGTCTAACCGCCATTACATGTTTGGGGGCTTTCTATGTTCTTTGGGGATCTGCTCCGGGGCAGATAGCTTTCCTCTTTCTATCTTTAGGTGTAGTTAGTTTCTCAGGCTGTGACGAGGCGTCTAGGACCAACGTAGGAACGCTCCACGGCTGCCTCTAGTTGTGGTGGTTAGTCAGGGTACTGCAATCTCATAGATTCCAACTGCTCTGGTGTATTGCCTTTTTTACCTGCACTCCTCAGCTACAGAAACATAACAGGGGGGATTTGGAGTGGGGTTGGGGGGATTCTTTATGTGTGGAGGGGATTTGGAGTGGGGATGGGGGGTACTTTATGTGGGGGGATTTGGAGTGGGGGTTGGGTGATTCTTTATGTGTGGGAGGATTTGGAGTGGGGATGGGGGATTCTTTATGAGTGAGGGGATTTGGAGTGGGGATGAGGGGATTCTTTATGTGTGGGGGGGATTTGGAGTGGGGATGGGGGGTACTTTATGTGTGTGGGGGATTTGGAGTGGGGATGAGGGGATTCTTTATGTGTGAGGGGATTTGGAGTGGGGATGAGGGGATTCTTTATGTGGGGGGATTTGAAGTGGGGATGGGGGATTCTTTATGTGTGGGGGTATTTGGAGTGGGGATGGGGGATTCTTTATGTGTGGGGGGGATTTGGAGTGGGGATGGGGGTACTTTATGTGGGGGAATTTGGAGTGGGGGATGAGAGATTCTTTATGTGTGGGGGGATTTGGAGTAGGGATGGGGCGATTCTTTATGTGTGGGGGGATTTGGAGTGGGGATGGGGGGATTCTTTATGTGTGGGGGGATTTGCAGTGGGGATGGGGTACTTTATGTGGGGGATTTGGAGTGGGGATGGGGGTACTTTATGTGTGGGAGGATTTGGAGTGGGGGATGGGGATACTTTATGTGTGGGGGGATTTGGAGTGGGGATGGGGGTACTTTATGTGGGGGGATTTGGAGTGGGGGATGGGGGATTCTTTAGTGTGGGGGGATTTGGAGTGGGGATGGGGGGATTCTTTATGTGTGAGGGGATTTGGAGTGGGGATGAGGGGATTCTTTATGTGTGGGGGATTTGGAGTGGGATGGGGGGTACTTTATGTGTGTGGGGGATTTGGAGTGGGAATGGGGGATTCTTTATGTGTGAGGGGATTTGGAGTGGGGATGAGGGGATTCTTTATGTGTGGGGGGATTTGGAGTGGGGATGGGGGGCACTTTATGTGTGGGGGATTTGGAGTGGGGATGGGGGATTCTTTATGTGGGGGGATTTGAAGTGGGGATGGGGGATTCTTTATGTGTGGGGGGGATTTGGAGTGGGGATGGGGGGTACTTTATGTGGGGAGTTTGGAGTAGGGGATGGGGGATTCTTTATGTGTGGGGGGATTTGGAATGGGGATGGGGCGATTCTTTATGTGTTATGTGTGGGGGGGATTTGGAGTGGGGATGGGGAGATTCTTTATGTGTGGGGGGATTTGGAGTGGGGATGGGGGTACTTTATGTGTGGAGGGATTTGGAGTGGGGGATGGTGGGTACTTTATGTGTGGGGGATTTGGAGTGGGGATGGGGGTACTTTATGTGTGGGGGGATTTGGAGTGGGGATGGGGTACTTTATGTGTGGGGGGATTTGGAGTGGGGATGGGGGTACTTAATGTGTGTTGGGGATTTGGAGTGGGAATGGGGGGTACTTAATGTGTGTGGGGGATTTGGAGTGGGGATGGGGGTACTTAATGTGTGTGGGGGATTTGGCATGGGGATGGGATTTGGAGTAGGGATGGGAGATTTAATGTGTGTGGGGGGATTTGAGGACACTGAAGAGTATGTATGAGGGCATGTATGAGGAAACAATATGGGGGATGAGTGCAGACACAGTATGGTGAGTGGGGGGATGGGTGCAGACAGTATGGGGAGCGAACGGGTGAATGTATGTGGACACAGTATGGAGAGTGAGGGTGATGAGATGTGTGCAGACACAGTATGGGGAGTCAGGGGTATGTGTGAGCAGACAGTATAGAGAGTGAGGGGGTAAATATATGAGGAGACAGTATGGTGAACAGGGGGGATGTGAGAGGAGACAGTGTGAGGAGGGGAATAGTGTGAGGCGACAGTATATTGCAGATATTTTTATTTAGGAGCATTATAATGACTATTCTGTCTTTAAGGGCATCGTGTGGAGAGTTGGTGCAGAAGACCAGAGAAGATGGAAGTCTGCAGAGACGGCTGTGGATGAGAAAACTCATCTTGGGGTCTGGACAAGAAGAAGAAAAGGAGACAACGTCATCTATAAGGTACCTGGATGTAAATATTATTTGTGAAACTGACTTATTGTCATGTTTTTCTTTATATTAGGAGCATTAGAGGGATTCTCCAGGTCTGTGCTGAGTCTGCAGTCATTCTATGTGACTGCAGACTTCTGAATTCTCACAGTGCTCACTGCACACTGTTAGGATTCTCTCGTGCCAGCGATTTACATACATGTGGTCACATGCTGACTAGATAAGTGTGGCCTCACTCAATGAAAATGAACAGAGCGAGGCCGGGCATCTCTAGTCGGAATGTGGCCAGAAATATATAAATCACATGCTTGTGCTGACATGACTGTGTACTCTTGCCACCGGTAAGGGAGAACCCTAAAAGTGTGCAGTGCATTAGTTGTGAGGATTCAGAAGCTGCAATGTCAGGATTCAGTTCTGCAGGTTCCAGCAGTCATCACATGGACACTTCACTCATATGCGATTTTCATACTTAGGCTGCTTTCACACATCCTTTTTTTTGTGTCAGGCATGATCCGGCGAACACCTGAAGGGACGGATCCGGCACTGAAATGAAAAAACTGATGCAACGGATCCGTTTTTTTTTGCTGGATCCGACCTGAACTTTTGAACCCGGAAAAAGAGGGTTTTGGATGCCCGGAGACACTGGAAAATGTAGTAGTAGTAGTAATAGTAGTAGTAGTAGTAGTCTCTGATTTCCAGAATCCGGATCAGACTTTTGTCGGATTGCACAAAAGTCTGATCCGGTTCCATTGACTTGTATTATTTCCGGCCGCCTGATGCGCCGCTTCAGGCACTATCAGGCGGCTCCGGCAAACAAAAAAAACGTTGCATGCACCGTTTTGTCCGGCCGCCGGAATGTACATTTACGCCGGATCCGGACAAAAACGGATACAACGCAATGACATCAGGCATGATCCGGCGCTAATGAAAGTCAATGGTAAAAAAACGCATCCGGTACCGGATCCGTTTTTTTAACAACACGCCAGATCATGCCTGAAGTCAAAAAACGGATGTGTGAAAGAGGCCTTATGGTCCTGTGACAATGAGCTTCTCTTCCTGCTTCTCTCAGTTTTTCACTGAACATTGTGAGCATTAGGGAGAGCAGTTTGTCGGTACGTCATGACTAAGTGTGCAAATCGCATGTGTGCTTGGGGGGGGAGGGCGCCAAACCGAATTCTTGCCCCGGGTGCCAGAAAGCCTAGATACACCTCTGCTGCTTCTCATACACAGACACAGGAAAAACAGAAAATACAGTCACATGCTCTGTCTGTGTGAGCCTCTGGGAGTTTTTTTTTTAACTTTATAAACAGCATACAAATTTAGCAACTCAACATTCATAGACAGGAATAGAGTTGTTCCACCAAACATATTCCAACATCCCCACTCAACAACTACTTATCCTGTTAGTCCCATTGTGGTTCTGAAGTCCACAAACTTGGCTCTTGATAATGGCTTTGTCATATCATCAGATATCATCTTGTCAGACTAGCAATAAACAAGCTCGAGTACACCATGTTCCACTAAGTCACATAAGTGGTGATGCTTTACATCAATGTGCTTAGTCCTTGCACTAATCTTCTCACTGCTGGCAAGTTTAATGCATCCTTGGTTGCCCTCATAGATAACTGTTGGTTGAGCTAGTGGCTTGCCGAAATCTTCCAAAAGTTGTTTCAACCAAATTACTTCTTGACTTGCATAAGCAGCATATATATATATTCTGCTTCTGTAGAAGATAATGCGACTGACACTTGTTTTCTGCTGGACCAAGAAATTCAATTTACTCCTAACTTGAACAAGTAACCACTTGTTGATTTCCGATCACTTGAATCTCTAGCCAAATCTGCATCCACATAACCTCTGAGAGTGAGATCTCCTGATGCAGATATCTTAAGATTTAGCCTTTGAGTTTCTTTAAGATATTGCACTCCAGTCTCTTTGGCGTGGCTTGCTCACACGTCAGCAGAGAATTCCGACTGTGGCTGTGATATCCAGACGAGTTGTGGTTGCTATGTACAGCAGTGCCCCCACTGCTTGTCTGTAACTCTCATTGCTCGGCAGCAGATCTTGTCCTTCTAACCCTAAGTAGGATGGATCCATTGGTGTTGATGCACCTTTGGCTTCTGACATTCCAAACTGGTTTAGCATTGCGGAACTTTTAGAACTTTGGTTGAGAAGAAAACTCCCATCTTCCTCTCTCTGGATTTGGATTCCCAGATAATATGTCACATTTCCAAGGTCCTTAGTCTCAAAATGCTGGTTGAGAATTTCACCTAGCTTTGCAGTTTCTTTTTCATTGTGATAGCTCAGTAAGCTCACATGTCTGGAGTTGGTGAAGGGACGCCGTCTCCTCATTAGCAGTTATCCACTTCTGATTCTTGTGGACAGGCAGTTTTTACATCTCTAGCCATGTCTGTGGCTCTGGTTTAGGAAATGTTCTGACCATATAACAAAAGGCGTCTAGCTGGGCAGGGCCGGCGTCAGAACCTGGCATACCCGGGCAAGTGCCGGGGTCCTGGTCAGGCGGGGGGGCCCACTCGCAGTCGGGCACCCCAGCGCCCGTTAGCGGGAGGAGAGCGGTGTCAGCGCCACCACTGGCCCCCCCGCTTGCTCAGGGCCCCGGCAGCAGCTGGCACAATACTTACCTCTCCCCGTGCCTCCGCTGCCGCAGCTCCGGGCTCCAAGGGGCACCTGCTCTTCCACTCACAGCAGCGCCGCTGAATGACATAATCATTCAGCGGCCGGCTGTGGCAGAGAGCGCGCGGACGCCGGACAGGTGAAATGTGTATGTGTCTGTGTGTGTGCGTCTGTGTGTATCAGTGTGTGTGTATGTAGTGCGGTGCTGTGTGTGTGTATATGTGAGAGAGTGCTGGTGGTGTGCTGCGGTTATGTCTGTGTGATGGTGGTGGGGGAGGGCAGTGATGATGATGGGCAGGCATTGATGATAATGGGGAGGCAATTATAATTATGGGGAGGCGATGATGATAATGATGATAATGGGCAGGCATTGATGATGATGGGGAGGCAATGATGATGATGGGGAGGCAATGATTATGATGAGGCAATGATGATGATGGGGAGGCAATGAAGATGATGGGGAGGCAATGATGATGATGGGGAGGCAATGATGATGGGGAGGCAATGATGATGATGGGCAGGCATTGATGATAATGGGGAGGCAGTGATGATGATGGGGAGGCGATGATGATGATGGGGAGGCAATGATGATGATGGGGAGGCAATGATGATGATGGGGAGGCAATGATGATGATAATGGGGAGTCTTTCCACAGCGCCCTTTCCCACAGGTACAACATTTTTTGGAGGTGCATTTGAAAACTCCGGTTCCTTGAAAAACACCACTTGAAATTTGATCCGTACCTTTTTTATTGTTTTTTCCTTTTGAATCCAACTGTTTTTTTAAGGAAAAAACAATAAAAAATGTTGTACCTGTGGGATCCTAGATCACGGGGCTAAAACTATCAAATGTAACAATACTGGTGAGGTCTTTGAGATTTCACAAAGACTCAGCTGTAGCAGTGATTATGTTGTATATGTCATCACATGCAGTTGCGGTTTGCAATATGTGGGACGCACTGTGCAGACACTGCGGTCCCGCATTAATGGTCACAGAAATAGAGCAAAAAATGGGTTTTTAAAACATAGTCTCTCAAGGCATCTGCTAATTAAACATAACAAAATTTTCAACATAAAAGTAACTCCAGTGGAACAGATACCCTCTGGTGTTGCAAATAGGAATGCTCTTTTAAACCGGAAAGAAACGTTTTGGATATATCGTCTGGGAACATTATATCCAAATGGATTGAATGATATCATAGAGAGAGTTTGAATGCTTCTTTTTTTTTTTTTTTTTTCTTCTTGCATCTATGCTGTCAAAGTTGGTGGGTGTGCTCCTGAACTTGGTCCACTCCCTAAATCAAGTGTCTGAGACTGGGATAAAAGGTTTGCCACTATATATAAGTGTTACTGAATTTTATATTATTAGGATTTGTACTGTGTTTTTATGATACCTGATGAAGGATATATACTGTATCCGAAACGCGTTGTATCTCCTCCATTTTAACTTATTAAATAAAAAAATATGAAATATCATCTTTGGATGTGAGTCCTGGGAAGCGCTGCCATTCATGGGCTGGATGTGCCTTTCTTGATTTACTCATCCTGTGTGAGCCTGAATCTGGCTCTTTCACTTGGATCCACCCGAGGCAAGCTGCAAGCCCTGTCTATTGAAAAGTATCCCAGAAGGATTTTTGAGGATACACAATCTAAAGCCATATTAGTCTTCTATCAGGTGAGTGCATAAAATTGTGCACACTCTAAAGACTATAATATTGTTTTTACGCACTTAGGGCGCCGCGATTTGTCTATTCTTCTCTCCCAAACAGGGTTTTTTTGTTTTTTTTTTGTATACTCATGTAATGGAAGAAGTGAAGTATTGGGCATTGTACTGTACCTATATTTCTCTGCCATATCTGTGCATCATGAATCGTGGTCTGTGTTAAAGGGGCCCACTGAGGCTCTTTCGCCCGGGGCCCATAAAAACCTGGAGCCGGCCCTGTAGCTGGGATACCTTTGTTTGGCCTTTCTGATCGCATGACTGGAGGTTGACTTGGTTCTTCTGTGTCTTCCTTGGTGGCTTCAGAGCTTATCCATACTTCAGTGTTTTCCTTTTCCGCAACTGGGTTTGGTGATTGAGATTTTTGTTCTTGCTTCTTAGGTTGAATAACTGGTGTAACTACATGGAATTTGAGTGATACAGAGTTTTCATCAATCACTACATCTCTGCTGATTGTTACTGTGTTGGTCTCTGGGTGCAGGATTCTGTATCCCTTTTAAGTTTAGCTATAGCCCACCAGGACACCTTGCTTTGCATCTGATTCCCACTTCGAACGTTTTTCTTTGGGAACATACATACGTTTTGCTTCCAAATATCCTGAGGTGCTTCAGGTTAGGCTTTTCGCAGTTCCATAGCTCATATCCAGTTTTATTTGTGGCTTTACCTGGCACTCTGTTTTGATGATAGTAAGCTGTCATGATGGCTACTTCTCAATACGTTGTAGGTAGATTCGCATCAAACAACATACTTCTTTCACTTTCACAGAGAGTATGGTTCTTTCTCTCTGCAATGCCATTTTGTTCTGGGTTGTATGGAATTGTAGTCTGGAACACAATTCCATTCTTTTTCAAAATGATTTGCACCTTACCACTTGTATATTCGGTTCCATTATCTGCACGTAGGGCTTTTGGCATTCTTCCAAATTTGTTAAACACTACAGCAAGATATTCTTCAAGTTTCTGTGGAACTTCATCCTTACTGTGAAGGCGACTGTATATCTGGAGTAGTCATTAATAAATGTGAGCAAATATCTCTTGCTAGGAGTTTGAACACTCATTGGGCCACATATATCTGTATGTATCAGATCCAGAGGCCTTTTTTGCTGCTGCATCACACTGTTGACTCATGTTCAGTCTGTGATCTATTAGTATACCCAAGTCTTTTTCACATGTGCTGTTGCTTAGCCCTATTCCTCCCATTCTGTATACGCTTTTTTCATTTTTATTCCCAGATCTAGTACTTTGCATTTTTCCCTGTTAAAAACCTTTCTGTTAGTTGCTGTCCACTGCTCCAGTTTATTTATATCTTTTTGAAACCTCTCTCTCTCTTCTCTAGTATTAGCTATCCCTCCAAGCTTTGTGTCATCAGCAAATTTAATCAGTTTACCCTCAATTCCTTCATCTAAATCATTGATAAAGATGTTGAACAATACAGGGCCCAAGACAGAGCCCTGTGGTATCCCACTTGATACATTCTTCCAACTGGATGTGCAGCCATTTACTACCACTCTTTGGGTCCTATCACTAAGCCAGTTATGAATCCACCTAACAGTTGCCTTGTCCATTCCATACTTAGTAAATTTTTCAATAAGGATTGTGTGAGATACTTTGTCAAATGCTTTGCTGAAGTCAAGATATAATATATCTACAGCATTTCCCTGATCCACCCAGTCAGTGATTCTGTCATAGAAGGAAACTAAATTTGTCTGACATGACTTATTAATTACAAACCCATGCTGACTCTGGTTAATCACTTCATTCTTGTCCAACTACTTACCTATATGTTTTTTTAATAATTTGTTCAAAGATCTTTCCTGGTATAGATGTCAGACTCACAGGCCTATAGTTCCCTGGGTCCACTTTCTTCCCCTTTTTGAAGATAGGAACAACATTTGCTCTTCTCCAGTCTTCTGGGACTTCTCCTGTTCTCCAAGAATTTTCAAAGATTATGGAGAGTGGTTCAAAAATTTCTTCTGCTATCTCCTTCAGTACTCTGGGGTGTAATTCATCTGGACCTGGAGACTTGAATTCATTTATGTTAGCTAAGTGTTTCCTCACTATTTTTCTGTTTATAGATATCCTTGATTCTTCTATTCCCTTAATAGGACAATGAAGGTCAGTTGATGTTACATTTCCTTTCTGAGAGAAAACAGATGCAAAATAGGAATTTAAAAGTTCGGCCTTTTCAACATCCTTTCTTATCATTTTATAATTTTCATCCTGTAAAAATCCTATAGCATCTTTGACTTTTCTTTTACTTTTGACATATCCCCAAAATCCTTTTTTATTGCTTTTGACATCTCTTGCAAACCTTAATTCATTGTCAGCTTTAGCTAATCTGATTCTTGCCCTGCAGGTTCTGCAGACATCATTATATTCTTCTTTAGATATGCCTCCCTCTTTCCATTTGATAAACATTTCTTTCTTCCTTTTTAGCATGTGTTTAAGTTCTTTGTTCATCCATCCTGGTTTCGTTAAATGCTTCCTATTCTTCCCTCTTTTCGGAATTGTTAGTGATTGTGCTTTGAGAATCTAATTTTTTTAAGATTTCCCATCCTTCCTGGACATTTTTGTCCTTAAGGATATACAGCCATTGGATCCCTCCGATTCTCTTTCTGAGTCCCTTAAATTTGCCTTTCTGAAATCTAACCTTGAAGTCTGAGTCTTCACAGGTCTTCCTCCTCTAGTTATCCAAAATTCTAAAATAGCATGGTCGGTACCTCCTAGGGTTCCAGCCACTCTTACCTCCTCAACCATTTCCTCCCTGTTTATAAAAATTAGATCCAAGGTAGTAGATCCCCTTGTTTTCTCCCTACCTTTTGGAAGATAAAGTTGTCAGCAAGAGAGGATACGAATTTCCTGGACCTGCTAGTTTTGCCTGAGAGAGATTCCCAACAAATGTCTGGATAGTTGAAATCTCCCATGACCACTATGTCATATTTTTGGAGAACTTGGCCATATGATGCATAAAGAGTTCATCCAAATCTTCAGCTTGCATAGGCGGCCTGTAGTAAATGCCTACAATGGTGTCCTTTCCATTGTTTGCTCCTTGTATTCTTACCCAAACAGTTTCCACAGAACTCCCAGTCTCTGAAGCTTCAATCTCTGTGCAGATATACGCTTTTCTAACATACAATGCCACACCTCCTCCTCGTTTATCAAGTCTGTTTCTTGCAAATAAGTGGTATCCTTCTAGCCTTGTATTCCAATCATGTGTATCGTCCCACCAAGTTTCAGTGATTCCACTGACATCATACTTCTTATTTTAGGAAAGGATTATGAAAGGATTTTCTGGACATTTTCCCTTTAAGACAGCTAGTGCACTTCATCATTTGACTACACTGGTTGATTTCAATACCATTTGCAAGTTGAGCTAGCTTCCTTACTGCTTCTGGGTCTCTGTGCCCAAGACGTCTGTGCAATACATGGATACAGTTCTTATGCAGATCTTTTCTAGCACTGTACACTCTTTCTTTGCATTTTAGCTGATAAAGTTCATCTTGGATTTTTCCTTCTGCAAGTGTGAGATCCTTCTTTGAGATGATGCAGCTGTTATCTTTAAAAGTAGCTACATTTCCCTTTTGCTTGAGCTTCTTTACTGACAGAAGATTGCTTTCAAGGCTGGGAACACAGAGAACATCCTTTATTGGGAGCTTTCTGCTTTGTGCTGAGGAAACTGGACAGTGGAGGTAGATGTCTCCTACTCCTTTTGAAGTCATATAGAAGCAATTAGCTAAGATGACCTTTTCTGACTTGCTTTCATTAAGGTCAGTGAAGAAATCCTTGTTATTTGTCATATGACTGCTTGAACCAGAATCTATACACCATATATGCTTTGTAGATGGGCTTGTACTGGCATTAAATGCAGCTTCAGCACATGCAGAGTCTTCCTTTACAGATGTTTTAACTCTTTGATGACTGATCTGCTTTTTAAGCTGACTCATTGTTGCTTTCCAAATTCTGCAGTCTGCTTTTAGGTGGCTGGGCATTTTACAGACAAAACATTCACAAGTTTCTCTTAAATTGCTATTATATTTATTGAAATCCTGTGTCTTTAATGCTGTTTCTGCTCTGGATTCATTACTGCTGCTTATATGCTGAATTTTTCTCTTGAATTCATCCACAAGTTTGCCTTTAACATACTCTAGTGTCAGCTCATCATCTGGCCATGCATCTAGTGCAGTCACGAGTGTGTCATAACTCTCTGGAAGACCACTTAATAGAAGTGCGCAGCATGAAAATCTTTAATTTTTTCTCCAATACCCCTGAGACGCTCCACAATCTCTAGGGTGTTTCTTATATCATCCTGCACATTCTGTCCATCACTTAGCTTAGACTGATGCAGCTTTCTCATGAGATAAAGCTTATTGTTGAGATTTGATCTTTCATGCACTTTCTGTATCTCATCCCACATCTTCTTTGCAGTTGCACACTTGCATATATGCACAATCTGATTATCATCTACACTGAGGGAGATCATGCTTTGTGCTTTCTGATCCTTCTCTAGCCAATCATCTGGTAATGGATGAGGCACTTGTTCCTGAGTATATTTCCATGTACCTTCTCTTATAAGCAGCATCTTCACCTTGAATTTCCAGGACTGGTGGTTCTGGTTAGTGAGGCATAGCACTGAGAACTTGACAGGATTGCTGCTAGTGGTCATCTTCTCTGTTGCTCTGTGCTGCTTTTTCTTTGGGCTTCTGTTGCTGTGTTACTCTGGGGTTCTGTGTCACTGTGGGCCCATAACCTGTTGGCAGCGGATTACTCACAATACTCTCCAAGCGTGTGACAACAGAACTTGTTTATTCAGGAACAATCAGGAACAATATATGATAAGCTTAATCAGGAGTATACAATTTCCGTGTCTCTATGGCTACTTTCACACATCAGTTTTTTGACGTCAGGCGCGATCTGGCCTTTTTTTTAAACACCGGATGCGGCGAATGTATTCATTGCAATTTTTTCTATTTATTCCATAGCAGAGGCCATCAACGCAGACATGAGGCTGCAGCAGCACCCCAAGAAACCACGGAGTCAGGGGAGCACCGTGAGACGGCAACAGACGGCAGACGGTAAATATCACACACCCCATTACCCAAAACTTAACTTTTGTCTTTCAGCACGGGCCATGATTGGCTCCATGTATTCATTGCAATTTTTTCTATTTATTCCACAGCAGAGGCCATCAACGCAGACACGAGAATGCAGCAGGACCCCAAGAACCCACAGAGTCAGGGGAGCACCATGAGACGGCAGCAAACGCCAGACGGTAAATATCACACACCCCATTACCCAAAACTTTAAACCACTTTTGTGTTTAAGCCAGGGCTATGATTGTCTCCATGTATTCATTGCCCTTTTTTCTCTTTACTGCACAGGAGACGCAGAGCACAGGCAGTAGCAAGGGAGTACTTCCGGCAGCAGGACAGTAGTTCTTCTTCTGGGAACCTCCCTCTCATCGGCAGCGTTTAGCGGTATTTTTTTTATATATTTTTTCACAATCCATCTCTGGGATAATTTTTTATTTTTTTTTCTTTCACAATCCATCTCTGGGATATTTTTTTATATGTATTTTTTCACAATCCATCTCTGGGATAATTTTTTTTTCTTTCACAATCCATCTCTGGGATATCTATTAACTTTTTTTTTTTTAACAGGAATCTGAAGCTGAGGAGCTCCCAGAAGAAGAAGGAAGGGGTGGACAGATACCCGGAGTGGGCTCACAATTTCCTGCATCCATCACTGAAACACAACA
Source organism: Oophaga sylvatica (assembly GCA_033576555.1). Lineage (NCBI taxonomy): Eukaryota > Metazoa > Chordata > Amphibia > Anura > Dendrobatidae > Oophaga > Oophaga sylvatica. The sequence goes on along the minus strand of JARQOD010000002.1, from coordinate 444,917,826 downwards.
TCACACTACATACAACACACAACACATCCCCAAAAAGAAAACACTGCACACAACACATACCTACATCAAAGCAACAATTTTTTTTTTTTTTTTTTTTTAGTCTTCCGCATCTGGGGCTTCAAGAGGTCCTCGCAGTGCCTCCCAGAGTCGATGTGAGAAACTCGGCGGTCTACATCCTGTAAGTATTTTTTTTTTTTTTTTAAAAATTAAATTTTCAACGTTTTTGTTTCCTCTTAATGTTTTTTTTTTTCTCATTTTATTTTAGGCTTCACAGTGTGCTCCCGACTCAGACGGTGAGGAGGAGGGGGGAATTGATGTAGACCTCCTCATTGATCTGATCCGAGAGCGGGAGCCGCTGTGGAACATGGGGGACCGCCGCCATTCGGATCAGATAGTGACCCGTCGGCTCTGGGATGAAGTCTGTTCCCAACTTGTGGGCTACTGGGGGGACCTTGAAGCTCGGTCCCAGTCTAAAATGCGTAAGTATATACAGTTGAGTAGGGCTGCT
>JARQOD010000002.1:444722461-444917218 GCA_033576555.1 Oophaga sylvatica | reverse complement strand
GGGGCCCAAACTACCTAAATAGAAAAGGATAGGAAGGGCACTTACTGCAATCCCAAAAAACCCTGAAAAGCACCAACTCTACTAATTTCAAAAACACCTGAGATCACACGACCTCTACCACCTAAATTAGTTCTCTGGTGTAACAAAATCAAAACAGCAGCCACTGAAAAAACTGGAAAAAGCAAATGTACAAACATCAGTGGCTGAACTAAACTGAGAGGGCAAAAGCCCCCCGGAGGGGACCCTGAAGGCCCCCACAGAAGTGCAGGACAAAAATGCAAAAATCAAGCACAAAAACAAAAAGAAGAAAATGTCTTATCTGTTAGCAAGAGATGCAGACACGACACAGCAGGCTACAAAGGAAACAGGAATCAAGGATTGAGACCAGAACAATTGATCACCGGCAACCCTGATGGGAAGGCGACTCCCTTATATAAGACCAGTCAGTAACACCTGATTCCCAATCCTCACAATCTTCACTGGACAGTCCAGTACCGCTTGTAACCACCAGAGGGAGCCTCTGCTCAGAACTCATTTCAAGTCCATTCACAACACTAGACGCCTCGTCACAGCCTGAGAGATAACTACACCTAAAGGCAGAAAGATGAAAGCTATCTGCCCCGGAGGAGATCCCCAAAGAAAATAGGAAGCCCCCAAACATGTAATGGCGGTTAGACAAGAAGAAAGCATGGACACAGACAAAATAGAATGAGCAAACGCTGGGGCCCAATCTGTCTAGACAGAAAAGTACAGGAAAGAATTCTGACTGCAATCCAACAAAAAACCCTAAAAAATACCAACTCTTCTGATTGCAAAAACACCTGAGATCACACGATCTCCACCACCTAAATCAGATCTCTGGTGTAACAAAACTAAGCCGTAGCCACTGAAAAATCAGGAAAAAGCAAATGAACAATGAACAGTGGCTACAGATAAACTGAGAGGAGCACACGCCCCAGGAGGGGACCCGGCTGACCTCCACAAAAGTGCAGAAAACTAAGCAAAAAGCAAGCACAAAAAGAAAAGCAGAAAATATCTTATCTGAAAGCAGAAGATGCAGGCAAGACTCCAGCAGACTTCCAAATGAACCAGGAACCACAATTGAGACAAGAACAATTGATCACCGGCGACTATCATGGGAGGGAACCTCCCTTATATCAGTCCAGTCAGTGATCCCAGATTGCCATTCCTCGCTGGAAGGTTCAGTACTGTCTGTAACCACCAGAGGGAGCCTCTGCTCAGAAACCATCTCTAGCACATTCATAACAGAGGAGATAGAGCTGGAGGCTGTTTCGGCAATGTAAGCCAAAACCTGTTTCTGATGCTCCGGCTTTAAAAGTGGTTTAAGTAATCCCAGAAAAGGGAGCCTTCCCTTTCCTTCTGGAGCCAGACGATGATGCAGGCTCAACACCTCCTGCCCTAGGTGCTATTGTGCTTTTGGCAGTACCAGCAGATGCACCACCACCACCATCAGTAACAGGTGGCCCCCCACGACCACGTCCACGGCCTCTTCCACCATACTTCCTTATGTTTGTGGAAATGGACCCAAAATAACAGCAGAAATATGGTACTGTATCAGAAGCGTACAGCTGTATACGGTTAGGGTGAAAAATTGTAATCTCCGTATATATTTGCGGAGTAACAGACACAGACTCTCACAGGCTCAGTATGGATCATACAAGAATATAAAAAGCAAAAAAGTGTACTGTATCCGAAGCGTACAGCCGTATACAGTGCTGGGTAAATTTTAAATCTCTGTATATATTTCAGGAGTAACACACACAGTCACAGGCCCAGAATGGATAACACCAGAATATGAAAAGCAGAAAAAGTGTACTCTATCAGTAGCGTACAGCTGTATACAGTGTTGGGGTAATTTGAATTATCCATATATATTTCAGGAGAAACACACACGGTCACAGGCCCAGTCTGGATAACACCAGAATATGAAAATCAGAAAAAGTGTACTCTATCAGTAGCGTACAGCTGTATACAGTGTTGGTGTAATTTGAAATCTCCATATATATTTCAGGAGTAACGCACACTGTCACAGGCCCAGTATAGATAACACCAGAATATGAAAATCAGAAAAAGTGTACTCTCTCAGCAGCGTACAGCTGTATACAGTGTTGGCGGAATTTCAAATCTCCATATATATTCAGGAGTAACACACATGGTCACAGGCCCAGTCTGGATAACACCAGAATATGAAAATCAGAAAAAGTGTCCTCTATCAGTAGCGTACAGCTGTATTCAGTGTTGTTGTAATTTGAAATCTCCGTATATATTTCAGGAGAAACACACACGGTTAAAGGCCCAGTCTGGATAACACCAGAATATGAAAATCAGAAAAAGTGTACTCTATCAGTAGCGTACAGCTGTATACAGTGTTGGTGTAATTTGAAATCTCTGTATATATTTCAGGAGTAACACACACGGTCACAGGCCCAGTATGGATAACACCAGAAGATAAAATCAGAAAAAGTGTACTCTATCAGCAGCGTACAGCTGTAAACAGTGTTGGCGGAATTTCAAATCTCCATATATATTTCAGGAGTAACACACACGGTCACAGGCCCAGTATGGATAACACCAGAAGATGAAAATCAGAAAAAGTGTACTCTATCAGTAGCGTACAGCTGTATACAGTGTTGGGGTAATTTTAAATCTCCGTATATATTTCAGGAGTAACACACACGGTCACAGGCCCAGTATGGATAACACCAGAATATGAAAGGCAGAAAAAGTGTACTCTATCAGTAGCGTACAGCTGTATACAGTGTTGGGGTAATTTCAAATCTCCATATATATTTCAGGAGTAACACACATGGTCACAGGCCCAGTCTGGATAACACCAGAATATGAAAATCAGAAAAAGTGTCCTCTATCAGTAGCGTACAGCTGTATACAGTGTTGTTGTAATTTGAAATCTCCGTATATATTTCAGGAGAAACACACACGGTTAAAGGCCCAGTCTGGATAACACCAGAATATGAAAATCAGAAAAAGTGTACTCTATCAGTAGCGTACAGCTGTATACAGTGTTGGTGTAATTTGAAATCTCCATATATATTTCAGGAGTAACACACACGGTCACAGGCCCAGTCTGGATAACACCAGAATATGAAAATCAGAAAAAGTGTACTCTATCAGTAGCGTACAGCTGTATACAGTGTTGGTGTAATTTGAAATCTCCGTATATATTTCAGGAGAAACACACACGGTCACAGGCCCAGTCTGGATAACACCAGAATATGAAAATCAGAAAAAGTGTACTCTATCAGTAGCGTACAGCTGTATACTGTGTTGGGTAATTTTAAATCTCCGTATATATTTCAGGAGTAACACACACGGTCACAGGCCCAGTATGGATAACACCAGAATATGAAAGGCAGAAAAAGTGTACTCTATCAGTAGCGTACAGCTGTATACAGTGTTGGGAGAATTTTAAATCTCTGTATATATTTCAGGAGTAACACACACGGTCACAGGCCCAGTATGGATAACAGCAGAATATGAAAAGCAGAAAAAGTGTACTCTTTCAGTAGCGTACAGCTGTATACAGTGTTGGGGTAATTAGAATTATCCGTATATATTTCAGGAGAAACACACACGGTCACAGGCCCAGTCTGGATAACACCAGAATATGAAAATCAGAAAAAATGTACTCTATCAGTAGCGAACAGCTGTATACAGTGTTGAGGTAATTTGAAATCTCCATATATATTTCAGGAGTAACGCACACTGTCACAGGCCCAGTATAGATAACACCAGAATATGAAAATCAGAAAAAGTGTACTCTATCAGTAGCGTACAGCTGTATACTGTGTTGGGGTAATTTTAAATCTCCGTATATATTTCAGGAGTAACACACACGGTCACAGGCCCAGTATGGATAACACCAGAAGATGAAAATCAGAAAAAGTGTACTCTATCAGTAGCGTACAGCTGTATACATTGTTGGGGGAATTTTAAATCTCCGTATATATTTCAGGAGAAACACACACGGTCACAGGCCTAGTCTGGATAACACCAGAATATGAAAATCAGAAAAAGTGTACTCTATCAGTAGCTTACAGCTGTATGCAGTGTTGGGGGAATTTTAAATCTCCGTATATATTTCAGAAGTAACACAAAAGGTCACAGGCCCAGTCTGGATAACACCAGAATATGAAAATCAGAAAAAGTGTACTCTATCAGTAGCATACAGCTGTATACAGTGTTGGGGAATTTTAAATCTCCGTATATATTTCAGGAGTAACACACACGGTCACAGGCCCAGTATGGATAACACCAGAATATGAAAATCAGAAAAAGTTACTCTATCAGTAGCATACAGCTGTATACAGTGTTGGGGGAATTTTAAATCTCAGTATATATTTCAGGAGTAACACACACGGTCACAGGCCCAGTATGGATAACACCATAATATGAAAATCAGAAAAAGTGTACTCTATTAGTAGCGTACAGCTGTATACATTGTTGGGGGAATTTTAAATCTCCGTATATATTCAGGAGTTGCAAACACACGCTCTCTCAGTATGGATTTGACCGTAATACACAAGCCAGAAAAAAACGGTACTGTATCAGAAGATACCAGCTGTATACGGTTTTGGGGAAAATTGAAATCTGCGTATATATTTCCGGAGTCACACACAGATAGTCAGAATGTATATGTCCGTGATACCAGCCGGTCCACGGTAGTGTGAGGAGCGTACAGCTCTATACGTTGTGGGAAAAAATTAACACTGTAACCGTGCAGAAAAAAATTCAAGTATTAGTACTGTGTAGGTGCTGTGTTAAAAAGCAGTCTGCACATCAGGGTACACACAGCAATAGATAGCAGGCAGCCTAATAATCAGCTCTGCTGCTCCACACAAGGAATTCCTCCCCTGTCACTGGCAGTCAGCCCAAGAACCAGCACTGTTGCACACAAGAAATTCCTCCACTGTCACTGCACACTAAGTGTACAGCTAATCGCTATGAGCACAAGCACAGAATTAGTCTTGTTTGCCTGCCTAACGCTCTCCCTGCTGAGAACCAGCGTCAGCAACCTCTCCCTACACTAAGATCAGCAGAAGTAAAATGGCGGTCAGCGGTGAGGGCTTTTATAGGCACTGTGACGCCACACAAAGCAAGCCAATCACTGCAATGCCCTTCTCTAAGATGGTGCTGGCCGCTGCCAATGTCATTGCGTTGCCCACAGTCTGCGTCCTTGCTCATTGGCTGAGAAAATGCCCTGGAAGCATTATGCGAAAACGGACTTTGGCGAAAGTCTGTCTTTTTAGAAATTGACTGACCTGTTTCGCTCAACTCTAGTTACCACTTCTGCAGTCAATCACCAGCTTGCATGCAATGCAACATAGCTGGCTGATAGCTGTTCCGGGCTAGTTTCAGTACCACTGTGCTCCTCCGAAGGTACAGAGTCCTCAACTTGCAGGGTCAGAACTGTGAATCATTTAGGAGCACACCAGCCCCAGGATGTAGGGAAACTGTGCGCTCTTGTCAAATTTCACCAGACTTCTGCAGTGAGATGTTTCTCTGAAGGTGAGTATTTCTCCATTTGTTATTTATAAACCATCCATGTCTAAAAAAAACAACTTTATTTCTGTGTTGGTCAGCCCCTTTAATCAAGACTTAGGAAAAGGCACAAGAGAGTTTATGCAGAGTAAATTTCTAATTTGCTGTTTCTTCAGTTTGGATTGCTGACCTGTAAAGCATCTGATTAGCCCACGCTCTGCATTTCTTGCATTGGCCGCTAGATAAACAGGTCTGTAGCATACAGCATTTTCATTGCACGGTGCTTTTACCTCCGCAATATACAGGGTGGGCCATTTATATGGATACACCTAAATAAAATGGGAATGGTTGGTGATATCAACTTTCTGTTTGTGGCACATTAGTATATGGGAGGGGGAAAACTTTTCAAGATGGGTGGTGACCATGGTGGTCATTTTGAAGTCAGCCATTTTGGATCCAGCTTTATTTTTTTCAATGGGAAGAGGGTCATGTGACACATCAAACTTATTGAGAATTTCATAAGAAAAACAATGGTGTGCTTGGTTTTAACTCAACTTTATTCTTTCATGAGTTTTTTTTCAAGTTTATGACCACTTATAAAATGTGTGCAAAGTGCTGCCCATTGTGTTGGATTGTCAACACAACCCTCTTCTCCCACTCTTCACACACTGATAGTAACACCACAGAAGAAATGCTAGCACAGGCTTCCAGTATCTGTTGTTTTAGATGCTGCACATCTCATATCTTCACAGCATAGACAATTGCCTTAAGATGACCCAAAGATAAAAGTCTAATGGGGTCAGGTCGGGAGACCTTGGTGGCCATTCAACTGGCCCACAATGACCAATCCACTTTTTAGGAAACTGAAGATGGCAAGTTTCCTGAGTTTTTCCAGCAAAATGGTGCGCTACCACATTATGGGTGTCAGGTTCGAGCATTCCTACATGAACAGTTTCCTGGAAAGTGGATGTTACCCCTATTTCCCCATAGTTTGTAAACAGTGCTTTGACACCTCTTATTTCAGTTTTTATTTAGTGAACTACTCTGTAATGTTTCATTTTGTTTATACATGTGTCCTCAGAAAAGTGCTATTAAGTGGCAACTGGACTTTTAACAAATTTCACATAACTTAATGGAGCAGACAAATGTAATACACTTTGTAATATATCTGATCTGAAAAATCTGAATCATTATCTATTTGTAAGACACATTTTCCTGTCCGGTTCTGAACTTGTAATCCATTCCAATCAGAAAACAGCTCAAATCCTTCAAGACAGGCTCCTAGATCATTGTGGTATCATATGACACAGCCTACTGAAATCTATGGTGAGGGAGGAGGAGGAAAGAAACAGATGGAGAAACAGTGATCATGCTGACCTTTCTAACAAGTCTTTATCGGACACCTATACAGCATATAGATAGGAAAACTGGTCAAAATCCAGGATGCAAGTCATATAATGGCCAGAAACAGTGTTATTCCTCATCTACACACACAAGAAAATTTATTCTGAAAAGTTACTTGAAAGTATGGTTACTTAGGTGTCATTAGCGATGAGATAGAATAAAAAAATGAAACATTATAGAATTGAAAATTATACTGCAAAGGATCAGAAATGGTTTTCACATTTCTCTTTTCTAGTTTTCAATTTGCAGGTCAGAAGGCATTTATACATAATCCCATCAGGATTTTTATCTTTAAAGAGCATGATCATCAAACCCAAGTTCATCTAGAATCATAGAGTGTTTCAGTTGGAAGGGACCTCCAGGGTCATCGTGTCCAACCCCAATATTATAAATTACTTTATAATTTGACTGGGCCTTGGAGGAAGGTGGCTGGAAGATCTCGGTGGCGCCACAGGCGGCTCAACATGTCTCCCATCCGGTGGCACAGAAAGGTGATGCACAGTCTCCGTGCGGTGGCGAATCCTCTGGGTCCTTCTGCACATGGTCTCCTGGTCCAGGCATGAGAAGCTGTGCGGGTGCAGGTCCTCGGCTCCGCGGACAAAGGAAACAGTTCAGTTGTCAAGGCCACAGAAGAAGTACACAGTTCAGCGGTCACAGCTGCAGGCGTAGTTCAGCTTTCAGCGTTCACCGCAAGGATGTTGCTGAGCGGTGCCTCTGCGGTAGTCAGTGGAACAATACCATGCACTCTTTACTGGTCACTGTACGGTGCGGGGGTCTCCCTGGACTGTGTGAAATCCGTCTGGATGGGTTTGCTACCCGGGTAAAGCAGCACGGTTTCGCTGGCATGGGTCAGTCGAGAGGGAGTCAACGGTCTCTGTGCTCACGTGCTGGTTCCCCGCCAAAAGTCCCATCTTCCAGCGCTCACAGCTATATAAGTTGAACCCGCCCCCAACAGTCAGGTGTCCTGAACTGCTCCGGTCAGAAATCTCTTCTCCCCGGAATAATGGTGACAGTCCCGACAGTTCCAGCCCAGACACGCAAGAGAGACCATTAGCCTGGTCCACCTCCCTACACTCCCCCACTCTTTTTGCTCGCCATTCCATGGGCGAGACTCTTTGAGGAGTGTGTGACTGTCTCTTCTTCTGTGTGGTTTGTTGCAAGACAAAATGTTCTTGATCATAGCGATTGGGGGGCTTGCCAGCCGTTCGTTTGGAGCATCTCAGATTGGGAGATGTAGTGGAGTTCTCTTGTGGGGAAGAATCCGTCTTTTCCTAGAGCAGATAAGGACTCTTCAATCCTGGGCAATGGGTATGAGTCTCTCACGGTACAGGCGTTGAGTTTTCGGTAATCCACACAAAAACGTAAGGTGCCATCTTTCTTCCACAATAACACAATTGGGGCAGTCCACGGACTCTTGCTTTCCCTAATGATGCCCGCATGCATCATCTGGTTCAAAATGCGCTTTACTTCCTGGTATAACTGTGGAGGAATTTGTCGGTAACGCTCTCTTATGGGCGCGGTGCTCCAAGTTGGTATTTCATGTGTAATGGGCGTGGTGCAGCCAAAATCATCTTTGTGGAGAGCAAAAACATCTCTATACCTTCCCAACAGAGCTTCTACCTGTTGTCCCTGGGTGTAATGTATGTAGTACAGTTCATATAGCGTCTTGTGCTTGGGTGCGATGAAAATACATGAGACACAGGTTTGATATAGAAAGTCTTGTATTACTTCATACAAGTTGGCAAAAATAGTCACACAGTTTGCAGACACAGAAGCAGGAGACACAGCAGGCCAGAGTAATCTAAGCTCAGCAATCACTCTCCACAACAGGTTCAGGATCTTCTTCTCTGTTACCGTAAGTCCATGCAAACGTGGGTCTTTCAAAGAGCAGGGTTCAGAGTCCACAAGTGCTTCAGAGTTCCTCAGTAGGAATAGCTGGAGTACAAGGTCCAAGGCTTTAGGAGTCAGGTCACAGGTTCACTGCAGGCTAGATTCTGAAGCACTGATTGCTCAGCTGTGGCTGCTTAAGAAGCAAAAGGAGAGAATCAGGGCGGGAACATGCAAGCTGGAAACTCCATTTTGACTGAGGGCAAGATAGCTGCAGCAAGACAGAAAGTAAAATGGCTGACGAAACAAACTGAGTTTCAGGAACATGTACACAGAACCTTACATTACTCCCCCCTTAGGGACAACCTCCGGATGACCTCAGGCCAGGCTTGTGTGGGTACCTCTGATGAAACTGACGGAGCAAGCGAGGAGCATTAACGTTATTGACTGGTTCCCATGAGTTGTCCTCCACTGGGTAGCCCTGCCATTTAATCAGATATTGTAACTGATTTCTATACAACCTGGAATCTAAAATCCTTTCCACCACAAATTCTTCCTGACCATCGACTAGCACTGGGTCAGGGCAAGGAGAAGAACGTCCAGGAAACGTATTGGGTGTCGCAGCCTTTAGTAGGGATACATGAAAGACAGGGTGAATTCTCATAGTTCTGGGCAGTTGAAGACGACAAGCAACGGCACTTATAATTTTACTGATTTTATAGGGTCCAATGTACTTATGTCCCAACTTAGACGATGGAATCCTTAACTTAAGATTTCTGGTTGACAGCCAGACCAAGTCTCCTACCTTGAAAGCTGGTGCAGGTTTACGAAATTTATCTGCTGCTTTCTTGTACCTTTCCTGAGCCGATTCCAGATTCTCCTTTAGAAGATCCATATTCTTCTGTAAAGACGTGATTCTTTCAGCCACTGCTGGTAAAGGCGTTTCTATGGGAAATCGTGGTAGAATGTTAGGATGATAACCTAGATTAGAGTAAAAAGGAGACTGCTTAGTGGAGGCACTCTGAGAGTTGTTATACGAGAACTCAGCTAATGGAAGTAGATCCACCCAATCATCCTGTAGGTGGCAGATAAAGCAGCGGAGATACTGCTCCAGGGTTTGATTGGTTCGTTCGGTCTGTCCATTAGTCTGGGGATGAAAAGCAGAAGAAAGGTTTACTTTAATGTCCAATGCTGCACAGAAATTTTGCCAAAACCTAGAAGTGAATTGCACCCCTCGATCCGAAATAACCTCATCCGGTACTCCATGTAAGCAAAACACATCTTTAATCATCAAATCTGATGTCTGTTTTGCAGTGGGTAAGCCGACACAAGGGATAAAATGAGCTGCCTTTGTTAGACGGTCAACCACCACTAGAATAGTGTTCTTCCCTTGAGAGGTTGGTAACTCCACAATGAAGTCCATAGAAATGGATCCCCATGGGCGGGACGGGGTGGGAAGAGGCTGTAACAGACCAGTTGGTGAGGAGCGAGGTGTTTTGCATCTTGCACAGACTTCACATGAAGTGACATAGTTTAAAACATCCTTCCTGCAAGTGGGCCACCAAAGAAACGAGAAAGAAATTCCTGTGTCTTTAGAATTCCTCTATGCCCAGCTATCTTGGAATCGTGAATGAGTTGCAATACTCTCAATCTGACTGTTTCAGGAATATACAGGCGTTGTCCCTGAATCCACACACCATTCTTAAAGACAAGACTTACGTCCCTTGGGGGTTGTGCCAAAAAGGAATCTGCATGGTATGCTTCCTTGATGTCCTTAAGTAGGTCTTGATTATGAATTACTCCTAGGAATCTAGAGTCAGGAAGAATAGTCTTAGGAGGAGTAATTGGACGTGTCTCTGCTGAGTAAATCCTAGAGAGTGCATCAGCCTTTCCATTGCGCGATCCTGGTCTATAAGAAATGATAAAATTAAATTGGTGTAAGGTTCTGTGTATCTGTTTCTGAAACTCAGTTTGTTCGTCGGCCATTTTGCTTTCTGTTTTGCTGCAGCTATCTTGCCCTCAGTTAAAATGGAGTTTTCCAGCTTGCATGTTCCCGCCCTGATTCTCTCCGTTTGCTTCTTAAACAGCCACACCTGAGCAATCAGTGCTTCAGAATCTAGCCTGCAGTGAACCTGTGTTCTGACTCCTGAAGCCTTGGACCTTGTACTCCAGCCATTTCTACTGAGAAACTCTGAAGCACTTGTGGACTCTGAACTCTGCTCTTGGGAGCCTCACGTTTGCATGGACTTGCGGTAACATAGAAGAAGATCTGAATCTGTTGTGGAGAGTTATTGATGAGCTTGGATTACTCTGGCCTGCTGTGTCTCCTGCTTCTGTGTTTGCAACCTGTGTGTTTATTTTTGCCAATTTGTATGAAGCAATACAAGACTTTCTTTATCAACCTGTGTCTCAAGTATTTTCATCGCACCCAAGCACAAGACGCTATATGAACTGTACCACATACATTACAATTGGTTTAAGAAAAGATTCCAGCGAGCCTGGCGAGGAGTCAGGCACTTAGCCGACCTGATAAACTCAAGGTTACGATGGTCTGTCAGGACGACTATTTGCTGTGCAGCACCCTGAAGAAGGTGTCTCCATTCTTTGAAGGCGGCAATAATGGCCAACAACTCTCTATTGCCCACATCGTAGTTCCTCTCAGCCGAAGACAACTGCTGGGAAAAGAAGGCACAGGGATGCAAGACATTCTTCTCACCTGTTCTCTGAGAGAGTATAGCTCCAACGGCACAGTCTGAAGCATCCACCTCTATTATGAAGGCAAGCTCGGGGTTGGGATGTACTAGGATAGGTGCAGTGGTAAATTTATCTTTTAGACGGGAAAATGCTTCCTGGGCTTGGGGAGTCCAGGAGAACCTAGACTCTTTCCGGGTAAGTTAGGTGATAGGTGACACTACCTCAGAGAAATTTCTAATGAAACGTCTATAGAAGTTGGCAAACCCGATGAAGCGCTGTACCTCCTTCACATTTCTAGGACTTGGCCAATCCTTGATGGCTTGGGTTTTGCTTCCATCCATACTAATTCCTTGTGTAGACAGTACATACCCCAGAAATTGAATTTCGGTCCTATGGAATTCACACTTTTCAAGTTTGATGTAAAGATGATTTTGTCTTAGACGTTCCAAGACCATTCTCACATGTCCATGATGTTCCTCTGTGGAGTTAGAAAAAATTAGAATATCATCCAAATAAATTACCACGAATGTATCTAGGAGATCCCTGAAGATGTCATTCACCAAGTGTTGGAAAGTGGCTGGGGCGGTACTCAGACCAAAAGGCATAACTAGATATTCAAAGTGTCCATAGCGTGACCTGAATGCAGTCTTCCATTCATCCCTGGTCTAATACGGACTAAGTTATAGGCCCCACGAAGATCTAGTTTAGAGAAAATTTTGGCATGTCGCACTCTCTCCAATAACTCAGGGATTAAAGGCAATGGATAACGGTTTCTAATAGTAACCTTATTGAGTTCCCTATAGTCTACGCATGGTCTCAGAGATCCATCTTTATTCTTTACAAAGAAGATGGGTGCACCTGCAGGAGATGAAGAGGGGCGTATGAAGTCCTTGGCTAGATTTTCATCTATGTAATCCTTTAAAGCCTTTAGCTCGGGCCCCGCCAGGGGGTAGATCTTACCAAAAGGTATCTCTGCTCCAGGCAATAATTCAATTGGACAATCATATGGACGGTGAGGAGGAAGCTGGTCAGCGTTCTTCTTGTCACATAAATCCACATAGTCCTGGTATACAGCTGGTAGTTCAGGGACTGACATGGTTCCTTTAGGAACAGAGCAAGCTGAAACTTTTGAAATCATCTGTTTCTCTGGAAAGTGTAATTCCTTGGTCTCCCAGTTAATGGTAGGATTCTGAGCCTGCAGCCATGGTAGCCCTAGGATAATGGGAAAGTGGGGAGAAGAGATAAGCATAAAGGACAGTTTCTCTTGATGATCTTTACCCATAAGAACCCTCAAAGGCTCTGTTTCCTGATCCACTGGTCCAGAGGTCAGCAGGGAGCCATCCACAGTTTCCATCTGTACTGGAGTAGCCTTCTTCACTGAACGTATCCCCTGTTTCAGAGCAAAGGAGACATCCATAAAATTTCCACTTGCCCCTGAGTCGATCATAGCAGAGCTAGACACCCAAGCTGAGTCAACCCAGAGTTTGATGGAAAGAAAGCAATGAGAATTGTTTTTCTTACAACTCAGCTGGGACACCGCTGAGGAAACTTGAAAAATGGCAGCGTTTACACAGTCAACGTCCTCAGAGGTAACGGAGTTTAAGTCCGAGAAATCAAGATCTGTTGCTGCAGATCTCTCTGGAGCCTGAGGCTCGGACCTGACAGATCCCCTCTCGCAACACTCACAATGAATGACTGCTGCAGTAGTCTTACGAGAACGGCTGGGGCAGTTTATAATGAAGTGCCCTGACTTACCACAATAGAAACATAGATTCTCCTTAAAACGATGTTCCTTGTGTGCATCACTAACCCGTCGTTGTAAAGAGTCTACCTGCATGGGTTCAGGTTCAGGTTCCCGTGTAATCCTACTCAAAGGTTCCTTAGCTGGAGAGGAAGGTAGGAAAAGGTTAGTGCGATTGCTTTCGAACCATCTCTCTTGCCTGCGTTCAGTCAGACGAGTATCAATACGGATGCAGTAGTTAATAAAGTCACCTAACGCAGTGGGAGGGTCGGCACGAGCAAGTTCATCCTTAATCAGTGGAGATAACCCCCTTTCGAAAAATAGATTTTTTGGCGGAACTGTCCCAGGTGGTATCAAGGGCCCATCTCCTGAAATCCAAGGCATATTCAGCTACCGAGTGCTTACCTTGGCGCAAAGCTAACATGGCTGCTTCAGCTGTTGCACCTCGATTGGGGTCATCAAACACCTGCCCCATGGCTGAAATAAAAGCATCAAGGTGATTCAAACAATCATCCTCAGTCTCAATCAGAGGGTTTGCCCACATCAAAGCCTTGTTGGTAAGCAACATAATTATAGTAAGCACCTTAGATCGTTCAGTGGGAAATTGTGAAGCATGTGCAGAAAAAAAAAGATTGCATTGATTAATAAATCCCCTGAATTTCTCACGTTCACCGCCAAAACGAAAAGGGGGCAACTTGGGAATCCCAGAACTCGGGGCTACGGCAGGAGCCTGGACTCGCTCTTCTAGAACCTCAATCCTGGCTCGCAAATCCTGGGCAGTCTGTCCAAACACTTGCAAATTGTGATTAGTGAGGTCCTGTAGGCTTGAAAAACGGGTTTTTATATTCTGCAAATCTGCAAGGATATTATCAGTCACTCCGCAAAGTTCCTTTATGCGGGCCTCCATTTTCCAGATCTTTTAAGACAGGAGTACTGGAAGAAGAGGAGAGGAGAAAAAAAAAAACAATAGTGTTTACCTGTGGTAACACTGCAGAGAGAAAAAAAAATTAAGGGAACTGCTCACCTGGAATGGTTGTGAGAAGTCACAACCACTATCATCACAGAAAGTTCACCCGGACATCTGATATCCACAGTTACAGCAGACAAAAAAGAGAAAAGAAAAAAAAAACAAAAAAAAAAACAATAGTGTTTACCTGTGGTAACACTGCAGAAAAAAAAACACTTAAGGGAATTGCTCACCTGGAATGGTTGTGAGAAGTCACAACCACTGTCATCACAGAAAGTACAACCGGACATCCGATATCCACAGTTACAGCAGACACAGCCTTTTGGCTTCAGAATCTTGTAATGTATGTAGTACAGTTCATATAGCGTCTTGTGCTTGGGTGCGATGAAAATACATGAGACACAGGTTTGATATAGAAAGTCTTGTATTACTTCATACAAGTTGGCAAAAATAGTCACACAGTTTGCAGACACAGAAGCAGGAGACACAGCAGGCCAGAGTAATCTAAGCTCAGCAATCACTCTCCACAACAGGTTCAGGATCTTCTTCTCTGTTACCGTAAGTCCATGCAAACGTGGGTCTTTCAAAGAGCAGGGTTCAGAGTCCACAAGTGCTTCAGAGTTCCTCAGTAGGAATAGCTGGAGTACAAGGTCCAAGGCTTTAGGAGTCAGGTCACAGGTTCACTGCAGGCTAGATTCTGAAGCACTGATTGCTCAGCTGTGGCTGCTTAAGAAGCAAAAGGAGAGAATCAGGGCGGGAACATGCAAGCTGGAAACTCCATTTTGACTGAGGGCAAGATAGCTGCAGCAAGACAGAAAGTAAAATGGCTGACGAACAAACTGAGTTTCAGGAACATGTACACAGAACCTTACACTGGGTGTGTGTGAGTTCGGTCATTTCGGCCCGCACTTGTTCCTGTATGGGTCGGCCCCCTTCGATGTAATGAGTTTCGGGTACTGAAATGGAGTTTACTGACACAGTCCAAGGGTCCCCAGGTTGTGTTTCCAGTTGTACTGCTTGGGGGGGGGGGTATTATTTCTTCAGGTGGATTCATTACTCGAGCCACCACACTTCTGGGAACAACGGTGATCTCCTGATCTCCTAAATTAATGCACCGTACAGAAACAGTCCCTTCTCGTACAATAGCTAATGTATGCGCCACTAGGAGTCCTGTAGGTAATTGTTCTGAAGAAGATGGTTCAATTTGGACCTCAACCACCTCCAAGGGGACACGGGCACGAACGGGCAGAGATAGTACTGTTTGTCCTAGTAGAAGAACACATTTAGTGGAGACAGGGACGATCACTTTTCCCAACACTCCTCCCTCCTCGCTAGACTCTTGTACTCTCGCCACTCGTGCTAGTTGTTGAAAAATTCTTCTTTGCGGGTATGCAGGCCCCACTGTTTTAGGATCTCGTTAGAGGGCTCCCTGATGGGAAGGCTTCTGAACTCCTTCAGCATGTTTATCCCCATGGTGACGGTGGGTCCATTACTCACTTCTCCCTGGGTCAGTATCATGCCTTTCCGTCCCAGGTCTTTCCTACAGATAGACACTTGCATCCATACCACCCCTGTGACAAGGATGTGCAGTTGGTTGGCCGCCATTAACTTTATCACAGAGCCCCATTCAGGCCTTTTCGCACCGGGAAAATATCGCCAGAAGCAAGCCTCTGGCATCGTTGTCACCTACGAGCCCATGTCTACTAGGCATCGCACTGCACGTCCGTCCATTTCTGCCCATATCAGGGGGTATGTTGACACTAAACTTTGCGGGACTTCCACTACTCTTCCTCACCTGCTTTGGCTCTGGGCGATGTCCCCCCAGCTCGGAGCCCTCTAGTTTAACGGGCGGCGAAACGTCACTCTTCCTCGGCGGGTGCACTCCCGCGCGATGTGTCCGCTCTCTCCGCAGTTGAAACAAGTGATGAGCCTCGGCCAGCGAAACATTCTGGGGTCACGGCGAAGTTCCGGGCCTTCCTCGCTGCCTGGTGGATTACTTGTAGCCTCCGCTTTCTTATTTATGCCAGCCAGTTCTTCTTTCACACTCACAAGTTCTCTCCTGAGTTCTTCAACCCATTGGGGTTCAGCAATGGTGTTCACAGACACCCACCACGCTCTGGACCTTCCCCACTGGGACTGTCACCACATGCTCCTGTTCACCCATGCGTGCCTCACTCCCTACCTCAGGGAAAGTAATTCGAGTGTGTATCCGCACATGCTCTTGCAGGGCTTGTTTTATCAGTACGTCTTGTAAACCAGTCACTAAGAGGTCTCATAACATTATGTCTGTGGGACGTACTCCCACACCATCCTTTCTAGCAATCACATTGTGTAACTCCTGCAATGCATTCATATATTGGGTTACGGTCTCCCCCTCCCTTTGCATTCTACTAAAGAGATGTGTCCTCATTTCCCCTGCGTCTGTGGGGTCTCCCTGAGTCTCTTCCAAGATCTGCAACACCTCATTAAAGGTATCTCGGTCTCGCGGGGTCCGCAACATCACTGAATCCCTGGCTTCCCCGTCGAGTGCCATGATATCCACCTCAGCCTCCAGTGCAACGGTCATAGGGTGCATTCTCATCATGCCTCTAATGCGTTGAGTCCAGCTCCACAGCATAGTGTTGCTCCGCATGAAATTTGGCAAATTGCTCAGCATGTCCCCAGTGAAATTCTGTTCCTGGGGCAACCCCCAACTGCTTTGTCTGCCTCCTGCGTGCTATTGGACTGCATACTGACGACTACGCCAAATGTAGGAAGCTAGCAGATGCGTAGGATGCTGTGACAAAAAGCAGACAGAGCAAGGGTTAACAAGTTCTTTTATCAACAACAGAGGAACAAGCAGGGGGGTAATGTATGAATGCACTGATGTAGGGAAATCAAAGTACAGAAGAAAACAAAGATTTTTAACTTATCAGTCTCTGGGCCTTGGAGGAAGATGGCTGGAAGATCCCTTGGTGGCGCCGCAGGTGGCGCAAAAAGTCTCTAATCCGGTCGCCCAGAAAGGTGATGCACTGTCTCTGTGTGGTGGCAAATCCTCCAGGCCCTTCGGCACGTGGTCTCCTGGTCCAGGCACGAGAAGCTGTGCGGGTGCAGGTACCCGGCTACGTGGACAAAGGAAGCAGTTCAGTAGTTGAGGCCTCAGAAGAAGTACATAGTTCAGCGGTCACAGCCGCAGTCCAGCTTTCAGCAGGCACTGCAAGGATATTGCTGAGCGGTGCCTCCGCGGTAGTCAGGGGAACAATACCGTGCACTTTGTACTGGTCACTGTACAGTGCGGGGGTCTCCCTGGATTGTGTGACGTCCGTCTGGATGGGTTTGCTACCTGGGTAAAGCAGCACGGATAGTTGGTGTGTGTCAGTCAAGAGGGAGTCAACTGTCACTGTGCTCACGCGCTGGTTCCCTCACCAAAAGTCCCATCTTCCCACGCTCAGAGCTATATAAGTCGGAACTCCCCCACCAGTCAGGTGTCCTGAACTTCTCTGGTCAGAAATCTGTTCCCCCCGGAATAATGGTGACAGTCCCGACAGTTCCAGCCTAGACACGCAAGAGAGACCGTTAGCCTGGTCCACCTCCCTACACCACTCAGTAGAAATCTACACAAACCATCATCAATCTCATATTAGCTGTTCCACAGATAGGCCATCAATATATCAGAAAATGATCCTCTCTAGGATACAATTGTAGATGAATAAATGTTGTAACTTCCAGATTACTTCCTAAGTAAAATATTAATTCTTGACATCTTGCTCAGAATGTGTAATATTTACAGCTATCTCACTAGATACTAGCACACTTTATAAGATAAGGATTCCAAAACTCGCATTTCAATTACATTTATATATATACTTGTGTATATGATTCTGACTCACCGTCATTGTATTCCCACAGAGACCCTCCTTGGTTTGTACAGTAATTGAGTACACGCGCTGCCCATTCAGTGTGTTCACCACAGCACCTGTGCAGTTGTACTGGGAAAGAGTTAGGGCAGATGGGTTATAGTGTAGGGACTCCAACAAGTTCTTTCCCACTGACACCGTCATGTTTGCTCCTTTACAGTCTATCATAGAGCTCACATTATACACACCTGCAAAGATGAAATGTCACAAAGGTCAACTCACTTCCAACAATGTCTACCTGATCTTTTGACTTTTTCTTAAGTTGTGCAATGAATTAGCTCTTAAACCAACTTACTGAGGCCCAGATTTTGATAGTAGGTTGTATTAGCTACACAGGCTGCAGAGTTATTTACATAGGTGCACTCTTCATCTGCAAAACAGGCTGGGATGCAGTATGGCTCCTCTGTCAGGAAAACAAGAATATCTCAGATGAAAGTAAATACACAATTATATATCTCACACCCATACTGTAAAACATCTTTGACAAGTGTAGACTGGTCAGAGTGGCTTTCCAGGATAACACAGGCACTGCAGCTGAACAAATTATGGCAAGTGGAATAACAACAGAGCGGTCACTACAAAGGTCAGGGATCTCGACTTCCGAAGGAGATCCCAATAAGTCAGGGCTGAGCCAAAGTGACTGTAGGGACCTCAGCCAGTGCTACCATGCTGGCTAGTCTCTATGTTGACAGCGGATTACTCACGATACTCTCCAAGAGTGTGACAACAGAACTTGTTTATTCAGGAACAATATATGATAATCTTAATAGATCAGGAGTAAATCATTTGTGTTTCTCTATCTGTGCATCATCTACAGCAGGTTGCTTCTCTCATACACAGACAGAAAAACAGGAAATACAGTCACATGCTATCCCTGTGTGAGCCTCTGGGAGATTTTTTTGTTCTAACTTTATGAACAGCATACAAATCTAGCAAATAAGCACTCAGATATGAATTGAGTTGTTGCAGCAAACATATTCCAACACCGTCACTCAACAACTACTGATCCTGTTAGTCTCATTATGGTTCTGAAGTCCACAAACTTGGCTCTTGATAATGACTTTGTCATACCATCAGCTATCATCTTGTCAGACTCGCAATAAACAAACTCAAGTACACCACGTTCCAATCTCTTTACCGTGGCTTGCTTACACGTCGGCAGAGAAGTCCGACTGTGGCTGTGACATCCGGATGAGTTGTGGGTGCTATGTACAGAAGTGTCCTCACTATGCAGGATGAGCTAGCTTCTCTGTGCCCCAGATGTCTGTGCTATACATGGATACAGTTCTTATGCACATCTTGTCTAGCACTGTACACTATTTCTTTACATTTTAGCTGATAAAGTTCATCTTGGATTTTTCATTCTGCAAGAGTGTGACCCTTCTTTGAGATGATGCAGCTGTTATCTCTAAAAGTAACTACATTCCCCTTTTCATGAGCTTCCTTACTGACTGCAGATTTCTTTCAAGGCTGGGAACATAGAGAACATCCTTTATTGGGATCTTTCTGCTTTGTGCTGAGGAAACTGGACAGTGGAGGTAGCAGTCTCCTACTCCTTCTGAAGTCATATAGTGACCATTAGCTAAGATGACCTTTTTTTTACTTGCTTTCATTAAGGTCAGTGAGGAAATGCTTGTTATTTGTCATATGGCTGCTTGATGCAGAATCTATACACCATATATGCTTTGCAGATGGGCCTGTACTGGCATTAAATTCAGCTTCGACACATGTAGACTCTTCCTTTACAGCTATTTTAACCTTTTGATGACTGTCCTGCTTTCTAAGCTGACTCATTCTTGCTTTTCAAATTCTGCAGTCTGCTTTAAGGTGGCCAGGCTTTTTACAAACAAAACATTCACGAGTTTCTCTTTGATTACTCTTATATTTAGGGAAATCCTGTGTATTTAATGCTGTTTCTGCTCTGGATTCATTACTGTTGCTTACATGCTGTATTTTCTCTTGAATACATCCACAAGTTTGCCTTTAACATACTCTGGATTCAGCTCATCATCTGGCCGTGCATCTAGTGCAGTCACGAGTGTGTCTTAACTCTCTGGAAGACCACTTAATAGAAGTGCAGCAACATGAAAATCTTTAATGTCTTCTCCAATACCCCTGACATGCTCCACCTAAAGATAGCTACACCTAAAGGCAGAAAGATGAATGCTATCTACTCCATAGCAGAATCCCCAAAGAAATAGGAAGCCCCCACACATGTAATGGCGGTTAGACCAGAAGAAAATACGAACACAGACTGAAAATAGAATGAGCAAACGCTGGGGCCCAATCTGTCTAGATAGAAAAGTATAGGAAAGAATTCTGACTGCAACCCAAAAAAAACCCTGACAAAAATACCAACACTTTTGATTAACAAAAAACTTGAGATCACACGACCTCTACCACCTAAATCAGATCTCTGGTGTAACACCAGAGCAAATAAAAAGTGACATAGGAACAAAGCAAAAGTGTAAACACAAACTGAGCACAATTGCAGCGCCAGGCCCCAAAAGGGGACCAGGCTGAAGTCTACTGCAAAGCAGCAAACCAGCAAGGGAAATCCAACCAGAGGAAAAAAACAGCAAATCACTTATCTGAATGAGAGCAGGAATGCAAGCTGAGCTCCAAGCATGACCTGGAATAACAATTGATTACCGGCAAGGCTGAAGGGAGTTCAGGTCACTTATATCAGACCATTCAGAGCCAGCTGAAGGCCATTCAGCAATTTGTTCATTACCCTCAGCAACCACCGGAGGGAGCCCCAGCTCAGAAGTCGCCTCCAGAGTATTCACAACAGTCCCCATAAACCAAACACATGTGCAGGTACCCTATGGCAGATAGTAAGAAGAGGTGCGGTGTTTAAGGGATTATCCCAGTTTTTACTGCTAATAGGAGGTTTTGGGTTGGTTCCCCAGGTCACAGTTTTCTCAGTAGTCACTGAGGTGCAGAAGCTATAATGGAACTGGAGTGTAATCAGACAGTCATAGTTTTTGGCAGGATATAAAACCAGGAAATACCTTGGAAACTATAATTCAAAGGGCAAGACAATAGACAAAAATAAAAAGTCTAATAAATGTACAGGTTATAGAAGGCTAATGAGAATAAATTAACTGCAATGGATAATCAGCAATAGCTTTATATTAACTGGTCGCCAATCAACCAGACATTTAGGCAGGTGGCAGCAACAAAGTTGGTGAGTTGAGGTGAGGCGGATATTAAAACATACATTTTACTAAGTCAGCTATGATGTACAATAAAAAATTATACTGTGGTAACATGTTTGCCAGAAAAAAATACGTAAATACTTTTATGTTCAAAATTGTTTTACAGACTGATGATCAGTTTGACTTAGTAGTAATTGTTTATAGATGCTTGCACTCCTTGTTATCTTACTGCTCATTCACTTTAATTGACTTAGTTGATGTAGATACTTTTATGCCCAAAATGACAAAGTATTCTTGGAGTGATACCTTTATTGGCTAACCAGAATTATGTTTGCAGGCTTTGTGCTTTAAAAGCCCGCACACATAGTTGTTCTGGTTATCCAATAACGGTATCACTCCAAAAATACTTTGTCATTTTGGGCATAAAAGTATCAACATCAACTAAGTCAATTAAAGTGAATGAGCAGTAAGATAACAAGGAGTGCAAGCATCTATAAACAATTACTACTAAGTCAAACTGATCATCAGTCTGTAAAACAATAGATGTCACAATGATACCCATGATTCAGATATCAGATGGTTGGTCCCCCACTGGAGGTCTGCAAGCATGAAACTAGCAGTGACCTAGTCTAATCAATATCACAAAAACGCAATGTCCACAGTATATATTGGAACAAAACATACTATTCCCAAACAGTGCATATACTGTAGTGAAGAAAAAAATGTATTTTTATACAAAACAAAGAAATTTCTCACCTATACAGCAGGTCAGATCCGGATACCATGAGAGGTTTGAGAGGCAGCAGCTAGTGGAGTTCATTGGACATGTATTGGGATCAGGAAGGCAAAATGAGAAAGATGTCGCACACTTGCAGCCTGAACTTGCAGTACAGTTTCCACTGCACGTGGAACATAATGGTGGATCTCCATTTATACCACCTATAAAAAGAACAGCAGTTTAAAAAAATAGTAAATTTATTCAGATGTTAAATCTAAACCCATCTGAAAATCCACTTTTCTATAATTTAAAATCAATAAAATCCTCTTCTGTGCATTCACCCCTTTAGATTTTCCCCTATTATTTTATCTGAACACTTCTTCTTCCCAGCTTACAAATAGTTGCTGTTGCTTCAACAAACGTTACATAAATATATAGAACACAAGAATAAAAAACTTAACGATATATTTTATCAGATAAATTTCCTTCTTTCTCCACTTTTGAGCCACATCTCCTCCTCCAGCATCATGAACTCCTGATCCACTATGGGATAAAAACTCAGCTCACATCTATTTAAGTAAAAGCAAGACAGCCTACCAGTACAATGAGATTACTGAGTATATTGAAAGTCTGTGGGGAGGAGGGAGGAGAATTAGTGACAGATAATACTAATCAGTAGAGATGAGAGAATTTGATAGGGTCCCTGCTTATTCGGCAAGTTATAGCGCCGGCTGATCCGCTGTTCGGCTCCGCAGCTGCATGTGTCGCGGCTGTGTCACAGTCATAACACATGTATGGAAAGCCCAACAAACTGAATTTCCATGCATGTGTTGTGACTGTTACATGTCACACAGCCGCCACACATGCCACACTGATCAGCCGATGCACTCCATGTATCCGGGTTCCCTCTGCAGCTTATTCGGTAAACACTATAGCTTGCTGAATAAGCAGGGACCGTATCAAATTCGTCCATCTCTAGTAATCAGTACAGAAAGATATCAGACAGTAACACACAAACTGAGTTGCAGTTTCTAGCAACTTTATTTTACTTCGGGGTAGATTCACAGCCACACAGCTAAGTACTACAGTACAATATCTTCCATTCTGCTGCAGTTGCTTTTATCGATATTTTACTGAGAAATAAGCATCGGAATCCATCTCTATGAGTGTGCTGTGTACAGAAGACATCATAGCAGCTAGACTCAACACACTAGGTAAGGCTACTTTCACACATCAGGCTTTTTGTATCAGGCATGATCCGTCCTATGCCTGAAGGGACGGATCTGGCGCTGAAATAAAAAAACTGATGCAACAGATCCGTTTTTTTGCTGGATCCGACCTGAACTTTTGAACCCAGAAAAAGAGGATTTCTGATGCCCGGAGACACTGGAAAATGTAGTAGTAGTAGTAGTAGTAGTCCTCGATTTCCAGAATCCGGATCAGACTTTTGCCGGATTGCACAAAAGTCTGATCCGCTTCCATTGAATTCTATTGTTTACGGCCGCCTGATGCGCCGCTTCAGGCACATCAGGCGGCTCCGGAAAAAAAAAAAAACGTTGCAGCAACCGTCTTGTCCGGCCGCGGAATGTACAATTCTGACGGATCCGGCCAAAAACGGATGCAACGCAATGACATCAGGCACGATCCGGCGCTAATGTAAGTCAATGCTAAAAAACGCATCCGGTACCGGATCCGTTTTTTTAGAAACACGCCGGATCGCGCCTGATTCAAAAAGCCTGATGTGTGAAAGCAACCTAAGAGACAACTGAAAATTAGAGACTGAACCTGAAGAAGACAAAATTGATGAAAACGCAGGATACAAGTAAAATAATGGCTAGAATCAGTATTATTTCTCGTGACAGATTATTCTGAAAAGTTACCTGAAATAACAGATACTTTTTTAAAACTTCCTGTATTGGTGATCACATAGCCAGCTTTAGCTGCAGCCTAGTTGAAGGCAACAGGAAATCTCAAAAGCAGACTTGTTTAGGTAAACGCCACTTTGGATGCTGGGCTTGCTTGGGCTATATGTGGGACTTTCATAAATCTCAGTGGTCCCCTCTTCACTTTCAATGTCTCATCCTTAATTTCCATGAGCTATGATTCTTTTATTTGTACCAGATCTTGTTTTTCGTGTTATGAAGCTGTCATTTTTACCATTTCAATTTGGGGTCAAAATGACTTTCTGATCTCTTTTTGTTAAATTTTTTTGGGGGTGGTAAAGTGACCAAACATCAGTGATTTTGCCATTTCAATACTTACTATTTTATCATTCATCATATCTTTTTATGATCACTTGATTGCATGTACAATACACTGCAATAGTGTAATATTCTAGTATACTAGCTGTTTCCAGCCAGCCAACGCTCGGCACGCTCATTGCTATCTAATTAACGCTGCTGGTGATTAAACTAAAGTAAATAATGACAACATTCAATAGCGCTTACGCAGGTGGTAAATGAAATGAAAATTAAGTTAATAACAAAAATAATCATCAAAAATCTGAATAATACTAATGATACATTTTATTCACAGTGTGGTAATGTGTGTGGACAGAGCCTCGTGTGGTAATGTGTGGGGATGGAGCCTCGTGTGGTAATGTGTGGGGACGGAGCCTCGTGTGGTAATGTTTGGGGACGGAGCCTCATGTGGTAATGTGTGGGGACGGAGCCTCATGTGGTAATGTGTGGGAACGGAGCCTCATGTGGTAATGTGGGGGGATGGAGCCTCGTGTGGTAATGTGTGGGGACGGAGCCTCGTGTGGTAATGTGTGGGGACGGAGCCTCGTGTGATAATGTGGGGGGACGGAGCCTTGTGTGGTAATGTGTGGGGACGGAGCCTCATGTGGTAATGTGGGGGACGGAGCCTCATGTGGTAATGTGGGGGGGCAGGATTATGTGTGGTAATGTGGTGGGGGGCGGGATTATGTGTAGTAATGTGGTGGGGGAGCGGGATTATGTGTGGTAATGTGGTGGGGGAGCGGGATTATGTGTGGTAATGTGGTGGAAGCGGGATTATGTGTGGTAATGTGTTGGGGGGTGGGATTATGTGTGGTAATGTGGTGGGGGGCGGGATTATGTGTGGTAATATGGTGGGGGGGTGGGATTATGTGTGGTGATGTGGTGTGGGGGCGGGAATATGTGTGGTGATGTGGTGGGGGGTGGGATTATGAGTGGTGATGTGGTGGGGGGGCGAGATTATGTGTGGTAATGTGCTGGGGGGGCGGGATTATGTATGGTAATGTGGTGGGGGGAGGGATTATGTGTGGTGATGTGGTGGGGGCGGGATTGTGTGTGGTAATGTGGTGGGGGGCCGTAATTATGTGTGGTAATGTGGTGGGGGGGCGGGATTATGAGCGGTAATGTGGTGGGGGGGCAGGATTATGAGCAGAAATGTGGTGGGGTGCGGGATTAAGAGCGGTAATGTGGTGGGGGGGCGGGATTATGTGTGGTAATGTGGTGTGTGGTGGGGGTGGGATTATGTGCGGTAATGTTGTTGGGGGCGGGATTATGTGTGGTAATGTGGTGGGGGGCGGGATTATGTGTGGTAATGTGTTGTGGGGGCGGGAATATGTGTGGTAATGTGTTGGGGGGGCGGGATTATGCGTGGTGATATGGTCGGGGGGCGGGATTATGTGTGGTGATGTGGTGGGGGGGCGGGATTATGTGGTGATGTGGTGGGGGGCGGGATTATGTGTGGCAATGTGGTGGGGGGGTGGGATTATGAGCGGTAATGTGGTGGGGGGGCGGGATTATGAGCAGTAATGTTGTGGGGGGCAGGATTATGTATGGTAATGTGCTGGGGGGCGGGATTATGTTTGGTAATGTGTTTGGGGGCGGGATTGTGTGTGGTGATATGAGGGGGATGGAATTATGTGTGGAAATGTGGTGGGGGGGCGGGATTATGTGTGGTGATGTGGTGGGAGGGCGGGATTATGAGCGGTAATGTGATGGGGCGGGATTATAAGCGGTAAAATGGTGGGGGGCGGGAATATGAGCGGTAATGTGTTGGGGGTGGGATTATGTGTGGTAATGTGTTGGGGGGCGGGATTATGTGTGGTAATGTGTCGGGGGGCGGGATTATGTGTGGTAATGTGGTGGGGGGCGGGATTATGTGTGGCGATGAGGGGGGGGCGGGATTGTGTGTGGCAAAGTTGTGGGGGGGCCGGATTATGTGTGGTAATGTGGTGGGGGGGTGGGATTGCGTGTGGTAATGTGGTGCGGGTGGGATTGTGTGTGGTAATGTGGTGGGGGCGGAGCTACTGTGCAGGGGGCGGGATTAGCGAATAATCACGATGCCTCTTATATATATAGATTGTGAAATAATATCTCATATTAACATCCACCAAAAGCCTGGGCTTCTCAGATATCCAAATATGACATATGAGATTATGTGACAGGGGTGGCCAATGGGAATTGGAAGAGGCACTATTCCACATTAGCAGCCGCTTAAATGCTGCTTTCACAACTGACAGCAGAATCTAAGAGGTTAAACTGCTGTGATCTGAGCCATCTCCAATCTTAGCAGTTAGACTCAGGAAACAGCATTATAGCAAAGCCAGCACAAGTACTGTATGGAGCATGCTCAGCTTCTTAGCTTACTCAATATATGTAGTGTGCACATACACAGTCAATACCGCAAACGCGATTTCAGGTTTTCACTTTATTCTTGGATGTGGATGTGGAGCCCAGCTGTGCTTGGATTCCTAATTCCCCGAAGGGTGCACTGAAGGTAACAACCACTAGAGGTCCAATATATACATTCACACACCTTCACCCATCCCTAGAGCCACCAGAGGGAGCTCTTTAGTTAGATATAAAAAGAGGGTGAAGTGAAGAGCAGAGGGTCTAGGCTTAGAGAGTGTTGTGAGCGCAGAGAGCGCCGTGTGTGCAGTCTGGCACACGGAGCAGAGCCCAAAGGAGAGTTGGAGTTTGTTAGTCACCTCAGAGAGTGCAGAAGAACAGCCAGTTCTGAGGAGAGTTCAGCTGTTAGCTGAGGAGTCTGAAGTCTGCAGCTTGTAGTTCAGTTCAACAGAGTGAAAGCTAGTAAAAGTGGAACGTAAACCACTCCAGCCTAGTCAGAGCTGAGTCAACTGAGTGCAGCTCAGTGAGAAAGCGTGCCGACGCTTAGAGAGCGGCGAAGAAGAAGCAGCTCACCAACTGCCAGTGTGTGATTGTGTGAGGGCCCGGGTAGGCCGATGGCGAGTGGAAAGCAAGTGAGGGACAGAGGAGCCTAAACAGCTCATCCCAATCATTACAACCGGACACCGGGTCTGAGCCTACCGGGATCTTCACGACCCAGTAGGAGATACCGGAGTTCCTGCGGGACTACAAGTCGCAGGGGCCCTTTTGTGCTGATACGTAATTGGGTCAGGAGGACGGAGTCGAGCAGTGCACTGCAAACAGGGACTATGTTCTTCAGGAGAAGGCCCTACCACAAGGTCAGCCGGGCATAGTGTGGAGACGAACTCAGGCCTAGTTTCACACAGGTCAGAGACTCATTAAAGGAGACAGGAGGCCCTATACCTACCCAGTGGGGAGAACTGGATGTGCACCCTTCACCCTACAGTGCTCCGGGAAGTGCCTGCAACATCTACAGTAAAAGGTACTAAAGTGACTACTGTGTGTGTGTCTATCTTCTATCACTGCCTGGTTCCCCTCCGTCCTGCACCCCTACACACTCATCTACCCTGAAGGACTCAGCCTTACCTGTGGAAGGCCTAACATCTAGCTGCATTATACCAACCCTTCAGTGGATCTGCATAGCAGCGCTGGTCACCCTGACCAGGTAAAACAGGTGGCGTCACGAACATTCTACAAACCTTTCTTCCCCTGTAAATATCCCCTTTTTAGTGAGCGCCCGGGGCCACGGACCGAGCTGCAGCTACCGTGACATCCCCCATAGAAATCGACGGGCTCGGTGCCGAGTACCCCAAGGCCCTGGCGGGCGGCTCATCTATCTGGCGTCACGAACAAGATTCTGAAGCTCGTGAAACGCGAGTCCTGTGCGCCTGAATTGACTGTTCTGTGCAAAAAGACTGTATTTGCCATCCTGGTGACTTTGCCGCCATTTTACCGCCATATTCGCGCCCTGAGGCGCTGGTGAAGAAGGAGGGCATGCTTTCGTGGGCAAGCGCTCACTCTGAGGCGTGAAAGAAATGCCCGCCTACCCTAAGTGTTACTGCACTAACCGGACATGCCCATCAGCAAGGGAAATCTGCCTCCTGGTCCCAAATGGAGTGAAGAGGAGGAAAAGAAAACCCCGCCTCTGTACCAAATCACGGGACCCCCTGGATGGAGAAGGGACGGATGACCTGATAAAGATGGCTGCCGGTGGTGAGCTGTCACGGGAGAGAATGGAGGAGCTCACCCTCTCCCAGCATGAAGGAGAACTACCCACCGCCGAGCCGCTTAAGTAGTCTGCACCTGTCGGCATCCTCTCCAGCAATGAAGCGGATGCAGCGCTGGAGGACCTGGCCCGGCACCGGGCAGAAGTGGAGCGGATGGAACAGAGCTGGAGGGCTCAGAAGCTGCCGCTGCAGCAGAGCCGATCGCTCTGCCCACCTGTGATCCCGGCATCAGAAGCCGCCCAAGGAGCGAGCCCCGTCGCAGACGCCGCCGCTGCGTTACCTGTCCCCACAGAAGAATCAGCAGAGGAATTCCTGCCAACGCCACCTGCACCAGATCTGTGCACGCTGCCAGCATCGCCGGAGGAAGACAGGCCCTGCGGCCTGGAGAACCGGGACGAGCCGGCTCCCCAACCAGGATCCGAGCTGGCTCCCGCACCTGTATTTGCCGAGCGCCGCCTGTCCCAGCAGCGTCGCCAGGAGCAGCATGATCAAGGTACTGTGCAGGGGCTGCGGCGGCAGGGGGCTGGACATGATCTGGAAGCAAAAGCCACCAGGCAACATAGGACCCTGGTGGAACCCCTGACACCCCCACCAGCCACATGGACACCAGTGGTGGAGTCGATGACCCTGGTGCTAGGCAATGGGCCTGTGGACAGGAATGGTCCTGTGCTTGCACAGCCACCAGGTGTCGCTACTACTAAGTAAATGAATAACCCGGACAGGGTCTATTAACTGTAAATAGTCTTCTGTGTGATTTCATGCTTTGATCAATAGTATTTTTGCATATGTTTTTCTAATATGTTTTCGTATCTGAACTGTGTGGCTGAGGACTCTGCCAGCCCAAAAACTCTTCCTGTATATAGTTAGCACTTCGGGGCTCCATCTTGGTTTTATGTAAACCAGTGCTACCTCAGAACTCAAAACCCGTTTGGTGTGGCCGAAGGTGAGGTCTGCTACAGTGAAGTCTTGCAGCCCACCCAGGACCACCGTGGGAGGTTTGGAGTGGGTCCTCCACAAGTATATGTCTACTTGAACTGTGAAGCTACTGGTATTTGCACTATACTTGATGTTGTTATTAAAAGTGTTATTTATTATGCAACGGTTAAAGATCCTCACCTCCCGTAAGGGAAGAGTTAATGTTAATGTTTGATTCAAAAATGTTTTTCTTTCAGCCCGGGAGTGCTGAGTTTTACCAGGGGGGGATGTGGAGCCCAGCTGTGCTTGGATTCCTAATTCCCAGAAGGGTGCACTGAAGGTAACAACCACTAGAGGTCCAATATATACATTCACACACCTTCACCCATCCCTAGAGTGTTGTGAATGTTTTGGAAATGAATTCTGAGCAGAAGCTCCCTCTGGTGGTTAAAAACAGTACTGAACCATTCAATGAGGATTGGCAATCAGGATTCACAGACTGGCTTGATATAAGGGAGGTTCCCTCCCATCATGGTTGCCGGTGATCAATTGTTCTTGTCTCAACTGTGGTTCCTGGTTCACTTGGAAGCTTGCTGAGTCTTGCCTCTTCTTCTGCTTTCAGATAAGATATTTTCTGTTTTTGTTTTTGTGCTTACCATTTACATATTCCTCTGCATTTCTGTGAGGTTAGCCAGGTTCCCCCCCCCCCGGGGGTCTTGGGCTCCTCTCAGTTCCTCTGAGCCATTGTTATTTGTTCATTTGCCTTTTCCAGTTTTTTCAGTGGCTGCGGCTTAGTTTTGTTACACCAGAGAACTGATTTAGGTGGTAGAGGTCGTGTGATCTCAGGTGTTTTTGCAATCAGTAGCGTTGGCATTTTTTAGGGTTTTTTTGGATTGCAATGAGTATCCTTTCTATCCTTTTCTGTCTAGGCAGATTGGGCACCAGCGTTTGCTCAAACTATTTTCTGTCTGTGTCTGTATTTCCTCTTGTCTTACTGCCATTACATGTTTGGGGGCTTCCTATGTTCTTTGGGGATCTGCTCTGGGGCAGATAGCTTTCCTCTTTCTATCTTTAGGTGTAGTTAATCTCTCAGGCTGTGACGAGGCGTCTAGGACCAATGTAGGAACGCTCCACGGCTGCCTTTAGTTGTGGTGGTTAGTCAGGGTACTGCAATCCAATAGATTCCAACCTCTCTGGTGTATTGCCGCTTTTGCCTGCTCTCCTCAGTTACTGAAACATAACATAGAGCCACCAGAGGGAGCTGTTTAGTTAAATATAAAAGGAGGGTGAAGTGAAGAGCAGAGGGTCTAGGCTTAGAGAGTGTTGTGAGCGCAGAGACCGCCGTGTGTGCAGGCTGGCACACGGAGCAGAGCTCAAAGGAGAGTTGGAGTTTGTTAGTCACCTCAGAGAGTGCAGAAGAACAGCCAGTTCTGAGGAGAGTTCAGCTGTTAGCTGAGGAGTCTGAAGTCTGCAGCTTGTAGTTCAGTTGAACAGAGTGGAGGCTAGTAAAAGTGGAAAGGAAACCACTCCAGCCTAGTCAGAGCTGAGTCAACTGAGTGCAGCTCAGTGAGAAAGCGTGCCGACGCTTAGAGAGCGGCGAAGAAGAAGCAGCTCACCAACTGCCAGCGTGTGATCGTGTGAGGGCCCGGGTAGGCCGAAGGCGAGGGAAAGCAAGTGAGGGACAGAGGAGCCTAAACAGCTCATCCCAATCATTACAACCGGACACCGGGTCCGAGCCTACCGGGATCTTCACGACCCAGTAGGAGATACCGGAGTTCCTGCGGGACTACAAGTCGCAGGAGCCCTTTTGTGCTGACACGTAATTGGGTCAGGAGGACGGAGTCAAGCAGTGCACTGCAAACAGGGACTATGTTCTTCAGGAGAAGGCCCTACCACAAGGTCAGCCGGGCATAGTGTGGAGACGAACTCAGGCCTAGTTTCACACAGGTCAGAGACTCATTAAAGGAGACAGGAGGCCCTATACCTACCCAGTGGGAGAACTGGATGTGCACCCTTCACCCTATAGTGCTCTAGGAAGTGCCTGCAACACCTACAGTAAAAGGTACTAAAGTGACTACTGTGTGTGTGTCTATCTTCTATCACTGCCTCGTTCCCCTCCGTCCTGCACCCCTACACACTCATCTACCCTGAAGGACTCAGCCTTACCTGTGGAAGGCCTAACATCTAGCTGCATTATACCAACCCTTCAGTGGATCTGCATAGCAGCGCTGGTCACCCTGACCAGGTACCACAGGTGGCGTCACAAACATTCTACAAACCTTTGTTCCCCTGTAAATATCCCCTTTTTAGTGAGCGCCCAGGGCCATGGACCGAGCTGCAGCTACTGTGACATCGCCCATAGAAATCGACGGGCTCGGTGCCGAGTACCCCAAGGCCCTAGCGGTCGGCTCATTGCCATAACTAAGAGCTGATTTTTAAAAAAACACAACAGTGTCAGCTAAGTGTTTTGTGCATGTATCTGTACTATTTAAAATTGTTGTCCAGGCTCGGGGTACAAGTGTACAGTCACTGTATGTGACTGCAGACTTATGAATCCTCACATTTCGCAGTGTGCACGATGTCAGGATTCTCCAGTACCTGCGCGGATAGTGGGCAGATGCGTCACCACGAGTATGAGATTTGTAGACATGCAATTACATGCTCACTAGGTGTGTGAGGCCTTACTCGATACAAGTGAAATGAGCGATGCTGGGCACATCTAGTCAGAAGCATCACAAATCACATACTTGCAGTCACGCCGCTGCCAGCTCCTGGTGCCATACCAAAGAATCCTGACAGTGCACACGCTGCGCACTGTGAGGATTCCCAAGTCTGCAGTTACATAGAGTGATTGTAGACTTGTACCCCAAGCCTGTACAACACCTTTAAATAAAATACACCAGTAGTTTGTCAAGAAATTCTGCTGGACTAGCCTGTTTCTCTTGTAGTTCTGGCATTTGGGGTTCTGCACTTTCCAAGCACGCACCTGACTTGCAGGGAGATCGCTGATTATCCTTACACTGTGGTGCTGGCATGTGGTGTTTTACACCACTCTTTGCATCACCTTTTGGTAATCATAGTGACTTCCAAAGCCAACAGTATAACTCTCTAAATGCTGCAGTCAATGGCAACCACAGTGTGTGAAGTCTTCGACAAAGAGAGGAAACATGATGACAGGGTGCTGATGGTATACCATGGTTGTCGGGGGGGCTAACAATGGCTGCTAGGTATTAGTCTATGACAGAAGCATAACCTAATGCCTGTCAGTTTAAAATTGACAGGCTACAAAGATTTTCTATGAATTCCAAAATGTGTAGCCCTGGTATGTAAGGCACACATTATCCGGGAGGATGAGTGGAGAGGTAACGGTTAAGGCTCGACATCACTCATATACATTTCAGACACACCCAGCAGGGGTGTATAGGGGAGTGTCCTGTAGCACAGTGCAGTCTGAAAGTTCTCCTGTGAGCGTGCAGAGAGTCGGGACTGGTGCCTTTTGGAGAGCCGAGATCTCCTGTCAACACAGGGAGACGGTACAGAAGTGGAGGCTAGTACGGATGATCGAATATTATCCTAGTCTAGTCAGTGCTGATATAAAGAGCGCGAGCAGGGCGAAGGGCGCAGTGGAAAGAATTATAGAAGTGCTTGAAGGATTGGACTATCCTGCATTAGTCACCGGTCACTGGGGACCGAAGTGTCGCTACAGCTTCAAGCGTAGTGATAGAATAATCAGAGGTTCGCTGGACTTCAAGTCACAGGAACAAGCCCTTTTGTCAGAACGAAACCAGGGTCAGGTAGAACAAGAACTTTGAGTCAGTGCACGACGAGAGAAGGAACTTAGTTCTATCCACTAGAAGACTCGACCACCATGCTGACCGGGCAGTACAGCTACAGAATTAGCTGGAGCTTTTGAGGGAATTTAGCTTTATGCAAGTTGGACTCATTACATGGAAACTTAAGGAGGCCTATAACCTGCTCAGCCGTTACCTTGAAACGCATCCTCCATCCACCCCAACAGCTTCCCGGGACCTGCCTTATCATCTTGGAAAGTAAAAGGTATGGAAAGAAGCTTTAATGTGTGAGACTGTGTCATTTAACTGCACACCTTCACTACATCATCATCACTATAGACCCTGAGGGAAGAGTCCCACCTGTAGGGGACCCGACATCTAGCTGCCACACCATCCCCTCAGAGATCTACAGCAGCGCTGGTCTTAGTGATCAGAAAACTACAGGTGGCGTCACGAACTGTTATATACAAGTCCCCTGTAAATAATTCCCCCCAAACATACGCCTGACCGCCAGGGCCACAGACCGAGCCACCGCTACCTGTGACAACCCCATAGACTTCCATGGGCTCGGTTCTGAGTACCCCATTGCTCTGGTAATCCACAATTGTGGTGCGGGTCAACACAAAATTTGGCGTCACGAACAGGATCCGAAACTTGCAGAATTGTGAGCCCTGTGTGCCTGTGGAGTGTTTTGGTGAAAAAGACTGTTGCTGTTGTTTGGCGCCAAATACCGCCATATTTGCCGCCATATTCGCGCCCTGAGGCGCTGGAGAAGAAGGTGGGCGTACCTGAAAGAGCGCGCAAAGTCTTGGACACGCCCCCGGCTCTGACTCAGCGGCAGGTCCTGCGGCAGGAAGTGGGCGCTCTGACATCAGAGCGCCTGCGACGAAGGTCCTGTTCCCACTGCTGTGCCTGTGAAATAGCAGCTTCTGAAACCGGTAGGCTCCGTTTAACCAAGGGGGCGCTAATATGTCACAACAACCGGCCGACAGTGCGGCCCCAGCCGGAGGCCCCGACCCCGCACCGCGTGGCATTGTAGCGCCAGATGGGGGCGCAGGCCCAGCACCCAGTCCGGTAGTCCCGCTCATGCCACTAACGCTCCCATATATGCCTGGGGCGAAATGGCTTCCCCAGTACAGCGGTGAGCCAGGCACTTTAGCAGGATTCAAGCGGAAGTTATGCAGCATCCTAGAAATGTACTCCATGCCTGAGAGACAAAAAGCTGCTGTGCTGATAGGGCAGCTAACTGGTGCTGCTGAGAGGGAAGTGGAGACTTGGGATACCGTTGATCAGGAGTCGGTACCTGCGATCCTCTTTAAGCTACATGCCATGTTTGAAGACCGCACAGAAACGGATCTCCGGATGGCCTTCTACCACTGTTCACAGCAGCCAGGTGACAGCATCAGGGACTACGCTTGCCGACTACAAGGAGCCCTGAGAGCCCTTAAGCAGATTAATAATATAAATGCTATTGACGAAAATAAGATGCTGAAAGAGCAATTTGTACAGGGATTGAGATCCCAAGAGGAACGCAGAACTGTAAACTGGTGGTCCTTAGATCATCCTGATGCTACCTTTGATGCCCTAAAGGACATGGCAATAAAAGGGCTGCGACCCCTGGGCAAACCTGAGGTGGCCACCCAACATCACCAGGGTGAAGTCACTCTGGAACCGGCAGTACCCCCCTTTTCCCCGCTAGTGGCAGAAGCCAAAACGCAGGTGACACCCCCTAGTGAATTGGACTGTCTGCGCTCAGAGGTGCGCCAGCTGACTAAAAATCTGTCTGCTGTGATGAGTGCCCTGCAGCTGCGGAAAGAGGAAGAAGGGAAGATTTTACTAGCTGACTGCCCAGAAGACGTCCCGTGGATGAACCGGAGAAGAAGGAAGACGTCGCCCCCCCGGAGGAGGACAACGCCACCCCCAGGAGCGACCTCTGATCAACACCCTCCTCGTCGGGAGATCACCTGTTACCGTTGCAACCGGAAAGGTCATATGTCTCCACAGTGTCCTTTAAACGGGCAGAACCTGGGTCCGAGGGCCAACACCCAGGAGGAGATCCGTCAGGCCCCCTAGACTGGAACCGCAGGTATGTGGGTGGGCGACCCTACCTGTCTATCATTCTAGATGGTATTGCAGTTCCGGCATTGTTAGACACTGGGTCTCAGGTGACCATAATACCTGATGCCCTATATACTAAGTTCTGGTCAATGGACAGCCTTAAACCCCCGAGCCCTGACTTTACCGTGTATGCTTCTAATGGTCTTCCTGTAGAAGTACTCGGGACAAAATGTGTGGATGTGAAAGTGGGCAGAGAGGAGTTGAAAGACCAGGGGCTTCTAGTAGTAAAGACTGTAAATGAAGAGAACGGTTTAAATATAATTTTGGGTACTAACATTATCAGTAACTGTCTGGGAGAAGTTGTGTTCTTACTCCAACAGCTCGCTGAAATTGCCAGACCAAGGCAGAAGGGAGTGATTCAGAGAGAGATCCGGGCCCTGATGTGTCAGCAGCAAGCGAAGCTTACAGACGGCGAAATTGGTAATGTACGGGTCACTGACTCGAATCCCATTGTGATACCCCCAATGAGTGAAATGATAATCTGGTGCAGGGCAGCCATAGGTCTGAGAGGACAGAACTACCAAGCTGTAGTAGAACCCCACCATTCAGAACATAGACCTACACTCAGGGGCGGAACTATCGTGGAAGCAGGGGAAGCAGCTGCCATAGGGCCCGGGCTAGCAGGGGGCCCGTCCCTGCTGCAGCTGTCTCCCCTGCGGCTGCGTTCTACCGCCCCTGGCCTGAGAGTCGGCGGCTCCCTGTGCCGGCTGTCAAGCTGACAGCCGGCGCAGAGAAGCTGCTGCGTGCCGTCTCCCAGGAATCAATTGCACTGGTGTCTATACAGACGCCAGTACAATTGAAGCTCTGACCGCCGGGTCAGAGCGACGTCTGCAGCGTGATCATGTCATGTGATCACGCTGCTGACGTCACTCGTCGTCGGCGCCCAGAAGGGTGAAGACTGGTGGTGAGTGTGCTCCACTATGGAGCTGAAGAAACCACAGAAGATTAATGGGGGGCATAATGTGTGAGTGTGTGTGTATGGGGGGGGTTTTAGAGTGGGGATGGGGGGATACATTATGTGTGGGGGGATTTGGAGTGGGGATGGGGGTTCTTTTATGTGTGGGGGGGTTTGGAGTGGGGATGGGGATACATTATTGTGGGGGGGATTTGGAGTGGGGATGGGGGTTCTTTTATGTGTGGGGGGGTTTGGAGTGGGGATGGGGGGATACATTATGTGTGGGGGATTTGGAGTGGGGATGGGGGTTCTTTTTTTGTGTGGGGGGTTTGGAGTGGGGATGGGGGATACATTATGTGTGGGGGGGATTTGGAGTGGGGATGGGGATTCTTTTATGTGTGTGGGGGTTTGGAGTGGGGATGGGGGATACATTATGTGTGGGGGGGATTTGGAGTGGGGATGGGGGGTTATTTTATGTGTGGGGGGATTTGGAGTGGGGATGGGGGGTTATTTTATGTGTGGGGGATTTGGAGTGGCGATGGGGGGTTATTTTATGTGTGGGGGGATTTGGAGTGGCGATGGGGGGTTATTTTATGTGTGGGGGATTTGGAGTGGGGATGGGGGGATTTAATGTGTGTGGGGGGATTTGGAGTGGGGATGGGGGGATTTAATGTGTGTGGGGGGATTTGGAGTGGGGATGGGGGGATTTAATGTGTGTGGGGGGATTTGGAGTGGCGATGGGGGGTTATTGTATGTTGGGGGGATTTGGAGTAGGGATGGGGGGTTATTTTATGTGTGGGGGGATTTGGAGTGGCGATGGGGGCATTTAATATGTGTGGGGGGATTTGAGGGTACTGAAGAGTATGTATGTGGAAACAGTATGGGGGATGGGTGCAGACAGTATGGGGAGCGAACGGGTGAATGTATGTGGACACAGTATGGGGAGTGAGGGTGATGGGATGTGTGCAGACACAGTATGGGGAGTGAGGGTGATGGGATGTGTGCAGACACAGTATGGGGAGTCAGGGGTATGTGTGAGCAGACAGTATAGAGAGTGAGGGGGTAAATATATGAGGACAGTATGCTGAACGGGGGATGTGAGAGGAGACAGTGTGAGGAGGGAGGGGAATAGTGTGAGGTGTCAGTATATTGCAGATATTTTTTATTTAGGGGCATTATAATGACTCTTCTGTCTTTAAGGGCATCGTGTGGAGAGTTGGTGCAAAAGAGCGGAGAAGATGGAGGTCTGCAGAGACGGCTGTGAATGAGAAAACTCATCATGGGATCTGGACAAGATGAAAAGGAGAACGACTCCAGAGACAGCGTCATCTATAAGGTACCTGGATGTAAATATTATTTGTGAAATTGACTAATTCTCATGTCTTTATTTGTTAGGAGCATTAAAGGGGTTCTCCAGGTCTGTGTCACATAGAATGACTACAGACTCAGCACAAACCTGGACAGCCCCTTTAATGCTCCTAACATAAATAAAAACATGAGAATTAGTCAATTTCAGAATTCTCACAGTGCGCACTGCACGCTGTCAGGATTCTCTCGTGCCGGTGATTTACATACAAGCGGTCACATGCTGACTAGACGTGTGGCCTCACTCAATGAAAATGAACGGAGCGAGGCTGGGCACGTCTAGTCGGAATGTGGCCAGAAGTATACAGATCACATGCTTATGCTGACATGACCGTGTACTCTTGCCACCGGTAATGGAGAATCCTAAAAGTGTGCAGTGCATTCGTTGTGAGAATTCAGAAGCTGCAATGTCAGGATCAGCTCTGCAGGTTCCAGCAGTCGTCACATAGACACTTCACTCATATGCGATTTTCATACTTATGGTCCTGTGACAACGAGCTTCTCTTCCTGCTTCTCTCAGTTTTTCACTGAACATTGAGAGCATTAGGGAGAGCAGCTCGTGGGTACATGACTAAGTGTGCAAATCGCATGTGTGCGGGGGGGGGGGGGCAGGACACAGCGGGCCCATATTAGAGGCCCCAGGAAGCAGCAGGCCCCTAATGGGGCCCTAGGAAACAGCAGGCCCCATTAGGGGCCTAGGTCCAAAGGAAGCAGCAAGCCCCATTAGGGGCCTGGGTCCAAGGGAAGCAGCATGCCCCATTAGGGGCTTAGCTCCAAAGAAAACTGAAGGCCCCATTAGAGGCCTTGGGCCCCAGGAAACTGCAGGCCCCATCAGGGGCCTAGGGCCCCAGGAAACTGCAGGCCCCAGGAAACAGCAGGCCCCATCAGGGTCCTAGGGTCCCAGGAAACAGCAGGCCCCTAATGGGGCCCCGAAAACAGCAGGCCTCTTTACAGTGCTGCAGATGGCGACCAAAATGGTCGCCAAAGCGGCTAAAAATTTGCAAATGGCGACTGGATTATTCAATCCATTCGCCGTTTGCGATTAGTGATTTTTAAAAAAATATATATATTTTTTAAAATGGCGGCCGGAGGCGGGGGGGGGCCCCATTGTGAAGTTTGCTGTGGGGCCCTGCCGTTCCTAGTTACGCCCCTGCCTACACTTATGACTGCTAGGGGAGTAGTGGAAGTGGTGAATGGAAGAGTACCGGTACGGCTCCTCAACTGGGGAGATGATGAGGTAAACTTACCCCGTTATGCAACCATTGCTAAACTACATGCTGTCGACAATAATTCTATTCTCCCGACTGAGTCCTTAGACTCCCGCCAAATAGCGGAGGACAATGACCCGGCAACCCAGGTGGCGGAATGGTGTCAGCAACTCCATGTTGGGACGGACACCACTCCCGCTCACCAGAAGCAAGGGGTATTACGGGTGGTACAAGAGTACGCCCAAGTGTTTAGCAAGCACCCACTTGATTTTGGGATAATTAAGGGAGTACAACATCATATCCCTACAGGCAGTCATCCTCCCATCAAGGAGCGGTACAGGCCTATACCCCCAGCCCATTATCAGAAGGCTAAAGAAATGTTGCGAGATATGAAAGAAGCCGGAGTAATCAGGGATAGTTGTAGTCCCTGGGCAGCACCTCTAGTCCTGGTTAGAAAAAAAGATGGTAGCTTGAGAATGTGTGTGGATTACAGGCAGGTGAACCGCATAACACATAAAGATGCATACCCGTTACCACGTATAGAGGAATCATTAGCTGCTCTGAAAACGGCTAACTACTTTTCTACCCTCGATCTGACTAGTGGGTACTGGCAAGTGGCTGTGGCTGAGGAGGATCGTGAGAAAACGGCTTTCACCACCCCAATGGGGCTCTGTGAGTTCGACAGAATGCCGTTTGGGCTCAGCAGTGCCCCAGGAACATTTCAGAGAGTGATGGAGAACTGCCTGGGACATCTCAATTTTGAAACCGTGCTGCTATACCTAGATGACGTCATCGTGTACTCCAAGACATATGAGGACCATCTGAAGCACCTGGCAGAAGTATTTGAGTCCCTGTCCAGGTACGGGATGAAGTTGAAACCCTCAAAATGCCATCTACTCAAACAGAAGGTACAATACTTGGGGCACATCGTCAGTTCGGAAGGAGTAGCGCCGGACCCAGAGAAAGTCACTGCTATCCAGAAGTGGCCGGAGCCGAAGAACCTCAAGGAAGTGCGACAGTTCCTGGGACTCACGGGTTACTACAGAAGGTTCGTGAAAGATTACACGAAGAAGGCAGCCCCTTTACAGGACCTCCTAGTAGGACAATCCCTAAAGAGCAGAAACCCTCCCTTTAATTGGGGTAAGGAACAGGCTGAAGCATTCCAAAAGATGAAAGAGATCCTTACAGGCGATGAGATCTTGACCTATCCTGATTACAGCCAACCGTTCCTGCTGTACACCGATGCAAGTAATGAAGGTTTGGGAGCAGTTCTCAGTCAGAAGCAGAATGGCCAAGAAAAAGTCATCGCATATGCCAGCAGAAAACTCAGGCCAACTGAGAGGAATCCGGAAAATTATAGCAGCTTCAAGCTGGAGTTTCTGGCGCTGGTCTGGGCCATTACTGAGAGATTTAAGCACTATCTGGCCTCCAACCAGTTCACTGCGTTTACAGACAACAACCCCTTAACGCACCTGGAAACAGCCAAGTTGGGCGCTATGGAGCAGCGTTGGATGGCTCGGTTGTCCAATTACCAGTTTACCATCAAGTACCGGGCAGGCCGAAAGAATGCTAATGCTGACGCATTGTCCCGAATGCCGCATGAATCTGACACGGAAGAAGAATCGGACGACCTGGAAGAAATTGAGCTACCTGCGTTCCATCGAAATGGGATAGTCCACGAGCAGCGAGTCTACAGAAAGCAGTATGGTGCAACGTTAAATCCCTTACCCCATCACAGCTGGAAAGAGACTCAGGACAGCGATCCAGTGGTCAGCCGTATCAAGGAGTTGTTAAGACAGGAAGGTTCCTCCTTGGAAAAAGATGCACCTATGTCAGCAAAGCTCCTGTGGAACGAGAGAAGCCGGTTGTTCCTATACCGTGAGAAGTTGTGCAGGAGATACGTCAACCCAGGACCCATGAGATGGTCTGGCAGATAGTGGTCCCCAAGGCAGACGTCCAAATGGTGTTGGAAGCATACCACGATCAAGCAGGACACTTTGGCTGGAGAAAGCTGGAGACCCTGTTGAGGTGCCGGTTCTACTGGGTAGGGATGCGCAGCTCCATCGAGAGGTGGTGTCGGAACTGTGGACCCTGTTGTCTCAGAAGAAAGGACTACGGTAGTCAGAAGGCACCCCTGCAGCCTATCCGGACGACTCGTCCCTTGGAGATTGTGGCCTTGGACCACGTCAAATTGTCGCCAAGTAGATCTGGATACTCATACGCCTTGACCATGGTGGACCATTACTCTAGATTTCTGGTGGTTGTTCCAGTTAAGGATCAGACAGCAGTGACGGCAGCAAGAACCTTTCAAGCAAGCTTCTGCAGACCGCATGGGTATCCGGAGCAGGTATTAACTGATCAAGGACCTGCTTTTGAGGCTGACCTATTCAAGGAATTCTGTCACCTGTATGGGTGTAAGAAAATTAGAACAACACCATACCATCCTCAAACCAACGGCCTTTGCGAGAAAATGAACCACATTGTCCTTGATTTGTTGAAATCTATACCGTTGGAAGACAGAAATCGGTGGCCGGACTTACTACCTGATTTGGTTGACTTGTATAACCATATACCTGTAAGTTCCACTAACTGCACTCCAGCCTATCTTATGAGAGCAAGGCCCGGAAGACTACCAATGGATTTAGAACTTGGAGTGGTAGAAACGGAGGCAGATGACGCCGTTGAAAACTGGGACATCAATCGGCAAGAGCAATACAGACGAGTGCAAGTCTGTGTAGAAGAAAGTCTCAACAAGACACGGGAAAAACAGGAAGATATTTACAACAGGAATGCTCCTGCCAAGCCTTTGATGCCTGGAGAAGTGGTATTGAAAAGAAAAAGGAAGATGCACAAATTGGACAACCAGTGGGAACAAGAACCCTATGTCGTACAAGACTCCGAATATGACAACAGAAAAGTTTGTATCATCAGTAAGGACGGAGGAAGAACAATATCCACTGTGTCCAGAGACCATTTGAAATTGTGTCCAGAACCCTTAAAGCTTCGTTAAGAGAACCCTGTCCTCAATCGAGAAGAAAGAAAAGAAGAGGTCATACACACGGATCTGGGAGATTTCCCTGCGGATTGGCCCAGACTGGGAGATGCTGTAATCATTCCGGTGTTGCAGTTTTATCAGCCACAAGAGGAAGTTCTACCTCCAGTTGTGCCCATGGTGCCAGTTGAGCCAGTTCAGGAGTTACCTATTCCAGTAACACCCCAGCCTACAGAATCTCCAGAAAGACCATCAGAAGCAGCGCCCCATGCTATGGGATCCCCTGGTGAAGCTGACTCACACCGCCCAGCCATCAGTACGCTTGCCAGATCCATGGAAAGATTGAGACAGTTCTATAGTTTGCCGTTACGCAGAGCAGGTAGATCACAGACTAATATACCTGAAGCTACTCCACGTAGATCAGAGCGAACCACGAAAGGGAAGATACCTATTCGATATCAACAGTAATTCTAGCAAAATAATGTAATTTAACCCAGAAAAAGTTTACCTTATGTGAATATTGTAAAAAGTATTGTTATGGTATTGTGCATTACTAATTAGGAGGAATAATGGACTTCGAGGCTGTGGACTATGTCAGCCCCAGAACTGATAATGTATATAGTTGCACTTTATGCATTCTCGTGGTTCTATATCCAACTGTAACAATTACCTCTGAACATAAAACCCGTGTGGTGTGGCACTGAGCGAGGTCTGCAGCCAGATGTCCTGCAGCCCACCCAGGACCCACGTTGAAGGTTTGGTGCGGGTCCTTCACAAGAATACTGTTTGATATGACATATTTATTGAAAGTATGTTTTTGTATTTTTCTATGTCCATTGTACATAATGCAACGTTTAAGAATTTCTCACCTCCCTGCTGGGAAGAGTTTGATGTTAAATGTTTATTGTTAATGCAAAACAAAATGTCTTTCTTTTTATATTTCACAGCCCGGGAGTGCTGTATTTTACCAAGGGGGAATGTGTAGCCCTGGTATGTAAGGCACACATTATCCGGGAGGATGAGTGGAGAGGTAACGGTTAAGGCTCGACATCACTCATATACATTTCAGACACACCCAGCAGGGGTGTATAGGGGAGTGTCCTGTAGCACAGTGCAGTCTGAAAGTTCTCCTGTGAGCGTGCAGAGAGTCGGGACTGGTGCCTTTTGGAGAGCCGAGATCTCCTGTCAACACAGGGAGACGGTACAGAAGTGGAGGCTAGTACGGATGATCGAATATTATCCTAGTCTAGTCAGTGCTGATATAAAGAGCGCGAGCAGGGCGAAGGGCGCAGTGGAAAGAATTATAGAAGTGCTTGAAGGATTGGACTATCCTGCATTAGTCACCGGTCACTGGGGACCGAAGTGTCGCTACAGCTTCAAGCGTAGTGATAGAATAATCAGAGGTTCGCTGGACTTCAAGTCACAGGAACAAGCCCTTTTGTCAGAACGAAACCAGGGTCAGGTAGAACAAGAACTTTGAGTCAGTGCACAACGAGAGAAGGAACTTAGTTCTATCCACTAGAAGACTCGACCACCATGCTGACCGGGCAGTACAGCTACAGAATTAGCTGGAGCTTTTGAGGGAATTTAGCTTTATGCAAGTTGGAC
Organism: Oophaga sylvatica; assembly: GCA_033576555.1. NCBI lineage: Eukaryota > Metazoa > Chordata > Amphibia > Anura > Dendrobatidae > Oophaga > Oophaga sylvatica. The sequence continues at coordinate 444,874,049 of JARQOD010000002.1, read as the reverse complement.
TCATTACATGGAAACTTAAGGAGGCCTATAACCTGCTCAGCCGTTACCTTGAAACGCATCCTCCATCCACCCCAACAGCTTCCCGGGACCTGCCTTATCATCTTGGAAAGTAAAAGGTATGGAAAGAAGCTTTAATGTGTGAGACTGTGTCATTTAACTGCACACCTTCACTACATCATCATCACTATAGACCCTGAGGGAAGAGTCCCACCTGTAGGGGACCCGACATCTAGCTGCCACACCATCCCCTCAGAGATCTACAGCAGCGCTGGTCTTAGTGATCAGAAAACTACAGGTGGCGTCACGAACTGTTATATACAAGTCCCCTGTAAATAATTCCCCCCAAACATACGCCTGACCGCCAGGGCCACAGACCGAGCCACCGCTACCTGTGACAACCCATAGACTTCCATGGGCTCGGTTCTGAGTACCCCATTGCTCTGGTAATCCACAATTGTGGTGCGGGTCAACACAAAAGCATTATATAAGTGATGAAAGAAATTCAACCACCCCAAAAAAACATGAATTAGTAAATAAATTATATGTGCCAGAAAATAACTATAAGAACTACAACTCACACCCTTAAAAAGAAACTATATTGGCATCAAAATAAAAAAGCCATGGCTCAGCAACATAAAAATTCCTTTTTTTTGTCAAATATATTTTAGTTGTGTTAGAGTACAAGAAAATAAAAAATAGAAAAACCTATACATGCTTTCTATTTCTGCACTCATACCAACCTATAGAGTAAAGTTAAAAGGTTTTTCCCATCCTCATAGATGGATATTGTCAGAAAATAAGCATTATTGCAATTTACTGCTCATTAAAATTTACATTCACTCTTGAAATATTAACCCTTTTCTTGTTGCCTAGGAGACTGACCGCGACAGTTGTCTGACTTGTAAATAGAGTGTGTTGAAGCTGGCTGGGGTTAGGAGGCAATAGCACGTTCTAGCGATCTTGCCCAACTTCAGAACAGTGCTTACAAGCACAATAGAATAGAGCTTGTAAGCACTGTGAATGTTCTGCCATCTAGCAGTGGTGTTTGGTTTTTATGCAACAAGCTGGAAACAAGAAAAAGTAAAATGTTAATATTTCAAGAATGGCTGAAAATTAGTACTAAATTAGTATTAAATGAAAATACCCAATTATGAAGATGGGAATAACTCTTTATCTTGATATTTTTAATGCATTCTAAATGATAAAAGCACTTGGCGCAGTAAAAAAATTGCTGTGGAAAGCTAGTTAATAACGTACAGTGGGGAAAAAAAGTATTTAGTCATCCACCAATTGTGCAAGTTCTCCCTCTTAAAAAGATGAGAGAGGCCTATAAATGACATCATAGGTAGATCACAACTAATACATAGTAACATAGTTATTAAGGTTGAAGGAAGACTTTACGTCCATCTAGTTCAACCCATATCCTATCCTAACCTGCCCTAACATGTTGAACCAGAGGAAGGCAAAAAAAAACCCCAAGTGGCAAACAGTAAGCTTCACATTGGGGAAAAAAATTCCTTCCCGACTCCACATACGGCAATCAGACTAGCTCCCTGGATCAAAGCAATATCTAGAAAACTAGTGAATATAGCCTGTAATATTATACTTTTCAAGAAAGGCATCCAGTCCCTTCTTAAATTTTAGTAAGGAATCACTCATTACAACATTAGACGGCAGAGAGTTCCATAGTCTCACTGCTCTTACAGTAAAGAATCTGCATCTGTGATTATGGCTAAACCTTCTTTCCTCCAGACGTAGAGGATGCCCCCTCGTCTCCGTCACAGGTCTAAGAGTAAAAAGATCATTAGAAAGGTCTTTGTACTGTCCCCTCATATATTTATACATTGTAATAAGATCACCCCTAAGCCTTCGTTTTTCCAAACTAAATAACCCCAAGTGTAATAACCTGTCCTGGTATTGCAGACCCCCCAGTTCTCTAATAACCTTGGTCGCTCTTCTCTGCACCCGCTCCAGTTCAGCTATGTCTTTCTTATACACCGGAGACCAGAACTGTACACAGTATTCTGAGTGTGGTCGCACCAGTGACTTGTATAGAGGTAAAATTATGTTCTCCTCATGAGCATCTATGCCTCGTCTAATGCATCCCATTATTTTATTTGCCTTGGCAGCAGCTGCCTGACATTGGCCACTATATGTGAGTTTGTCGTCCACCCATACACCCAGGTCTTTTGCAGTGACAGTTTTGCCCAGTGTTTTACAATTAAGCACATAATAATACATCTTGTTTGTTCTACCCAATTGCATGACCTTACATTTATCCCCATTAAACTCATTTGCCATTTATCAGCCCAAGCTTCTAGTTTACATAAATCCTCCTGAAATATAAAATTGTCCTCCTCTGTATTTATTACCCTGCAGAGTTTAGTGTCATCTTCAAATATTGAAATACTACTCTGTATGCCCCCTACAAGGTCATTAATAAATATGTTAAAGAGAAGCGGCCCCAATACTGATCCCTGTGGTACCCCACTGCTAACCGTGACCCAGTCCGAGTGTGCTCCATTAATAACCACCCTTTGTTTTCTATCCATGAGCCAGTTCTTAACCCACTTACACATATTTTCCCATATCCCCATTGTTCTCATTTTATGTATCAACCTTTTGTGTGGCAGTGTATCAAAAGCTTTTGAGAAGTCCATGAACACCACGTCCACTGCATTCCCTTGGTCCAGTCCTGAACTTATCCCTTCATAAAAGCTTATCAGATTAGTCCCTCGTAAACCCATGCTAATACTTTGTCATGAGGTTATTCAGCCTCAGATACTCCAATATAGTATCCCTCAAAAAACCCTCCAGGATTTTACCCACAGTAGATGTTAAGCTCACTGGCCTATAATTTCCAGGTTCAGTTTTTGCCCCCTTTTTGAATATTGGCACTACATTTGCTATACGCCAGTCCTGTGGTACAGACCCCGTTATTATGGAGTCTTTAAAGATTAAAAATAATGGTCTATCTATGACTGTACTTAATTCCTGCAGTACTCGGGGGTGTATCCCATCCGGGCCCGGGGATTTGTCAACTTTAGTGATTTTTAGATGCCGCCGTACTTCCTGCTGGGTTAAGCAGGTGACATTTAATGGAGAAATTTTTTTTATCACTGATCATGTTATCTGTCATGGGATTTTCTTGTGTAAATACAGTTGAGAAAAAGTCATTTAGCATATTGGCTTTTTCCTCATTCTCATCCACCATTTCACCCAGACTATTTTTAAGGGGACCAACACTATCATTTTTTAGTTTCTTGCTATTTATGTAGTTAAAGAATATTTTGGGATTATTTTTACTTTCTCTGGCAATGAGTCTCTCTGCCTCAATCTTTGCTGTCTTGATTTGCTTTTTACAAAATTTATTCAGTCTTCTGTATTTATTTAATGCCTCATCACTACCTACTTGCTTTAATTCCCTAAACGCTTTCTTTTTGTCCCTTATTGCGCCCCTTACAGCTCTATTTAGCCATAGTGGTTTCCTCCTAATTCTAGCATGTTTATTCCCATAGGGTATATACTGTGCACAAGTCCTATTCAGGATGCTAATAAACATCTCCCATTTTCTTTGTGTATTTTTATGTCTCAGGATATCGTCCCAGTTTATTGCACCAAGATGGAAATTTGCCTTCCTGAAGTTTAGTGTCCTTGTAACCCCTCGACTACACATCTTATTAAAGGATACATGAAAGCTTATTATTTTGTGATCACTATTACCCAAGAGTCAAAATGAGAAAACAAATCCAAAAAATCACCTTGTCTGATTTGGCAAGATTTATTTTTCAAATTCTGGTGGAAAATAAGCATTTGATCACCTAAAACCATGCAAGATTTCTGGCTCTCACAGACCTGTCACTACTTATTTAAGAGGCTCCTGTCCTCCACTCATTAACTGTAGTAATGGCACCTGTTTGAACTTGTTATCAGTATAAAAGATGTAATCTTTGATCCTCCCAAGACCTCCTACTATCCCCCACACTTATTCGTTCCTCACACAACCGCCTCCAAGATTTCTCCCGAATATCCCCCATCCTCTGGAATTCCACGCCTCAACATGTACGATTATCCACCACCCTTGGATACTTCAGACTGAACCTGAAAACCAATCTCTTCAGGAAAGCCTACAGCCTACAATAACCATTCTGCCGCCTCGCCACCACCTGAGCTTCCGCCTCGCCACCACCACCCGAGATTCCGCCTCGCCACCACTACCCTAGCCACCACCTCACCGCCACCACCCGAGCTGCCACCACTCGAGCTGCTGCCTCGCCGCCACCTTCAGAGCTGCCACCACGCTGCCACCACCAGAGTTGCCGCCTCGCCGCCACCACCAGCGCTGCCGCACCCCCGACCTTCTGTTTCTTCCCCATTATCCCGTAGAATGTAAGTCTGTGTCATGTGTGCATCGCCACGAAAATCGTCGCGGTTGCACATTCTGACTTCTCACAGCTGAGTTGCTGTTTCTTTGTGTTTGGCAGTTAGGGAGTTAATTCTGTCTGTGCTCAGTTCTGGGACTGGGTGCAGTTTCTCCCGGCTGCAATTAATTATTTGTTGATTGGTTTCCTTTAAATCTCTGGTGGTCTGTTTTGGGAGTTGCCAGTGAAATTCTTCATGCAGACCACAGATAGGATTGTATCTGTATAGACTTAAGTTAAAGAGCTCCTTAGTTGTTTTAAGCTCACCTTGCTTAGAGTTTAATATCCCAGATCATTTATGTTCCTTCTGTGTTTGAGTGTGTATGCAAGTCTGTGTTTTCTCCAGTCTGTCTTATATGTCTAATCTGTGTATTTAGCAGAGATCAGCCCATATCCCTTTGGTGGTAATCAGAATCCTTCTTAGGACTGATTACAGGGTTCAGGGACTGATAGGAGACAGGGTTAGGCTGGAGACTTGGACCTCTGAACCATTATCAGTACCTCCAAGGTGAGGGATTAGTTAGGACCCCAGTTTAGGGTCAGGTTAGACCCCCGGTCCTCCTCTTTCCTGTGACAGTGTATCAAGTCCTCAAGATTAACCCTGAGTTCAACGGATATCGTGTCAGGTAAATCTATTCTATATTTACATGCTGATGTTGCAAATCTATATGTTGTATAGAGTGTTGTTCTTTTAAGAATAGTTTACTGACATCGTACACATATCATAAGACCGCGTGACATTTTCACTGGCCCATAAAATTATTCCCAGTTGCCATGGATCCAGTAGCCCAGCTGGCTCTGCAGTTGCAGGGATTATCCATGGAGCTGACGGACATTAAGTCCAAAGTTTTGTCTCCCTCGGAGCAAACCAGATTTGAACCTAAAGTAGCTCTCCCGGACAGGTTCACTGGTGGGCGAGACAAATTTTTTACCTTCAGGGAAGCATGTAAATTGTATTTTCGGCTTCGGCCTCGATCATCAGGGAGTGAAGAGCAGAGAGTGGGAATTGTTATCTCACTCCTACAAGGGGACCCTCAATCCTGGGCATTCTCCCTTTCTCCGGGATCCCCAGCTCTACAGTCTGTAGATCGATTTTTTACTGCCCTGGGTTTGGTATATGATGACCCAGATCGGGTCTCTCTTGCTGAGACAAAATTACGTAAGATACAGCAGGGAGATCGTCCGGCGGAGGAATTTGCTTCTGAGTTCCGTAGATGGGCCACAGATACTCAGTGGAATGACCCAGCTCTTAGGAGCCAGTTTTGTCATGGGCTTTCTGACAAATTAAAGGACGTTTTGGCTCAGTATGATTCTCCTCCATCACTGGAGGCTGCTATGGCCCTAGCTATCCGTACTGATAGACGGCTCCGGGAGAGGTGCGAGGTAACTCCGCCCCCTGTTGTTACTCCACCTACTACTAAAGTCCCTTATGTTGAGGTTCCCCTTGTCTGTTCGGAGGAGCCTATGCAGTTGGGAGGGACATCATTTCGTAGGAGGGGATTGGCGGTACGCCGCAGGACTAGAAGGTGTTTCTTCTGCGGGAAAGAGGGACATTTTGTTGGGGGATGTCCATCCCGTGCCTTGTTGAGCAAAAAGTCGCCGGAAAACTGTTAATCCCAGGTTGTGTGGTGGACGACAACCTGGGAGTATGTATTTCGTCCGCTAGTTCTTCTCAGTTCCTTGTACCAGTGGAGGTGGTGGTTGGTACGAGAGTGGAGAGATTTTCTGTTCTTCTTGATAGTGGGTCCGGGGCTAATCTGGTTGACGCTCAGTTTGCTCAGGCTCAAGGTATGCATCTGAGTGTATTGGTCAAACCGATCCCTATATTCTCCATTGACGCCAGGCCTCTCGGCCAAGGTAGCTTTGTTCATGAGGTTCATAACATTGACCTTCGGGTAGGGGCAATACATAGGGAACTATTATCTTGTTATGTGTTGGAGGGTCTACCTACTCCTATTGTGTTGGGACTTCCTTGGTTGGTTAAACATAACCCTGTGATTAATTGGCAGTCCAGAGAGATAAGCCAATGGGGTGAGTTTTGCAAAAGTAACTGCATGAACACAGTCATCAGTGCGGTCGTGCCTAGTACTTTGCCTCCTTTTTTGGAGGACTTTGGGGATGTGTTCTCTGAGGAGGGGTGTCAGGAGTTGCCTCCTCATCGCGTGTATGACTGCTCTATTAATTTACTTCCTGATGCTAAGTTACCTAAAGCTAGGTTATATAACCTTTCTGGTCCTGAGAGGCAGGCTATGAAAGATTATATTTCGGAAAGTCTGGCCAAAGGGCATATTAGACCTTCATCTTCCCCAGTGGCCGCGGGGTTCTTCTTTGTGAAGAAAAAAGATGGAGGCCTACGCCCTTGCTTGGATTTCCGCGAACTTAATCGGATTACTGTTCGAGATCCGTATCCACTCCCTCTTATTCCTGATCTCTTCAATCAAATTGTTGGCGCCAAATGGTTCTCTAAATTGGATCTCAGGGGGGCGTATAATCTGATTAGGATAAAAGAGGGGGATGAGTGGAAAACGGCGTTTAACACGCCGGAGGGACATTATGAGAACCTTGTCATGCCTTTTGGTCTGACTACTGCACCAGCAGTATTCCAACATTTTGTTAATGACATTTTTCGTCATCTGGTGGGGCTGTTTGTGGTCGTATATTTGGATGACATTTTAATTTACTCACCAGATCTTGTGTCTCACCAGGAGCATGTGAGACAGGTGTTGCAGATCTTGCGAGACAATAAACTATACGCCAAACTGGAAAAGTGTGTATTCGCCGTACAGGAACTTCAGTTTTTGGGTTTCTTGGTGTCAGCCTCCGGTTTCCGTATGGACCCTGAAAAGGTGAGAGCAGTGCTTGAATGGGATCAGCCAGAGGATCTTAAGGCTCTGCAGCGTTTTCTGGGGTTTGCTAACTACTACCGGAAATTTATTTGTAATTTCTCATCTGTTGTCAAACCTCTCACTGACATGACAAGAAAAGGGACGGATTTTTCTAAATGGTCGGACAAAGCTTGCCAAGCTTTTTCCTCTTTGAAAAAATGTTTTGCTTCGGCACCCGTTCTCATCCAACCAGATGCATCACAGCCGTTCGTTGTGGAGGTGGACGCGTCTGACGTAGTGGTGGGTGCAATATTGTCCCAGGGTCCGTCCCCTGGTAAATGGCATCCGTGCGCTTTCTTTTCTAAAAAATTGTCGTCCGCCGAAAGGAATTATGATATCGGCAATAGGGAACTTTTGGCCATTAAGTTGGCTTTTGAAGAATGGCGTCACTTTTTGGAGGGGGCAGTCCACCCGGTCACCGTCTTTACTGATCACAAGAACCTGCTGTATTTGGAATCTGCTAAGCGTCTGAATTCCAGACAAGCTCGATGGTCGTTGTTTTTTACCAGGTTTAATTTTGTTGTCACTTATCGCCCTGGATCTAAGAATGTTAAGGCGGATGCCTTGTCTCGCAGTTTCCCAGGGGCCGGGAAAATGGATGACCCGATTCCTATCCTTCAGGAGGGGGTGGTAGTGTCGGCTGTATTTTCTGAGCTTGAGGAGGAGGTGTTAGAGGCTCAGGGGGACGCCCCTGCAGGACCTCCAGGGAGACTGTTTGTCCCAAATCAGTTGAGACAAAAGGTTATTGAGGCACATCATAATTCTGCTTTAGCAGGACATCCAGGGAGTAAGGCTACTTTAGATCTCCTTTCTCGCCGGTTTTGGTGGCCTAACGTTAATAAAGATGTTTTAACTTTTGTCGCGTCCTGTGGGGTTTGTGCTCGCTCTAAGACCCCTCATACCCGTCCGTCTGGGACCCTCTTACCCTTGAAACTTCCGGAGCGTCCATGGACTCATTTGTCTATGGACTTCATCACGGACCTTCCTCAGTCATCAGGGAAGACTGTCATACTGGTGGTTGTTGACAGGTTCAGTAAGATGGCACATTTCATTGCTCTTCCTGCCCTCCCTAATGCTAAAAACTCTGGCGCAGGTGTTCATTGGGGAGATTGTGAGACTTCATGGGTTGCCTTCTGATGTGGTGTCAGATAGGGGGTCTCAGTTTGTATCCAAGTTTTGGAGGGCATTTTGTTTACGTCGGGGGATGCAATTGTCATTTTCCTCGGCTTTTCATCCGCAGACCAATGGTCAGACAGAGCGTCTGAATCAAAGCCTAGAGACTTATCTTCGGTGTTTTGTCTCAGAGAACCAGGAGGACTGGTCTTCTTTCTTGCCTCTGGCAGAGTTCGCTCTTAACAACAGGCGGAGCGAGTCCACTGGTAAGTCCCCGTTTTTTGGGGCATATGGTTTTCATCCCCAGTTTTGTACTTTCAATGGGGGGGGCCCTTCTGGGGTTCCTGAGGAGGAGCGTTTCTCGTCGTCACTTGCTTCAGTGTGGAGAGGTGTATTGAATAATCTGAGTGCTATGGGGAACCGTTATAAACGTATGGCTGATAGGAGGAGAGTTTCTGGTCCAGATCTTAATGTGAACGATCTGGTATGGTTGTCTACCAGGAATATAAAACTTAAAGTTCCCTCCTGGAAGCTGGGCCCCAGATTCATCGGGCCGTACAGGATCAGTTCCATAATTAATCCTGTGGCATTTCGTCTGGACCTCCCTCCTACGTTTAAAATCCACAATGTGTTCCACAAGTCATTACTTAAGAGGTACGTGGCACCAGTCATACCATCACCTCTACCTCCTCCTCCAGTGGTGGTCAATGGTAACTTGGAGTTTCAAGTGTCAAAGATCATTGACTCACGTCTGAATCGCCGGTCCCTTCAGTACTTGGTTCATTGGAAGGGGTATGGTCCAGAGGAGAGGACGTGGGTTTCTGCGTCTGACATTAACGCAGATCGTTTGGTGCGGACCTTCCACAGAAGTCACCCGGGCAGACCTGGCCCTGAGGGTCCGAAGGCCCTCGTAGAAGGGGGGGTACTGTCATGTGTGCATCGCCACGAAGATCGTCGCGGTTGCACATTCTGACTTCTCACAGCTGAGTTGCTGTTTCTTTGTGTTTGGCAGTTAGGGAGTTAATTCTGTCTGTGCTCAGTTCTGGGACTGGGTGCAGTTTCTCCCGGCTGCAATTAATTATTTGTTGATTGGTTTCCTTTAAATCTCTGGTGGTCTGTTTTGGGAGTTGCCAGTGAAATTCTTCATGCAGACCACAGATAGGATTGTATCTGTATAGACTTAAGTTAAAGAGCTCCTTAGTTGTTTTAAGCTCACCTTGCTTAGAGTTTAATATCCCAGATCATTTATGTTCCTTCTGTGTTTGAGTGTGTATGCAAGTCTGTGTTTTCTCCAGTCTGTCTTATATGTCTAATCTGTGTATTTAGCAGAGATCAGCCCATATCCCTTTGGTGGTAATCAGAATCCTTCTTAGGACTGATTACAGGGTTCAGGGACTGATAGGAGACAGGGTTAGGCTGGAGACTTGGACCTCTGAACCATTATCAGTACCTCCAAGGTGAGGGATTAGTTAGGACCCCAGTTTAGGGTCAGGTTAGACCCCCGGTCCTCCTCTTTCCTGTGACAGTGTATCAAGTCCTCAAGATTAACCCTGAGTTCAACGGATATCGTGTCAGGTAAATCTATTCTATATTTACATGCTGATGTTGCAAATCTATATGTTGTATAGAGTGTTGTTCTTTTAAGAATAGTTTACTGACATCGTACACATATCATAAGACCGCGTGACAGTCTGCAAGGGCAGGGTCCTCTCCCCTTTGTACCAGTCTGTCATTGTAAATTTGTTTACTGTAAACGAAATCTATAACTTTGTATGTAACCCCTTCACATGTACAGTACCTTGGAATTAATGGCGCTATATAAATAAATAATAATAATAATAATAAAAGACACATGTCTAAAACCTCAAACAGTCACACTCGAAACTCCACTATGGTGAAGACCAAAGAGCTGTCGAAGGACACCAGAAACAAAATTGTAGCCCTGCACCAGGCTGTGAAGACTGAATCTGCAATAGGCAAGCAGCTTGGTGTGAGGAAATCAACTGTGTGAGCAACAGTAAGAAAATGGAAAACTTACCAGACCACTGATAATCTCCCTCGATCTGGGGCTTCATGCAAGATCTCACCCCGTGGGGTCAAAATTATCACAAGAACTGTGAGCAAAAATCCCAGAACCACATGGAGAGACCTAGTGAATGACCTGCATAGGGCTGGGACCACCGTAATAAAGGCTACCATCAGTAACTTACTACGCCGCCAGGGACTCAGATTCTGCAGGGCCAGACGTGTCCCCATCTGAAGTTTGCTAGAGAGCTTTTAAATTCCTATTTTGCATCTGTTTTCTCTCAGAAAGGAAATGTAACATTAACTGATCTTCACTGTCCTATTAAAGGAATAAAAGAATCCAGGATATCTATAAACAGAAAGACAGTGAGGAAACACTTAGCTAACCTAAATGAATTCAAGTCTCCAGGTCCAGATGAATTACACCCAGAGTACTGAAGGAGATAGCAGAAGAAATTCTTGAACCACTGTCCATAATCTTTGAAAATTCTTGGAGAACAGGAGAAGTCCCAGAAGACTGGAGAAGAGCAAATGTTGTTCCTATCTTCAAAAAGGGGAAGAAGGTGGACCCAGGGAACTACAGGCCGGTGAGTCTGACTTCTATACCAGGAAAGATCTTTGAACAAATTATTAAAGAACATGTATGCAAGTACCTGGATAAGAATGAAGTGATTAAACAGAGTCAGCATGGGTTTGTAACTAATAAGTCATGTCAGACTAACTTAATTTCCTTCTATGACAAAATCACTGACTGGGTGGATCAGGGAAATGCTGTAGATATAGTATATCTTGACTTAAGCAAAGCATTTGACAAAGTAGTTCACACAATCCTTATTGAAAAAATGACTAAGTATGGAATGGACAAGGCAACTGTTAGGTGGATTCATAACTGGCTTAGTGATCGGACCCAAAGAGTGGTCGTAAATGGCTGCACATCCAGTTGGAAGAATGTCTCAAGTGGGGTACCAAAAGTCTCTGTTTTGGGCCCTGTATTGTTCAACATCTTTATCAATGATTTAGATGCAGGAATTGAGGGTAAACTGATCAAATTTGCTGATGACACAAAGCTAGGAGGGGTAGCTAATATTAGAGAAGAGAGAGGATTCAAAAATATATAAATAAACTGGAGCAGTGGGCAGCAACTAACAGAATGGATTTTAACAGCGAAAAATGCAAAGTATTACAGTCATGGCCAAAAGTTTTGAGAATGACACAAATATTATATTTTCACATGATCTGATGCCCTCTGGTTTTTATGTGTGTTTGACAGATGTTTTTATCACAGACAGAAATATAATTGCAAACATATGAGTAACAAAAGCTTATATTGACAGTTAGAATGAGTTAATGCAGCAAGTCAGTATTTGCAGTGTTGACCCTTCTTCTTCAGGACCTCTGCAATTCTCCCTAGCATGCTCTCAATCAACTTCTGGACCAAATCCTGACTGATAGCAGTCCATTCTTGCACAATCAATGCTTTCATTTTGTCAGAATTTTTAGGTTTTTGTTTGTCCACCCGTCTCTTGATGATTGACCACAAGTTCTCAATGGGATTAAGATCTGGGGAGTTTCCAGGCCATGGACCCAAAATCTCTATGTTTTGTTCCCTGAGCCATTTAGTTATCACCTTTGCTTTATGGCAAGGTGCTCCATCATGCTGGAAAAGGCATTGTTGATCGCCAAACTGCTCTTGGAGGGTTGGGAGAAGTTGCTTTTGGAGGACATTCTGGTACTATTCTTTATTCATGGCTGTGTTTTTAGGCAAGACTGTGAGAGAGCCGACTCCCTTGGCTGAGAAGCAACCCCACACATGAATGGTTTCAGGATGCTTAACAGTTGGCATGAGACAAGACTTGTGGTAGCGCTCACCTTGTCTTCTCCGAATGAAGCGTTTTCCTGATGTCCCAAACAATCGAAAAGGGGATTCATCAGAGAAAATAACTTTACCCCAGTCCTCAGCAGTCCACTGCCTGTACTTTTTGCAGAATATCAGTCTGTCCATGATGTTTTTTTTCTGGAGAGAAGTGGCTTCTTTGCTGCCCTCCTTGAGACCAGGCCTTGCTCCAAGAGTCTCCGCCTCACAGATGCACTCACACCTGCCTGCTGCCATTCCTGAGCAAGCTCTGCACTGCTGGTAGCCCGATCCGCAGCTGAAACACTTTTAAGACGGTCCTGGCGCTTGCTGGTCTTTCTTGGGCGCCCTGGAGCCTTTTTGGCAACAATGGAACCTCTCTCCTTGAAGTTCTTGATGATGCGATAGATTGTTGACTGAGGTGCAATCTTTCTAGCTGCGATACTCTTCCCTGTTAGGCCATTTTTGTGCATTGCAATGATGACTGCACGTGTTTCTTTAGAGATAACCATTGTTAACAGAAGAGAAACAATGATGCCAAGCACCAGCCTTCTTTTAAAGTGTCCAGTGGTGTCATTCTTACTTAATCATGACAGATTGATCTCCAGCCATGTCCTCATCATCACCCACACCTGTGTTAATGGAGCAATCACTGAAAAGAGGTTAGCTGGTTCTTTTAAGGCAGGGCTGCAATGATGTTGAAATGTGTTTTGGGGGATAAAGTTCATTTTCTAGCCAAATATTGACTTTGCAAGTAATTGCTGTTAAGCTGATCACTCTTTATAACATTCTGGAGTATATGCAAATTGCCATTAGAAAAAGAGAAGCAGTAGACTTTGTAAAAATTAATATTTGTGTCATTCTCAAAACTTTTGTCCATGACTGTACATCTGGGCAATAAAAATGTAAAAAGCAAAACAAAATGGGAGGAATAGGGCTAAGTAACAGCACATGTGAAAAAGACTTGGGTATACTAATTGATCACAGACTGAACATGAGTCAACAGTGTGATGCAGCAGCAAAAAAGGCAAATGCAATTCTAGGATGTATCAACAGAAGCATACAGTCTAGATCACGTGAGGTCATTATTGCCCTCTACTCCTCTTTGGTCAGACCTCATCTGGAATACTGTGTCCAGTTTTGGGCACCACATTTTCAAAAGATATCAACAAACTGGAGCAAGTTCAGAGAAGAGCCACCAGAATGGTCTGCAAACCATGTCCTATGAGGAACGGTTGCAGGATTTGGAAATGTTTAGCTTGCAAAAAAGAAGACTGAGAGGAGACTTAATAGCTGTCTACAAATATCTCAAGGGCTGTCACATTGTAGAAGGATCATCTTTATTCTCATTTGCACAAGGAAAGACTAGAAGCAATGGGATGAAACTGAATGGAAGGAGACACAAATTAGATATTAGAAAAAACTTTTTGACAGTTAGAGTGATCAATGAGTGGAACAGGCTGCCACGAGAGGTGGTGATTTCTCCTTCAATGGAAGTCTTCAAACAGAGGCTGGACAGACATCTGTCTGGGATGATTTAGAGAATCCTGCTTTGAGCAGGGGGTTGGACTAGATGGCCCAGGAGGTCTCTTCCAACTCTACTATTCTATGATTCTATGATTCTATGATTCTATACAGAAGAGTATTGGGAGAATGTCATATGGTCTGATGAAACCAAAGTAGAACTGTTTGGTATAAACAAAACTCGTCGTGTTTGGAGGAGACAGAATGCTGAGTTGCTTCCAAAGAACACCATACCAAGTGTGAAGCATGGGGGTGGCAACATCATGCTTTGAGGCTGCTTTTCTGCAATGGGACCAGGACAACTTATCCGTGTATATGAAAGAATGAATTGGGTCATGTATCATGAGATTTTGAGTGCAAACCTCCTTCCATCAGCAAGAGCATTGAAGATGAAACATGGATGGGTCTTTCAGCATGATAATGATCCCAATCACACTGACAGGACAATGAAGGATTGGCTTCGTAAGAAGCATATGAAGGTCCTGGAGTGGCCTAGCCAGTCTCCAGATCTCAACCCCATAGAAAACCTTTGGAGGGATTTGAAAATCCGTCTTGCCTAGCGACAGGCCCAAAGCATCACTGCTCTAGAGGAGGAAGGGGCCAACATACCACTAACAGTGTGTGCTAACCTTGTGAAGACTTACAGAAAACGTTTGACCTCTGTCATTGCCAACAAAGGATATATAACAAAATATTGATCAGTAGCGTAGCTACCGGGGGGGCAGAGGGGGCCATCACACCCTGAGGGGGCCCACCCGGCACTACGCTACTTTAAATGCATCAGCGCAGATACAATTACATTCTGCGGCAGAGCAGGGAGAATCGATCTCCCTGCACCACCACCCGGCCATTATGGGGCCCACTGCTGGCACCGGGCCCCCCGCCTGTCATCACAGGTTCAGCTGTATCGGCTACATGCTGATACAGCTGACCGCATTGATGAGAGAAGGAGCACTACGCTCCTTCTCCCATCATCCCCCTGTCAGCGTCTGATGTCACCGACGCCAACACTGACAGCGGGCGCGATGACGTTGCTACCCGGCGCCCCCGGTCTGGAGATGTGCAGGAGCTCAGAGCAGTAAAGGAACCAGGAAGAAGAGAGGTATTTATTTATTTATTTATTTTTTATGGGGGCTGCCTTATACTACAGAGTCTGCCTATCGGGGACTTCCTTATGCTACAGAGTCTGCCTATGGGGGCTGCATTATACTACAGAGTCTGCCTATGAGAGGCTTCCTTATACTACAGAGTCTGCCTATGGGGGCTGCCTTATACTACAGAGTCTGCCTATGGGTTGCTGTCTTATACTACAGAGTCTGCCTATGGGGCTGCCTTGTGCTATAGAGTCTGCCTGTGTGTAGCTGAATTATACCATAGAGTCTGCCTATGGGATGCTTCCTTATACTACAGAGTCTGCCTATCGGAAGCTGCCTTATACTACAGAGACTGTCTATGGGGGCTGCCTTGTGCTATAGAGTCTGCCTATGGATGCTGTCTTATACTACAGAGTCTGCCTATGAGTTGCTGTATAATACTACAGAGTCTGCCTATGGGGGCTGCCTTGTGCTATAGAATCTGCCTATGGGGGCTGCCTTGTGCTATAGAGTCTGCCTATGGGGGCTGCCTTATACAACAGAGTCTGCCTATGGGGGCTGCCTTGTGCTATAGAGTCTGCCTATGGGGGCTTTCTTATACTACAGAGCCTACCTATGGGAGCTGCCTTGTGCTATAGATTCTGCCTGTGGGACCTGCCTTATTCTACAGAGTCGGCATATGGGGGCTGCCTTATACTACAGAGTTTGCCTATGGGGTACTGTCTTATACTACAGAGTCTGCCTATGGGGGCTGCCTTGTGCTATAGAGCCTGCCTATGGGGTACTGCCTTATACTACAGAGTTTGACTAAGGGGGCTGCCTTATACTAGAGTCTGCCTATGGGGGTTGCCTTATACTACAGAGTCTGCCTATGGGGGTCTTCCTTATACTACAGAGTCTGACTATGGGGGCTTCCTTATACTACAGAGTCTGACTATGGCGGCTGCCTTGTGTTATAGAATCTGCCTATGGGGGCTGCCTTATACTACAGAGTCTGCCTATGGGGGCTGCCTTATACTACAGAGTTTGCCTATGGGGTGCTGTTTTATACTACAGAGTCTGCCTATGGGGGCTGCATTGGGCTATAGATCCTGCCTATGGTGTGCTGCCTTATACTACAGAGTTTGCCTAGGGGGCTGCCTTATACTACAGAATCTGCCTATATGGTGCTGTATTTTACTGCAGAGTCTGCCTATGGGGGCTGCCTTGTGCTATAGAGCCTGCCTATGGGGTGCTGCCTTATAATACAGAGTTTGCCTAGGGGGCTGCCTTATACTACAGAGTCTGCCTATTAGGGGCTTCCTTATATTACAGAGTCTGCCTATGGGGGCTGCCTTGTGTTATAGAGTCTGCCTACTGGGAGCTTTCTTATACTACAGACTCTGCCTTTGTGGGCTGCCTTATACTACAGAGTCTGCCTATGGAGGTCTTCCTTATACTACAGAGTCTGACTATGGGGGGGCTTCCTTATACTACAGAGTCTGCCTATGGTGGCAGCCTTGTGCTATAGAATCTGCCTATGGGGACTGCCCTATACTACAGAGTCCGCCTATGGGGACTGCCTTATATTACAGAGTTTGCCTATGGGGTACTGTCTTATACTGCAGAGTTTGCCTAGTGGGGCTGCCTTATACTACACAGTCTGCCTATGGGTGCTGCGCTGTGCTATAGAGTCTGCCTATGGGTGCTGCCTTGTGCTATAGAGTCTGCCAAAGGGCGTGCATTATACAATATCGAGTAGGCCTATGAGGAGTGCTTTTTACTATATGGAGGCCTATCGGGAGTGCATTATACTATATGGAGGCCTATGGGGAGTGCATTATAATATATGGAAGCCTATGGGAGTGCACTACACTTTATTGAGGACTATCTGGTGAATTATACTATGTGTAGGCCTATGGGAGTACATTATACTATATGGAGGCCTATGGGGAGAGCAATATAATGTATTGAGGACTATCTGGTGAATTATATTATATGGAGGCTATCTAGGGGGCCATCATACACTGTGGAGATTACAGTGAGGGGGCCATCATACAGTGTTTGAGCCATAAAACAGTTTGGGGCTACTAAGGGGTCAGTATACTGTGTGGGTGATACTATACAGTGAGGGAACAATATACTGTGTATAAGGGAGCTGTAGAGAGGGAGACTCGGGGCAATATTAAATGTAAAGTGGGCATTTATTGTTATAGGGGAACTCAGATTACTGCGACTGTCAAAGGGGCACACAGGGCATTATTACTTTCTAGGGCAAAATGTGGACACTGTTTTCTATGGCACTTACCCACGGCATTACTATATTCTATAGGGTTGCTTTAGAATTTAGAGGGCACAGAGAACCACACAGTAGGTGCAGTAATAGGGACACATAAGGCAGCAGCAGCTAAGCATTGGGGTATCAGCAGGATGAGGGGTATGTGCAGGTTGGGAATAGATGGTGTTGGGGCTGGAATATGAGAAGTGAAATGCGTCTTTGTTGCAATCTTTGCAGCCGAGTCATGGCTGAAAGAAGTTGCCATGTCGGTCTGGGCCAGATGGAAAAGATGTGAAAAGTGAACGACTCCATCAGAAAGAATGTCAGCGGTAAGTCATTATCTTAAACTGTGCTCTCTTATATATTCTGTAGGACTGGTAGATACCAGTATCTACCACTGACCATATGGCGGTAATGTCAGTATTGGTTTTCATATAGAGATTATTTCAGCAACATCTCTGTCATCTGCTGAGGTTCTCCTCCACTATTAGGGTGTGTCACCCAGTTGTAATCAAGGTTACCTACTTAGGGGCCCACTGAGAAGTTTTGCCCCCCCAAACCAAAACCCTAGCTACGCCTCTGATTGAGATGAACTTTTGTTAATGACGAAATACTTATTTTCCACCATAATTTGCAAAATAATTCTTGCCAAATCAGACAAGGTGATTTTCTGGATTTGCTTTCTCATTTTGAATCTCATAGTTGTGGTCTACCTATGATGTCAATTACAGGCCTCTCTCATCTTTTTAAGTGGGAGAACTTTCACAATTGGTGACTGACTAAATGCTTTTTTCCACACTGTATACAGTATGTGCCCCATAAATGGTGGTAATACAAATACAATTTGTACAGCTATAGAACCGGAAAAGCAAAAAAGCTGTGAAACTGTATGTGAGAATGGAATAAATCAAAAACTTAAAAGATTAACTCGGCCATTATTCAAACAGGCTTGGTTATTAAGGAGTTAATAAAGAAAGTTCTAATTATTTCTTGTCTCAATAACTGTCATTTAAGTGACCTTGCCTAGAACCATTTCAACTACAGGAAGGTTAAACTTCAGTTCATGATGGGGTCAAGAGTAAAAAATGGAACAACAAAACAAACAATAGCCTTCTATTTGGATGCTGTTTTCAGTCACTTTTTATGATTTTCGATTTGTCGGTATAAGGGATATTAAGTTTCATTCATAAGTTCAAGACTGGAAAAGTCATATTTTTTCATCAAATACCCTCCCAGATTCTTGTTTTGATAGCTTCAATAAAGCTCCCATTACGCGCATTGAGCATGGTATGTAAAGCTACTGGCTTACTTGCTTTTCCTAAGTGGTTGTCCGCGGAAAACAAGATAAGTGATAACTTATCCACAATCCGGATTTGCTGCGGGTTTGACCCTGTGGTACTTATGCAGCGTCAAACCAGCAGTTGCCAGCGGGTACAGCATAGTGGATGGGATTTCAAGAAATCTGAAGTCTACTATGTGTCCACAGATGCTCGCGGATCATAAGAGCCTAGTTCTGGCCTTGTTCTGGTTCTCATAGACTTGAATTGAGAGCTTTTGATGTAGCTTCTGACTTCCGGCCCATCAGAAGCTACTGTCACAAGATGACACCGCAGGACCTGAGCAGCGCTGAAAAACAGTGAAGACATTGAAGGGTGAGTATATGACCAGGGAGCAGTGGGCTTACATTTAAAACGCCACTCCAGCAGTTTGGCTGTTGTACTCCTGGTATTTTTGGTAGGTATTTTAATTTCTTATGGTATTTTTTGTAGGAATTTTAGTTTCTTAAGGAGAGCCTTGTACAGTACGGTTTAATATAGATATTGTAGCGTAGGCATGATAATTCTGAAAAATTCATGCACTATGATGACACTGGGAAAAGCAATGGATTTTTGCAAGGGAACATTCAGCTGAAATTCCACTGCTTTTTCGCTGTATGCAAATGTAGCCTAAAAGGATTCAATCTTCAACTTTACACTCTCCCAACAGCGTACATGGCAGTGTAGTCTTTAAAATACTATACAGGAGACTGAACAGTTGTATGGCCCCAAAGGATTGCTCCAGTACTGAGAAATATTATTCTGAACGGATATGCTAATAAGACTGAAATTCATGAGGGATTGACCAATACACGGCAAGGGCATAAGTCTTGTTCGTAATTCACAGCTCTGCCCTCTTCTGCATTAGGCGTTTGGCCAGTGGAGAGCAGAGCTGTCAATCATGGAGAGGTGGGTGGGCAGTAATGAAGAAGATGCCAGTAATGCTGGAGGAAAAGCTAGCCAATCAGTTTTCCATGGCTCTGGATTAAAGATTTCCTGAAGAATATTTATGGAAACATTTTACATTCTAATTATTATGTGTTCTAAAGTAATCAGGACATAATTAAACTTACCGTAACATGAAGGGCTGGAATCTGTCAAGTAAAAAACAGAAATCGTGAGAGGTATATAAAAATATTACTCAATTGTAATTAATGATTTTTTAATATTGAGCTGCAAGTAACAACCTTGTGTAGACTATTGTTGTTCCAGTTGGTCTTAAATAATAATAATAATAATTTTATTTATATATTGTTAACATACTCCACTGCACTTTACAATTAACTGGTAGTTAGAAGTTCCTGGATGGACACAAAAAGTATATAGTATTAGGTCATATTCATTCTCTAGAGCTGCTTGTGACTTTGTACTCCGTAGCCATCGGGACTCTGTATAGTGCAATATAGAGGATTAAACAGGGTGCCTTGTAACTCTATTCTATGGATCCAATTCGTAAAGGTTGTTTTTGCCAGATATCTAGAGTAAAACACCTTGAAATGTTGCAATTTTTTTTAGTTGCCAAACATTTTCTGACTCTTTTTAATTTTCTTTCTGACTGTTTTTAATTCACACTTTTTGAATAATGGGCAAAACTGGGATAGAATGGGACATCATCAAGCACACTTGACTTATTCATGATCATTTATGCCACTTGAGTGGGGTAGATTATGGCATACATTACGTTAGTAAAGGACTGGAGTAAGCTTTTTGATGGTGATGCACTGCAGTTGAAATATGCTGCAAATTCATTAAGAGGGCCCTACGTGTCTTGGATTATGACTTTGTATAAGTGGTAGATTGTACAGACCAATTCTACAAATTGCGTTCATAAGCTATTACTGCTCCCTGCAATCTTGTGTAGTAATTTGACACTAACTAAAAATAATTTTGCAGTTTTTGGGATGGGAAACAAAATGAAATAGTGTTAATGGCATGTTCTGGAGACCAGATAAATCAAACTTGAGACCTGCAGTGATTGCAATTTATTACCTTAATGAAGATACATTAACTTAACAGTAGAGATGAGCGAGCACTAAAATGCTCAGGTGCTCGTTCCTCGACCCAAGCAATTCCTAATACTCGAATGCTCGTTTCAAGTAATGAGTATAATGGGAGTCAATGGGAAAGCCAAGCTTTTTTCCGGCAGACCCTACAAAGAGGTCTGAGGGCCACTGAAAATGGGAAAAGCGCTGAATGAAAAGAGAACAGCATGGGGAAGACCCCTTGATCTTAGAATCTCTGAATCCCAGATCGCTGTTGAGAATAATGGTGTCACACTTTTACTCCACTTTAAGGAGTGACAATAAAACATTCCAAACTGACAAGAAATTGTATTTTACAGGAATAAAAATGTTAAGAATATTTTTTTCCTGTATACTAACTTGCATATACAGGTGCTTTTCACAAAACTAGGATATCATCAAAAAGTTAATTTATTTTAGTTCTTCAATAGAAAAAGTAAAACTCGTATTATGTAGAGTCATTACAAACCGAGTGATCTATTTCAAGTGTTTACTTCTTTTAATGTTGATGATTGTGGCTTACAACAAATGAAAACAGAAAAGTCATTATCTCAGTAAATTAGAATAATTAACAAAAAACACCTGCAAAGGCTTCCTAAGTGTTTAAAAAGGCCCCTTAGTCTTTTTCAGTAGTCTCCACAATCATGTGGAAATCATGTGGAAGACTGCTGACTAGTGTTGAGCATTCCGATACCGCAAGTATCGGGTATCGGCTGATATTCGCTGTATCGAAATTCCGATACTTAGTTCCGATATTTTTCATATATCGTATACCGGAATCGGAAGTTCCCATAATTCTTTGAGAGGCAATGTGATTATAGTCAGCCAATGAGGAATCCTAAGAAGTGTGGGCACATCCTGTAATGCTGCGGTCATGTTAACTAATGGCATGGCTGTGATTGGATGCTGAAATGATGTCAGAATGCACTATAAAAGGCGCCGCCGCCATTTTAGCGTCACTGTGCTGTGAACTCAGTTAGGGAAAGAACGCTGCTCTGCTGACTCTGAGGGACAGTTAGAGATTGCGATTTAGTGTACTGTGCTTTAGGCAGGCTAGTTTACCACCGGCTGTGTAAAGCTTCCTTTTGCCTGCAGTGTTGTTTTAACAGCTCTGCAAGGTGTGTGTGAGTGCAGGTGACGCTGCAGTTTGCTCTGTATGCAACGCTGTCTGTAGGCATCTGCACGTGTCACTCACAGACCTTTTTTTTTTCTTCAGTGTAATTCTTGCTGCTCCATGTAATTGAAATAATAATGTGACGTGCTTCCATCCGTATACAATACCTTGGTTGCAAACACTATAGAAGTCCACGAAGGAGCCTTTCACAGCAAGTGAACAGTTGTGTTTCAGTGTTCACTGCAGTCTGTGATTTTTTTTTTTTGAGTGCAGATCACGCTCCAGTTACTTCAACTAATGCTGCGTGTACTCTGCTGAGTGTCTGTCACTGGCTCATCCTTGTAATTTTTCAAAAATTGCTGCTGCTTTCTTCTATTTTAAATTTACAAAAATCTATTAGTGTGACGCTCTTCCATCAAAATACAATACATTGCTTGCAAACATAATAGAAGTCCACAAAAAGGCCTTTCACAGCAAGTGAACAGTTGTGTTTCAGTGTTCACTCTAGTCTGAGCTTTAATTTTTTTGTAGGAGTGTAGATCCCGCTCCACTTACTTCAACCACCGCAGCGTGTACTCTGCTGAGTGTCTGTCACTGGCTCATCCTTGTAATTTTTCAAAAATTGCTGCTGCTTTCTTCTATTTAAAATTTACAAAAATCTATTAGTGTGACGCTCTTCCATCAAAATACAATACATTGCTTGCAAACATAATAGAAGTCCACAAAAAGGCCTTTCACAGCAAGTGAACAGTTGTGTTTCAGTGTTCACTCTAGTCTGAGCTTTAATTTTTTTGTAGGAGTGTAGATCCCGCTCCACTTAATTCAACCACCGCAGCGTGTACTCTGCTGAGTGTCTGTCACTGGCTCATCCTTGTAATTTTTCAAAAATTGCTGCTGCTTTCTTCTATTTAAAATTTACAAAAATCTATTAGTGTGACGCTCTTCCATCAAAATACAATACATTGCTTGCAAACATAATAGAAGTCCACAAAAAGGCCTTTCACAGCAAGTGAACAGTTGTGTTTCAGTGTTCACTCTAGTCTGAGCTTTAATTTTTTTGTAGGAGTGTAGATCCCGCTCCACTTACTTCAACCACCGCAGCGTGTACTCTGCTGAGTGTCTGTCACTGGCTCATCCTTGTAATTTTTCAAAAATTGCTGCTGCTTTCTTCTATTTTAAATTTACAAAAATCTATTAGTGTGACGCTCTTCCATCAAAATACAATACATTGCTTGCAAACATAATAGAAGTCCACAAAAAGGCCTTTCACAGCAAGTGAACAGTTGTGTTTCAGTGTTCACTCTAGTCTGAGCTTTAATTTTTTTGTAGGAGTGTAGATCCCGCTCCACTTACTTCAACCACCGCAGCGTGTACTCTGCTGAGTGTCTGTCACTGGCTCATCCTTGTAATTTTGCAAAAATTGCTGCTGCTTTCTTCTATTTTAAATTTACAAAAATCTATTAGTGTGACGCTCTTCCAGAGGACAGCGTTTGTTGGCCAGTTGTGAGTCTGCAGCACATGGTTGATTTCATGCTGCACTGCCTGAGAAACGACCGCCGCATCGGCCACATTCTCACCATGTCAGATTATTGGGTGTACACCCTCCTAGACCCTCGTTACCCGGACAACTTACAAAGCCTCATCACACCGTTGAACCGGGACCGTAAAATGCTGGAGGACCAAGACACACTGTTGAAATCCATAATGTTCTCCATTCCAGCCGAGAGCGCTGCTGCTGCTACTGCTTTACAAAGCAGCTCTGTGCGTCGAGGCATTGTAGACACCTCTGCAACAAGAGGGAGCACAAGCAGCGCCTCTGCACAGGGCAAGAGCTGTATGTTACAAATGTGGCGAAGTTTTGTGACAGCGCCACCAAGGTGTACACCATAGTGATGGGAAATCTAGTTAATTTTGTTGATTAGTTCACCATGAACTAGTTCACTGAAAAGATTAGTTCAAAAGATTAGTTCATTTAGTTCATTTAGTTCAGTTTTTCTCCACCCTATCCTGTGAGGAGCTGATAGGAAATGCATCATGTGACCTCTGAACTAAATGAACTAGATGAACTGCTGAACAAAATGTTCTATTGAGAATGACTCAGGACAGCCTAGTTCAATCTGATGCCTCTGACTGAGCCCAGCAGTGCCACATAATGATTGTGTATGAGGGGGCTGAGAAGCAGTTCAGCATCCACCATTTTAAGAACAGAACAGGGGTCAGTGTTAAAGATTTTAGCAAGACTGATCTTCTAGGCTAGAGGCATGAACTACACACAGAAACACTCTCTCTTATACACACATATGAGCTGTGTCTGTGTACTGTGTGTGCAATTTCATTTTTTATTAATAATATTATTATTACTGTTATATTTGTATTTGATGTGTGGTATGCCTTGGAGGTGCTGGCTTGCCCTGCTGCCAGTGTATTATCTGAGCGCGTCTTTAGTGCTGCAGGTGGTGTACTAACAGACCGTCGCATGCGACTATCCTCAGACATTGTAGACCGGCTTATTTTTCTGAAAATGAACAAGGCATGGATCTCACCTGAATTTGCCTGTCCGTTTTCAGATTAAATAACTGTTTGCCAACGTTTTCCAAGTCTCCTGTTATGTTCATCTTTCTACCACCTGAACTCTACTCCCTGGGCTACAACACTGCCAGTCACAGGGGAATGATCATTTACAAAACAAAATGTTATCCCCAACAAATAGTAGCGCAACGACTCCAGTGCAAACTTTATCGCCAGGCACTCTCTCTCTACAATGCTGTCTCTGTTTTTTGATGGAGTAAGTTTTCGACTCAGGAAACTAATGGGATGCTCCTCCCCGTTAAGCTCCAGTCCTGAGACAACACGGCACCCATACCTACCTCTGACGCATCAGTCTGGACAATGAATTCTCTTTTGAACTCGGGTGTGCTCAAAACTGGTGACCCACACAGTGCCCCTTTTATTGCCCCTGTTGATGACCCCTTGCTGATTTATTAACCGGCTACACCAGATCCATGGGTATTCTCTCAAACTGCACCTCTAAAATTTTTAATGGCACCAAGGGACTCACTAAATGAGGCTGAGGACTGTGTACCTGGCGCATGCGACAAGAGTTACAATACCGTTTAACTGCTTGATAGACCCCCTGCTAGTAAAACCGTTGTATAATTCTGTGTAGGGTTTTCTTTTGGCACAAATGTCACCCTAGTACATGCGCATGCGCTAAGTCCATTACCAACCTCCGATATGACTGCGGTAGCAGCAATTGTTAAAAAATTTCAACATGTATTTTATAAACCTGATACAGCAAATCTTGGTTCAGCTCTAATTGTTGAAATACTGTAGCTGCCCCAGGGTGTTGGGGTTCCCCATTGACAACCAGTAAATTTTCACGGGCTAGACTCAACGTAGGGGCCGCGGAGTTGCGCCTTAACAAATTTGTCACCTGTCACATTTAAGTATTACAATTCAGGTCCCGGTGTCAAATCTTCCATCTCCCCAACTAACACTTCGATAGGAGAGGGGTTTTCCTACTCCACCGAAGGCAAAGGTAATACTGCCCACTGCACACATGTGTTATGCATAGTGAGACTGATAGTAGCCAACAAAGTAGCAAACAAAGGCCACTTGTGATCGCCCTATCAGCGTAGGACCAATGCTACTCAAAAGATCTGCCATGATCCTGGACAAAATCTTGATATAATGGTCAATGAGTGAGAATGTACGATAGGATCCAGGCAGATGTGAATGTTTGTTTGGTTTTAGTAGCAACTTCATGTGTGACATGTTTGAATGGCTGGGCAACCCTCCTGTCTCCAATATATGATTGAAGGTGCGTACCAATGTGGACGGGATATCCTCACTCAATAATTTAAATAATTTGGCTGTAAACCCGTCAGGTCCTGGAGCTTTCCCGTATTTAAAGTAACTTATCGCCGCTGTCACTTCCGTCACCTCAATTTGTTTTTTTAAAAGGAGAAGCTGATAGTTTGTGATGGATGGTAACCGTATTTCATCTACAAAGGTGTTACCCTCCGCACTATCCGTATGTTCCACCTTATAAAGGTCTGAGTAGTATTCTTGTAGAATGGTGTTTATGGTTCGAGGGTCTGTGTTCATGATCCCATGTTTATTCGTTAATGCTGTAATATGTTGATGACGAATGTGATTTCCTTTCGCTAGTCGTGATAATAGTCTCCCTCATTTGCTACCATAACGATATACATCGGCTCTATAATTGTTATTACTGCTTGTCTCTCGTCGATATACCCATACGTGTAAGTCAGCCTTAGCCTGCTTACATCTATTTTTAACCTGTGTTGATGAACTTGTCTTGTTTGCAGTGTACGTATCGCGTAATATCCTGCTAGCCTGCGAGTAGTTTGTCGCGATCTTCTTTTTTAGCGTTGTCTGATAACCTATTAGTTTCCCGCGCATTACTCCCTTCCCTGCTGCCCATAAAAGTTCCGGCCTATCCCTAGTATCTCCATTATCCCTTACATATTAAAAACACCATTGCTTCACGTGATGTCGAAACTTCTCATCCATTAACAAATAGGTCGGGAAGCGCTAAGTTTGGTTTGGCCCCATCTGCACCATATCTGGCAGGGTCACTGATACGGGCGCGTGGTCATATTTAGCTACGTTGTGCACATCTGCCTCTTCCACTCCCCTTAATAGCTCGTGTGCTAGCAATATATAATCTATTCTGGACCAAGAGTCATGTGGCGCCGAATAGAATGAATATTCACTGCCATCTGGGTTCAGGTGTGTCAAAATGTCTACAAAGTTACTCGTGTCTAGCAAGGGTTATTATAAACGTGTGTCATGTGATCGCACATTCATTCGCATCGACCTACAGTTCTTCACTGTTTAGATTCACCATATTTAAGTCACCACCGTGGGTGGTTTTAATGCTCTCCTATTGGCCTGATATGCTTGGATACCTGGGATAAATTCAGGAACGTCTCCAAACTCCCTACTCACATGTCAGCGCAGGAACCGTAAGAGGGAACGTGCTTGTTTTGTTGCGCATAGGTGGAGTTTTATACAGTAAATGATTACTGCTGTCTTATTTTTTGCGTCCCAAGGGCAGAATAAGTCTGCGTAACGTTACATTTTACAGACACTCATATAATAGACACACGCTACCCTAACCGTGACACAAGGAAGGTATTGTTGCCGGATAAAGCCGCCATTTTAGCGTCACTGTGCTGTTAATTCTGTTTGGGACAGAACGCTGCTCTGCTGACTCTGAGGGACAGTTAGAGATTGCGATTTTGTGTACTGTGCTTTAGGCAGGCTACTTTACCAACCGCTGTGTACATCTTCCTATTGCCTTGCAGTGTTTTTTTCACAGGTCTGCAAGGTGTGTGTGTGAGTGCAGGTGACGCGCTGCAGTTTGCTCGGCATACAACGCTGTATGTAGGCATCTGCACATGTCACTCTCACACTCTTTTTTTTTTTTTTCTTTAGTGTAATTCTTGCTGCTCAATTCAATTGAAATTATAGTGTGACGTGCTTCCATCCGTATCCAATACATTGGTTGAAAACACTGTAGAAGGACACAAAAAGCCCTTTCACAGCTAAGAGTTGTGTTCACTGTAGTCTGAGATTTTAATTTATTCAATTTTGATCACGCTCAAGTTACTTCTTCAAGCAATGCTGCTTGTACTCTGCTGAGCGTGTCTTACTGCCTCATCCTTGTCATTTTTCTCTAATTGGTGTACATGTACATCAAAGTAGTCTTCATTTTGATCGAAATCCAAGCAGGTACCCGGACACTGTATGGCTGCTTTTATACGGTGGACTGGCTCCAACATTCAATAACACTTAAGATGCAATCGG
Organism: Oophaga sylvatica; assembly: GCA_033576555.1. Taxonomy (NCBI): domain Eukaryota; kingdom Metazoa; phylum Chordata; class Amphibia; order Anura; family Dendrobatidae; genus Oophaga; species Oophaga sylvatica. The sequence goes on along the minus strand of JARQOD010000002.1, from coordinate 444,846,592 downwards.
GCACCTTGTCAAGGCCCAATCCTCTTCTCCCTCTGATATAATAATAATAATAATCTTTATTTATATAGCGCCAACATATTCCGCAGCGCTTTACACTTTAACAGTTTCAAAACACAAGTCATAGGTAACAACGTTAACAATACAATAATTAAAGTAAAATAAGCCGACCCTGCTCGTGAGAGCATACAATCTACAATGAGGTGGGGGAGATACAAAGTACAGGTGTGTATATATAATGGTGCATTTCCAATGATGGTCCAGCCATCTTGAGGGAGTGAGGCATGGATGGAGATAGTGAATGGGCTCCACATACACACTTAAACATAGAACGACTTTGGTTATTGAATGTGATAGGCCACTCTGAACAAATGTGTTTTGAGGGAGCGCCTGAAACCAGGCAAATTGTGGATAGTCCTAATTTCTTGTGGTAGAGCATTCAAGAGGATTTGCGCAGCGCGGGAGAAGTCTTGTAGTCGGGAGTGGGAGGTACGGATTACTGCAGAGGTTAGTCGAAAGTCATTTGCAGAGCGCAGCAGTCGGTTAGGCCGATAGATAGAAATGAGGGAGGAGATGTAGGGGGGTGCTGCACTGTGGAGAGCTTTGTGGGTGAGAACCAGTACTTTGAATTGGATCCTATAATGAATGTGCAGCCAGTGTAAGGACTGGCGAAGAGCGGACGCGTCCGAGTACCGATTAGCCAGACGGATGACCCTGGCTGCTGCATTAAGGATGGACTGGAGAGGGGATAGTCGAGTAATGGGGAGGCCAAGTAATAGAGCATTGCAGTAGTCCAGGCGGGAGTGGATCAATGCTACAGTGAGGGTTTTTGTTGTTTCCATGGTGAGAAAAGGGCGGATTCTAGAGATGTTCTTTAGGTGTGTAGACGGCAAATATCTAACAAACAGGTCATGCTGGAGAGACTTGCACCTACTGCCACTCAGGGTCTTCAGCTCCTTTGTGAGAAACTAATGTTTGGCCAGCCAGTATATCAAATAAAGTTCATGAGAAATGGGAACTGTGGTTGGCTTCACTTTTGGTACTGGCTGGGTGCTAATACCAAACCATGGTGTGGCATTCAATGGATATTCCTGGCTGGTTGGAGACAAGCTCATTCCCACAGAAAAGTACCTGAAAGCTAAGGAGATGGTGGCCTCTCTCAACATGAAGGAGTTTGCTCGTTGTCTAGGAGACCGACCACCCCTGCTGTGTACCTTGTCAACGTTGTGTTGAAGCTTGCAAGGATTAAGAGGTTACAGTGGTAAGTCTGGTTTTTACTAAAGATCCTGCTGTGTATTATAGTTTTTATGTTTTAAAAAAAATTTATCTTAGGAATGTTAAATAAATTTGTTATTTTTTTGGTTAAATACAATGTATGTTATGAATGTTAAATAATTTTTTATTTTTTTTTTATAAAATAAAATGTATGTTATGAATGTTAAATAACTTTTTTTTTTTTTCAGGTATTTGATCTACCGTAGCTAGTTGCTGATCGTTGACTCTACACCCCTCTCCCCAGAATGTTACTCGGGTTATGGGGAGAAAATCACCGCTATTCCAGACTGATTTAATGTTAATGTGTCTGGCTCTTACACAGCACACAGCACTTGATGTTAGTTTATCTTTTTCCTAAATTATTTGTTACACTGCCCTTCTCACATTTTATTTTCACTTTTTTTTTTAAGCACAAGTTTTTTTACACTTCCTTGTTCTGTAAGTAGGCTTAATGGTTAAATGTTTTATACTAGATGTAAATATGTAACATGTAAATTTTAGATTAAGATTTTGCAAATTATTAGGTCCACACCATCAGGCTCTTTCGTCCCCTCTCCCTCAGAGTAGCGGTAATATATCGGACCCCAGGCTCGCCCACACAGTTCCTTGACCACTTCTCTGCCTGGCTGCCGCACTTTCATGTCCTCAGAAGTACCAACCCTTATCCTTGGAGACTTCAACATCCCCATTAACAGCCCTACTTCCACACTCAAAACACATTTGTTCAGAGCGGCCTATCACATTCACTAATCAAAGTCATTCTATGTGTAACTGTGTGTGTGTGTAGCCCATTCACTATCTCCATCCATCCCTCACTCCCTGAAAATGGCTGGACCATCATTGTAAATACACCATTGTATATAAACAACTGTACTTTGGAGCTCCCCCTCCTCATTGTAGATTGTAAGGTCTCACGAGCAGGGGCAGCTTATATTGCTTTAATTATTGTATTGTTAACGTTGTCACTTATGACTTGTGTTATGAAACTGTTAAACTGTACAGCGCTGCGGAATCTGTTGGTGCTATATAAATAAAGATTATTATAGTAGAGGCCCACTCAGTAGTGGTGAAGTGAACGGCGCAAATTGCGAGTTGATTGCGACTGATGCAGCTGATACTCCATTACTGCTGGCTGCTGCTCACACAACCGCTCCAACATATGTAATGTGGAATTCCACCTGGTGGGTACGTCACATATGATGCGGTGTTCAGGAAGGCAAAATCTGCGTTGCAGAGCTGCAATGCGCGATCTGGCCATGGTGGAACGTCGCAAGTTAGCGCACTGTAGGCGGACCTTGTGCAGCAGTGAATCAAGATCCGGATAGTCCCTCAAAAAACTGTGGACGACAAAGTTTAGCACATGTGCCAGACATGGTATGTGAGTGACGTTGCCTAGGCCCAGACCTGCCACCAGATTTCGGCCATTGTCACACACTACCAAGCCTGGCTGGAGATTCGCTGGCAAAATACACATGTCGCTCTCTTGCTTTATGGCATTCCAGAGCTCCAGCGCTGTGTGGCTTTGATTCCCCATGGAAATTAATTTCAGGACGGCCTGTTGACGTTTGGCCACGTCTGTGCTCATATCGGTCAACAGGCTCGCTGTCTGGGTGTTATGTTTGACACCAATCTCTCCTTCACCTCCCATATACAATCTGTTGCCGCTATTGCCGCCTACACCTAAAGAACATCTCTCCCGAATCCAAGACTTCTCCCGCGCTGCGCCAATACTGTGGAATGCTGTACCCCAAGAAATTAGAACTATCCACAATTTGCATGTTATTGGGCGCTCACTCAAAACACATTTCTTCAAGGTCTTCCCTCTCCTAGTGTATCCTCACCCATCCCTGTAGACTCTGAGCCCTTGCGGGCAGGGTCCTCTCTCCTTCTGTACTTGTGTGTGCCTTGTATTGCTCATGTTTACTGTACTTGTCTATACTTGCCCCTCTTCACATGTAAAGCGCCATGGAATAAATGGCGCTATAAAAATCTATAATAATAATAGCGGCCTATCACCTTCACTAATCAAAGTCATTCTATGTGTAAGTGTGTGTGTGTAGCCCATTCACTATCTCCATCCATCCCTCACTCCCTCAAAATGGCTGGGCCATCATTCTAAATACACCATTGTATATAAACACCTGTACTTTGTATCTCCCCCACATATTTGTAAATTGTAAGCTCTCACGAGCGTGTGCGGATTATATTGCTTTCATTATTGTATTGGTAACGTTGTTACTTATGACTTGTGTTCGGAAACTGTTAAACTGTAAAGCGCTGCGTAATCTGTTGGCGCTATATAACTAAAGATTCTTATTAAGCGTTCACGGGTCCATGTGGAGGTAGACCGTGACGGCTCCTGCAACGATGTTTCTGAGGAACTGGAGAAGGAGGAGTCAATGTGTACAGACTTGATTCCCGCAATCCTTGTAGTTGCCTGAACACGTACAGCGCCACTCGCAAGATCTGTACCCGGCTCCACAACATTGACCCAATGGGCAGTAAGGGAAAGGTATCGTCCCTGGCCATGGGTACTGGTCCACGCAGCGGTGGTCAGGTGGACATTGCTACTGACGGAGTTTAGTAGCGCATGTTTAATTTTAACCTCAACAACATGGTTTTGCAGACCAGGGACGGCTTGCCTGCTGAAATAAAATCAGCTTGGCACATTGTATTGTGGGACTGCCAATGCCATTAAGTTCCGTAAACTGTCAGTCTCCACCAGCCTGAATGACAGCATTTCAAGGGACAGGAGTTTTGCAATGCCAGCATTCAGAGCCTGTGGTCGTGGATGGTTTGCCGAGATTGGGCCTACACCCGATACGCCACAACCTGACACCCACAGATAAACAAGCCATAAAATCTCTGAAAGATAACCCCAACATTATTATTAAACAAGCAGATAAGGGGGGTGCTATCGTTATTATGAATAAGACCCAATCTATTGCCGAAATTCATAGACAACTGTCAGTTAACCTAACCTACAGACAACTCAATTGTGACCCTACATTTTACATCTGTCAAAAAATTGATCGTATCCTGACAAAACATCTTTAATTGATCACCATAGACTGTAAGACTATGACATTCCTTAATATTCAATACCCCATCACCCCTGTTTTCTACACACTCACAAAAATCAACAAAAAACTACATTATCCACCCGCATACCCTAGAGGGATAATTCTCCGTGTTCTACAGTATCACCCAAATGTTTAACATGTTGCCTAATTCCTATGTATATATATTCTTCACCCTATGTATATATTGTATATATTATACATTGTCATTGACTGTAAATTTTTCTATCTCTTCCAGCGACTATTTGATAAAGGCCACTGCGTTGCCCAAAACGTCAGTCAGTCGTCTCATAGCTATTTTCTTTTTTCACATCAAGTGTGCAATAAAAATTTCAAATTTAACCATGACATATGCAGTTAAACTTGTGCTGTGATTCTCTATAGACTGTACATCTTCAGTGTGTCTTTGTAACTCAACTACGTGTTTTCTACGCACTATTTTAGACATATTTGTGGTATTGAGGTTACTGACACTTTACCTCTTTTTACTTTTTGATTACACAGCTTGCATTTGACATAGCAAATATCATCTGCAAGTGTGTTAAAAAAGGACCACGCAGTGCAAGTCCTGGGAGCGTCCGTTTAGACTTTTGGAAGAGAAATCCGAACAGGTGCCAAAATGGAGGCTACAGGCAACAGAGTATGCAGCCTAACTCTCCCTCCTGTTTGTACCGTTGGGGCAATCGCTTCCTCAGAGCTGCTACCACCACCTTCCTGTTCCTCACGCCATGTTGGGTCTTGGACCTCATCATCTCCACTAACCTCTTACAACACCTGCTGCTGTTGGGTGGTCTGGCCACCACCATGCTCAACAGAAACTGGCACCTGAGTCTCATCATCATCAGATGCGTTCTGCGGTGTGCTGACCATCGGCACTGTCTCACCCGCCTCTTCAGATTCAGAGAGACACAGCTGTTGCGCATCACTGCATACTCCATCTTCTTCACATTCCAGAATGCTGCTTGGCTGTGCCCCTGTTTGCAAACCAACAGATTCTGAGAACAGAAGCAGAGACTCAGCTGGCTCCTGTACAGAACTCTCTGACTGACTGGGCAGTTTGGCAGGCGGTGAAGAGACAGATGGTTGATCAACAGTGCTGTGTTACTGAGAGGAGGTGGAAGCAATTGAAGTCGATGCATTGGACCCTGGGCTCCAACACCGCCAGTTGTTGCCTGTAAGTGCTGTTAGCACAGTCAACACTTGCTCCTGTGTTACTGGGGTTGAGTAATGGCAGCTGTTCCCCTGCTGTGTGTACGACAAAAAGTCATGCTGCCTCCACCCTGTCCTCCTCTCATCCCTGGGCTCCAACACCGCCAGTTGTTGCTCGTAAGTAATTGGCACGGGTACTGACTCATGCCCACCCTGTTTACAGCACCACAGCTGTTTCCTGGCAGTGTCAACGTAAATTAGCCTCCAATAAGTTGTCCTGTCATGTTGCATTCCGGTTATCCGACTCTATGGTGCCTGCAGTTTAGGTGATTCCTATGTGTGCTGTGGGATATGTAAATAAAGGCTCTTTCCGTTGTGAAAATAGGACAAGCACCCACTCTAGGACTGTGTGATTTGGTAACTGCAGACGGCTTGCGGCCTGTCAACTTACATTTTCATGGGTGCCTTATGGTACCCGTCCGAGTTCCAGTACCGTTAGCTGGTTCTCCACAGTGCCTTTGGCCTAGGTGCCTCCATCTCGGTATCCGAGTTCCAGTAACGTCAGCTGGTCCTCGGTTGTGCCATTGGCTCTTTTCCTTCTGCTGCCCCTCCGGGTTCCAGCAGAGTCAGCTGGTCCTCGTTACTTGCATTGGCTCTTGTACCTTCTGCTACCCGTCCGGGTTCCAGTAGCGTCAACTGGTTCTCCGCAGTGCCTTTGGCCTAGGTGCCTCCATCTCGGTATCCGAGTTCCAGCAACATCTGCTGGTCCTTGGTAGTGCTTTGGAGCACAGGTACCTCCTGCTTAGTAACCGTGTCCCAGTAACGTCAGCTGGTTCTCGGTTGTGCCATTGGCTCTTTTCCTTCTGCTGCCCCTCCGGGTTCCAGCACAGTCAGCTGGTCCTCGTTACTTGCATTGGCTCTTGTACCTTCTGCTACCCGTCCGGGTTCCAGTACCGTCAACTGGTTCTCCGCAGTGCCTTTGGCCTAGGTGCCTCCATCTCGGTATCCGAGTTCCAGCAACGTCTGCTGGTCCTTGGTAGTGCTTTGGAGCACAGGTACCTCCTGCTTAGTAACCGTGTCCCAGTAACGTCAGCTGGTCCTCGGTTGTGCCATTGGCTCTTTTCCTCCTGCTGCCCCTCCGGGTTCCAGCACAGTCAGCTGGTCCTCGTTACTTGCATTGGCTTTTGTACCTTCTGCTACCCGTCCGGGTTCCAGTAACGTCAACTGGTTCTCGGAAGTTAGACGACCCTAAAGACCACCCCGAAGAAGATGACGACCCCAAGGACGACGAGCATCAAGCCAACCAGCCTGAACACCATCACAAAGAAGAAATATAAGATTACCCAGAAGAAGATCACCAACAGGAAAAAGAAGGTTACGACAAACTACAAGATACAGAACAAGAGACAGAAGAACAATAAGCAGAAGATCAAAAAGCAGAAGAACATGAAGTATAAGATCAAAATGAAGAGCAAAATATATGCTCTAAATTATAAGCAGAAGAAGACTAAGCAGTGTATGGGGGTGAGTCCGTTCCTCCTCGTGGTGCCCCTGGAAAATGCCTGCTGCTGCAGGCTAAACTGAACACGGACAAATACTGTTGTAATTTAAATCTTTTGTGACAGCAAGAACGGAAGGATGAAAAATTCATACTTTGACAGATTACAAGTACAGGAATCTCTGTCACAAATAAGAATATGATGAAGAAGATGAAGAGGAAGAAGATGAAGATGTAGAATATGAAGAAGAATAATAGTTTAATAAGAACAATATGAGTAATGTTAACAAAAAGATGAATAACAAGAAGTTTACGAAGAAGATAAAGAAGGTGAAGATGAAGAAAAATTTGATGACAAAGATGATGCTGCTGAAGATTATGAAGGAGAAAGTGTGTCAAAAGTTAAAAAGGTGAAGAGCATGGAAGTTGTGAAACATACATATTTTCCAAAATAGAAAAAAGGTTAACAACATAGTCAATTTCTTCGTCAATCCAAACGTATTTCCAAAAAAAATATATTAATGCTATTCCATTGGATTGGGTTAAACATCTATGCCTTTAATGTCTCCTCAACCTCCCCCAAAACATTGTACATTACTCTTTGTTGTTTTCCTTCATGTACAATTAACCAACAAGGCAAGAATGGTTTTTTTTTAATTCCGATATTTTGTTCCCATAGACTTACATTGGATTTCCGGTATCGGTATCGGGTATCGCCGATATTTTTTGGGTATCGGCGATACCATTCCGATTCCGATACTTTTGGATATCGGAAAGTATCGCTCAACTCTACTGCTGACTTTACAGATGTCCAGACAGCAGTCATTGACACACTCCACAAGGAGGGTAAGCCACAAAAGGTCATTGCTAAGGAAACTGGCTGTTCACAGAGTGTTGTATCCAAGCATATTAATGTAAAGTTGTGTGGAAAGAAAAAGTTTGGTAGAAAAAGGTGCATAAGCAACCGAGATAACCACAGCCTTGAAAGGATTGTTTACGAAAAGGCCATTCAAAAATTTGGGGAAGATTCACAAGGAGTGGACTGCTGCTGGAGTCATTGCTTCAAGAGCCACCACACACAGACATATCCAGGACATGGACCACAAGTGTTGCATTCCTTGTGTCAAGCCACTCATGACCAATTATCAATGCCAGAAGCGTCTTACTTGGGCCAGGAAAGATGTGTATCTTTGTACCGTGTTAGCCAGTAGAAAAATATTTAGAATTGAGAGTCCTCAGTGGTTGATACCTTTTAATGGCTAACTGAAAAGATCGTAACAAATTGCAAGCTTTTGAGACTACTCAGGTCTCTTCATCAGGCTAGACTAATACAAAATCTGAAGAATCCCATATTTATACACAACACAGCACAGAAACAATGCAATAGATAAGACGAGTGACGTGAAGCAGAACTTCCCATAATGACAGTTCTGCTTCCTGTCACTTGTCTTATCTATTCCATTGTTTCTGTGCTGTGTTGTGTATAAATATGGGATTCTTCAGATTTTGTATAAAGCCCGCATCTCACATAGCGATACACCAGCGATCCCGACAACGATCAGGATCGCTGGTGTGTCGCTACATGATCGCTGCTGAGCTGCCAAACAGGCTGCGCGGTGCCTGGAAACCCGACTTGTACCTTGGTTACCAGCTCCCCTGCAGCAGCGCGCTGGTATCCAAGGTACACATCGGGTTTCCAGGCACAGCCCCGCGCCTGGAAACCCGCTGTGTACCTTGGTTACCAGCGGATCGCTGGTCTCCCGCCTGTCACACGCAGCGATGTGTGCTGGCCAGCGGGAGACCAGCGATCAAAAAAATGTCCAGGACATTCAGCGACGATCAGCAATACCCAGCAGGGGGGCTGATCGTCGCTGAATGTCACACACAGCGATATCGCAGGGGAGATCGCTGTTGAGTCACAAACCTAGTGACTCGCTAGCGAGATCGCTGTGTGAGACGGGGCTTTAGTCTAGCCTGATAAAGAGACCTGAGTAGTCTCGAAAGCTTGCAATTTGTTACCATCTTTTCAGTTAGCCATTAAAAGGTATCAACCATTTTTTTACCTGGGACAAGGAGAAAAAGAACTGGACTGTTGCTCTGTGGTCCATGGTGTTGTTTTTAGATGAAAGTACATTTTGCATTTTATTTGGAAATCAAAGTCCCAGAGTCTGGAGGAAGAGTGAAGAGGCACACAATCCTAGCTGCTTGAGGTCTAGTGTGAAGTTTCCACAATCAGTGATGTTTTGGGACCCATGTCATCTGCTGGTGTATGCCCACTGTGTTTTGTGAAGACCAAAGTCAGCGCAGTCGTCTACCAGGAAATTTTAGAGCACTTCATGGTTCCCTGTGCTGACAAGCTTTTTGGAGATGGAATTTTCATTCTCCAGCTGGACTTGGCACTTGTCCACATTGCCAAAAGTACCAATACCTGGTTTAAAAACAACAGTAACACTGTGCTTGATTGGCAAACTCGCCTGACCTTAACCCCATAGATTGTCAAGAGGAAGATGAGAGACATCAGAGCCAACAATGCCGATGAGCTGAAGGTTGCTACCAAGCAACCTGGGCTTCCATAACACCTCAGCAGTGCCACAGCGCATTGATGCAGTAATTAATGCAAAAGGAGCACCGACCAAGTGTTGAGTGCATTTACTGAATATACATTTCAATAGGCCAACATTTTAGATTTTAAAATCATTTTTCAAGCTGGTGTTATAAAATATTCTAATTTTCTGAGATAATGACTTTTGGGTTTTCATTGACTGTAAGCCATAATCATTAACATTAATAGAAATAAACATTTGAAATATGTTTGTAATGACTCGATATAATATATGAGTTTCAGTTTTTGTATTGAAGAACTGACATAAATTAACTTTTTGATGATATTCTAATTTTGTGAGAAGCACCTGTAAGGCCGAATTTCAAAAAGGATTTTAAAAAAATTACAACTTAAGTAAATCATTTTTTTTATTGAAACATATAAAATTTCAGTGTAATTTATGACGAAGCAAGACTTGCCAAAAATTAGGGACTCAGAGAAACGCAGATACACCCTGTATTAGACATAAAGGAGGGCCTCATACACATTCTGTTCAAATTGTCATGTATTGGTACTCCATTAATTAAACCCCTTCATGACCCAGCCTATTTTGACCTTAAAGACCTTGCCATTTTTTGCAATTCTGACCGGTGTCCCTTTATGAGGTAATAACTCAGGAACGCTTCAACGGATCCTAGCGATTCTGAGATTGTTTTTTTGTGACATATTGGGCTTCATGTTAGTGGTAAATTTAGGTCGATAATTTTTGTGTTTATTTGTGAAAAAAATGGAAATTTGGTGAAAATTTTAAAATTTCGCAATTTTCAAATTTTTATTCTGTTAAACCAGAGAGTTATGTGACACAAAATAGTTAATAAATAACATTTGCCACATGTCTACTTTACATCAGCACAATTTTGGAAACAAAATTTTTTTTGTTAGGAAATTATAAGGGTTAAAAGTTGACCAGCGATTTCTCATTTTTACAGCAAAATTTACAAAACCATTTTTTTTAGGGACCACCTCACATTTGAAGTCACTTTGAGGGGTCTATATGGTAGAAAATACCCAAAAGTGACACCATTATAAAAACTGCACCCCTCAAGCTACTGAAAACTACATTCAAGAAGATTATTAACCCTTCAGGTGCTTCACAGGAACTAAAGCAATGTGGAAGGAAAAAATGGACATTTTAATTTTTCCAACAAAAATTTTATTTTAGCTACAAAAATATCCAAAAACATATTATTGCAAATTAAAGGGACCTTCACCATGGAAAGGACTCCAACATTGCACCAATGGATGTGTGATACTAATCAGAAACAAAATTGGATATAAAATATCCAGACACATCACTTGAAGAGAAATGTATATATAAAAATAACAAATTTTATTCACATGTAATACATAAATATCATAATCATAATTGACAAAATGAAAAAAGAAAAACACCATATATTAGGAAAGGAATACAACTCAAGTACAAAACACCGAATGAGATAGAAGGAATAAAATAAAAGACTATGGGATATAGTGATATATGATCAAGGACCAATAACTGATAAAGTGCTATATATGGCAAGAAAATCCAAAGATATGTATACAAAGTGTATAAACATAGATTAAGTAAACATTAATATATCAGCAAATCATAATATACATAAATGGATTCTGCCAAACAGAGTCAAACGACGTAAAGTGCCTGTGCATGTGCAAAAAGTATATTGGTGCAGATATAATGATCAACACACCTTCCCTTGAAAAATCAATACGCGAAACGTGCGTCGAGACTTTGGAGATAGCAGGAGAGACTTACAATGGGTATGTGTTGATCATTATATCTGCACCAATATACTTTTTGCACATGCACAGGCACTTTATGTCGTTTGACTCTGTTTGGCAGAATCCATTTATGTATATTATGATTTGCTGACATATTAATGTTTACTTAATCTTACTTAATCTTACTTAATCTTACTTTGGATTTTCTTGCCATATGTAGCACTTTATCAGTTATTGGTGCTTGATCCTATATCACTATATCCCATAGTCTTTTATTTTATTCCTTCTATCCCATTCGGTGTTTTGTACTTGAGTTGTATTCCTTTCCTCATATATGGTGTTTTTCTTTTTTCATTTTGTCAATTATGATTATGATATTTATGTATTACATGTGAATAAAATTTGTTATTTTTATATATACATTTCTCTTCGAGTGATGTGTCTGGATATTTTGCATCCAATTTTGTTTCCAAAAATTTTATTTTAGCATCAATTTTTTCATTTTTGCATTGGCAACAGGATAAAATGGATCCTAAAATTTGTTGAGCAATTTCTCCTGAGTACACAGATACCTCATATGTGGTCATAAACCACTGTTTGGGCGCACGGCAGGGCTCAGAAGGGAAGGAGCGCCATTTGACTTTTTGAATGGAAAATATGCTGGAATATTTAGCGTTTGCCATGTCGCATTTGGAGAGTCCCTGTGTGCCTAAACATTGGAGCTCCCCCACAGGTGACCCCATTTTGGAAACTAGACCCCTTATGGAACTTATCTAGATGCATAGTGAGTACTTTGAACCCCCAGGTGCTTCAAAAATTGATCCGTAAAAAATGAAAGTACTTTTTTTTCACAAAAAATTTATTTTAGCCTCAGTTTTTTTATTTTCACATGGGCAACAAGATAAAATGGATCCTAAAATTTGTTGGGCAATTTATCCTGAGTACACAGATACCTCATATGTGGTCATAAACCACTGTTTGGGCACACGGCAGGGCTCAGAAAGGAAGGAGCGCCATTTGACTTTTTGAATGGAAAATATGCTGGAATATTTAGCGGTTGCCATGTCGCATTTGGAGAGTCCCTGTGTGCCTAAACATTGGAGCTCCCCCACAAATGACCCCATTTTGGAAACTAGACCCCTTATGGAACTTATCTAGATGCATAGTGAGCACTTTGAACCCCCAGGGCTTCACAAATTGATCCGTAAAAAAAAGAAAGTACTTTTTGTTCACAAAAAATTTATTTTAGCCTCAGTTTTTTCATTTTCACATGGGCAACAGGATAAAATGGATCCTAAAATTTGTTGGGCAATTTCTCCTGAGTACACAGATACATCATATGTGGTCATAAACCACTGTTTGGGCGCACGGTAGGGCCCAGAAGGGAAGGAGCGCTATTTGACTTTTTGAATGGAAAACTAGCTCCAATCATTAGCTGACACCATAACGCATTTGGAGAGCCCCTGTGTGCCTAAACAGTGAAAAAACCCCACATGTGACACCATTTTGGAAACTAGACCCCTTATGGAACTTATCTAGATGTGTTGAGAGCACTCTGAACCCCCAAGTACTTCACAGAAGTTTATAACGCAGAGCAGTGAAAATAAAAAAAATATTTTTTTTCCTCAAAAATTATTTTTTAGCCCGCTATTTTTTATTTTCACAAGGGTAACATGGGGAAATTGGACCCCAAAAGTTGTTGTACAGTTTGTCCTGAGTACACTGGTACCCCATATGTGGGGGGGGGAACCACTGTTCGGGCACACGTTGGGGCTCGGAAGGGAAGTAGTGACGTTTTGAAATGCCGACTTTGATGGAATGGTCTGCGAGCGTCATGTTATGTTTGCAGAGCCACTGATTTGCCTAAACAGTAGAAACTCCCCACAAGTGACTCCATTTTGGAAACTAGACCCCGCATGGAACTTAACTAGATGTGTGGTGAGTACTTTGAACCCCCAAGGGCTACATAGAAGTTTATAACGCCCGGGCATGAAAATAAAAAATAATATTTTTTCCACAAACATGATCTTTTAGTCCCCAATTTTTTTATTTTCCCAAGCGTAACAGGAGAAATTAGACACAAAAGTTGTTGTCCAATTTGTCCTGAGTACACTGATATCCCATAGTGGGAGAAAACTACTGTATGGGCGCATTTCGGGGCTTGGAAGGGTAGTAGTGACGTTTTGAAATGCCGACTTTGATGGAATGGTCTGCTGGCGTCATGTTACGTTTACAGAGATCCTGATGTGCCTAAACAGTAGAAACTCCACACAAGTGGCCCCATTTTGGAAACTAGACCCCACAAGGAACTTATCTAGATGTGTGGTGAGCACTTTGAACCCCCAAGGGCTACACAGATGTTTATAACGCCTGGGCATGAAAATAAAAAAATCATATTTTTTCCACAAACATGATCTCTTAGTCCCCAATTTTTTCATTTTTCCAATGGTAACAGGAGAAATTAGACACCGTAGGTTGTTGTCCAATTTGTCCTGAGTACGCTGATATCCTACATGTGGGAGAAAACTACTGTATGGGCACACGTCGGGGCTCGAAAGGGAAGTAGTGACGTTTTGAAATGCCGACTTGATGGAATGGTCTGCGGGTGTCATGTTACGTTTGCAGAGCCCATGATGTGCCTAAACAGTAGAAACCCCCCCAAGTGACCCCATTTTGGAAACTAGATCCCCAAGGAACTCCTCTAGATGTGTGGTGAGCACTTTGAATCTCCAAGTTCATCACAGAAGTTTATAACGCAAAGCCGTGAAAATAAAAAATCATTTTTTTTTCCACAAAAATAATTTGTTTAGTCCCCAATTTTTTTTTCCCAAGAGTAAAAGGAGAAATTAGACCCCCAGAGTTGTTGTGCAATTTCTCCTGAGTATTCTGATACCCCATATGTGGGGGTAAACCACTGTTTGGGCACACTTCGGGGCGCGGAATAAAGGGAGCACTGTTTGACTTTTTGAACGCAAAATTTGCAGCAATCAATGGTGGCGCCATGTCGCGTATGGAGACCCCCTGATGTGCCTAAATAGTGGAAATCCCTCAATTCTAACTCCAACCCTAACCCCAACACACCCCTAAACACCCCTAACCCTAATCAAAACCCTAACCATAACCCTAACCCCAACACACCCCTAACACTAAGCCCAACTCTAACCATAACCCTAACCACAAGCCTAACCCTAATCCCAACCCTAACCCCAAAACACCCTAAAACTTATCCTAACTCTAACCCTAACCACAAACATAACCCTAATCCAAACCCTAATTCCAACCCTAACCATAATTCCAACCCTAACCCTAATTCTAACCCTAACCCTAATTCTAACCCTAACCCAAATTCTAACAGTAACCCTAATTCTAACCCTAATGCTAACCCTAATGCTAACCCTAAGGCTAACCCTAACCTTAGTTCTAACTCTAACCCTAAGGCTAGGTTCATATTGCGTTTAAACAGCCCGTTCAATACACAGCGTTGACGGGCTGGTAACGGTATAGCATAATGCGATTGCGTTATGCTATACCCGCTAGCGCAGATGAATCAGCAGATGATTCATCTATGCTAGTGGTGACGGAGCCCAGGCGCTGCAGCCCGTGTCCGAGGCTCCGTCACTGAATGACGGCACTTCACGAATGCATGCCGCTTTACGGCATGCGTCGCGATGCGCCCAACAATGGGGGTGAAGGGCAGTGTTAATGGACTGCATTACACCGCATTATACTGCGTTGTAACACAGTCCGTCTAACGGACTGCCATAACGCAATATGAACCCAGCCTAACCCTAACTCTAAGGCCCCGTGCACACATTGCGGATTCACTTGCCGATTTTTCCGTGCGGATTTTGCTAAATCCTCAGGTAAAATGACCTGCGTTTTACCTGCAGATTTAGCGCGGATTAAGGGCCTGTGCACACGTTGCGGATTTACTGCGTTTTTGCTGCGGTTTTTGTGCGGATTTGCTCTGCCGTTTTACACCTATAATGGAATAGGTGTAAAAACGCTGCGGAATCCGCACAAAGAATTGACATGCTGCGGATTTAAAACCGCACCAAATCTGCGTGGAAAAATCCGCAGCATGTGCACAGCGTTTTTTTTTTTACGATTTATTTGCATTGTACTGTACATGGTTTCCCGATCTGCTGCGGATCCGCAGCGCCTAATCCGCTGCGGATCCGCAGCGATTTCCGCAACGTGTGCACAGGAAGAAAAAAATTATTTATTTTATTATTTGTCCCTACCTATGGGGGTGATAAAGGGGGCGTTTATTTACTGTTTTTTTATTTTGATCACTGTGAGAGAGTATCACAGTGATCAAAATATTTTTTTTTTACACTAGATGGCGCAATGCGCATGCGCCCTGCCGGCGGGCGCACTGCGCATGCGCCCGCCATTTTCCAACATGGCGGAGCCATGAAGAGTCTCGGACGGACACCGGGACGGATCCACGGGCGCCAGAAGACCGGGAGAGGTGAGATGACACTGGGGGGGGGATCGGAAGGCGGGGGGCAGCGGATCGGAGCGGAGGGGATAGGACCGGAGCGCAGGGCAGCAGATAGTAACGGCGGTGACCTATCGCTGCCATGAAATCGGTGGCGGCGGCCGATCACCGCCGTTACTCGGTGTGGGGATGGTCGTAACTCGGTGTCCAGCCATGGCAGATGCTATTGCAGCATCGGCCATGGCTGGATTGTAATATTTCACCAGATTTCAGTGGTAAAATATTACAGATTGCTCTGATTGGCTGTTTCACTTTTAAGAGCCAATCAGAGCGATCGTAGCGACATGGGGGTTGGAAATCTACCCAAGAAGATGTACTACCCAATGGATGAGCAATATAATACTGATACAGTTTTAACAAGGTTTTTTGAGGCTTTTATAGCAACAAAATGTACCCAAGAAGATGTAATACCGATAAAATTTTGAACAAGTTTTTGGAGGGTTATATACCTAGGAAATGTGCCTAAGAGCATGTAATACTGTATGGCTGAGAAATTAACCCTGCAAAATTTTTAAACTTTTTTGAGACGTTCTATATCACAAAACTGTATCCCAGGACACAGAATAGTGTATGGGTAAGAAATGTGAACAAACATGCAAAATTTTCAAACACTTTTTTGTAGTGCTATATACCAACAAAATGTGACAGAAAACACTTCATACTCTATGGATGAGTAATCTAATTCGGAAATATTTTTCTACACTTTTGTAAGTTTTACATACCACCATAATGCAACAAAAACCATGTTAAACTGTATGGATTAGTCATTGAATCCATAAAAAAATCTACTTATACAGTCTTAAAGGCTTTGCAGAAAGTGCAAAGCCAGACAGAAATTATAAGGAGGGCCATCCATAGACCCCTAAAAGGCAACAACTGACAGGCCTCATTAAAATATTGAATATTGAAAACACTTTATGTGCTGCTCTCATCTTGTGATGTGGAAAAGTGTGGGCTAATCCAGGCTTTGTATATTTTTACTTCCAAAGCATAGAGGTACAGCTCATGCCAAGTGTCCAGATTTGAGACACATTTGTTGAAAGTCGCAGAGGGATTAGGGTTGTCTGATGGGAATTTTTTCAACATAATTTCCACAATGGCCTTTTGGCATAGTACCATGTTAAAAGACCTCTGCACCTCAAGAAGAGATGCAAGGTTCTCCTTGTAGTGTGGGTCTAGCAGGGTGAACAACCAGTGTACTTTTTTGTTCAAAATGGATGTAACACAAAGGTGACGGGAAAGGCAGCAGTACATATAAGCTGCTATATGTGCCAAGGTCTCTACAGCCAACATTTCCCTGTCTCCGCCATGATGATGACTTTGAATCTCTTCCTCCTCCTCCCTCTCTTCCTCCTTATTCAGTCCATCCTTGTCGGAGAGACGAGACTAAGGTTGTGTGGGTACTAGACTCTGTTGCACTAGCACAAACTACTGTACCCCCTCTTCCTCCTGCACAGCATCTACCTCCTCATTGTTTCCCAAGAGGCTGGGCTGAGTAGAATCTCTGTCTTGTATTTTCCTTTTTCGCCACCTGATCCTCATGCATAGCTTCATATTTAATTGTGAGGAGCGACTGTTTAAGTAGGC
Organism: Oophaga sylvatica; assembly: GCA_033576555.1. NCBI lineage: Eukaryota > Metazoa > Chordata > Amphibia > Anura > Dendrobatidae > Oophaga > Oophaga sylvatica. The sequence goes on along the minus strand of JARQOD010000002.1, from coordinate 444,829,178 downwards.
ACATAAGCGGAATCATTGCGCTGACTATGGCGTCATTGCTGCTCACCATCTTTGTGGAGTTGTCAAAGTCTTGGCGAACAGCATCTGTGTCAGACATCCATGCCCATTCTTCGGTTGTTTTATGTGGAAGCAGACCAGGATACTGACGGGCTTGTTGGAGATGGTACTTAACTACTGGACTCTGCTGCTCACAGAGCCTTGCCAGCATATGCAGTGTGGAGTTCCATCATGTGGGCACGTCACACACCAGTCGGTGAGTTCGTACTTCTATTTGCTGCTAGTGCACTGCCAGAATGGTGTCAACTTTAGCTGACTTGTGGAAATGAGGGTTGACACGGCGTACCTTGACCCAAAGCTCTGGCAAATCTGGGATTGTTTTCAGAAACTACTGAACTGCCAAGTAAAAGCACATGTGCCAAGCATGGTACTTTTGTAAGCTTGCCAAGCTTCACAGTCGCCACCAGGTTACGCCCATTATCACACACGACCATGCCTGGTTGGAGGTTCAGCCGCAAAAACCATAGATCTGTCTGCTCTGTAATTCTTTAAGTAACTCTGCCGCAGTGTGCAGTTTCTCTCCTAGACAAATTAACTTCAGCAGAGCCTGTTGCCGCTTCACTGAGGCAATGCTGCAGAGCTTCCAGCTTTTGGCTGTTGTGGATGGCGTGCTCTGAGATAGCACCTCAGAGATAGAGGATGAGGATAAGCAAGAAGGGGTGCAGGTGTAGGAGATGGTGGGAAACTGTGATAGAAGTAGGCTAGGAATTGTTGAGAGAATATGCGCCGTGCCAGGGAATGACTTGGTCCCAGCCTCCACAATGTTCACCCAGTGTGCCATCAGGGAAATGTAGCATCCCTGGCCACAAGCGCTTGTCCATGTGTCGGTCGGTAAGTGGACAATGCCAGTAAGTGCAATGGTAAGGGCATGGGTGATGTTTCTGGACACATGATGGTACAAGGCAAGGGATACACCGGGAGAAAAAGTGGCTTCTGGGGACCAATTAACTGGAGATGGCTACTGCCATGAGTCAGCAGAAATAGTCCGTGTCTACCAGCCTAAGTGGCAGCCTGGAAATGTGCCCGTTTAACATTTGGGTCTGTGAGTGGGTGGTTGGGAACTTTCTTTTTGTTCCAAAGCCTGGGGTAGAGACAGCTGAATGCTGTGCTGGAACTAGGATTTGGAAGTGCCTTATGATGGTAAGTCAGAATATGCAAGTAGAGGTGCAGGGCAGGAGTCATCTGCACCAGTGTTTTGGATGGGGAATTGGAAGCACCTAGCACAGGGGAAGAGGCAGTGGTGTCACCCCATAGCACCAATCGTGGACACTGGTGTTCGGCTCACCGAGTCAGGTGATTAGATGACATGGGCCTGATCATGCTTGTGGTGGTTAGATTCTTAGTGATCATGCTTCTGCTGATCTTGCCATGGCACAGGTTGCAAATGGCCATTTTGTTTGTCTCAGAATTCTCTTTAAAAAAGTCCCAGACTGGGGAACACCTAACTCTTTGACGGAGAAATGCACAAGTGTCAGTGCTCTTTGGAACAGTTTCTCCCTCTAGTAACCCTACTGCCTCTTCCTGTCTGTTTTGGTGCTGCTAATCTATCCCCTTCAGCGCTGGTCACCTCATTCTGCATGTCAGCTTCCTAGCTTGGGTCAGTGATTTATCATCCATCACCTCGTCTTCTACCACGGCACTTTGGTCCTTCTTATTTTGTGACTTAACAACAACAAGACTTAGCGACAATTGTGTCTCGTCATTATCTTTCTCCTTATCCAAAATTTGCCATTCCCCACCATCATATTCTTGTGGCCATGACTGCGCTAAGGTTTGTGCATCAATAAACAGCATGTCCTCCAGTCCCTTTTGGAACATGCAGGTTGAGTGGTAACTATCAAGAAATGATGTTGTAAAGAGCTCCTTGGAGTGTCCTAGTGTGGAATCAGATCACTAGTCTCCTTTGACTCAATGTGGTGGGAGCACTAAGTGATCCAGACTTTAGGCTGGTGACACTGGACCATGTGGATAACTGAGTGATGCTGCAAAGCCCTCTGTTAGCAATATCTGTTATCCAATCAACCACCTGTTCATACTACTCTGGCTTCAGAAGTGGTGTATCGTGCCTCCTTGCAAAGTGGCAGGAACCTATGTGTCATGAATGGGCACGTTTCTTGTGCTCCAACTTCAGACATAGACGCACCTGCCCCATGTCCATGGCAACTGCATGCACCATCATCAGCATTTCCAATCCCCCATCCCTTAACACACGACTTATGAATTTTATAATTGCTAGGTGACTGGAAAGCAAGTTTATTTTTATTAAAAGTAAAAATTGGTCACCTGTAGCAATCAAAGTGTTTTTTGGGAGTTTACTTCATTGTAATATGACAGAAAGAACTCTAGAGTTATCAATGACAATAAAATTCAATCCAGAAAAATGTTTCAATGCTTTTTTCAGTTTTACAGATTACAGAAATGTACCCAGACCACGTACTACTGTATGGATGAGAAATGTAACCCTATAGCACTTTTAAAAGCTTTTTATCAGTTTTAGAGATCGTAGAAATTTTTACAGACCATGTAACACTGTATGGCTAAGAAGTGGAACCCTACAACATTTTTTAAAAAAACTTTTACTTCATTTTAGAGCTCACAGAAATGTTCACAGACCACATAACACTGTATACCTGAGAAATGGAACTCTACAGAATTTTTAAAAGCTTTTTGTCAGTTTTACAGATCACAGAAATGTTCACAGACCAGATAACATTGTATGCCTGAGAAATGGAACCCTACAGAATTTTTATAAGCTTTTCCTCAGTTTTAGAGATCACAGAAATGTTCACAGACCACATAATACTGTATGGCTGAGAAATGGAACTCTACAGAATTTTTAAAAGCTTTTTGTCAGTTTTACAGATCACAGAAATGTTCACAGACCAGATAACATTGTATGCCTGAGAAATGGAACCCTACAGAATTTTTATAAGCTTTTTCTCAGTTTTAGAGATCACAGAAATGTTCACAGACCACATAATACTGTATGGCTGAACAATGGAACCCTACAAAATTTTTAAAAGCTTTTGCTCAGTTTTAGAGATCATAGAAATGTACTTCTCACTACAGAATAGTGTATGGCAGATAAATGTAGCCCAGGAAAATGTTTCAACTATTTTTGAATGTGCTAAATAACACAAAAAGGACCTCAAAGCATGTAATGCTTGATGGATCAAAATATATTCAATTTTTTCAGCCACCACAAAAAAAAACTGCAGCAATATATTTGGCAACAGACTTCACAGCCCAAATCCCTATCTACTGATTGCATTCAGCCACTCTCCCTGCTTCTGTGACTCTCTCTTCTTTCCTAGGCTAAATTCAGATTATATGTGATACAAACTGCAAAGCAAATGGTTAACCCTTAGAAGAGCTGTTAGTATGATGGCTCAGCTTCAGGACCAGTATCAACAATACAGACCTCTCAGTCATTATACTGTGCTTACAAGCCTGTACAAGCACTCTCTTCCTCCAATTCAAAGTGTCACAGAGCCATGTCATGGCATCAGTGTGCCAAGACCGGCGGCTCCTGTTCTTTTATAAACCCTGATGATGGCCAGCCAATTACTGTAATGCTACAACCAAGATGGCAACGTCATTACAATGACTCACAAGCAATCCCTGCATGCTTATTGGCTGCTTAACAGGCGCCAAAGATGCGGGTGGGGATTTGAGTTTAACATAGAGCACTGCCCATTACTCGCCAAGTAACTAGCATAACTGAGCACCGTGATACTCAATTGATAACCAAGAATCACCGAGCATGTTCGCTCATCCCTAGTTAACAGTTTTAACATTATACATTTCCCCACAATTTCAGTAGATATTTAAATATATATTTAATAACCTTTCTAAATGTATCTTATAAGCAAGCTTAACCATAAGGAGAAATATAATAGGCTTTCATTTATTTGTGTACAATTTCTCTGAGATTAGATACTGACAAACATACATAAGTAAAGTTAAATGTGATTTATTACAAAATGTATGTGCTTGATAAAGAGTTTGGGTGAACAGGCACAGAAATGCACTAGAGGCAAATGCAGCTTTGTCATGAAAAGTAACAACTTTAGGCTGTGTTCACATCTTTGTCAGATGCCACGTTATGAACCGCTGTTCCTCGTTTAAGGCCGGCGTCACACTGGCGAGTGTGATGCGAGTAAGTCGCACGACTTTCTCGCATCAACACCCCACACGGCCGCCCGCTCTCGGACCTGAGTGTGCGACTGCATGTATTTCTATGCCGTCGCACACTCGAGTCCGAGAGCGGGCGGCCGTGCTGGGTGTTGATGCGAGAAAGTCGTGCGACTTACTCGCATCAAACTCGCCAGTGTGACGCCGGCCTAACCAACAAAATTGACAACTTGTCATAATTGAATAGTTTGTTGGGCACCACTGATCTGTGATGGTTCCAGCACATTGTTGTGGCTTCCACTATATAGAGTAGCCTGAGAACAGTTGTGAACAGAGCCATATTCTAGAATGCTATGGTATTAGTTTACTCAAAAAAAGATACTTAAAAAAATTAAAGAATCTATTTTTAAGCTTTTAAAATGTCAATAATTCACCAACCCTATTATCAAGTAAATCATCTAATGCATTTGTGTGACAACAGGTTTTTTTAAGTTAGAAGTTCATGAACAAAGGTTTTATTAGTTATTGTTAGTATGCTGCTGTTTACCTATTATACAATGGGATACATTGGAGGCATTTGTTGGAGGATGTGTCCTCCTGATGTATACTCCTGGGCCATATTGCAGAAGCAGTGTGAATGCACTCAGAATAATCTCCTACAAATGACAAGCAAGCAAATAAGTATAAAATAAACCTCATTCGGTGTTTGCTATTAGGCTAACAGATGTTCAATTTAAGTTTTGTCTGTGAAAAAAAAATTTCCTCACAAACAGCAACTGCAGCAATGTTATTCAGCTGGGCTGTTCGGATGACAGCTTTTTCACAAGGACCGACTGTCTGCACTAGTCTCCGTATTTTGGATAAAAGTTGCCTATTCAAGTTTATGGGTGCGCAAAAAAATTGGACCACGTATGGATCATATTCAGTGTAATAAATGTGAAGTTCTGATGCATAAAAATATATGTCATAAAAAAATGCATGCTGACAGCATACAGATGGCAATACAGATGAAAAATCACTGTGTCTTCTGGATGAAAATCCGATGATTTTGTATAGGGTTTTGTGAACTTATCAATAGTGCTATCTATCTATCTATCTATCTATCTATCTATCTATCTATCTATCTATCTATCTATCTATCTATCTATCTATCTATCTATCCATCTATCACATGGTTCAAATCCCACCAAGAACATCTACAAGGAGTTTGTATGTTCTCCCCGTGTTTGCGTGGGTTTCCTCAGGGTACTCTAGTTTCCTCCCACACTCCACAGACATACTGATAGGGAATTTAGATTGTGAGCCCCATCGGGGACAGCGATGATAATGTATGTAAACTGTAAAGCGCTGCGGAATATGTTAGCGCTATAAAAAAATAAAGATTATTATTATATCTATTTATCATCTATCTATCTATCTATCTATCTATCTATCTATCTATCTATCTATCGATCTAAATAAAAAAAAGTTGAGGTAGCATACCATGTATCAACTATAAAGTACTATTTATTAGCCTGTGCGGTGACTTTTCGGGTCCAGAGGTGTGGACCTTTCTCAAGCCTTTTTGTGCTGCTTTTTACTTTTTTCTATCTATCTAGCTATCTATTACTTATCTATTCAGCTGTCTATCTATCTATCTATCTATCTATCTATCTAGCTATCTATTACTTATCTATTCAGCTGTCTATCTATCTATCTATCTATCTATCTATCTATCTAGCTATCTATTACTTATCTATTCAGCTGTCTATCTATCTATCTATCTATCTATCTATCTATCTATCTAGCTATCTATTACTTATCTATTCAGCTGTCTATCTATCTATCTATCTATCTATCTAGCTATCTATTACTTATCTATTCAGCTGTCTATCTATCTATCTATCTATCTAGCTATCTATTACTTATCTATTCAGCTGTCTATCTATCTATCTATCTATCTATCTAGCTATCTATTACTTATCTATTCAGCTGTCTATCTATCTATCTATCTATCTATCTATCTAGCTATCTATTACTTATCTATTCAGCTGTCTATCTATCTATCTATCTATCTAGCTATCTATTACTTATCTATTCAGCTGTCTATCTATCTATCTATCTATCTATCTATCTATCTATCTATCTATCTATCTATTACTTATCTATTCAGCTGTCTATCTATCTATCTATCTATCTAGCTATCTATTACTTATCTATTCAGCTGTCTATCTATCTATCTATCTAGCTATCTATTACTTATCTATTCAGCTGTCTATCTATCTATCTATCTATCTATCTATCTATCTATCTATCTAGCTATCTATTACTTATCTATTCAGCTGTCTATCTATCTATCTATCTATCTAGCTATCTATTACTTATCTATTCAGCTGTCTATCTATCTATCTATCTATCTATCTATCGATCTATCTATCTCTTATCTATCACTTATCTATTACTCATCTATTACTTATCTATTATTTATCTATTACTTATCTATTACTTGTCTGTCTGTCTGTCTGTCTGTCCGTCCGTCCGTCCGTCCGTCCGTCCGTCCGTCTATCTATCTATCTATCTATCTATCTATCTATCTATCTATCTATCTATCTATCTATCTATCCTAACACATATTTATCTATCTATCTATCTATTGATCTATTCTATCACATATCTATCTATCTCATTATCTATCGATCTGTTATCTATCTATCTGCCTATCTATCTATTCCTCCTACATACTGTACAATCCGCACTCACGCACATTTACATAAGACCTGTATTGGCAATGTAAAATCAAGATTTAGATAGTAGCATTGTTGTAGGATGGGCAGGTAGCAATGCCGTTTCTAGGGGAGGAGTCCCGAGGAGATAATTTGCATATTCCCAGTGCCTTCTGGGATAAGTGAAGAGTCTCCGCGAGCTCAAGGAACACTGGATTTTGGCTGTTGCAGCTGAAAGGAGGACATCAGTAAACCAGGGGAGGAGTCCCGAGGAGATAATTTGCATATTCCCAGTGCCTTCTGGGATAAGTGAAGAGTCTCCGCGAGCCCAAGGAACACTGGATTTTGGCTGTTGCAGCTGAAAGGAGGACATCAGTAAACCAGGGGAGGAGTCCCGAGGAGATAATTTGCATATTCCCAGTGCCTTCTGGGATAAGTGAAGAGTCTCCGCGAGCTCAAGGAACACTGGATTTTGGCTGTTGCAGCTGAAAGGAGGACATCAGTAAACCAGGGAGGAGTCCCGAGGAGATAATTTGCATATTCCCAGTAACTTCTGGGATAAGTGAAGAGTCTCCGCGAGCTCAAGGAACACTGGATTTTGGCTGTTGCAGCTGAAAGGAGGACATCAGTAAACCAGGGGAGGAGTCCCGAGGAGATAATTTGCATATTCCCAGTGCCTTCTGGGATAAGTGAAGAGTCTCCGCGAGCTCAAGGAACACTGGATTTTGGCTGTTGCAGCTGAAAGGAGGACATCAGTAAACCAGGGAGGAGTCCCGAGGAGATAATTTGCATATTCCCAGTGCCTTCTGGGATAAGTGAAGAGTCTCCGCGAGCCCAAGGAACACTGGATTTTGGCTGTTGCAGCTGAAAGGAGGACATCAGTAAACCAGGGGAGGAGTCCCGAGGAGATAATTTGCATATTCCCAGTGCCTTCTGGGATAAGTGAAGAGTCTCCGCGAGCTCAAGGAACACTGGATTTTGGCTGTTGCAGCTGAAAGGAGGACATCAGTAAACCAGGGAGGAGTCCCGAGGAGATAATTTGCATATTCCCAGTGCCTTCTGGGATAAGTGAAGAGTCTCCGCGAGCTCAAGGAACACTGGATTTTGGCTGTTGCAGCTGAAAGGAGGACATCAGTAAACCAGGGGAGGAGTCCCGAGGAGATAATTTGCATATTCCCAGTGCCTTCTGGGATAAGTGAAGAGTCTCCGCGAGCCCAAGGAACACTGGATTTTGGCTGTTGCAGCTGAAAGGAGGACATCAGTAAACCAGGGGAGGAGTCCCGAGGAGATAATTTGCATATTCCCAGTGCCTTCTGGGATAAGTGAAGAGTCTCCGCGAGCTCAAGGAACACTGGATTTTGGCTGTTGCAGCTGAAAGGAGGACATCAGTAAACCAGGGGAGGAGTCCCGAGGAGATAATTTGCATATTCCCAGTGCCTTCTGGGATAAGTGAAGAGTCTCCGCGAGCTCAAGGAACACTGGATTTTGGCTGTTGCAGCTGAAAGGAGGACATCAGTAAACCAGGGGAGGAGTCCCGAGGAGATAATTTGCATATTCCCAGTGCCTTCTGGATAAGTGAAGAGTCTCCGCGAGCTCAAGGAACACTGGATTTTGGCTGTTGCAGCTGAAAGGAGGACATCAGTAAACCAGGGGAGGAGTCCCGAGGAGATAATTTGCATATTCCCAGTGCCTTCTGGGATAAGTGAAGAGTCTCCGCGAGCTCAAGGAACACTGGATTTTGGCTGTTGCAGCTGAAAGGAGGACATCAGTAAACCAGGGGAGGAGTCCCGAGGAGATAATTTGCATATTCCCAGTGCCTTCTGGGATAAGTGAAGAGTCTCCGCGAGCTCAAGGAACACTGGATTTTGGCTGTTGCAGCTGAAAGGAGGACATCAGTAAACCAGGGGAGGAGTCCCGAGGAGATAATTTGCATATTCCCAGTGCCTTCTGGGATAAGTGAAGAGTCTCCGCGAGCTCAAGGAACACTGGATTTTGGCTGTTGCAGCTAAAAGGAGGACATCAGTAAACCAGGGGAGGAGTCCCGAGGAGATAATTTGCATATTCCCAGTGCCTTCTGGGATAAGTGAAGAGTCTCCGCGAGCTCAAGGAACACTGGATTTTGGCTGTTGCAGCTGAAAGGAGGACATCAGTAAACCAGGGAGGAGTCCCGAGGAGATAATTTGCATATTCCCAGTGCCTTCTGGGATAAGTGAAGAGTCTCCGCGAGCTCAAGGAACACTGGATTTTGGCTGTTGCAGCTGAAAGGAGGACATCAGTAAACCAGGGGAGGAGTCCCGAGGAGATAATTTGCATATTCCCAGTGCCTTCTGGGATAAGTGAAGAGTCTCCGCGAGCTCAAGGAACACTGGATTTTGGCTGTTGCAGCTGAAAGGAGGACATCAGTAAACCAGGGGAGGAGTCCCGAGGAGATAATTTGCATATTCCCAGTGCCTTCTGGGATAAGTGAAGAGTCTCCGCGAGCTCAAGGAACACTGGATTTTGGCTGTTGCAGCTGAAAGGAGGACATCAGTAAACCAGGGGAGGAGTCCCGAGGAGATAATTTGCATATTCCCAGTGCCTTCTGGGATAAGTGAAGAGTCTCCGCGAGCCCAAGGAACACTGGATTTTGGCTGTTGCAGCTGAAAGGAGGACATCAGTAAACCGCGCGCCGCTAGGCGCGCGAGTTTTGGCTTATATTTCACCGCTTGATTATCTCTTGAACAATAAGAACATGGAAGAGGCCAGGAGCCATGTGGTGAGCTGCATTTCTTGCTACATGTTCATAGACTTACCAGTGGAAAAGCCAAATTTCACATGCCACAAATGCAAGCTTGTGTCCCTGTTGGAGGAAAAGTTGCAAAATCTGGAAGAGAGGTTATCTACATTGAAGACCATTAAGGAAGGTGAAGAGTTCTTAGACAGAGCAGAATTATCTCTTCATGGTACAGAAAGAGAAGAAATTCGAAGTGCAACTGAAGAAACAGAGGAATGGAAGCATGTGACCCAGAGAAGCAGGAGGATCAGGAGGCAGTCAGCACCAATTCTGCTCAGAAACCAGTACCAGGCTCTTACACAGGAGAACGATGAAGAAATACATCAGGATAAGACTTTGCCCACAAAGAGTAACCTTGTACGCCCTCAGAGTCCTCCTGAATGGAGAAAGAAAAATGTTGTGAAGAAGAAACGGAGAGTTGTTGTCATGGGGGATTCCCTGTTGAGAGGAACAGAGGCTGCTATCTGCAGACCAGATATAACCTCAAGAGAAATGTGCTGTCTTCCAGGTGCAAAAATTAAAGATGTGTCTGACAGGATATCAGAACTCTTCAGACCTAAAGATGACTACCCATTCCTGCTAATACATGTGGGGACAAATGACACCACAAGAAGTGACCTGGAAACCATCTGCAGTGACTTTGAAAACTTAGGTAAGAAAGTGAAAGAACTGGGAGCGCAGGTGGTCTTCTCCTCCATCCTTCCAGTGGATGGCCATGGAACAAGGAGGTGGAATAAGATTCTGCAGGTGAACAACTGGCTACGTCGATGGTGCCGTCAGCAAGGATTTGGATTTCTGGATCACGGAGTGAATTACCTGTACGATGGACTACTTGCTAGAGATGGGGTGCACCTTACGAAGACTGGAAAACATGTATTTGGAAGTCGCCTTGCTACACTCATCAGGAGAGCTTTAAACTAGAACAATGTGGGAAGGGAAGCAAAACGCCAGCAAAAGCCATACACCTGACAAATGCTATTGAGAACTCTGCTATTAGAAGTGAAGGGGAAGGACAAAGACAAAAAAATCTACATAATAAAAATATTGAAGAAAGAGAAACCAATCACAAACTAAAGTGTTTCTATACGAATGCACAAAGCATGGGCAACAAACAAGGAGAACTGGAGCTACTAACGCAGGAGAAGAAATATGATGTCATTGGAATCACTGAGACTTGGTGGGACGATACACATGATTGGAATACAAGGCTAGAAGGTTACAACTTATTTGCAAGAAACAGACTTGATAAACGAGGAGGAGGTGTTGCATTGTATGTTAGAAAAGCGTATATCTGCACAGAGATTGAAGCTTCAGAGACTGGGAGTTCTGTGGAAACTGTTTGGGTAAGAATACAAGGACAGAACAATGGAAAGGACACCATTGTAGGCATTTACTACAGGCCGCCTGTGCAAGCTGAAGATATGGATGAACTCTTTATGCATCAAATGGCCAAGTTCTCCAAAAAATATGACATAGTGGTCATGGGAGATTTCAACTATCCAGACATTTGTTGGGAATCTCTCTCAGGCAAAACTAACAGGTCCAGGAAATTCTTATCCTCTCTTGCTGACAACTTTATCTTCCAAAAGGTAATGGAGAAAACAAGGGGATCTGCTACCTTGGATCTAATCCTCATAAACAGGGAGGAAATGGTGGAGGAGGTAAGAGTGGCTGGGACCCTAGGAGGTAGTGACCATGCTATTTTAGAATTTTGGATAACAAGAGGAGGAAGACCTGTGAAGACTCAGACGTCAAGGTTAGATTTCAGAAAGGCAGATTTTAAGGAACTCAGAAAGAGAATTGGAGGGATCCAATGGCTGGATATCCTTAAGGACAAAAATGTCCAGGAAGGATGGAAAATCTTGAAAAATGAGATTCTCAAAGCACAATCGTTAACAATTCCGAAAAGAGGGAAGAATGGGAAGCATTTAAGGAAACCAGGATGGATGAACACAGAACTTAAACACATGCTAAAAAGGAAGAAAGAAATGTTTATCAAATGGAAAGAGGGAGGCATATCTAAAGAAGAATATAATGCCGTCTGCAGAACCTGCAGGGCACAAATCAGATTATCTAAAGCTGACAATGAATTAAGGCTTGCAAGTGACGTCAAAAGCAACAAAAAAGGATTTTGGGGATACGTCAAAAGTAAAAGAAAAGTCAAAGATGCTATAGGATTTTTACAGGATGAAAATGATGAAATGGTAAGTCAGGATGTTGAGAAGGCTGAACTTTTAAATTCCTATTTTGCATCTGTTTTCTCTCAGAAAGGAAATATAACATCAACTGATCTTCACTGTCCTATTAAAGGAATAGAAGAATCCAGGATATCTATAAACAGAAAGACAGTGAGGAAACACTTAGCTAACCTAAATGAATTCAAGTCTCCAGGTCCAGATGAATTACACCCCAGGGTACTGAAGGAGATAGCAGAAGAAATTCTTGAACCACTGTCCATAATCTTTGAAAATTCTTGGAGAACAGGAGAAGTCCCAGAAGACTGGAGAAGAGCAAATGTTGTTCCTATCTTCAAAAAGGGGAAGAAGGTGGACCCAGGGAACTACAGGCCGGTGAGTCTGACTTCTATACCAGGAAAGATCTTTGAACAAATTATTAAAGAACATGTATGCAAGTACCTGGATAAGAATGAAGTGATTAAACAGAGTCAGCATGGGTTTGTAACTAATAAGTCATGTCAGACTAACTTAATTTCCTTCTATGACAGAATCACTGACTGGGTGGATCAGGGAAATGCTGTAGATATAGTATATGTTGACTTCAGCAAAGCATTTGACAAAGTATCTCACACAATCCTTATTGAAAAAATGACTAAGTATGGAATGGACAAGGCAACTGTTAGGTGGATTCATAACTGGCTTAGTGATCGGACCCAAAGAGTGGTTGTAAATGGCTGCACATCCAGTTGGAAGAATGTCTCAAGTGGGGTACCACAAGGCTCTGTTTTGGGCCCTGTATTGTTCAACATCTTTATCAATGATTTAGATGAAGGAATTGAGGGTAAACTGATCAAATTTGCTGATGACACAAAGCTAGGAGGGGTAGCTAATACTAGAGAAGAGAGAGAGAGGATTCAAAAAGATATACATAAACTGGAGCAGTGGGCAGCAACTAACAGAATGGATTTTAACAGGGAAAAATGCAAAGTACTACATCTGGGCAATAAAAATGAAAAAAGCATATACAAAATGGGAGGAATAGGGCTAAGTAACAGCACATGTGAAAAAGACTTGGGTATACTAATTGATCACAGACTTAACATGAGTCAACAGTGTGATGCAGCAGCAAAAAAGGCAAATGCAATTCTAGGATGTATCAACAGAAGCATACAGTCTAGATCACGTGAGGTCATTATTGCCCTCTACTCCTCTTTGGTCAGACCTCATCTGGAATACTGTGTCCAGTTTTGGGCACCACATTTTAAAAAAGACATCAACAAACTGGAGCAAGTTCAGAGAAGAGCCACCAGAATGGTGACCGGTCTGCAAACCATGTCCTATGAGGAACGGTTGCAGGATTTGGGAATGTTTAGCTTGCAAAAAAGAAGACTGAGAGGAGACTTAATAGCTGTCTACAAATATCTCAAGGGCTGTCACATTGTAGAAGGATCATCTTTATTCTCATTTGCGCAAGGAAAGACTAGAAGCAATGGGATGAAACTGAATGGGAGGAGACACAGATTAGATATTAGAAAAAACTTTTTGACAGTTAGGGTGATTAATGAGTGGAACAGGCTGCCACGAGAGGTGGTGATTTCTCCTTCAATGGAAGTCTTCAAACAGAGGCTGGATAGACATCTGTCTGGGATGATTTAGAGAATCCTGCTTTGAGCAGGGGGTTGGACCAGATGACCCAGGAGGTCCCTTCCAACTCTACCATTCTATGATTCTATGATTCTATTTATCTCAGTTTTTGACATTTCTTATGCGAAAAATATAAAGTTTACAAAATGATGCAGACAGAAGGACACTGATTTAAGTCTCTGCATTTACATCAGTTCTTTATTCAATAGGATTAATATTAAGTGTATTGAGCCAAATATTGCAATGCAATACTAATTCAAACAAAAATGAACATGAAAAATATTTCAAATACTGAAAAAATTACATTTTTTAATTCATATTTATTAGTCATGTAATAATTATTCTTTGAAAAGCTCCAGCTATCTATGCTACATACCTGTGGTGCCGAGGGTAGCCAGCAGCAGCACGGAGCCTAGCAGTGAGAGCATTGTGCAGTGTTTCCCATAACCAGGCGCTGATGAATGACAGAAAGCACTTCTCTTATACCTGACTTACCTGAATAGCAGGACTGGGCGAGTCTCTAAGGGACAAAAATGTTTTGACGTAAATTAGTTAAGTTTTAGCAAAGGTAATGACCCAGATTTGATTTTTTTGGGGGAGAAACCTATTTCTCATTTTCTTATTGTTTTTGAACACAATAGTCATTAACTAACATATAATAAGCATTGCATTATATTAAAAATATTTCCATATATCTATTACATTTTATAAGGATATTAGATATGACTGTAGATGTGATTGTATGATCTATGTGATTGTATAAAAGTCTGTGTCTATGTGCAAATCACCAAAAATAGGGCAACTGGATCATACTTTTAAAAAATGTGTATTTTTCCTCTGCTGTGTCCAAATGGGAGCTCATACAATTCTGTATAAAACAACGCAATATCAGAACCCTGTGGTATTTTAATATAGAAGTGAAACGCAAGGAAAAGGTAACTAGTCAAAGATTATCCATAAAACACCATCCTATAAAGTAGCTCTCCATAATTTGCTCATGTATGTAGTCTAAATAATCCTCTGTGAATTTATAGATTTCATATGTTTTAATAAATACCTATATAATATCATATGCATCTTGCAAAAATATCATGGATACAATTATACCAAACTTTGAGCAATAGGCAGAGATATGTCTGTACTAGAGATGAGCGGATTGATCAGCTGAAGGTCAAGTTTGAGTAGCATTTCCTAAAATTCGTGGTTCCACTCGAATTTGAATACTTTGATATTTCCCACACTGAGTGGACTAACATCATTTTGTGTTGCCGCATAGGGAATCCACATAATGCCCTGCAGCTATGACATCTTATGGATTATTATTAGTGATGGGCTCAGGTCAGCCTGAATACATGTGGGGGTTGCCTGTTTATTAGGAATTCCACACATGTGTTCAATCTCTCTAGAAGCCGTAAATCATGCAGCTGCCTCAACACTAAATTTCTGAGCATGCCAAAATACTCGGAGATTACCCGAGCATGCTTGGGGAGACCCGAGCAACGATACTACTCGCCCATCACTAATTATTGGAGTTGAGCAAAACAGGAAAGAGAAGTGCTTCTGTGCTTGTGCTGATAGCAATTGTGCTGTACAGTTAGTGTGCAGTGACAGGGAGGATTTTCTTGTGTGCAGCAGCGCTGGTTAATAGGCTGCCTGCTAGCTGTATTGCTGTGTGTACACTGCTGTGCAGACTGCTTTTTACACAGCGCTAATACTTTGATTCTTTTTTTCTGCACAGTTACAGAGCGTTCATTTTTTCTCACACCGTATAGAGCTGTATGCTGCTCTCACACTACCATGTACCAGCTGGTATCAAATACATCCTGACTATCTGTGTGTGACTCCGGAAATATATACGGAGATTGCAATTTTCCATTACACCGTATACAGCTGTACTCTTCTGAGACAGTACCGTATATCTGCTCTTTGTATTATGGTGAAATCCATACTGAGTGAGCGTCTGTGTGTGACTCCGGAAATATATACGGAGATTGCAATTTTCCCCTACACTGTATACAGCTGTACGCTTCTGATACAGTACTGTATATCTGCTCTTTGTATTACGGTCAAATCCATACTGAGAGAGCGTCTGTGTGTGACTCCGTAAATATATACGTAGATTTAAATTTTCCCCTACGCCATATACAGCTGTACGCTCCTCATACAGTACCATATATCTGCTGGTATTTTTGGTACATTTTCTCAAACATGAAGCAGTATGGTGGAAGAGGCCGTGGACGTGGGCGGGCCAGCTGGGAATGATGGTGGGGGTGGTGGTGCATCTGCTGGTAGTGCCAAAAGCACAATAGCACCTAAGGCAGGAGGTGTTGAGCCTGCGTCATCGTCTGGCTCCAGAAGACCTGGAGTGAATGATGTGACAGGCCACACTTCAGATTTCTCTTGGAGCTCTTTTCACATACCATGCCTGGGTTATCAAGTCAAATCCTGAATTCCCCAGTCCAAGATGAATATGACATGGAGTGCACTGATGCACAGCCACTGCTATCTGATTCTGCTGGTACATTCACCCAGAGCACTACATTGCCCTCGCAGTCTACTGAGCCAGAATCTGACCCTGATGAAACTCAGGTGCCCCTTCTGACATACTCTAACACCTTACACGGTGACACAGAGGAAGGTGCAGATGAAATTGAAGAGGAGGTGATGGATGACCAAGTTGTTGACCCGGATTGGTATCCATTGGGGGAAGAGGGTGCCACTGGCAATAGCTCAGAAGAGGAGGAGGATCCGCGGCAGGAATCGACATGGCAGCTGCGGGTATCTGGCAGTCCCGTAGCAGTCCAAAACGTGTTAAAAAAACAAAAATAGCTGCAGAACAGCTTGGCCAGACGGTCCAATTAGCACAGCGTGCAAGCCCTGAAAATTTATACCATAGCAGGAAGAGTGAAGTGTGGCACTTTTTTGACCAAAATCCTATGACCAAAGGTTATCTGTAAGAAGTGCGGAAGGACCTTTAGCCGAGGGAAAATCTCTGAAATTTGAATACCAGCTGCATACTTAGACATTTAATCACCATGCACTTGTAAGCGTGGACGGACTACAAAACCTCACTGGCTTTGAACGCCTACATTGCCAAACTGATCTCATTAGAGATGATGCCCCTCCATTTGGTTGAAAGCGCAGCATTCTGAGAGCTCATGGCCTACGCTGTCCCACACTATGACCTACCCAGTCGGCTGTTATGAATGTGCTAGAGATGGTTTCTGAGCAGAGGCTCCCTCTGGTGGTTACAGACAGTACTGAACTTTCCAGCGAGGAATGGCAATCTGGGATCACTGACTGGACTGATATAAAGGAGGTTCCCTCCCATGATGGTTGCCGGTGATCAATTGTTCTTGTCTCAATTGTGGTTCCTGGTTCATTTGGAAGTTTGCTGGAGTCTTGCCTGCATCTGCTGCTTTCAGATAAGATATTTTCTGCTTTTCTTTTTGTGCTTGCTTTTTGCATAGTTTTCTGCACTTTTGTGGATGTCAGCTGGGTCCCCTCCTGGGGCCTGTGCTCCTCTCAGTTTATCTGTAGCCACTGTTATTTGTTCATTTGCTTTTTCCTGTTTTTTCAGTGGCTGCAGCTTAGTTTTGTTACACCAGAGATCTGATTTAGGTGGTGGAGATAGTGTGATCAGAAGAGTTGGTATTTTTAAGGGTTTTTTGTTGGATTGCAGTCAGAATTCTTTCCTGTACTTTTCTGTCTAGACAGATTGGGCCCCAGCGTTTGCTCATTGTATTTTCTGTCTGTGTCCATGCTTTCTTCTTGTCTAACCGCCATTACATGTTTGGGGGCTTCCTATTTTCTTTGGGGATCTGCTTCCGGGGCAGATAGCTTTCATCTTTCTGCCTCTAGGTGTAGTTATCTCTCAGGATGTGACGAGGCATCTAGGATCAACGTAGGAACGCTCCACGGCTACCTCTAGTTGTGTGGTTAGTTCAGGTTACTGCAATCCAATAGGTTCCAGCCTCTCTGGTGTATTGCCGTTTTTGCTTTTTCTCCTCAGCTACCTAAACATAACAGTCGGCACTTCTTTTCTAGAAAAGCCATCCCTGCCCTCCATCTGCAAGTGAAAGACCGCTTTGTCCATGCATTCAAACAATCAGTGAGTGGAAAGGTGAACCTCACAACAGATGCATGGGCCAGTAGGCATGGCCAGGGCCGTTACGTGTCCATCACTGCGCACTGGGTTAATGTGGTGGATGCAGGGTCCACAGGGGACAGCAGCAGTATAGGCAACAGTTGGCTGTAGGTGATCGATCCTCCTCCTCCTCCAGAAGCAAAAGCTCGTCGACAGAGAGCAGTCGCACGAGCACTCCATCCGCAGCTGCCAGTGTTGCACATGAGGTGTCCCACTATCCATCAGCTAGTGGTAAGCATCAGCAGGCTGTTTTAAAAATGATGTCTTTGGGCGACAACAGACACACCGCAAAGGTACTGGCTGACTACTTGCAGCAAAAAACTGAGTCATGGCTGGGCAGTCTACATCTTGAGCCAGGCAAGGTAGTCAGTGATAATGGCCGTAATTTTGTGGCAGCCATAGCCCTGGCAAAACTCACACATATACCTTGACTGGCTCACACCTTGAACCTGGTGGTGCAGTGCTTCATAAATAATTATCCAGAGTTATCAGCCCTGCTCCATAAGGTGCGAAGACTGTGCTCGCACATCCGTCGCTCACCCGTAGACTCCAGTCATATGCAGAGGCTGCAGCAGTCGCTCCACCTCCCCAAGCACCGCCTAATCATAGACGTTGCAACAAGGTGGAACTCCACCATGCACATAGTTGAGAGGCTGTACGAACAGAGGCAGGCTGTAATGCATTTGTGGGAGAATCCACGGGCAGGCAGTTTGAGGGCAGACATGGAGCTGTCGGGTGTGCAGTGGTCAAAGCTGAAAGACCTCTGTAAAGTCCTTCAGTGTTTTGAGGAATGCACACTGCTGGTAAGTGCAGATGACGCCATCATAAGCATGAGCATCCCACTTATGTGTCTGCTCATGCAAACTTTGATGCACATTAAGGATCAGGCGTCTGCAGCGGAGGAGGAGGTGGAGGGAAGCCTTCATGACAGTCAGGCATTGTCTGCTCACGGAACTGTCCTGGATGAGGTGGTGGAAGAAGAGGAAGAGGAGGAGGATGAGGATGAGGGTGATGATTATTTTGGGGAGGATGATGCTTCTCAGGGGGCAAGAGAAAATGTTGGCTTGCCAAGGTCAGGTACAGGGTTTGTGCGTGAATGCAGTTTCTACTACAAGCCGTACTGAGCCAAATGGAATAGGTGTTCGTGGTGCACACAGCTGAAGTGGCGTTGGAGACAGGGGTTTCATGACCATGTTGTGGTCTGATTTCTCGAGTAACGCTCACACGACTGGTAATACTTAATCGATTGCAACAGACAGGAGACAACAGTTATCAACTATGGTTCAAAATTACCTCTCCTCCCCTATTGATGTTCTCCCTCACAGTTCATTCCCCATTGACTACTGGGCCTGTACACTGGACACCTGGCCTGAATTGGCACAATATGCCTTACAGGAGCTCGCTTGCCCTGTGTCACGATTGGCTGCAGCCGCCGAGAAGCGGCCCAGCCCATAATCGCCCCCACGCTGACCGACCACCACGGCATGGGGCAGGCGTCCCCCAGGGACGTAATATGGACCCTCCATACCGCAGAGGGGGACCCGGGCCTACCTGAACTAGGGAAGAGCAGAGACCAGGGTTCTGTGGCAACTGAGCATGTGGACAAAGAAGAGACACGTAGAACTTGATTACACCGCACAACTTCAAGTATAGAGGAAGTAAAGTTTCCTAAAGTAAAAAAGTAAAGACACACAGTACATAAATCAAACATGACTATGCCAGGCTCCCGATTCCACACCTCCCAGAGGGGTACCACCCAGAGGACCCCAAGGCACCAACGGATCACCGCGGCACACATAGGTGGGACATCAGGACACAGGCATGACATCAGGGTACACAAGGTCATCAGTAGTGATGAGCCACCCCCGCAGTGTTCGAGTTCGGTTCGGTTTGCCGAACAGCCGTGTGTTCGACGAACTGTTCGTCGAACTGTTCGTCGAACACCGTTAAAACCAATGGCAGGCAAACCAAAACACATAGAAACACATAGAAAACACATAGAAAACACTTCAAAGGTGTCCAAAAGCTGACAAATTGCTCAGAAGAGACAACTAACACATGGAAAAGTGACAAGTACATAAAGTCATGCGAAAAGAAAAGAGGTGGAGGAGTAAAAGGAGGGGAGACACAGATACAGGCATGTCATGCCCTTCTAAAACCAAAAAAGTGCGAAGCCGACACGGCCAATCCGTTCCTGCCTGTGTGACCTGCATGTCGCCGGGTTTGTGCCAGACCTGCGGTGGACCCTGACGGCCAGCCCCCCTCTCCCAATACTGGTGTCTGTCCGCTGGTGGGCCGAGTGAGGCAGGTCTAAGCTTTTTAATTTAAATTGTCTCTCTAATTTGAATGAGTACACTTTAAATCCTTTTACAAGGATCTATTGGAGGGCAAGTCTCATGCCACCAGCCGCGGTAATTCCAGCTCCACCCAGGAAGTGGAAGGGTGGAAGGGTGTGTGGCTGGAGGAGGAGGAAGCATAGAGCAAGGCTGCTTGGAGCTGAGTGCCTGGGAAGGAGGATTTTTTTTCTCTGGACTATTATCTGCTCCTTCCCAGGCAGAGAGAGACCTTCCCTGGGACTGAGCGTGGGGGCTGTCTCCCTGGCTCCCACCCCGACAAGCCAGCTGGGGGTGGGGGGCCTCACCCACCATCTCAAGGCCCACACTGCAGCAAGCCAGTCCCAGGGATGGGTAAGAAAAAGACCCCGGGGTCCGCAAGGCTCCAGGATCCGGACCCCTGAAGCCGGGGCCGTGGCAGCTCCTTCTCCCGGTGAGGAGGCTGCGGTCTGAGGTGCGGCAGGAGCCCCCCCTAACATCTGGGGCTCCAAGGCTGCGGGAGAGCCGGCTACCATCTACGCCTCCCGCATCCACGCTCACCTCTGTGAGTACGAGGAGGCAGCTAAACAGCTGAGGAGACTCCGGGAGGAGTTGAGAGGAGCCCGAATAATGGCTCAGAACCGGCTCCCTGCCTCAAGAAGAGCGGAGGTATCTGCCACGGTTGAAAGGCTGAAGGGGGCAATAAGAATGCTGGAGGAGAGAAGGAAGACCATCCTGGAGGGAAGCGGCCCCTTCGGGGAAAAGCTAAGGAACGATGACCGGTTCAGAGCCCTGACCGGTGGGTCTCCAGGGGGATCAGGAGGCCCCAGCCAGGTGGAGGAGGAGGAAAATGGCGGAACATCTGAGCCAGCTCCACCTGAGGACCTGGTGGGTAAGAGCGTCCAGGACCTGATGGGTAAGAGCGCCCAGGACCTGGTGGGTAAGAGCACCCAGGTATCGCGCAGCGGGATAACCCCCGAACAAGTGGCTCTCCCACCGGACTCCAGTGACATGGAGGAAAGTGGGAGGGGGGAGGATGGAGGGATCGGGAGTAATAACGAGGGTGGGTGCCTCATCCTACAGCAAGTGAGGCAGATTGAGTCTCCAGCACTGTTTGGCACACTGTTGTTTGGGGATGAGGTCTGCCTCGAGGATGAGGCAACCGGGAAGAGTAGGAAGAGGTGCAAGCCAAAACACGCTGTGTTGGAGAGGTTTGTTTATGTCCCTCTTTCCGGGGCCCCCCAGTCCCGTTGTGGGGAACCCGCTGCCCACCCCGGCTCGGGCCCTGTGGCAGGTCCACAGCAAGGGAGCGGGGAGAGTAAGGTCTGCCTGGATCTTACTGCCACATCTGGTGGTGGCAGTGCTGGTTCAGGCAGCGATATGGAGGTCGGTGCCGGTGTCAGTGTTGGTGGAAGTGCCCGGCACCGGGTATGAGTAGAGCCGGGGCCGCACCTCCGGCGGTGAGAGCAGCTTCTGGGCCACCAACGTATGGGTCCGTTAAGTCTGGATCGCTTATGGGGGTTCAGAAGCATAGGAAGGGCGCAGATGCTGCCGTGAGGCAGCAGCTAAAGACATGCAGGCAGCCGTGGTGAAGCCGGGGCACTCGGCACATAGACCCCAAAAGGGGTCCGTGCGGGGGGCCCCGCAACCACTGGACGCCGGAGGGGAGTGGCCAGCCTTACCTAAAGCAGGTGGTGGGTGCAGAGAGGCGGTGATGGCCCGTGAGGGGGCGTGGCCTCCTTGAATGTTGCCCTGCCTGCAAAGGCAGAGGCATGCAGGGGGGCATGCCCTCCTCGGCTGCAGTCCCGCCCGCCGTGCTCGCATCATCTGGGGTGGGCGTGGCCTCGCAAGGGGCTGCTGCCTGGCCCAGGGTGACTGTGGCCGGCGTGGGGGGCGTGGCCTCGGTGGTCATGGCTCCGCCCACTGTGCTGCGACATCCGGGTGGGCGTGGTCTCGCAAGGGGCTGCCACCCAGCCTGGAGTGACTGCGGCCGGTGGGGGGGCGTGGCCTCGGTGGGTCCGCCGCCCTCTGTCCCGCCCACCCATACCATCAGTCCTGCGCCCCCAAAAGCCGGTAGGGAGTTGTCGGGTCCCCGGCCCACTTACCGTCATCTGGTGGGTCGGGGGCTCCGGCGCTCCCAGTGATGCCGGCGGGGGAGGTGTGTGGAGGGCAGGGTGCGGTGGCAAGGTCCAGCCCTGCCCGAGGAAGCACAAAGGAGGAAAGGAAAAAAATATCCCGGGAGCCAAGAATACCCCAAGAGTCCAGCCGGGGCCCCCAGCAGAAAGTGTAAATATACAAAATGGCACTGTAAATAATAGAAATGTAAATGTAAATAGTAGCAATGTAAATAGTGTACAGTCATGGCCAAAAGTTTTGAGATTGACACAAATATTATATTTTCACATGATCTGCTGCCCTCTGGTTTTTATGTGTGTTTGACAGATGTTTTTATCACAGACAGAAATATAATTGCAAACATATGAGTAACAAAAGCTTATATTGACAGTTAGAATGAGTTAATGCAGCAAGTCAATATTTGCAGTGTTGACCCTTCTTCTTCAGGACCTCTGCAATTCTCTCTGGCATGCTCTCAATCAACTTCTGGACCAAATCCTGACTGATAGCAGTCCATTCTTGCACAATCAATGCTTTCATTTTGTCAGAATTTTTAGGTTTTTGTTTGTCCACCCGTCTCTTGATGATTGACCACAAGTTCTCAATGGGATTAAGATCTGGGGAGTTTCCAGGCCATGGACCCAAAATCTCTATGTTTTGTTCCCTGAGCCATTTAGTTATCACCTTTGCCACTGGGAGGCGCTGGGAGTCCGGGTCCAAGGCCACGCTGTGAGGAGAAGAAAAAGCAGGAACCTGCTGAGGTAGGAGCAGGTTCCTGCTTTTTCTTCTCCTCACAGCGTGGCCTCGGACCCGGACTCCCAGCGCCTCCCAGTGGCAAGCTTTGCCTTTTTTTCCAAGCGCTTTCTACATCGACTCCCAGTTTCAATTTTCTGTGGTGAGTCCCTGGTCCCTGATCCACAGCTCCAGGTCTTCTCCCATTTACCTAGGGTATTATACATTCAGCAGTCACTGAAGGTTATACTTCATTAGTCCAGCGTTCCTTTGACATTTATTCTGATGAAGGTCCCATTATTGGACCGAAAACGTTTAATTGTTTCATGTCTGGATGCATCTTCATTAAATGATTTTTCGTGTCACAATTTGAGTGCCAAGTTTTTTTGATTAACATTCTTAGTGCCAGGAAGAAAGGAAACCACAAAATTAAAAAGTGTGAAAAACAAGGCCCACCTGGCCTGTCTAGGATTAAGTCGCTTGGCTGATTCCAGATAAACCAGATTCTTATGGTCCGTGAGGACCACCACCTGATGTTTGGCTCCCTCCAGCCAATGTCTCCACTCTT
Source organism: Oophaga sylvatica (assembly GCA_033576555.1). Lineage (NCBI taxonomy): Eukaryota > Metazoa > Chordata > Amphibia > Anura > Dendrobatidae > Oophaga > Oophaga sylvatica. Next base: position 444,805,817 of record JARQOD010000002.1, on the reverse strand, counting down.
CAAAAGCCCACTTCATGGCCAATAACTCCCGATTACCCACGTCATAATTACGTTCAGTTGGAGAAAATTTTCGAGAGAAAAAAGCACAAGGGTTACTTTTAGAGGTCTCAGGATCTCTTTGGGACAAAACGGCACCTGCCCCAATTTCAGAGGCATCAACCTCCACCTGAAAATGCAGAGAAACATCAGGCTGCCGTAGAACAGGAGCAGAAGTGAATCTCTGTTTAAGTTCCTGAAACGCAGAGAATGCCTCAGGAGGCCAATTCACCACATCAGAACCCTTTTTGGTCAAATCAGTCAATGGTTTAACAATAACAGAGAAATTACCAATAAATTTACGATAAAAATTGGCAAAACCCAAGAATCTCTGAAGAGCCTTTAATGAAGTAGGTTCGACCCAATCACAGATGGCCTGAACCTTGACCGGGTCCATTTCAATAACAGATGGAGACAAAATGAATCCCAGAAATGAGATCCTCTGTACACCAAAAAGACACTTTGATCCCTTCACATACAGAGCATTCTCTCTCAAAATCTGGAACACAGTCCGAACATGTTTCACATGAGAGTCCCAGTCATTGGAAAAAATCAAGATATCATCCAAATAAACAATCAGAAATTTATCCACAAAATCCCTGAAAATGTCATTCATGAAGGACTGGAAGACAGAAGGAGCATTAGTGAGCCCAAAGGGCATCACTAGGTACTCAAAATGCCCCTCTGGGGTATTAAACGCCGTCTTCCATTCATCCCCGTGCTTAATGCGAATAAGGTTATACGCCCCCCTGAGGTCAAGCTTGGTAAACCTAGTAGCACTTTTCACCCTGGAAAACAGGTCAGAAATCAAGGGTAACGGATATTGATATTTCACAGTGATATTGTTCAAGAGACGATAATCAATACACAGCCTTAATGAACCATCCTTTTTGGCCACAAAGAAAAAACCGGCACCCAAGGGTGAAGAGGATGGTCTGATATGACCCTTCTCCAATGACTCCTTGATATAAGACCGCATAGCATCATGTTCAGGTACAGACAAGTTAAAAAGGCGACCTTTAGGGAATTTACTACCAGGCACTAATTCAATAGCGCAGTCATAGCTCCTATGGGGGGGCAAGGATGCAGATTTACTTTCGCTAAACACATCAGAAAAATCAGTCAAAAAGTCAGGAACATCTTGAGCCTGGGGAGAGGCAGAAAAAACAGGAGTGTTGGCATTAACACATTGGCAGCCCCAACTGGTTACAGACACAGATTTCCAATCCAAAACAGGATTATGAGACTGTAACCAAGGGAAACCTAGTACAATAATGTCATGCAGATTATACAACACCAAAAATTTGCAACTCTCCTGATGATCAGGTTCAACCCTCATTATCACCTGAGTAGAAAACTGGGGTTTATTCTCCGCCAAAGGGGTAGAATCAATCCCCATTAGGGGAATAGACTTCCGTAGGGGCATCAAGGGAAACCCACAACGTTTAGCAAAATCAAAATCCATCAGGTTAATAGCTGCTCCCGAATCAACAAAAGCCTGAGCAGAAAATGTGGACAGGGAGCAAATCAGGGTAACAGTAAACAGAAATTTAGTCTGAACACTACCCAAGACAACTGAGCGTGCAAAACGTCTACCCCGCTTAGGGCAGACTGAAATAGCATGAGAGGCATCACCACAGTAGAAACATAACCCATTGCGTTTTCGAAACTCATGATTCTGTGCCCCAGAAGCCACTCTATCACACTGCATGGGTTCAGAAGCTGGTTCACAAGGCAACACTATTCCACGCATACTTCTACGCTCACGCAAACGTCTGTCAATTTGAATCGCTAATGACATAGAATCATTGAGACCAGAGGGAGCAGGGAAACCCACCATAACATCTTTTACATTCTCTGACAGACCCTTCCGAAAAAGGGCTGCCAAAGCATCATCATTCCATTTGGTCAGGACTGCCCACTTTTGGAATATCTGACAGTACAATTCAGCGTCCTCAAGCCCCTGATTTAATGCCAACAAGGTTTTTTCAGCTTGATCAGTGACATTAGGCTCATCGTACAAAAACCCCAGAGCCAGAAAAAATGCATCAACATCACTCAAAACAGGGTCCCCAGGTGTCAGGGAAAAAGCCCAGTTATTTTTGAAATTCAGAAATTTAGCTCGATCCCCCAAAAACAAATTTGGCATGGGGATCCTGGGTTCCACAACTGGCAACCTAGCAAGAAAGGTAGCAATACTCCGAACCTCAGTGGCAAGCTGATCCACACGGCCAGACAACTGTGCAAACTCCATTGAGAAAAAAAAAAATCCTCCTCAGCACCCAGAGAAAATGAGGGAAAAAATGCAACAAACAAACAAAAAAAAAAAATCTCTGACAACTCTGACAACCTTTTTTGTTTCCACACTATTTTTCCCTTCTGTGAGTACCATACAATTTTCAGTTGGGCCGGTGACACTGTTATGTTTTGGTAGCTGAGGAGAGCAGGCAAAAACAGCAATACAGCAGAGAGGTTGGAATCTACTGGATTGCAGTAACCTGAACTAACCACACAACTAAAGGCAGCCGTGGAGCGTTCCTACGATGGTCCTAGACGCCTCGTCACAGCCTGAGAGGATAACTACACCTAAAGATAGAATGAGGAAAGCTATCTGCCCCGAAGCAGATCCCCAAAGAACATAGAAAGCCCCCAAATATGTAATGGCGGTTAGACAAGAGGAAATACAGAAACAGACAGAAAATAGTATGAGCAAACGTTGGGGCCCAATCTGCCTAGACAGAAACGGATAGGAAGGATACTTACTGCAATCCAAAAAACCCTAAAAAAAAGCCAACGCTACTAATTGCAAAAACACCTGAGATCACACGACCTCTACCACCTAAATTAGTTCTCTGGTGTAACTGTTAGGGTTTGAGTTCCTGCTGCTGCACAAGGGAGTCTTGAACCAGTCCCGCTGCGGTCTCCCATTCATCTCCGTCCGCAGAGAAGCCTGCTCAGCTTAGATGTTGGTCCCAGCATCTCACCCAGTCTAACAGTGTGCAGAGGATTACTGCTGTTCCTCCAGGCTCTGCTATTGTGGCCAGTACTGGTTAGCGGCGAGCAGACATCTTTATGACAAAGTCCTTGTTTTCCCCTTCTGAGCATGCCCAGAGTGAGATCTCTCATTGGAGATCAGGGGTCACATGCTCAGGTACTGCAGCAGCTCCTCCAGGAAGGTCCTGTGACTATTGGTGTTCTGGAACAAGTTTCATTGGTTCTTGTTTCTGGCAGGTCCTGTAGCTGTTGCTATAAAAGGGTAGCATGGCTGGGCCGCCATGCGCTAATATCAATCATTATATGCTTAGCGCCAGTGTGGTCATGCGTGTGTGTGGTTAGGGCCCGGCTGAAATAAGCCCCTAGAATACCGACTTAATCGGTGAGGAGTTTGGTATGCTAGCTGGTCAGGGTCGGTGTCCTAGATGCCCTAGATTGCCGGCATAACCGGTGAGAAGTTTGATTGCCGTATTCAGGGCCTGGCGTTCAGACGCCATAGATTGCGGGTGACTCCTGCGAGGACATTAGCGCATGATCACGTTCTATGTTCGCTTAGCTGTTCGCTGTGTACCTGGGTGCCTGACAGGACACAGAAGTTTGTCTCAGCGGCTCTGTGACGTAACAGGGTTCGCTTTCAACGCTAGACAGCACCTTAGCGTGTTTATTTTGCGACTCAGTTGTGTTAAGTGAGTTCGCACACATCGCCATATAGCGCTGCGGCACTCCTTCTAGCGGCTCTGTGGATTAACAGAGTTCGCACCTATTGCCATAGTGTGTTACGGCGTTTATTTTGGCGACTCTGCGGGATAACAGAGTTCGCTTCTTGCGACATTTTTACTAGCAGCAGGCTCCGCTTGCACGGTGGACCCCGGGCTACGAACGCACCTCTCTACATCATATATTTGGTGCGTTCCGCAGACCCTTAACAGTAACAAAACTCAGCCGCAGCCACTGAAAAAACTGGAAAAGGCAAATGAACAAACAACAGTGGCTCCAGAGGAACCGAGAGGGGCCCAAGCCCCCCGGGGAGGGGAACCTGGCAAACCTCACAGAAATGCAGAGAAAAATGCAAATGGCAAGCACAAAAACAAAAAACAGAAATATCATATCTGAGAGCAGGAGAAGAGGCAAGACTCAGCAAGCTTCCAAGTGAACCAGGAAACAACGTTAAGACAGGAACAATTGATCACCGGCAACCATGATGGGGAAACCTCCCTTATATCCAGCCAGTCTGTAATTCCTGATTGCCAATCCTCATTGAATGGTTCAATACTGTTTGTAACCACCAGAGGGAGCTTCTGCTCAGAATTCATTTCTAAAACATTCATAACACAGGCGGCTCACCATGGGGGCAAGGAGCAGGTGGAGCCTCGGGTGACCGGGGTGATGCCTGCTCCTCCCTCTAGGCCAGTGGCGAAAGCTCTGCTGAGGAGTCGCAGGACGAGGGCGAGGGGCCAAGGGCGGCATCGGGGGGTCCTTCATGGGATGGCAGAGTCCAACCCTCAGGGGACGTTGTTTCTCCTGGGGGGGACAGACCCGGAGTCTGGAGGTGAGGACACCAGGGGAGGAGGAATGGACACCTCGAGTACCCTAAAGAGGAAGGGTTCCGACTCCTCCCCAGAGGGTGGTGGGAGCGGGGTGGGTAAGAAGAAGGCCGTTGAACTTGATCACTCATGATGGCTGAACTCGCCCCGTTGACGCTGGCGTCCATTAATGTCGCCAGCATTAAGTCAGATGCGGCTAGATTTGCGGCCTTTGATTTTCTCACCCGAATTGAGGCTGAAATTTTATTTTTGCAGGAGACCAGACTAACTGACAAGGGGGCCATACATAAAGCACGGATGGAGTGGAGGTGCGGGCCCTCATACTGGTCTCTTGCGGCCGAGCCGTATAGCGGGGTGGCAGTCATTTTTAAGACTGCAGATGTGGAATGCAGACGAGTGATCGAGTTAGAAATGGGGAGGTGCCTGGTTCTTGACGTCTTCATGAGGGGACAAGAGCTGCGGCTCATAAACATCTATGGTCCCCAATTTAAGTGGGACCGAAAATGTCTCTTCCTGAAGATTAAGCCCTTTCTTTTTACGAGCCGACAGGTGATCTTCGGTGGGGACTTCAACACCATTACGAGGTCCCGTGATCGGGGGTCCTGGAGATTGCCTGGCTTATGACAGCGTCACGCTTGATAGTATAGCTAGTGAAGCTCGCCTGGTGGATGTCCACATCCGGCACACCCCAGGCCACGGGGGTTTCACCTATCATAAGGGTAGCTATAGATCTAGAATAGACAGGTTTTTTTCTGAAGGAGGACGCCATCTTTTCTGCTGTGTCCACCGTTGAGGTGGAGTTCTCCGATCACTGTCTAATTTTCTTTTCTCTGAATGTTGCAGAGACTCCCCAGATGGGAAGAGGGCTGTGGAAGCTGAATTCGTCCCTGCTGGAAGGAGCGGATGTGAGACAATCCTTTGACGATTTTCTTCAGAGCCAGGTGTTGTGAATGTTTTGGAAATGAATTCTGAGCAGAAGCTCCCTCTGGTGGTTACAAACAGTACTGAACCATTCAATGAGGATTGGCAATCAGGATTCACAGATTGGCTTGATATAAGGGAGGTTCCCTCCCATCATGGTTGCCGGTGATCAATTGTTCTTGTCTCAACTGTGGTACTTGGTTCACTTGGAAGCTTGCTGAGTCTTGCCTCTTCTTCTGCTTTCAGATAAGATATTTTCTGTTTTTGTTTTTGTGCTTACCATTTGCATATTTCTCTGCATTTCTGTGAGGTTAGCCAGGTTCCCCCCCTGGGGGGCTTGGGATCCTCTCAGTTCCTCTGGAGCCACTGTTGTTTGTTCATTTGCCTTTTCCAGTTTTTTCAGTGGCTGCAGCTTAGTTTTGTTACACCAGAGAACTGATTTAGGTGGTAGAGGTCCTGTGATCTCAGGTGTTTTTGCATTCAGCAGCGTTGGCATTTTTTAGGGTTTTTTTGGATTGCAGTGAGTATCCTTTCTATCCTTTTCTGTCTAGGCAGATTGGGCCCCAGCATTTGCTCATACTATTTTCTGTCTGTGTCTGTATTTCCTCTTGTCTAACCTCCATTACATGTTTGGGGGCTTCCTATGTTCTTTGGGGATCTGCTCCGGGGCAGATAGCTTTCCTCTTTCTATTTTTAGGTGTAGTTAATCTCTCAGGCTGTGACGAGGCGTCTAGGAACAACGTAGGAACGCTCCACGGCTGGCTTTAGTTGTGGTGGTTAGTCAGGGTACTGCACTCCAATAGATTCCAACCTCTCTGGTGTATTGCCGTTTTTGCAGAGCCAGAAAAAATGCATCAACATCACTCAAAACAGGGTCCCCAGGTGTCAGGGAAAAAGCCCAATCCTGAGGATCGCCGCGCAGGAGAGAGATGACAATTTGAACCTGCTGTGCTGCGTTCCCTGAGGACTTAGGTTTTAAGGCAAAAAACAACTTAGTTATTTTTGAAATTCAGAAATTTGGCCCGATCTCCCAAAAACAAATCTGGCATGGGAATCCTAGGTTCCACAACCGGCAACCCAGCAAGATAGGTAGCAATACTCCGAACCTCAGTGGCAAGCTGATCCACACAGCCAGACAGCTGTGCAAGCTCCATTGAGAGAAAAAAAAAATCCTCCTCAGCACCCAGAGAAAAAGAGGGAAAAAATGCAAGAAACAGAAAAAAATAATAAAAAAACTCTGACAACTCTGACAACTTTTTTTTTTCTTTCCACACTATTTTTCCCTTCTGTGAGTACCATACAATTTTCAGTTTGGCCGGTGATACTGTTATGTTTTGGTAGCTGAGGAGAGCAGGCAAAAACGGCAATACACCAGAGAGGTTGGAATCTATTGGATTGCAGTACCCTGACTAACCACCACAACTAAAGGCAGCCGTGGAGCGTTCCTACGTTGGTCGTAGACACCTCGTCACAGCCTGAGAGATTAACTACACCTAAAGATAGAAAGAGGAAAGCTATCTGCCCCGGAGCAGATCCCCAAAGAACATAGGAAGCCCCCAAACATGTAATGGCGGTTAGACAAGAGGAAATACAGACACAGACAGAAAATAGTATGAGCAAATGCTGGGGCCCAATCTGCCTAGACAGAAAAGGATAGAAAGGATACTCACTGCATGTCACGCTGTCTAATGATATGAATACAATGTCAGTAAACTATTTATACAGGAACCACACTCTATACAACATATAGTTTAGCAACATCAGAATGTAAGTATAAAATAGATTTACCTGACACAATCTCTGCAGAACTTAGGGTTAATCTTGAGGACTAGATGTGCAGAAACGATATAGTTGAACTCAGGGTTAATCTTGAGGACTTGATGAGCTGTAACAGGAAAGAGGAGGACCGGGGTCTAACCTGACCCTACACTGGGGTCCTAACTAATCCCTTACCTTGGAGGTACTGATAATGGTTCAGAGGTCCAAGTCTCCAGCCTAACCCTGTCTCCTGTCAGACCCTGAACCCTGTAATCAGTCCTAAGAAGGATCCTGATTACCACCAAAGGGATATGGGCTGATCTCCGCTAAATACACAGATTAGACATATAAGACAGACAGGATAGCACTCACTTGCATACACACTCAAACACCGAAGGAACATAAATGGTCTGGGGAATAAACTCTAAACAAGTTGAGCTTAAAACAGCTAAGGAGCTCTCAACTTAAGTCTATACAGATTCATTCCTATCTGTGGTCTGCATGAAGGATTTCACTGGCAACTCCCAAAGCAGACAACCAGGAATTTAAAGGAAACCAATCAACAAATAATCAATTGCAGCCGGGAGAAACTGCACCCAGTCCCAGCATCGAGCACAGACAGAATTAACTCCCTAGCTGCCAAACACAAAGAAACAGCAACTCAGCTGTGAGAAGTCAAAATGTGCAACCGCGACGATCTTCGTGGCAATGCACACATGACAGTACCCCCCTTCTACGAGGGGCCTCCGACCCTCAGGGCCAGGCCTGCCCGGGTGAGTTCTGTGGAAGGTCCGAACCAAACGATCTGCGTTAACATCAGACGCAGGAACCCACGTCCTCTCCTCCGGACCATACCCCTTCCAATGCACCAAGTACTGAAGGGACCGGCGATTCAGACGAGAGTCAATGATTTTTGATACTTGAAATTCCAAGTTACCATTGACCAACACTGGAGGAGGAGGTAGAGGTGATGGTATGACTGGTGCCACATACCTTTTAAGTAATGACTTGTGGAACACATTATGAATTTTAAACGTAGAAGGGAGTTCCAGACGAAATGCCACAGGATTAATTATGGAACTGATCTTGTACGGCCCGATGAATCTGGGACCCAGTTTCCAGAAGGGCACTTTAAGTTTTATATTCCTGGTAGACAACCATACCAGATCGTTCACATTCAGATCTGGACCAGAAACTCTCCTCCTATCAGCCATACGTTTGTAACGGTTCCCCATCGTACTCAAATTATTCAATACACCTCGCCACACAGAAGCAAGTGACGACGAGAAACGCTCCTCCTCAGAAACCCCAGAAGGACCCCCCCCATTGAAAGTACAAAACTGGGGATGAAAACCATATGCCCCAAAAAACGGGGACTTACCAGTGGACTCGCTCCGCCTGTTGTTAAGAGCGAACTCTGCCAGAGGCAAGAAAGAAGACCAGTCCTCCTGGTTCTCAGATACAAAACACCGGAGATATGTCTCTAAACTCTGATTCAGACGCTCTGTCTGACCATTGGTCTGTGGATGAAAAGCCGAGGAAAACGACAATTGCATCCCCCGACGTAAACAAAATGCCCTCCAAAATGTGGACACAAACTGAGACCCCCTATCTGACACCACATCAGAAGGCAACCCATGAAGTCTCACGATTTCCCTAATGAACACCTGCGCCAGAGTTTTAGCATTAGGGAGTGCAGGAAGAGCAGCGAAATGTGCCATCTTACTGAACCTGTCAACAACCACCAGTATGACAGTATTCCCAGACGACGAGGAAGGTCCGTAATGAAGTCCATAGATAAATGAGTCCATGGACGCTCCGGAAGTTTCAAGGGTAAAAGGGTCCCAGACGGACGGGTATGAGGAGTTTTAGAGCGAGCACAAACCCCACAGGACGCGACAAAAGTTATAACATCTTTATTAGCGTTAGGCCACCAAAATCGGCGAGAAAGGAGATCTAAAGTAGCCTTACTCCCTGGATGACCTGCTAAAGCAGAATTATGATGTGCCTCAATAACCTTTTGTCTCAACTGATTCGGGACAAACAGTCTCCCTGGAGGTCCTGCAGGGGCGTCCCCCTGAGCCTCTAACACCTCCTCCTCAAGCTCAGAACATACAGTCGACACTACCACCCCCTCCTGAAGGATAGGAATCGGGTCGTCCGTTTTCCCGGCCCCTGGGAAACTGCGAGACAAGGCATCAGCCTTTACATTCTTAGACCCCGGACGATAAGTGACGACAAAATTAAACCTGGTAAAAAACAACGACCAACGAGCCTGTCTGGAATTCAGACGCTTAGCGGATTCTAAATACAGCAGGTTCTTGTGATCAGTAATAACGGTGACCGGGTGGACAGCCCCTTCCAAAAAGTGACGCCATTCTTCAAAAGCCAATTTAATGGCCAAAAGTTCCCTATTGCCGATATCATAATTCCTTTCGGCGGACGACAATTTCTTAGAAAAGAAAGCGCACGGATGCCATTTACCAGGGGACGGACCCTGGGACAATATAGCACCCACCCCTACGTCAGACGCGTCCACCTCCACAATGAACGGCTGAGATACATCTGGTTGGATGAGAACGGGTGCCGAAGCAAAACATCTTTTTAAAGAGGAAAAGGCTTGGCAAGCTTTGTCCGACCACTTAGAAAAATCCGTCCCTTTTCTCGTCATGTCAGTGAGAGGTTTGACGACAGACGAGAAATTACAAATAAATTTCCGGTAGTAATTAGCAAACCCCAAAAAACGCTGCAGAGCCTTAAGATCCCCTGGCTGATCCCATTCAAGCACTGCTCTCACCTTTTCAGGGTCCATCCGGAAACCGGAGGCTGACACCAAAAAACCCAAAAACTGAAGTTCCTGTACGGCAAAAACACACTTCTCCAGTTTGGCGTATAGTTTATTGTCTCGCAAGATCTGCAACACCTGTCTCACATGCTCCTGGTGAGACACAAGATCTGGCGAGTAAATTAAAATGTCATCCAAATATACGACCACAAACACCCCCACAAGGTGACGAAAAATGTCATTAACAAAATGTTGGAATACTGCTGGAGCAGTAGTCAGTAGAGTTGAGCGATACTTTCCGATATCCTAAAGTATCGGAATCGGAATGGTATCGCCGATATCACTAAAATATCGGCGATACCCGATACCGATACCGGAAGTCCCTTGTAAGTCTATGGGAACAAAATATCGCAACTAAAAAAAAACCATTCTTTCCTTGTAAACACTAAATATACACACATAGAATACATATATATATATACATGTCATTGTGACATACAGTGCCTACAAGTAGTATTCAACCCCCTGCAGATTTAGCTGGTTTGATAAGATGCAAATAAGTTAGAGCCTTCAAACTGCAAACGAGAGTAGGATTTATTAACAAAAGCATAAATCTTACAAACCAAAAAGTTATGTTGCTCAGTTGAATTTTAATAAATTTTAAACATAAAAGTGTGGGCTTTGAAAGTAAAGGTACCTTACGGGCTCGTCTGGAACGGAGACCATTGCGGTGGAGTACGTTACTTATGGTATTGACTGAAACCAATGTCCCCACTGCCATGAGATCTTCCCGGAGCTCCTTCCTTGTTGTCCTTGGGTTAGCCTTGACTCTTCGGACAAGCCTGGCCTCGGCACGGGAGGAAACTTTCAAAGGCTGTCCAGGCCGTGGAAGGCTAACAGTAGTTCCATAAGCCTTCCACTTACGGATGATGCTCCCAACAGTGGAGACAGGTAGGCCCAACTCCTTGGAAAGGGTTTTGTACCCCTTGCCAGCCTTGTGACCCTCCACGATCTTGTCTCTGATGGCCTTGGAATGCTCCTTTGTCTTTCCCATGTTGACCATGTATGAGTGCTGTTCACAAGTTTGGGGAGGGTCTTAAATAGTCAGAAAAGGCTGGCAAAAGAGATCATTAATCCACACATGTGAAGCTCATTATTCTTGGTGCCTGAACTACTTCTTAATACTTTAGGGGGACCAAACAGAATTCTTGTGGTTTGAGGGGTTGAATAATAAATGACACTCTGAATTAACTTTTAACGTTTTAAAAAAAAAAATAAAAAAATTATAAACATTTTTTTTGCTGCAGTGCATTTCCCACTTCCAGGCTGATCTACAGTACAAATGTCACAATGCCAAGTTAATTCCGCATGTGTCAACCAGCTAAATCTGCAGGGGGTTGAATACTACTTGTAGGCACTGTATATATATACATATATGTATAGTTTATACACTTCTACATAGTAAAATATCCTCTGATTCAATTGCCCGGTAAAGCCGGCTTCAGTGAAAAGACAGAAGCACCCGACATGAAATGACACTTGGTGTACATAGGGTTAACCATGTCTTTTCATGTCGTTTGCTATCTGATTTGCACAAACAATTAAATCAGTCTATGTGTGCAAAATTTCACACCTGTAGGGGTTAATTAAAGGTGTAAATTCGTTGTAAAAAAAAACGGACTTTTTTGCTACGAATTTACACCTTTAATTAACCCCTACAGGTGTGAAATTTTGCACACATAGTCTGATTTAATTGTTTGTGCAAATTAGATAGCAAAGGACATGAAAAGACATGGTTAACCCTATGTACACCAAGTGTCATTTCATGTCGGGTCATAGGTCATAGGTGTTCGGTCTGGATGCCGAACTTTACTGTTCGGGTTCGCCCATCTCTACTTGCAAAATCACCAATCTATAGCACTAGCTTCTCCAAGAGCAGTTCTCCTAATCACAGCTCTGACTATCCTGAGCTATGTGCTTGTTCAAGTGCCATTATCTCTATATGTACCGTAAATACAGTGATAGCAGTGTACATTATAAAAGAAATCACTAATAGCTGAATGTGTTACAGCAGAACTTTATAGTTCTACTAATACTATAACTCAGCCTATCCTATCAGAAACAAAGAAGTAAAGAGCAACATAGCTCTGACCTGCTCCAGAGACAAATTGAGAATATTTCTTTAATTGTAACCACAACAATACCAGCACATTAAAAAGTTGTTGTTGTCCAATGTCCATATAGTACTATATTATGCTAAACAGTGGCCAGAGACCGCCATACCATGCCACAATAGTCCCATAGTTTGTTTTCATAGGACAGTGCGATTCTGTGCCTGCACACAGCCATATACTTTGCATAAAGTACCATATTCTACCTGCAAAGAACCAAATTGTGTGTTTGCAGTCCTACAATGAGCCTATATTGCACCCAATAAACTACACATTAGACCCAAATTAGAGTAATACTTGCCCATGTACATAGATGCCAGAGAGAACCACGTTTGTAAGTTACTGTGTATAACAACGCACATTATTCCATATTGTGCCCTGTTTGATTGATCCGATTCCTAACTGAAGGTGGTTTTCCAATCCTTAAAGAAAACTTCAAACTTGCTCCAAATAGTAAAACATAATCTAATATATTCATGTTTTACCCTTACCCCTCCTGTGCTGCTGGCCACAGGACCAACCGTGTGTTGCTTTCCATTGCGCTTGACAGCAGTGATTGGCTGCCTGAGTGACATGGCATTCAATCGACCTCAAAGCATGGTTAACAACTCCTGAAGGTTCTCAGCTCCCAAAACTTTCATGAATGGGCTAATCTCTAAATCCCACCCTTGCCCACTCAAATTGTATAAAATATAGACATGCGGACCCTCGATTTTACCTGATCCGTAGACCATATTGTTTTATATCCATTCAGGAGTTAGGAACACTCTGGCACAACAAGATACTTCTCTTTTATATCCTAAATATGCATGCATGCTAATATTCTGTTACTTTTGATGATGCCAAACCCTATATAGATTTGTATAATCATTGGGTCACATGGCAAAACAAAAATAGGGACAAAGTCAAGTTTGACACCAAATCAGACAAATTCACATTTAGGAGAATCAAAGAACAATCAGACTAATGATCTGTTGAGACTGGGTACACCTTTAGAATACATATAGCCAGTGGCACAACATAAATCTTTTACACGTCAATGCAAAGTCAATAACATGGCCCTCTATAATTGAAAATAAAAATAGTTTGCGCACATAAAAACTACAAGACACAAAAGGATCTGTAGAAAAATAGGAATATGCATGTGTCAAATGGAAAACAATACATAAATTCAGACGCACTCTGTAGAACAGTTTGAGATGCAGATGTAATAATACAGTAATAAATAAATATTGCACTAAGACCCGTGAGAAAAAGGTGATGAGAAAAGCCTGTAGTCTATTATGTAGTAAACCCCAAACCAAAGGACTAAATAGTCATAATACGCATAAGGTATTTATTCATATGGGTATTAATATGGACAAACCCTGAAAAAGTAAAAGAGGTCCTCTTTTAACGATGGAGCAGAAAAACGCTGCAGAAATCCTAAAAAACCTTTTATGCAGAAAGGTCAGAAGAAATTGACACTGTCCCGCCGGTGACAGCTCAGATGAATGAGTATTAGTGGTGCACTGTGGAGAAAATAGTCCTGTTTGCACAGGTTTTACCTGACAACCCCGATGGGTCACTTGCAATAGAAAGTCAAATTTCAGCCTCCTCTGGCCTGCTGACAACCCCGATGGGTCACTTGCAGTAGAAAGTCCGACTTCAGCCTCCTATGGCCCGCAGACGAAACTTACATCCGTTGATGAAAGCCGGTGATCTCTGGCCTCCGTGGCCAGATCAGGAACGCCGACTGATGATGTTGAATCCTCACTAGGAAGAAGGATGTGGGCAGGACCTGTTGGTAAACTAGCCTGCCTCAAGCACAGTAGTACACAAAATCGCAATATCTAACTGTCCCTCAGAGTGAGCAGAGTAGCGTTCTGTCCCTAACTGAGTTCACAGCACAGTGATGCTAAAATGGCTGCGGCGCCTTTTATAGTGCATTCTGACATCATTTCAACAGCCAATCACAGCCATGCCATTAGTTAAGATGACCGCAGCATTACAGGATGTGCCCACACTTCATAAGATTCATCATTGGCTGACTAACATCACATTGCCTCTCAAAGAATTATGGGAACTTCCGATTCCGGTATACGATATTGAAAAAGTATCGGAATTAAGTATCGGAATTCCGATAACGCGAATATCGGCCGATACCCGATTCTTGCGGTATCGGAATGCTCAACACTAGTAGTCAGACCAAAAGGCATGACCAGGTTTTCATAATGTCCCTCCGGCGTGTTAAATGCCGTTTTCCACTCATCCCCCTCTTTTATCCTAATCAGATTATACGCCCCCCTGAGATCCAATTTAGAGAACCATTTGGCGCCAACAATTTGATTGAAGAGATCAGGAATAAGAGGGAGTGGATACGGATCTCGAACAGTAATCCGATTAAGTTCGCGGAAATCCAAGCAAGGGCGTAGGCCTCCATCTTTTTTTTCCACAAGAAGAACCCCGCGGCCACAGGGGAAGATGAAGGTCTAATATGCCCTTTGGCCAGACTTTCAGAAATATAATCTTTCATAGCCTGTCTTTCAGGACCAGAAAGATTATACAACCTAGCTTTAGGCAACTTAGCATCAGGAAGTAGATTAATAGAGCAGTCATACACGCGATGAGGAGGCAACTCCCGACACCCCTCCTCAGAGAAAACATCCCCAAAATCCTCCAAAAAAGGAGGAAATGTACTAGGCATGACCGCACTGATGACTGTGTTCAAGCAGTTGCTTTTGCAAAACTCACCCCATTGGCTTATCTCTCTGGACTGCCAATTAATCACAGGGTTATGTTTAACCAGCCAAGGAAGTCCCAACACAATGGGAGTAGGTAGACCCTCCAACACAAAACAAGATAATTGTTCCCTATGTATTGCCCCTACCCGAAGGTCAATGTTATGAACCTCATGAACAAAGTTACCTTGGCCGAGAGGCCTGGCGTCAATGGAGAAAATAGGGATCGGTTTGACCAATACACTCAGATGCATACCTTGAGCCTGAGCAAACTGAGCGTCAACCAGATTAGCCCCAGAACCACTATCCAGAAGAACAGACAATCTCTTCACTCTAGTACCAACCACCACCTCCACTGGTACAAGGAACTGAGAAGAACCGGCGGATGAAATACATACTCCCAGGTTGTCGTCCACCACACAACCTGGGATTAGCAGTTTTCCGGCGACTTTTTACTTAACAAGACACGGGATGGACATTCTCCAACAAAATGTCCCTCTTTCCCGCAGAAAAAACACCTTCTAGTCCTGCGGCGTGCCGCCAATCCCCTACTACGAAAAGATGTCCCTCCCAATTGCATAGGCTCATCCGAACAGACAAGGGGAACCTCAACATAAGGGACTTTAGTAGTAGGTGGAGAAACAACAGGGAGTGGAGTTACCTCACCCCTCTCCCGAAGCCGTCTATCAGTACGGATAGCTAGGGCCATAGCAGCCTCCAGAGAAGGAGGAGACTCATACTGAGCCAAAACGTCTTTTAATTTGTCAGAAAGCCCATGACAAAACTGGCTCCTAAGAGCTGGGTCATTCCACTGAGTATCCGTGGCCCATCTACGAAACTCAGAAGCAAATTCCTCCGCCGGACGATCTCCCTGCTGTAACTTACGTAGTTTGGTCTCAGCAAGAGAGACCCGATCTGGGTCATCATATACCAATCCCAGAGCAGTAAAAAATTGATCTACAGACTGTAGAGCCGGGGATCCCGGAGGAAGGGAAAATGCCCAGGATTGAGGGTCCCCTTGAAGAAGTGAGATAACAATTCCCACTCTCTGCTCATCACTCCCTGATGATCGCGGCCGAAGCCGAAAATACAATTTACATGCCTCCCGGAAGGTGAAAAATTTGTCTCGCCCACCAGTGAACCTATCTGGAAGAGCTACTTTAGGTTCAACT
The DNA here is from genome assembly GCA_033576555.1 of Oophaga sylvatica. Taxonomy (NCBI): domain Eukaryota; kingdom Metazoa; phylum Chordata; class Amphibia; order Anura; family Dendrobatidae; genus Oophaga; species Oophaga sylvatica. The sequence continues at coordinate 444,789,716 of JARQOD010000002.1, read as the reverse complement.
CTGGTTTGCTCCAGGGGAGACAAAACTTTGGACTTAATGTCCGTCAGCTCCATGGATAAACCCTGCAACTGCAGAGCCAGCTGGGCTACTGGATCCATGGTAACTAGAGATAATTTTTTATTGGCCAGTGAAAATGTCACGCTGTCTAATGATATGAATACAATGTCAGTAAACTATTTATACAGGAACCACACTCTATACAACATATAGTTTAGCAACATCAGAATGTAAGTATAAAATAGATTTACCTGACACAATCTCTGCAGAACTTAGGGTTAATCTTGAGGACTAGATGTGCAGAAACGATATAGTTGAACTCAGGGTTAATCTTGAGGACTTGATGAGCTGTAACAGGAAAGAGGAGGACCGGGGTCTAACCTGACCCTACACTGGGGTCCTAACTAATCCCTTACCTTGGAGGTACTGATAATGGTTCAGAGGTCCAAGTCTCCAGCCTAACCCTGTCTCCTGTCAGACCCTGAACCCTGTAATCAGTCCTAAGAAGGATCCTGATTACCACCAAAGGGATATGGGCTGATCTCCGCTAAATACACAGATTAGACATATAAGACAGACAGGATAGCACTCACTTGCATACACACTCAAACACCGAAGGAACATAAATGGTCTGGGGAATAAACTCTAAACAAGTTGAGCTTAAAACAGCTAAGGAGCTCTCAACTTAAGTCTATACAGATTCATTCCTATCTGTGGTCTGCATGAAGGATTTCACTGGCAACTCCCAAAGCAGACAACCAGGAATTTAAAGGAAACCAATCAACAAATAATCAATTGCAGCTGGGAGAAACTGCACCCAGTCCCAGCACCGAGCACAGACAGAATTAACTCCCTAGCTGCCAAACACAAAGAAACAGCAACTCAGCTGTGAGAAGTCAAAATGTGCAACCGCGACGATCTTCGTGGCAATGCACACATGACACTGCAATCCAAAAAAACCTCTAAAAAATGCCAACGCTACTAATTGCAAAAACACCTGAGATCACACGACCTCTACCACCTAAATCAGTTCTCTGGTGTAACAAAACTAAGCCGCAGCCACTGAAAAAACTGGAAAAGGCAATTGAACAAACAACAGTGGCTACAGCGGAACCGAGAGGAGCCCAAGCCCCCCAGGGGGGGGGAACCTGGCTAACCTCACAGAAATGCAGAGAAATATGCAAATAGTAAGCACAAAAACAAAAACAGAAAATATCTTATCTGAAAACAGAAGAGGCAAGACTCAGCAAGCTTCCAAGTGAACCAGGTACCACAGTTGAGACAAGAACAATTGATCACCGCAACCATGATGGGAGGGAACCTCCCTTATATCAAGCCAGTCTGTGAATCCTGATTGCCAATCCTCATTGAATGGTTCAGTACTGTTTGTAACCACCAGAGGGAGCTTCTGCTCAGAATTCATTTCCAAAACATTCACAACAAACTCCTCAACTCCAGCCGGTATTCTAGAGGCTATTTCAGCCAAGCCCTGAACACGTGCATACAAATCTCCTCACCGGGGTGCCGGTATTCTAGGGGCTTATTTCAGCTGAGCCCTAACCGCATGCGTGCATGATCACACTGGTGCAAAGCACATAACACAATTGATACTAGCGCATGGCCGAGCGGCCATACAACCCTTTAATAGCAGCAACTACAAGACCTTCCAGAAAATGTCCAATGAGAAACTGTTTAAGAACACAAGCAGTTTCAGGACCTTCCTGGCTGACCAATAGGAGCTGCTGCAGTACCTGAACATGTGACCCCTGATCTCCAATGAGAGATCTTACCCTGGGCATGCTCAGAAGGGGAAACGCAGGACTTAGTCCCAAGACTGCCTGCTCCAGCACTGGTTATAATAGAGGAACCAGATGAGGCAACAACAAGCCTCTGCACAGTATTAGACCGAGCGAGATGCTGGGACCGACGTCTCAGCTGAGCAAGCTCCACTGCGGCCGGAAATGGATCGGGGACAGCAGCAGGACTGGTTCGAGATTCCCCTTGTGCAGCATCGGAAAATGGATCCCTAACATTACCCCCCTCCTAGGGCCCTCCTTCTTTGGGCCTCGCTGAGTTCAAAGGCAGCGATGAGCTGCGGAGCGTTAACATGCGCAGCAAGCTCCCAGGACCTATCCTCAGGCCCATAACCCCTACAATCCACCAAATAAAATCTTTTGCCCCGCACCACCTTACACCCTACGATGGCGTTCACCTCATGGTCATCCGTAGATGAACCCGATGTCCCGGCAGATGACTCGGAAAGCCGGGACATGAGCACGGGTTTCAGTAGGGATATGTGAAAGGTGTCGGAGATACCTAGGCGTGGTGGAAGAGCCAAACTGTATACCACAGGGTTAACCTGCTCGAGGACTTTGAAAGGACCCAGGTAGCAAGGTGCCAACTTAGTGGACTCAACTTGCAGCCTGATGTTACGGGCGGAAAGCCACACCAAGTCCCTAGGAGCAAATGTCGGAGCGGGGCGCCGATGTGCGTTGGCAGAGGACCTCATCCTCTCCTTGGACGCCTGAATGGCATCCTGGGTACGGTCCCAAATGTCCCGTGCCTCCACAGCCCAGTCTGCCACCCTGGAGTCAGCGGAAGACACGAGTATGGGCACCGGAACCCGCGGATGCTGACCGTAGTTTAAGAGGAATGGAGTCTGTCCGGTGGAGTCAGCCACAGCATTGTTTAGTGCAAACTCAGCCCACAGTAGCAAGGATGCCCAGTCATCCTGCCTGGCTGAGACAAAATGTCGTAGATAGGTGACCAAGGTCTGGTTGGCCCTCTCTACCAACCCATTCGTCTCGGGATGGTATGCTGAAGAGAGATTTAACTCAATACTGAATAGACGACAAAGCTCTCTCCAGAACCGAGACGCAAACTGGGGACCTCGGTCACTGACAATTTTGTCGGGCATGCCGTGTAGACGGAAGATGTGCCTAACGAACAACGCTGCCAGAACCCGTGCAGAAGGTAACCGTGGTAGCGGCACCAGGTGCACCATTTTGGAAAAATGGTCGGTGATTACTCAAATGATCGTGCAGCCCCAAGACTTGGGTAAGCCCACTACAAAGTCCATCCCAACCATCTTCCAGGGCCTGTCTGCCACTGGCAAAGGGTAAAGTAACCCAGCTGGCCGTTGTCAAGGAGACTTATTCTTGGCGCAGGAGACACACGCCCGAACATAGTCCCCAACGTCACGGACCATATGCGGCCACCAGTATGTCCTCGCCAGCAACTCAGATGTCCTCTTTGCCCCAAAGTGTCCACCCACCCTGGATGTGACCAAGAGAGTACCTCCGGTTGCAAATGGGTAGGCACAAAAGTCTTGCCCGGGGGCACAGTCTCTAGTGAAACCGGGGCCACTGTTCTCAGGCTCTCTGTGGGGACAATAAGCCGAGGCTCCTCCTCCTCAGAGGACACCACAGAGCGAGAGAGAGTGTCGGCACGAATGTTCTTCTCTCCCGAGAGAAAATGGAGTGTGAAATGAAACCGGGAGAAGAACAAGGACCATCTGGCCTGGCGAGAATTAAGCCGCTGGGCTGTCTGAAGATATACCAAATTCTTGTGGTCGTTGAAGACTTGGAAGGGAAAGCGAGCCTCCAACAGATGTCTCCACTCAGAGAAAGCCAACTTCATTGCTAGCAACTCCCTGTCCCCCATGGAATAATTCCTCTCCACTGGTGTGAAGGTCTTGGAGGAGAAGAAGCAAGGATGCTTCCGACCTTGAGCATCCTTTTGAAAGAGGACTGCTCCAGCACCAACGGATGAGTCATCCACCTCCAATATGAATGGCTTATCAACATCAGGGCGGTGTAGGATGAGAGCGCTAGCAAAATGAGACTTAATTGATGTGAAAGCCTTGGAGACTTCTTCGGCCACAATTTGGGATTTGCTCCCTTCTTGGTTACCAAGGGAGCTACCAAATTTGAGTAATGGGGAATGAACTGGCGATAATAATTAATGAACCCCATTAAGGGAATGGGGTTCTTGCCAGTCCATCACAGCCTGTATTTTTGCAGGATCCATAGCCAATCCCTGGGCGGAGATGATATAGCCCAGGAATGGTAAAGACTCCTTCTCAAACACACATTTCTCCAACTTTGCATGAAGGGAATTTGCCCGCAAGAGGTTGAAGACTCTGCAGACATCTCTCCGGTGGGAGTTAATATCTGGAGAGAAGATGAGAATATCATCCACATAGACTACGACCGATGTGGAAAGCATATCCCGCAAGATGTCATTAACAAAGTCTTGGAAAATGGCTAAGGCATTACAGAGTCCGAGGGGCATCACAAGATATTCATAGTGCCCATCCCTGGTATTAAAAGCCGTCTTCCATTCGTCCCCCTCACGGATGCGAATCAGGTTATAAGCACCCCGCAGGTCTAATTTGGTAAATACCCTTGCTCCTTGGAGCCTATCAAAGCGCTCAGAAATCAGGGGAAACGGGTATTTATTCTTAACTGTGATGGCGTTAAGACCCCTGTAATCTATGCAGGGACGTAATTCTCTGTTCTTCTTCTGCACGAAGAAGAACCCCGCCCCAGCAGGTGACACTGACTTCCTAATGAACCCTCTTGCCAGATTCTCCTGGATGTATTGGGACATAGCCTCCGTCTCCGGGAGAGAGAGGGGATAAACCCTTCCCCGGGGCGGTTCTGCTCCAGGCAAGAGGTCAATAGGACAGTCATAGGGGCGGTGAGGCGGAAGAGTCTCCGCAGCCTTTTTGGAGAACACGTCTACATAGGCTCAATAACACTTGGGAAGGGAATTGAAATCTGCGGGTATCCCAGTAGTAGTAACCTGAACACTCTCCCTCACACATCTACCTTTACAAGATTCACTTCAACCCCGTATCCTCCCAGAGGACCACTCATTATGTGGGAGTGAAGACAAAGCCAGGGTACTCCCAGCAGAGCCTCATCTATAACCTCAGGAAGGACTAGGAAAGAGATAATCTCCTGATGGGAAGGAGACATAGATAATGTGAGAGGGATTATCTGATGTGTGATCTGTGAGGGCAGTATTGATCCATTCACCACTCGAACAGTCACCCGTTTGGCGAGCATCACCTGAGGTATTGTGTGGCGGAGAGCGAAGGCAGAGGACATAAAATTCCCCTCTGCTCCAGAATCCACACAAAGCTCAACTGTTAGAGTGGATGGACCAAAAGAGATTGTCCCTTTAAAGAACAGCTTGGAGGCAATTGCCGCTGAATCTAGTGAACCTCCTCCCATGGTTACTAGACTCAATCGTGTTCCCGATCGCTGGGGACATCTATTGGCATAATGTCCTAACTGTTGGCAATTGTTACAAACCACGGGGACTAGAGCGGGCCGAGACTTAGGTCCCGCTCGAGCAACCTCCATGGCCTCCTGGGAGTCGGACGCCTGAATGGGAGATTCTAGTGGTTTGGCAAAGGTGGGAGCCAGCCGGAACCTCTGCCTACACTGGGCCCGCTCCAACCTCCGCTCGTGAAAACGAAGGTCGATGCGGGTAGATATGGAGATAAGTTTCTCCAGTGAGGCAGGAATCTCCCTGGTGGCCAAAGTGTCCTTTACATGGTCAGCCAGACCTCTCCAGTATACCAGAATGAGGACTTTATCCCGCCACTCTAACTCGGAGGCCAGAGTCTGAAATTGGACTGAAAACTGGCTGACCATGGATGAACCCTGTGACATTGCCAGCAGTTGGAGCGCCGTATCGTGGATTACCTGAGGGCCTAAAAAGACCTTTTTAAGAGCCTCCAGAAACCGAGGAGCACTCCGCACCACACGATCATCGCGCTCCCACAGCTGCGTTGCCCATTCCAACGCTCTGCCCAACAGAAGTGATACTATGAAACCGACTTCTGCCTGCTCTGTGGGAAAACGTGCAGCCAGAAGCTCGAGCTGTGTAGAGCACTGGCTTACGAATCCCCGACAATGTTTACTGTCACCAGAAAACTTGTCCGGAAGCGGAAGATGGGATAAGGTCGGGGCAGAGGTGGCGGAGGAAAAACTGGCTGCTGCTGTGCTAGCAGCCTGAACAGCGACTGCAGTAACATCCACAGCTGAGGTTGTGCGCTCAAGAGCCGCCAACCTACCCTCCAGCTGCTGGATGAACTGCCGTAGGCGCTGGTCGTCCGCCATTTTACTAGCAAGACCCTGGCACTAGTATATTGTTGGGTCTGTGGAATGCACCAAATAAATATAAATAATAATAGGTGCGTTCGCAGCCCAGGGTCCACCATGCAGGCAGAGTCTGCTGCTAGTAAGATGACACTAGATGGCAGTATAAGCGAACTCTGTTACACCACAGAGTCGCTGACATAGATGCTGTGGCACTATATGGCGGTTTAAGCGAACACTGTTACACCACAGAGTCGCTGACATAGATACAGTGGCACTATATGGCGGTATGAGCGAACTCTGTTACTCCACAGAGTCGCTGTGGTAGAGACTGTGTCCTGTTAACCCCACAGGCGTACATAGATAGCTGCAGAGCGGATAGCAGTCCGTGGTCATGCAGACAGTAACGCAAACAACCAACTCCTCACCGGAGTAGCTGGTATTCTAGAGGTTATTTCAGCCAAGCCCTGAACACGTGCATACAAAACTCCTCACCGGAAGTGCTGGTATTCTAGGGTCTTATTTCAGCCGAGCCCTAACCACATGCGTACATGAGCACACTGGCGCAAAGCACGCAACAGATTTGATACTAGCGCATGGCCGTGCAGCCATGCAAGCCTTATATAGAAGCAGCAAGCACAGGACCTTCCGGAAAGGACCAATGGAAAGCTGCTCCAGAACTACAGCAGCTTCAGGACCTTCCTGGAGGACCAATGGGAGTCGCTGCAGTAGCCGAGCATGTGACTCCTGATCTCCTATGAGAGATCTTACTCTGGGCATGCTCAGGAGAGGAAAAGTAGGACTTAGTCCCACAGCTGTCTGCTCGCCGCTGACCAGTACTGGCTACAATGACAGAACCTGGAGAGGCAGCAGTAACCCTTTGTACCGTATCAGGCTGTGCAAGCCGCTGAGACCGACATCTCTGCTGAGCAGGCTCCACTGCGGCAGGAGAAGGATGGGAGACCGCATCAGAGATGGTTCAAGATTCCCCCTGTGCAGAAGCGGGAACTCGGTAAGAGTGGCTGGGACCTTAGGAGGTAGCGACCATGCTATTTTTGAATTTTGGATAACTAGAGGAGGAAGAACTGTGAAGACTCAGACTTCAAGGTTAGATTTCAGAAAGGCAGATTTTAAGGGACTCAGAAAGAGAATTGGAGGGATCCAATGGCTGGATATCCTTAAGGACAAAAATATCCAGGAAGGATGGGAAATCTTGAAAAATAGGATTCTCAAAGCACAATCATTAACAATTCCAAAAAGAGGGAATAATAGGAAGCATTTAAGGAAACCAGGATGGATGAATACAGAACTTAAAAACATGCTAAAAAGGAAGAAAGACATGTTTATCAAATGGAAAGAAGGAGGCATATCTAAAGAAGAATATAATGATGTCTGCAAAACCTGCAGGGCAATAATCAGATTACATAAAGATGACAATGAATTAAAGCTTGCAAGAGATGTCAAAAGCAATATAAAAGGATTCTGGGGATATGTCAAAAGTAAAAGAAAAGTCAAATATGCTATACGATTTTTACAGGATGAAAATTATGAAATGGTAAGAAAGGATGTTGAGAAGGCCAAACTTTTAAATTCCTATTTTGCATCTGTTTTCTCTCAGAAAGGAAATGTAACATCAACTGATCTTCACTGTCCTATTAAGGGAATAGAAGAATCCAGGATATCTATAAACAGAAAAATAATGAGGAAACACTTAGCTAACATAAATGAATTCAAGTCTCCAGGTCCAGATGAATTACACCCCAGAGTACTGAAGGAGATAGCAGAAGAAATTTTTGAACCACTCTCCATAATCTTTGAAAATTCTTGGAGAACAGAAGTCCCAGAAGACTGGATAAGAGCAAATGTTGTTCCTATCTTCAAAATGTGGAAGAAGGTGGACCCAGGGAATTATAGGCCAGTGAGTCTGACATCTATACCAGGAAAGATCTTTGAACAAATTATTAAACAACATGTATGTAAGTACCTGGACAAGAATGAAGTGCTTAACCAGAGTCAGCATGGGTTTGTAACTAATAAGTCATGTCAGACTAATTTAATTTCCTTCTATGACAGAATCACTGACTGGGTGGATCAGGGAAATTCTGTAGATATATTATATCTTGACTTCAGCAAAGCATTTGACAAAGTATCTCACACAATCCTTATTGAAAAAATGACTAAGTATGGAATGGACAAGGCAGCTGATAGGTGGATTCATAACTGGCTTAAAGATAGGACCCAAAGAGTGGTAGTAAATGGCTTCACATCCAGTTGGAAGAATGTATCAAGTGGGGTACCACAGGGCTCTGTCTTGGGCCCTGTATTGTTCAACATCTTTATCAATGATTTAGATGAAGGAATTAAGGGTAAACTGATTAAATTTACTGATGACACAAAGCTAGGAGGGATAACTAATACTAGAGAAGAGAGAGAGAGAATTCAAAAAGATATAAATAAACTGGAGCAGTGGGCAGCAACTAGCAGAATGGTTTTTAACAGGGAAAAATGCAAAGTTCTACATCTGGGAAATAAAAATGAAAAAAGCGTATACAGAAAGGGAGGAATAGGGCTAAGCAACAGCACATGTGAAAAAGACTTGGGTATAATAATAGATCACAGACTGAACATGAGTCAACAGTGTGATGCAGCAGCAAAAAAGGCAAATACAATTCTGGGATGTATTAACAGAAGCATACAGTCTAGATCACGTGAAGTCATTATTGCCCTCTACTCCTCTTTGGTCAGACCTCATCTGGAATACTGTGTCCAGTTTTGGGCACCACATTTTAAAAAATACATCAACAAACTGGAGCAAGTTCAGAGAAGAGCGACCAGAATGGTGTCCGGTCTGCAAACCATGTCCTTTGAGGAACGGTTACAGGATTTGGAATGTTTAGCTTGCCAAAAAGAAGACTGAGAGTAGACTTAATAGCTGTCTACAAATATCTCAAGGTATGTCACATTGTAGAAGGATCATCTTTATTCTCATTTGCACAAGGAAAGACTAGAAGCAATGGGATGAAACTGAATGGGAGGAGACACAGATTAGATATTGGAAAAAACTTTTTGACAGAGTGATCAATGAGTGCTACAGGCTGCCACGAGAGGTGGTGAGTTCTCCTTCAATGGAAGTCTTCAAACAGAGGCTGGATAGACATCTGGGATGATTTAGTGAATCCTGCTTTGAGCAGGGGGTTGGACCAGATGACCCAGGAGGTCCCTTCCAACTCTACTATTCTATGATTCTATGACCCCAACACATATTGCTCCATACAGTATAATGAGTCGCATAGAAAGCTCCATACAGTATATGATGGGCCCCATATATTGCTCCACACAGAATGGGCTCCATATAATGCTCCATACAGAATAGGCCCCATATGTGCTCCATATGATGCTTCATACCCTCTATGATGCCCCATAAATAATGAACCCCATATGATGCTCCAGTATATGATGGGCCCCATGGATGATGCTCCAGTGTATGATGCGCCTATATAATGCTCCATATATAATGGGCCCCATATGATGCTCCAGTATATGATGGGCCCCATGGCTGATGCTCCAGTGTGTGATGGGCCACATTTATAATGCTACAGTGTATGATGGGCCCCATATGATGCTCCAGTATAGGATGGGCCACATTTATAATGCTACAGTGTATGATGGGCCCCATATATAATACTACAGTTTCTAGTGGGCCCTATCTATGATGCTCAAGTGTATGATGGACCCTATATATAATTCTCCAGTGTATAATGCTCCCCATATATTGCTCCAAACATTTAAAAAAATTAAATACCACCATCCGAACTATTTCTTTGATTGATGGGGCGGTCAAGAAAGAGGAACCCATGTGCATTCTGTCGATTGATGCAGAAAAGGCTTTCGACAGGGTGCACTGGGATTTTATATTTCAAACATTAGAAGGAATTGGCTTAAAAGAAAGTATGCTTCGTAGAATTTCTGCCCTGTGCTCATCTCCCCGTGCTCAAGTTAAAATGAATGGCGCACTTTCAAACACATTTTTAATTAGGAACGGCACGAGGCAAGGCTGTCCTCTTTCACCTTTGCTTTATATACTCACTATGGAACATCTAGCAACCGTGATACCGAATAATCCCTCCATTAGAGGCATAAAAGCCCAATCAGAAGAGCACAAAGTGGCACTTTTTGCAGATGATGTCCTATTGTATGTCTCTTCGCCAACTATAAGTCTCCCAAATATTATCTCAGAATTACATAGATTTGGTTGTCTGAGCCATTTTAAAATTAATACCCACATATCGGAGATTCTCAATATCTCAATCCATCCAAGTGAAGTGGAGAGAGTTTAGCAGCTTCATTTCCCTTTAAGTGGTATTCAGATTCTCTTACCTATCTAGGAATAAAAATCACCGCCAAAGTATCTAATTTTTGTGAAGCAAACTTTAAGACAGCTTTACATAAAGCTGAGTTTGACTTAGAAAAATGGCATAAACTACCTCTATCTTGGTTTGGAAGAGTGAGCGCTATTAAAATGGATCTGAGTCGCCCGCCAGGGCTGTGGGTACTCGGCACCGAGCCCGTCGACTTCTATGGGGGATGTCATGGCGGCCACGACTCGTCCGTGGCCCTTGGCACTCACCAAAATGGGGATATTTACAGGGGATTAGTGTTCGTATAGTGATTCATGACGCCACCTGTAGTGTCTGGCCAGGTTGACCAGCGCTGCTGTGCAGATCCTCTGGAAGGGATGGTGTTGTGCAGCTAGATGGTAAACCTCCTACAGGTGAGGCTGTGTCCTTCCAGGGCAGGTAGATGTGGTAGAGAAGGAATGGTGCTTGTGGATGTAGCAGAGAGGAATGTGTGACCCTGGAATAATCAGGGAGACAGTCCAAGTGCAGTTTCAGGGTTTTTACTCACTGTCTGTTGGGTGCCATACAGATGCCCGCTTGGCACTGTGTCCTCCGGGTGAGTGGTCCAGCAACCCCCAGGTAGATTGGTCACACTTCCCAGGACTCCTTCTCAGTATGTTCCTTTCTGGCCTTCACTCTCCGTGCTCTTTACTCCTTTCTACTTCCTAGCACCTCACCATGCAAACTCTCAGTTCCAGAAGCTGTGAGCCCTTTCGGTCAACAGAACAATCCTATGTCTGTGCGTACTTGACCCCGTAGTTCCGCCTTTCTGTAGAGATGCTGGTGGTTGGGGCAATGACCCATAAAGTGATCACCGCGGTCGGCTTACTAGCAGTTCGTGAAGCTTTCCCACTAGTCTAGGGGCCGCTCCCTGATGGTCTTGGTCCTTCCTTCTTCAGGATGGGGGCCACGGATGGATAAACCAACCTCCGTGCCTTTTCGGACCCGTTCGCTAACTCTAGCAGTTGCTTCCTGAGGTGTACTCAAGCGAAGCCTCAGTCTCCGACTGGCTGCTCTCTATTCTAACACGCAGTCTAAGTGCTGCAGCTAACTCCACCCATCCATGTCTACACCCTTTGTCAACCAGTCTGAGTCAGACCATCCTCCCAAAGGGTACGTCCGTATGCTCAGCTGGCATGGTGTGTTGGATGCAGGTGTGGCGTCCTAGGGGTGCTCCCTCCTTACCTGAGAGTCAGGTGTCACACCTCTGGGAGAGATGCAACACCTCTGTGGCGACTGAACCCTCAGGGGCGCCACAGATCTATTACCCTGTCTCCTATATTATTTCCAAACAATCTCCTAGAATTTACTTGCCTCCTTTTTCTCACGTCTTAAAAAAGCGATTACTCGTTTAATTTTGTCACAAAACGAGCATGTATTTCATACTTTTTGTGAAGTAGATCGAAGCAAGAAGGGGGAATAGGTCTGGCAGATTTTGCTATGTATAGTCAAGCAGCAATTGGTACATGTATTTTAGTGCTGTTTCATAATAAAAACCAAAAAAAAGTGGGTTACATTAGAAAATGATCTTAACCCCTTAACGACCGCTGATACGCCCCCAGAGGTGCATTTTCTCTGGGATCTCGGCTACCGGGGGTAACCGAGACCCCAGAGAACATGAATCGGGTCGGTTTTTACCGACACCGATGTTGCGATCGCCGTTATTAACCCTATAACGGCGATCGCAACAAAAAAAAATAAAAATGTTGTACCATTTAATTTCTCTCTCCTCTGTCCCCCGGTGCCGCTGCCATTGAGAAAAAGGCTGGGTTCATACTGCGTTACGGCAGTCCGTTAGACGGACTGCGTTACACCGCGGTATAACGCGGTGTAACGCAGTCCGTTAATGCTGCCATTCACCCCCATTTGAGGGCGCATCGCGATGCATGCAGTAAAGCGGCATGCGTTCGCGAGGTGCCATCATTCAGTGACGGAGCCTCGGACGCGGGCTGCAGCGTCTGGGCTCCGTCACCGCTAACGCAGATGAATCATCTGCTGATTCCTCTGCGCTAATGGGTATAGCATAACGCGATCGCGTTATGCTATACCGTTACCAGCCCATCAATGCTATGTGTTGAACGGGCTGGTAAAACGCAAAATGAACCTAGCCTTAGGGTTAGGGTTATAAATAGGGTTAGAATTAGGGTTAGGGTTACAATTAGGGTTAGGGTTAAAATTAGGGTTAGGGTTACAATTAGAGTTAGGGTTACAAATAGGGTTAGGGTTACAATTAGGGTTGGAATTAGGGTTGGGATTTAGGTTAGGATTAGGGTTGGGAATAGGGTTAGGGGTGTGTTGGGGTTAGGGTTGGAGCTAGAATTGAGGGGTTTCCACTATTTAGGCACATCAGGGGGTCTCCAAACACGACGTGGCGTTCAAAAAGTTAAATGGGGCTCCCTCCCTTCCGAGCCCTGCCGTGCGCCCAAACAGTGGTTTACCCCAACATATGGGGTATCAGCGTACTCAGGACAAATTGCACACCAATTTTAGGGTTCTAATTTCTCCTGTTACCCTTGGGAAAATAAAAAATAGCTGGCTAAAAAAAATCATTTTGTGAAAAAAATGATTTTTTATTTTCACGGCTCTGCGTTAATAAATTTCTGTGAAGCGCTTGGGGGTTCAAAGTGCTCACCACACATCTAGATAAGCTCCTTGAGGGGTCTAGTTTCCAAAATGGTGTCACTTGCAGGGGGTTTCTACTGTTTAGGCACATCAAGGGCTCTGCAAACACATGATGCCCGCAGAACATTCCATCAAAGTCTGCATTACAAAATGGCGCTCCTTCTCTTCCAAGCACTCCCATGCTCCCAAACAGTGGTTTCCCCCACATATGGGGTATCAGCGTACTCAGGACAAATTGCACAACAACTTTTTGGGTCCAATTTCTCCTGTTACCCTTGGGAAAATAAAAAAATAGCGGGCTAAAGAATCATTTTTGAGGAAAAAAATGATTTTTTATTTTACACGACTCTGCATTAATAAAATTCTGTGAAGCACTGGCGAGTTCAAAGTGCTCACCACATATCTAGATAAGCTCCTTGGGGGGTCTAGTTTCCAAAATGGTGTCACTTGCAGGGGGTTTCTACTGTTTAGGCACATCAAGGGCTCTGCAAACACAACATGACGCCTGCAGAACATTCCATCAAAGTCTGCATTACAAAATGGCGCTCCTTCCCTTCCAAGCACTCCCATGCTCCCAAACAGTGGTTTCACCCCACATATGGGGTATCAGCGTACTCAGAAAAAATTGCACAACAACTTTTTGGGTCCAATTTCTCCTGTTACCCTTGGGAAAATAAAAAAATAGCGGGCTAAAGAATAATTTTTGAGGAAAAAAATGATTTTTTATTTTCACGGCTCTGCATTAATAAATTTCTGTGAAGAACTTGGGGGTTCAAAGTGCTCACCACACACATCTATATAAGTTCCTTATGGGGTCTAGTTTTCAAAATGGTGTCACTTGTGGGGGTTTCCACTGTTTAGACACATCAGGGCCTCTACAAACGCGACATGGCGTCCAGCCAATTCTGCGTTGAAAAAGTCAAACGGCGCTCCTTCCCTTCCAAGCTCTGCGATGCACCCAAACATTGGTTTACCCCCACATATGGTGTATCAGCATGCTCAGGACAAATTGCACAAAAACTTTTGGGGTCTTGTTACCCTTGGGAAAATAAAAATTGGGGTGAAAAGATCGTTTTTGTAGAAAAAATATGATTTTTTATTTTCACGGTTCTATGTTATAAACTTCTGTGAAGCACTTGGAGGTTCAAAGTGCTCACCACACATCTAGATAAGTTCCTTAGGGGGTCTAGTTTCCAAAATGGGGTCACTTGTGATGGGTTTCCACTGTTTAGACACATCAGGGCCTCTACAGTCATGGCCAAAAGTTTTGAGAATGACACAAATATTATATTTTCACATGATCTGCTGCCCTCTGGTTTTTATGTGTGTTTGACAGATGTTTTATCACAGACAGAAATATAATAATTGCAAACATATGAGTAACAAAAGCTTATATTGACAGTTAGAATGAGTTAATGCAGCAAGTCAATATTTGCAGTGTTGACCCTTCTTCTTCAGGACCTCTGCAATTCTCCCTGGCATGCTCTCAATCAACTTCTGGACCAAATCCTGACTGATAGCAGTCCATTCTTGCACAATCAATGCTTTCATTTTGTCAGAATTTTTTGTTTGTCCACCCGTCTCTTGATGATTGACCACAAGTTCTCAATGGGATTAAGATCTGGGGAGTTTCCAGGCCATGGACCCAAAATCTCTATGTTTTGTTCCCTGAGCCATTTAGTTATCACCTTTGCTTTATGGCAAGGTGCTCCATCATGCTGGAAATTGCATTGTTGATCGCCAAACTGCTCTTGGAGGGTTGGGAGAAGTTGCTCTTGGAGGACATTCTGGTACCATTCTTTATTCATGGCTGTGTTTTTAGGCAAGACTGTGAGAGAGCCGATTCCCTTGGCTGAGAAGCAACCCCACACATGAATGGTTTCAGGATGCTTAACAGTTGGCATGAGACAAGACTGGTGGTAGCGCTCACCTTGTCTTCTCCGAATGAGGCGTTTTCCTGATGTCCCAAACAATCGAAAAGGGGATTCATCAGAGAAAATAACTTTACCCCAGTCCTCAGCAGTCCACTGCCTGTACCTTTTGCAGAATATCAGTCTGTCCATGATGTTTTTTCTGGAGAGAAGTGGCTTCTTTGCTGCCCTCCTTGAGACCAGGCCTTGCTCCAAGAGTCTCCGCCTCACAGTGCGTGCAGATGCACTCACACCTGCCTGCTGCCATTCCTGAGCAAGCTCTGCACTGCTGGTAGCCCGATCCCACAGCTGAAACACTTTTCAGAGACGGTCCTGGCGCTTGCTGGTCTTTCTTGGGTGCCCTGAAGCCTTTTTGGCAACAATGGAACCTCTCTCCTTGAAGTTCTTGATGATGCGATAGATTGTTGACTGAGGTGCAATCTTTCTAGCTGCTATACTCTTCCCTGTTAGGCCATTTTTGTGCATTGCAATGATGACTGCACGTGTTTCTTTAGAGATAACCATGGTTAACAGAAGAGAAACAATGATGCCAAGCACCAGCCTCCTTTTAAAGTGTCCAGTGGTGTCATTCTTACTTAATCATGACAGATTGATCTCCAGCCATGTCCTCATCAACACCCACACCTGTGTTAATGGAGCAATCACTGAAAAGAGGTTAGCTGGTCCTTTTAAGGCAGGGCTGCAATGATGTTGAAATGTGTTTTGGGGGATAAAGTTCATTTTCTAGTCAAATATTGACTTTGCAAGTAATTGCTGTTAAGCTGATCACTCTTTATAACATTCTGGAGCATATGCAAATTGCCATTAGAAAAAGTGAAGCAGTAGACTTTGTAAAAATTAATATTTGTGTCATTCTCAAAACTTTTGGCCATGACTGTACAAACGCGACATGGCGTCCAGCCAATTCTGCGTTGAAAATGTCAAATGGCGCTCCTTCCCTTGCGACCTCTGCCGTCCACCCAAAAAGTGGTTTATTCCCACATATGGGGTATCGGCTTATTCAGGAGAAATTGCACAACAAATTTAGTGGTTCATTTTTTCTTTTAACAGTTGTGAAAATAAAAAAAATTGGTTCCGAAGTAAAGTTTTTGCAAAAAAAGTTAAATGTTAATTTTTTCCTTCCACATTGCCTCAGTTCCTATGAAGCACGTAAAGGGTTAATAAACTTATTGAATGTGGTTTTGAGCACCTTGAAGGGTGCAGTTTTTAGAATGGTGTCGCTTTTGGGTATTTTCTATCGTAGAGACCCCTCAAAGTGACTTCAAATGTGATGTGGTCCCTAAAAAAAAAATGGTGTTGTAAAAATGAGAAATTGCTGGTTAACTTTTAACCCTTATAACTTTGTAACAAAAAAAAATTTTGTTCCCAAAATTGTGCTGATGTAAAGTAGACATGTGGGAAATGTTATTTATTAAGAAATTTGTGTGACATATTTCTCTGATTTAAGGGCATAAAAATTTAAAATTTGAAAATTGTTAAATTTTCAAAATTTTCGCCATATTTCCGTTTTTTTCATAAATAAACGCAAAAAATATCAAAGAAATTTTACCACTAACGTGAAGTACAATATGTCTCGAAAAAACAATCTCAGAATCAGCTGGATTCGTTAAAGCGTTCCAGAGTTATAACCTCATAAATTGACAGTGGCCAGAATTGTAAAAATTGGCCCGGTCATTAAGCTGCAAAATGGCTCTGTCACTAAGGGGTTAATGGACGTGACTCCCGTATAGTTATATTGTCCCCAACGGAAGAACGGGATATACCTGTACCCTTCCTCACCAAAAGCATGATATCATTTATGAAAAGAGGGAGTCGAGAGCTGTGAGTTTCTTCATCTCCTGGCCCCCTAACTCCTATATATGATAATCCATCCTATCCTGCAGGATTAAAAATAGACACTTATCTACAGTGGTGGCCAAAAGTATTGGCACCCCTGCAATTCTGTCAGATAATACTCAGTTTCTTCCTGAAAATGATTGCAAACACAAATTCTTTGGTATTATTATCTTCATTTAATTTGTCTTCAATGAAAAAACACAAAAAGAATTGACCTAAAGCCAAATTGGATATAATTCCACACCAAACCTAAAAAAGGGGGTGGACAAAAGGATTGGCACTGTTTGAAAAATCCTGTGATGCTTCTCTAATTCGTGTAATCACCAGCACATGTAACTTACCTGTGGCACCTAACAGGTGTTAGCAATAACTAAATGACACTTGCAGCCAGTTAACATGGATTAAAGTTGACTCAACCTCTGTCCTGTGTCATTGTGTGTACCACATTGAGCATGGAGAAAAGAAAGAAGACCAAAGAACTGTCTGAGGACTTGAGAAACCAAATTGTGAGGAAGCATGAGCAATCTCAAGGCTACAAGTCCATCTCCAAAGACCTGAATGTTCCTGTGTCTACCGTGTGCAGTGTCATCAAGAAGTTTAAAGACCATGGCACTGTGGTTAACCTCCCTAGATGTGGAAGGAAAAGAAAAATTGACGAGAGATTTCAACGCAAGATTGTGCGGATGGTGGATAAAGAACCTCGACTAACATCCAAACAAGTTCAAGCTGCCCTGCAGTCCGAAGGTACAACAGTGTCAACCCGTACTATCCGTTGGCGTCTGAATGAAAAGGGACTGTATGGTAGGATACCCAGGTAGACCCCATTTCTTACCCCAAGACATAAAAAAGCCAGGCTGGAGTTTGCCAAAACTTACCTGAGAAAGCCTAAAATGTCTTGGAAGAATGTTCTCTGGTCAGATGAGACAAAAGTCGAGCTTTTTGGGAAAAACCATCAACATAGAGTGTACAGGAAAAAAAAAGAGGCATTCAAAGAAAAGAACACGGTCCCTGCAGTCAAACATGGTGGAGGTTCCCTGATGTTTTGGGGTTGCTTTGCTGCCTTTGGCACTGGACTGCTTGACCGTGTGCATGGCATTATGAAGTCTGAA
The DNA here is from genome assembly GCA_033576555.1 of Oophaga sylvatica. Taxonomy (NCBI): domain Eukaryota; kingdom Metazoa; phylum Chordata; class Amphibia; order Anura; family Dendrobatidae; genus Oophaga; species Oophaga sylvatica. The sequence goes on along the minus strand of JARQOD010000002.1, from coordinate 444,771,711 downwards.
GACTACCAACAAATTTTGCAGCATAATGTAGGGCCCAGTGTGAGAAAGCTGGGTCTCCCTCAGATGTCATGGGTCTTCCAGCAGGACAATGACCCAAAACACACTTCCAAAAGTACTTGTCAGGAGTCGAACCCAGTACCTCTTGTCCACTGGCCAGCAGCTCTACCATCTGAGCTATTCTGCTGGCTGCAAAGTTCCTTGCTGAACCCAGATACCATTGACTGTTCTTCCTGATTGGCTACACCTAGTGCTCTCTTGATTGGGCCTCTGATTGCCAATTACACACCCTATATAAACCTGGCCCTGTGGGTGTGTCATTGCGAGATTATTGAGCTCCAAGCCTTTAGTCAAGCGTTTCCTGCTGATCCATTGCTACAAACACTGCTCTCCTGTGAACCGACCTCGGCCTGCCTTCTGACTACGCTCTCCGCCTGATCCATTGCTACAAACACTGCTCTCCTGTGAACCAACCTCGGCCTGCCTTCTGACTACGCTCTCCGCCTGATCCATTGCTACAAACACTGCTCTGCTGTGTACCGACCTCTGGCTGCCACCTGACTACGTTATCTGCCTGCTCCTCTGTTACCGAACTGCCTTTCCTGTGTACCGACCTCGGCCTGCCTTCTGACTACGCTCTCCGCCTGATCCATTGCTACAAACACTGCTTTCCTATGTACCAACCTCGGCCTGCCTTCTGACTACGCTACCTGCCTCTGCTTCCCCTAGTGTTTGCAGTAACATCGGCTCCAACCCAGACGGGATCTTGACAGTACTATAAAATGGTTTGGGAGAAAGCACTGGAGACTTCTAAGGTGGCCAGCAATGAGTCCAGACCTGAATCCCATAGAACACCTGTGGAGAGATCTCAAAATGGCAGTTTGGAGAAGGCACCCTTCAAATATCAGGGACCTGGAGCAGTTTGCCAAAGAAGAATGGTCTACAATTCCAGCAGAGCATTGTAAGAAACTCATTGATGGTTACCGGAGGCGGTTGTTCGCAGTTATTTTGGCTAAAGGTTATGCAACCAAGTATTAGGCTGAGGGTGCAAATACTTTTGTCTGGCCCATTTTTGGAGTTTTGTGTGAAATGATCAAGGATTTGATTTTTGCTTCATTCTCTTTTGTTTTTTTCCTTGCAAGCAAATTAAATGAAGATAAAAATAGCAAATAATTTGTGATTGCAATCATTTTCAGGAAGAAACCAAGTATTATCTGACAGAATTGCAGGGGTGCCAATACTTTTGGCCACCACTGTACATAAAAATAGAGCTTCATGCCCCATAGTCCATGATTATGTTACAAGGACAGGGATGAGGTCTCTCCAGGACATTTTTCGGGACAAGGAGCAGCCAACAGGTGCATGGCTCTTTTATGAACAAATAAAGAGGTTTATTATTAAATTAGCCAAACAATCCGATCCTTACTGAATATTATCTCCTTTTGAGACTCTTTGTTTATCAACAAACTCTATAGGTCACATTTTTTCTTTATTTTACAAAACCTTCCAAGAAGGGCAGACCCCATCAAGAGATTTTCCAGCATTTTTTTTTAAATGGGAGATTGATTTGGGTAAACCCTTATCAGTTGAAGAAAGAACAAAGATTCTCTTATGCACAGTCAAGTCATCGCTCTGTTCGACATCACAGAGAGGGGTTACAAAATCTTGTCGAGGTGGTACAGATGACCATCAGATTTAAACATAATTTATTCAACAACACCGGATACGTGCTGGAGATGCTTAAAAGATAGAGGTTCATTTGTACACATTTGGTGGCACTGCACACTCATACAGAAACTGTGGTTAGCATCCTTTGATCTCTGCAAAAAGCTGTCTCTAACCAAAATTACACCCACAATGGAGGTGGCCTTGCTGTCCTTGTGTAGCTCCTCGATTTCTATATTTAAGAAAGGTCTTCTTAGACATATTCTCACTGCTACCAGGAACATGATTACTAGATTTTGGAAACAGGAAAAGGTTCCTTTCGGTGATGCAACTCAACGACATATATAGAATGGAACAGCTGATAGGACAACTGAATGGTACCACAGGAAAGGTATATAACACTTGGGCACTCTGGGTTATGTTTAGAGAATCATCAGAATTGGACTCTTGGTTGATAGACCCATAGATGATGGATCATATGAGTTTACCTACTGGATGGAGCCACATTTCCTACCCCACTCCTTAAAATCCTTCCCCTCCCCCCTTTTTTTTTCTCTTCTTTCCCCCTTCTTTCTTCTCTATCTTCTTTTCTTTTGTAGACCTAGAGTCTTAGTCTAGGTACCTTCTTCTTTAAAATTTATAAACAAAGTAATACTGTGATGATAATTGCCTACATGAGCAAACATCCAACATTTGTTTTATATGTATGACTTTCTGGGGAAAAGTTATAGTTGCTATATAATTTTTTGTTTGGCATATGATAGTAGAAGAGGTATGTTCTTTTGCCTTTATTGTTATTAATGATTGATGTGTGTAAATACCTAAATAAACTTGATTTACCCAAAAAAATTAAATACCTCTCCTCACTGGGAACTGCTCTACTCTGGACTCCTCAGCGTCGCCATCTTCCAGCTCTCTGCACTGTGACTTTACAGGCAGAGGCCACAAAGACGTGACATCATCGCGATCTCTGACCTGAATAAAACTGTCAGGAAACGCGGAAGACGTCACAGTGGTGGAACAGGGAGAGGTAATTATTTCAAGTGCTGGGGCCCTGAACAAGCAGGGGGGCAACACTCGTGGGCGACGGCACTTGCACAGGGCCCCTCATAGTACGCCAGGGTGTCTCTGATGGTGAGTGGGCCCCCCTACCATCAGAGACACCGGCGTAATATTAGTATCATGATCCTGTCAGCGCCGGCGAACTGCCACGGCTGAGCAGGGTGACTCACCCACACTACGGAAGGGCTCGGGATCAGATGCTGGAGGGGAGGCTCAGGCAGACGGGACCTGAGCAGCATGGTGAGAGAAGACGCTGAAGGTAGCAGAAAGCAAAAGGACCTGCCATCATGTGACCATAGGGGTCTGGGCTTAGCGTCCTGCTGATGGAGATGAGTGCAGGATGCTACAGGGACCCTGGAGTAGTGATTAGGGAAACTCAGGTCAGACAAACGGGGGTCATACATGGAGCTAGCAACGCAGTACAGAAGGGGCGAGCAGAAAATTGTTAGAACGAAGGCCAGGAGTCATACACGGAGATAGCAATGCAGTACAGAAGGGGAGGCAGAACTCTTAACGGGAACAGAACCAAGTCAAAACCAAGCAAGCATAAAGAATCACAAGCACAAAGCACAGGGTCACACACACTCGGCCAAGGGTCAAAGTATAAGCGACAGGGAATGGCTCCACAATGAGGCTTTAAGAAGCCTCCCAGAATCCCAGAGAGAGGCCGTCCAGATTAACCTCTGAACTGCCTAATCACACAAACAAGGCAGCTCATGACAATTAGGGGCCCTGTGCCAGTGCCGTCACCCACGAGTGGGCCCCCCCACCTGCTCAAGGCACCTGCACTTGCCCGGGTGCGCCAGGTGGTGACGCCGTCCCTAGGGGGGGGTACAGCCCAGTTAGAGAGATGCAAAAACTGGCATATGTTGAGGTGTTGGCTGGACGTTCAGCATCGGCAAATGGAGGAATTGGAGAAGTCGGAGGAAGAGGAGGACAAAGCGAGCCATTTTACTGGCAACCTATGTGTCATCAGGGGAAGGTGGTACAAAATCCTTTGAAACCCAGGCATGGTTCATTTTAATGAAGGTGAGATTTTCAACATTTTGGGACGACACCTAGGTCCTTCTTTCTGTCAGGATTGATCCAGCACCACTGAAGACTCTTTCTGATAGCACACTACTAGCAGGGCAAGCGAGCTCCTGTAAGGCATATTGTGCCAATTCAGGCGGTGCTTGAGAAAATCAATCCAAAACATGGTCATGAAACCCTTGTCTCCAATGCCACTTCGGCTGTGTGCACCACGAACACCTCTTCCATTTGGCCCACTATGGCTCATGATAGAACCTGCACTGCTGCTGTGTGCTGGGAATGCCTCTAACAAACGATTTACAAGAGTTGCTTGTTTGTTCGCCAGTATTAGCTCTAGGTTCTCCTGTGGCATGATGTTCTGTAATTTGCCTTTATAGCGTGGATCGAGGATGCTGGCCAACCAGTAGTCGTAATCCTTCATCATTTTGGCAATGTGGGGGTCCCTTTTTAGAATACGCAAGACATAATCACACATGTGGGCCAATGTTCCAGGTGTCAATGATGCACTGCCAGTGGTGGTGGAGCACTTTCTGCCAAATCCACATCCCTCCAGTCACGCACAAACCCTGTATCTGACCTTGGCAAGCCAACATTTTCTCTTGCCCCCTGAGAAGCATCCTCCTCCCCAAAATAATCATCCCCCTTATCCTCCTCCTCCTCATCCTCTTCTTCCTCCACCTCGTCCAGGACAGTTCTTTGAGCAGACAATGGGTGACAGTCATCAAGGCTTCCCTCCTCCTCCTCCTCTTCCTCCGCTGCAGACGCCTGATCATTAATGTGCGTCAAAGTTTGCATGAGCAGACACATAAGTGGGATACTCATGCTTATGATGGCGCCGTCTGCGCTTACCAGCCATGTGCATTCCTCAAAACACTGAAGGACTTTACAGAGGTCTTTCAGCTTTGACCACTGCACTCTCGACAAATCCATGTCTGCCCTCAAACTGCCTGCCCGTGTATCCTCCCACAAATGCATTACAGCCTGCCTCTGTTTGCAAAGCCTCTCAACCATATGCATGGTGGAGTTCCATGTTGTTGCAACGTCTATGATTAGGCGGTGCTTAGGGAGGTGGAGCGATCGCTGCAGCCTCTGCATAAGACTGGAATCTACGGGCGAGTGACGCATGTGCGAACACAGTCTTCGCACCTTATGGAGCAGGGCTGTTAACTCCAGATAATTATTTAGGAAGCACTGCACCACCAGGTTCAAGGTGTGAGCCAGGCAAGGTATGTGTCTGAGTTTTGCCAGGGCTATAGCCGCCACAAAATTATGTCCGTTATCACTGACTACCTTGCCTGGCTCAAGATGTAGACTGCCCAGCCATGACTTAGTTTCTCGCTGCAAGTAGTCGGCCAGTACCTCCGCGGTGTGTCTGTTGTTGCCCAAAGACATTATCTTTAAAACAGTCTGCTGACGCTTACCACTAGCTGTTCGATAGTGGGACACCTGGCAGCTGCGGATGGAGTGCTCGTGCGACTGCGCTCTGTCGACGAGCTTTCGCTTCTAGAGGAGGAGGAGGGTCGAACGCCTACAGCCAACTGTTTCCTATACCGTGGGCTAGGCAGCACTGTCCCACCGCCGCTGTCCCCTGTGGAGCCTGCATCCACCACATTAACCCAGTGTGCAGTGATGGACACGTAATGGCCCTGGCCATGCCTACTGGCCCATGCATCTGTTGTGAGATGCACCTTTCCACTCACTGATTGTTTGAGTGCATGGACAATGCGGTCTTTCACATGCAGGTGGAGGGCAGGGATGGCTTTTCTAGAAAAGAAGTGCCAACTGGGTAGGTCATAGCGTGGTTTTCGCTCGGCGAAACCCGACTTTGGCAAAAGTCGATGACTTTTTAATCTGACCGACCTGTTTCGCTCAACTCTAATTAAAACAAACGTGATCTTTGCATTTTCTGTAAAAATAAGAGATTTCTAAACACTGGGGTATAGGAAACCCCACATCACAAGTTGCGTGACAAAAACCCCACCCCACCAGTTGAGGGTTAACCTGTCTGCTCATGCAGATTTAAAAAAAATTATTTGGCTGTTACAAATGTGAAACAGCAGGCTATATGTGAGTTTGAAATAGTTTTGAGCATATATTCGATTGTATACAGGCCTCATCCACAGTTAAAATATACTTTCTTTTGTTAGTAATGTTATACTGCAGGCTAGATGTCACTTAAATTTTTGGGTGCTGACATTGTTCTCAATACAGGGATACACATGATAACATTTAAATAGTTTTTTTTACTATCTTGCTATCAAAATCAGGCTGCAATTCATCTTTCATTATTTGGCGCACACATTGTACTCCTTAAAGGGGTACAAATGATAAAATATAAATTTGTTCTGTTACTACCGTGCTTCAAAAATTTGGACACATCTGAGGTTGCCTTTCTTTTGTGCTCAGATTCTGCTGTATCCAAGGCTTGTTCACAGTAACAAATCTAATTTTTTCTGTTACTACTGTACTACATAAAGCAGACCACATTTTATCTTTAATTATTTTGGGCTGGAATTAATTTATTTATTATGCTTTGCTTATATAGCGCTGTTGTGAATGGGTTTGAGATGAGTTCTGAGCAGAGGCTCCCTCTGGTGGTTACAAGCGGTGCTAGTCAAGATTGTGAGGACTGGGAATCAGGTGTTACTGACTGGTCTTATATAAGGGAGTCATTTTCCCATCAGGGTTGCCGGTGATCAATTGTTCTGGTCTGGGTCCTTCATTCCAGTTTCCCTTGTAGCCTGCTGTGTCGTGTCTGCATCTCCTGCTTGTAGATGGGACTTTTGCTTCTTTTGTGTTTGTGCTGTGTTTTTGCATTTTGTCCTGCACTTCTTTGGGGGCCTTCGGGGTCCCCTCCGGGGGCTTCTGCCCTCTCAGTTTGGTTCAGCCACTGAGTTTTGTTCTTTTGCTTTTTCCAGTTTTTTCAGTGGCTGCTGTTTTTATTTTGTTGCACCGGGGAGCTGGTTTGGGTGGTAGAGGTCGTGTGATCTCAGGTGATTTTGAAATTAGTAGAGTTGGTGCTTTTCAGGGTTTTCTGGGATTGCAGTGGGTGCCCTTCCTATCCTTTTCTATTTAGATAGTTTGGGCCCCGGCGTTTGCTCATACTATTTTCTTTCTGTGTCGGTGTTTCCTCTTGTCTGACCGCCATTGCATGTTTGGGGGCTTTCTGTTGTCTTTGGGGTTCTGCTCCGGGGCAGATAGCTTTCCTGTTTCTATCTTTGGGTGTGGTTGGTTTCTCGGGCTGTGACGAGGCGTCTGGGACCAACGTGGGAACGCTCCACGGCTGCCTCTGGTTGTGGTGGTTGGTCAGGGTGCTGCAATCTCGTGGATTCCAACTGCTCTGGTGTATTGCCTTTTTTACCTGCACTCCTCAGTTACCGAAACATAACAGTATCACCGGCCTAAAAATTGAAATTGTATGGTACTCACAGAAGGAAAAAAAAATATTGTGAAAGAAAAAAGGTTGTCAGAGTTGTCAGATATATTTTTCTGTTTGTTGCATTTTTTTTTTTTTTCCTCTGTATCTCTGGGTGCTGGGGAGGATCTTTTCTCCCAATGGAGTTTGCACAGTTGTCTGGCCGTGTGGATCAGCTTGCCACTGAGGTTCAGAGTATTGCTGCATATCTTGCTGGGTTGCCTGTTGTGGAACCTAGGATCCCCATGCCAGATTTGTTTTTAGGGGATCGAGCTAAGTTTCAGAATTTCAAAAATAATTGTAAATTGTTTTTTGCCTTAAAATCTAAGTCCTCAGGAAACGCAGCGCAGCAGGTTCAAATTATCATCTCTCTCCTGCGCGGCGATCCTCAGGATTGGGCTTTTTCCCTGATACCTGGGGATCCTGTTTTGAGTGATGTTGATGCGTTTTTTCAGGCTTTGGGGTTATTGTACGATGAGCCTAATGTCACTGATCAAGCTGAAAAAACCTTGTTGGCATTAAATCAGGGGCTTGATGACGCTGAGTTATACTGTCAGAGATTCCGTAGGTGGGCAGTCCTGACCAAATGGAATGACGACGCTTTGGCGGCCCTTTTCCGGAAGGGTCTGTCAGATAATGTAAAGGATGTTATGGTGGGATTCCCTGTCCCCTCTGGTCTCAATGATTCTATGTCATTAGCGATTCAAATTGACAGACGTTTGCGTGAGCGGAGAAGTATGCGTGGAATGGTGTTGCCTTGTGAACCAGCTTCTGAACCCATGCAGTGTGATAGAGTGGTGTCTGGGGCACAGCGTCATGAGTTTCGAATGCGCAATAGGTTATGTTTCTACTGTGGTGATGCCTCTCATGCTATTTCAGTCTGCCCTAAGCGGGGAAGACGTTTTGCACGCTCAGTTGTCTTGGGTAGTGTTCAGACTAAGTTTTTATTAACTGTCACTCTGATATGCTCTCTGTCCTCATTTTCTGCTCAGGCTTTCGTTGATTCTGGAGCAGCTATTAACCTGATGGATTATGATTTTGCTAAACGTTGTGGGTTTCCCTTGATACCCCTACAGAAGTCTATTCCCTACTGGGGATCGATTCTACCCCTTTGGCTGAGAATAAACCCCAGTTTTCTACTCAGGTGATAATGAGGGTTGAACCTGATCACCAGGAGTGCTGCAAATTTTTGGTTCTATATAATCTGCATGACATTATCGTGCTGGGTTTCCCTTGGTTACAGTCTCATAATCCTGTTTTGGATTGGAAATCTGTGTCTGTAACCAGTTGGGGCTGCCAATGTGTTAATACCAACACTCCTGTTTTTTCTGCCTCCCCCAGGCTCAGGATGTTCCTGACTTTTTGTTTGATTTTTCTGATGTGTTTAGCGAAAGTAAATCTGCATCCTTGCCTCCCCATAGGAGCTATGACTGCGCTATTGAATTAGTGCCGGGTAGTAAATTCCCTAAAGGTCGCCTTTTTAACTTGTCTGTACCTGAACATGACGCTATGCGGTCTTATATCAAGGAATCATTGGAGAAGGGTCATATCAGACCATCCTCTTCACCCTTAGGTGCCGTTTTTTTCTTTGTGGCCAAAAAAGATGGTTCATTAAGGCCGTGTATTGATTATCGTCTCTTGAACAATATTACTGTGAAATATCAATATCCGTTACCCTTGATTTCTGACCTGTTTTCCAGGGTGAAAAACGCTACTTGGTTTACCAAGCTTGACCTCAGGGGGGCGTATAACCTTATTCGCATTAAGCACGGGGATGAATGGAAGACGGCATTCAATACCCCTGAAGGGCATTTTGAGTACCTAGTGATGCCCTTTGGGCTCACTAATGCTCCTTCCGTCTTCCAGTCCTTCATGAATGACATTTTCAGGGATTTTGTGGACAAATTTCTGATTGTTTATTTGGATGATATCTTGATTTTTTCTAATGACTGGGACTCTCATGTGAAACATGTTCGAGCTGTATTCCAGATTTTGAGAGAGAATGCTCTGTATGTGAAGGGATCAAAGTGTCTTTTTGGCGTACAGAGGATCTCATTTCTGGGATTCATTTTGTCCCCATCTGTTATTGAAATGGACCCGGTCAAGGTTCAGGCCATCTGTGATTGGGTCCAACCTACTTCATTAAAGGCTCTTCAGAGATTTTTGGGTTTTGCCAATTTTTATCGTAAATTTATTGGTAATTTCTCGGTTATTGTTAAACCATTAACTGATTTGACCAGAAAGGGTTCTGATGTGGTGAATTGGCCTCCTGAGGCAGTCTCTGCATTTCAGGAACTTAAGCAGAGATTCACTTCTGCTCCTGTTCTACGGCAGCCTGATGTTTCTCTGCCATTTCAGGTGGAGGTTGATGCCTCTGAAATTGGGGCAGGTGCCGTTTTGTCCCAAAAAGATCCAGAGACCTCTAAAAGTAACCCTTGTGCCTTTTTCTCTCGAAAATTTTCTCCTACTGAACGTAATTATGACGTAGGTAATCGGGAGTTATTGGCCATGAAGTGGGCTTTTGAAGAGTGGAGACATTGACTGGAGGGAGCCAAACATCAGGTGGTGGTCCTTACGGACCATAAGAATCTGGTCTATCTGGAATCTGCCAAGCGACTCAATCCTAGACAGGCCAGGTGGGCCTTGTTTTTCACACGTTTTAATTTTGTGGTTTCCTTTCTTCCTGGCACTAAGAATGTTAAGGCGGATGCCCTCTCGAGGAGTTTCCTTGCGGACTCTCCTGAGTTATCTGATCCTTCTGTTATTTTGAAAGAGGGTGTAGTTCTTTCCGCCATCTCGCCCAATTTGAGACTTGCTCTGGAGGGGTGTCAGGAGGATAGGCCCGAGCGCTGCCCTGTTGGAAAATTGTTTGTCCCGGACCAATGGAAAAAGAGTGTGATGTCTGAGATTCATTGTTCCGCATTGGCTGGGCATCCCGGAATTTTTGGTACCAGAGACTTGGTTAGTCGGTCCTTTTGGTGGCCTACCTTGTCTCGTGATGTCAGGGAATTTGTGCAGTCCTGCGGGACTTGCTCTCGCTCCAAGCCTTGCTCTCGCTCTAGTGGTTTGTTGATGCCATTGCCTGTGCCCAAGAGACCATGGACCCATATCTCTATGGATTTCATTTCCGATCTTCCTGTTTCTCAGAGAATGACCACCATCTGGGTAATTTGTGATAGGTTTTCCAAAATGATACATCTTGTGCCATTACCTAAGTTGCCTTCCTCGTCTGAATTGGTGCCGTTGTTCCTTCAGCACGTGGTTCGTTTACACGGCATTCCTGAGAACATTGTGTCTGACAGAGGAGTCCAGTTTGTTTCCAGATTTTGGAGGACTTTTTGTTCTAAACTGGGTGTTCAATTGTCTTTCTCCTCGGCATTTCATCCTCAGACCAATGGTCAAACTGAGAGAACAAACCAGACATTGGAGACTTATCTAAGATGCTTTGTGTCTGCTGATCAGGATGACTGGGTCTCTTTTTTGCCTTTGGCTGAGTTTGCTCTTAATAGGGCTAGCTCTGCCACTTTGATGTCTCCGTTTTTCTGTAATTCTGGGTTTCACCCTCGATTTTCTTCAGGACAGACGGAGGCTTCTGTCTGTCCAGGTGTTGACTCTGTTGTGGAGCGTATGCAACAGATTTGGGACCAGGTAGTGGAGAGGTTGTCCCTCTCTCAGGAGAAGGCCCAGCAGTTTGCTAACCGGCATAGGACTGATGGTCCTCGGTTTAAAGTGGGGGACTTGGTCTGGTTGTCCTCAAAGAATATTCCTATGAGAGTAGCATCTCCTAAATTTAAGCCTAGGTTCATTGGACCTTATAAGATCATGGAGATTATTAATCCTGTTTCTTTCGTTTGCTTCTTCCAGGGACATTTAAGATCCATAACGTGTTCCACAAGTCCTTGTTGAAGAGGTTTGTTGAGCCAGTGGTTCCTGCTGCTGTGCCTCCTGACCCTGTTTTGGTTGAGGGCAATCTGGAGTATGTGGTTGAGAAAATATTGGATTCTCGTTTTTCTAGACGGAAACTCCAGTATTTGGTTAAATGGAGAGCTTATGGTCAGGAAGACAATTCTTGGGTGTTTGCTTCGGACATCCATGCTAGGAGACTTATCCGTGCGTATCATAGAACTCATCCTGACCGACCTGGTTGCTCAAATGAGGGTTCGGTGACCCCTCCTCAAGGGGGTGGTACTGTTGTGAATGGGTTTGAGATGAGTTCTGAGCAGAGGCTCCCTCTGGTGGTTACAAGCGGTGCTAGTGAAGATTGTGAGGACTGGGAATCAGGTGTTACTGACTGGTCTTATATAAGGGAGTCATTTTCCCATCAGGGTTGCCGGTGATCAATTGTTCTGGTCTGGGTCCTTCATTCCAGTTTCCCTTGTAGCCTGCTGTGTCGTGTCTGCATCTCCTGCTTGCAGATGGGACTTTTGCTTCTTTTGTGTTTGTGCTGTGTTTTTGCATTTTGTCCTGCACTTCTTTGGGGGCCTTCGGGGTCCCCTCCGGGGGCTTCTGCCCTCTCAGTTTGGTCAGCCACTGAGTTTTGTTCTTTTGCTTTTTCCAGTTTTTTCAGTGGCTGCTGTTTTTATTTTGTTGCACCGGGGAGCTGGTTTGGGTGGTAGAGGTCGTGTGATCTCAGGTGATTTTGAAATTAGTAGAGTTGGTGCTTTTCAGGGTTTTCTGGGATTGCAGTGGGTGCCCTTCCTATCCTTTTCTATTTAGATAGTTTGGGCCCCGGCGTTTGCTCATACTATTTTCTTTCTGTGTCGGTGTTTCCTCTTGTCTGACCGCCATTGCATGTTTGGGGGCTTTCTGTTGTCTTTGGGGTTCTGCTCCGGGGCAGATAGCTTTCCTGTTTCTATCTTTGGGTGTGGTTGGTTTCTCGGGCTGTGACGAGGCGTCTGGGACCAACGTGGGAACGCTCCACGGCTGCCTCTGGTTGTGGTGGTTGGTCAGGGTGCTGCAATCTCGTGGATTCCAACTGCTCTGGTGTATTGCCTTTTTTACCTGCACTCCTCAGTTACCGAAACATAACATAGCGCTATCTTATTCCGCAGCACTTGACAGACATTATCATCACTATCCCCAATGGGGCTCACAATCTAAATTCCTTATCAGTATGTTTTTGAGTGTGGGAGGAAACTGGAGGACCAGGAGTAGACACATGCACATGATGTCCTTGGTGTGATTTGATCCCAGGACTTCAAGGTTTCATGGCTAACCACTAAGCTACTGTGCTGCCTTACCGTGGTGTTTTGCTGGTATTGTGCTCTAGCCTGGAGTCCACATTTTACAATATAAATTATTTGTGCTGTAGCATGGCCGTTAAACCATTAAACCATGCCACATTTAAGCATTGGACATGTTGTAACAATTATGTTGGTACTAAGGAATCTGATAGCGTGGGATAAAACCAGTCTGAGAACAAAGCTGCAGCAAAAAGATGTATTTAACCTCTTAGTGACAGAGCCATTTTGCAGCTTAATGACAGGGCCAATTTTTACAATTCTGACCACTGTCAATTTATGAGGTTATAACTCTGGAACGCTTTAACGAATCCAGCTGATTCCGAGACTGTTTTTTCATGACATATTGTACTTCACGTTAGTGGTAAAATTTCTTTGATATGACTTGTGTTTATTTATGAAAAAAACGGAAATATGGCGAAAATTTTGAAAATTTAACAACTTTCAAACTTTAAATTTTTATGCCCTTAAATCAGAGAGATATGTCACACAAATTTCTTAATAAATAACATTTCCCACATGTCTACTTTACATCAGCACAATTTTGGGAACAAAATTTTTTTTTGTTACGAAGTTATAAGGGTTAAAAGTTGACCAGCGATTTCTCATTTTTACAACACCATTTTTTTTTTTAGGGACCACATCACATTTGAAGTCACTTTGAGGGGTCTATATGATAGAAAATACCCAAAAGTGACACAATTCTAAAAACTGCACCCCTCAAGGTGCTCAAAATCACATTCAAGAAGTTTATTAACCCTTTACGTGCTTCACAGGAACTGAAGCAATGTGGAAGGAAAAAATTAACATTTAACTTTTTTAGCAAAAACTTTACTTCGGAACCAATTTTTTTTATTTTCACAACTGTTAAAAGAAAAAATTAACCACAAAATTTGTTGTACAATTTCTTCTGAATAAGCCGATACCCCATATGTGGGGGTAAACCACTTTTTGGGCGCACGGCAGAGGTCGCAAGGGAAGGAGCGACATTTGACTTTTTCAACGCAGAATTGGCTGGACGCCATGTCGCGTTTGTAGAGGCCCTGATGTGTCTAAACAGTGGAAACCCATCACAAGTGACCCCATTTTGGAAACTAGACCCCTAAGGAACTTATCTAGATGTGTGGTGAGCACTTTGAACCTCCAAGTGCTTCACAGAAATTTATAACATAGAACAGTGAAAATAAAATATCATATATTTTCCACAAAAACGATCTTTTCACCTCAATTTTTATTTTCCCAAGGGTAACAAGACCAAAAAAGTTTTTGTGCAATTTTGGGTGCACGGCAGAGGTCGCAAGGGAAGGAGCGACATTTGACTTTTTCAACGCAGAATTGGCTGGACGCCATGTCGCGTTTGTAGAGGCCCTAATGTGTCTAAACAGTGGAAACCCCCATAAGTGACACCATTTTGGAAACTAGACCCCCTAAGGAACTTATATAGATGTGTGGTGAGCACTTTGAACCCCCAAGTGCTTCACAGAAGTTTATAACTCCCAGGCATGAAAATAAAAAGTCATATTTTTCCACAAACCTGATCGTTTAGTCCCCAATTTTTTTTATTTTCCCAAGAGTAACAGGAGAAATTAGACCACAAAAGTTGTTGTCCAATTTGTCCTGAGTACGCTGATACCCCATATGTGGGGTGGGACCACTGTTTGGGCGCACGGCAGGGCTTCGAAGGGAAAGAGCGCCGTTAGACTTTTTCAAACCAAAATTGGCTGGAATTGAAATTGGACGCCATGTCGCGTTTGGAGAGCCCCTGATACGCCTAAACAGTGGAAACCCCCCACAAATGACACCATTTTGGAAACTAGACCCCTTAAGGAACTTATCTAGATGTGTGGTGAGCACTTTGAACCCCCAAGTGCTTCACAGAAATTTATAAACGTAGAGCCGTGAAAATAAAAATCTTTTTTTTCCTCAAAAATGATTCTTTAGCCCGCTATGTTTTTTATTTTCCCAAGGGTAACAGGAGAAATTGGACCCAAAAAGTTGTTGTGCAATTTTTCCTGAGTACGCTGATACCCCATATGTGGGGTGAAACCACTGTTTGGGCGCATGGGAGTGCTTGGAAGGGAAGGAGCGCCATTTTGTAATGCAGACTTTGATGGAATGTTCTGCGGGCATCATGTTGTGTTTGCAGAGCCCTTGATGTGCCTAAACAGTAGAAACCCCTGCAAGTGACACCATTTTGGAAACTAGACCCCCCAAGGAGCTTATCTAGATGTGTGGTGAGCACTTTGAACCCCCAATTACTTCACAGAAATTTATAAACGCAGAGCCGTGAAAATGAAAAATCATTTTTTTTCTCAAAAATTATTTTTTTAGCCAGCTATTTTTTATTTTCCCAAGGGTAACAGGAGAAATTAGAACCCCAAAATTGGTGTGCAATTTGTCCTGAGTACGCTGATACCCCATATGTTGGGGTAAACCACTGTTTGGGCGCACGGCAGGGCTCGGAAGGGAGGGAGCGCCATTTGACTTTTTGAACGCCACATCGTGTTTGGAGATCCCCTGGTGTGTCTAAACAGTGGAAACCCCCACAAGTGACCCTATTTTGGAAACTAGACCCCTTAAGGAACTTATCTAGATGTGTGGTGAGCACTTTGAACCCCAAAGTGTTTCACAGAAATTTATAAACGCAGAGCTGTGAAAATAAAAAATCATTTTTTTTCTCAAAAATTATTTTTTTAGCCAGCTATTTTTTATTTTCCCAAGGGTAACAGGAGAAATTAGAACCCCAAAATTGGTGTGCAGTTTGTCCTGAGTACGCTGATACCCCATATGTTGGGGTAAACCACTGTTTGGGCGCACGGCAGAGCTCGGAAGGGAGGGAGCGCCATTTGACTTTTTGAACGCCACGTCGTGTTTGGAGACCCCCTGATGTGTCTAAACAGTGGAAACCCCCCACAAGTGACCCCATTTTGGAAACTATACCCCTTAAGGAACTTATCTAGATGTGTGGTGAGCACTTTGAACCTCCAAGTGTTTCACAGAAATTTATAAACGCAGAGCTGTGAAAATAAAAAATCATTTTTTTTCTCAAAAATGATTTTTTTAGCCAGCTATTTTTTATTTTCCCAAGGGTAACAGGAGAAATTAGAACCCCAAAATTGGTGTGCAATTTGTCCTGAGTACGCTGATACCCCATATGTTGGGGTAAACCACTGTTTGGGCTCACGGCAGAGCTCGGAAGGGAGGGAGCGCCATTTGACTTTTTGAACGCCACGTCGTGTTTGGAGACCCCCTGATGTGCCTAAATAGTCAAAATCCCTCAATTCTAGCTCCAACCCTAACCCCAACACACCCCTAACCCTAATCCCAACCCTAATCCTAACCTAAATCCCAACCCTAATTCCAACCCTAATTGTAACCCTAACCTTAATTGTATCCCTAACTCTAATTGTAACCCTAACCCTAATTGTAACCCTAACCCTAATTCTAACCCTAATTATAACCCTAACCCTAAGGATGGGTTCATTTTGCGTTTTACCAGCCCGTTCAACACATAGCGTTGACGGGCTGGTAACGGTATAGCATAACGCGATCGCGTTATGCTATTCCCGCTAGCACAGAGGAATCAGCAGATGATTCATCTGCGCTAGTGGTGACGGAGACCAGATGCTGCAGCCCGCGTCCGAGGCTCCGTCACTGAATGATGGCACGTCGCTTTACGGCATGCGTCGCGATGCGCCCTCAAATGGGGATGAATGGCAGCGTTAACGGACTGCGTTACACCGCGTTATACCGCGGTGTAACGCAGTCCGTCTAACGGACTGCCATAACGCAGTATGAACCCAGCCTAACCCTAACCCTAATTATAACCCTAACCCTAATGCTAACCCTAACCCTAATGCTAACCCTAACCCTAATTATAACCCTAACCCTAATTATAACCCTAACCCTAACGGAAAAATGAAAATAAATATAATTTCTATTTTTTATTATATGTCCCTAACTAAGGGGGTGATAAATGGGGGGGTTATGTACTGTTTTTTTATTTTGATCACTGTGATAGTTTATCACAGTGATCAAAATGCACTTTCTGGAGAATGAATGAAAAAAAATTTGAATCTGCCGCCAAGCAGATCGGCGGGCGCACTGCGCATGCGCCCGCCATTTTTTTTTCCAGGAAGAAGACCGGGAGGATCGGAGGCCAGGGGGACCTGCCGGAGGACATCGGCAGGTACAGGGATGTTCCGGGGGACCTGGGGACCCTCATTTTCTCCCCTCTGATGTGCGATCACATCAGAGGGGAGAGAAATATATATATATATATTTTTTTTTGCGATCGCCGTTATGCTGTATATCGGCGATCGCAACACCGGGATCGGTGAATACCGACCCGGATCATGTTCTCTGGGGTCTCGGCTACCCCCGGTAGCTGAGACCCCAGAGAATATTGCCCATCCCCCCCAGCACATAGCGGCGGGCGTACTGAGCATTCGCCCGCCATTTTCTTCATAGCAGCGGCACCGGGGAACAATGTAAAGCCCGGGGGCCACATGCAGGAGATCGGGGGCCACATGGGGGTCCCGGGGACCCTTTTTCTCTGTCCTCTGATGTCCAATGACATCAGAGGACAGAGAAATTAAATGGCACAACTTTTTTTTGCTGTTGTTGCGATCGCCGTTATAGGGTTAATAACGGCGATCGCAACATCGGTGTCAGTAAAAACCGACCCGATTCATGTTCTCTGGGGTCTCAGCTACCCCTGGTAGCCGAGACCCCGGAGAAAATGCACCTCTGGGGGGGCGCTATTCACTTTTTCCACAGCGCCGTTAATTAACGGCGCTGTGGTTTAAGTACCCTTAATGACCGCCGTTAAAAGGCATATCGGCGGTCGTTAAGGGGTTAAACAAAAACAGAAATGCAAACAGAACTAACACAGTTATTCCTGCAATTGAAACGACAACATAGTAAATCACAGCAAACTGAATAGCAGGACACGACCACTAATACGAACCAGTCCAACAAGGATATGATGCATGAGAGGGCGAGACACTTAAATGAGAAAGTCCATTAAAGATATCAGTGAGCATGCATACAGTACTTAAACGTGATTATCCAGCAAGGAGGTAGTGGAAATGTACACAGTACTGGAGTTTAGCAATAAATTGATCGCACGTGCATACGGCACTTGTTTTTGGGGGTCCAATAATATGTAGAAGAAGCGTAGACAGTGGAAGGTCTCCAAAGGTACTTTTAAAGGCTGACAAGTCCCATTCAAGTCCTGCACCACAGCCCAACAGACGAAGTCCAGAATTTATAAAGAAGTTACACTTCTTACTGACCGCAGCAGTTTCTGAGGCGAAAGACAGCAACCAAGTATTCTGGTCAATAGACAACCCCGGTCAGGATCCAGGAGCACACAGAAAATGGAAAGCAGCTGAACGAAGTGAGGCAGACCACCGAATAATGAGCAGCAGTAGCAGGGAGTTCACCAGCAGAACGGGCAGGAGCTCAGGAGGCAACAGCACAAAATACTCAGGCAAGGAGGAACACACGACTCGGACTTAAATAACAAGACAGACAGGAAGTTCCATAACAGGGCGAGATATAAGACTCCATCTTGGATAAGGGTAAACAGGCTCAAAAGGGAAATCCAGAATCCTTACACAGGGCTTGGAGTTGTATTTCTTGCTTAAAGTTTTATCAGTAATTGTTGGATGAGTGACTGGTGTAGGCCTGGTGCTCTGAGAGCTCTGCCAAATTCAGGCAACACAAATGAAGGAGACCCAACTTGGAAAGTAAATATTTCCACAAATTTTGGGCAGATACCACAAAAAAGTGGCATCATTCCACAACACTTTACAGACATTTACAGACATTAGTGGCACTGTCCTTATTAGGACTTACAATCTAAATTTCTAAATCAGTAATTCTTTGGAGTGTGGGAGGAAAAATGAGTACTGGGTTGGAAACTCTCAAAAACATGAGAAGAACATGCAAACTCTTTACAGATGCTGTCCTTGGCTCGGTTGGAACCCAGACTAAAGTGCTGCAAGGTTGCTAATATTTTGCGTTGATGACTCAACGTTCCTGGGGTTGGAAGCCTATTACTGTGGTGTACACTGTGTGCCTCACTGCTGTCTTGGGGAAAACCCCTGTCAAGATTGTCTTCAAGCACATTTTGATATTGCAGCTTGGGTGCGTCCCTTTCCATGGGGAAAAACAACTGACAAAATTTACTTTTGTATCATGGATCGAACAGACTGGCAACCCAGAAGCCAGCACTATTTAGAAACATAACAATACGGGCAACAATCATGTTGCACATAGAGCTGCAAGAAGGTGCTCACGGGTCGGTCTCTTTTGTGAGGTACAAGTCCATAGTGTGTTTCTGGCATGATAACACTCAAGTTTGCTTCCTCCATTCCCTCCTAGTAACTACGGACAACAGAGAGGGAATCATTATCTGCTTCATCTCCTAACTGTTGAGTGTCCATCTCCTCTTCCTTCTCCTCTTCCTTCTCCAATTGTTCCTCCCATGGCAACCGCCTGTGAGATGACAGACCTGAACTTGTTGACCCTTATTGTTATTGTTAACTCTTTCGCATTCCCCTATGCTTCCTCCTCTTCCCCCCCTCCCTCCCGCAGACCATTCAGAGTGTGCTCCAGCATGTAGATGACAGTAATAGTGATGCTGATGATGGCATACTCAGCACTAACCATTTTAGTAGCCATTTCCCAAACATGCAGAAGGGTGCAGAGGTCCTTTATCTGTGTCCACTCTGCAAGTGTGAATTGCACCATGCACCTTCTGTGTTGTGCCAGGCTATGCAAAATCTCATACTGTCTAGGTGCTGCTGCACAGTTGCTGCAACATGTGCAGAATTGAATTCCACGGTGTTGCCACATCACATATCAACGCGTTACACATTAGGTTGAAAACTCTCTATACCAACTTAAATGGAATGGTGGAAGTGAGCACACAATGACAGTGGTTTCTGCATCAGTGCATCCAGGCTGGGACAGTGGGAGAGGAATTGCTGTACCAACAGGTTGAGGATGCGAGCCATGCAAGGCACAAGTGTGAGGTTGCCCTGGCATAGGGCCACCACCAGGTTTGCACCACTATCGCCTTCCCTGGCTCCAGACTGAGTGGATAGCTGTCCACAACTCTTAATCTGTATGACTAGTAATGAGCGAGCATACTCGATAATGCTCAGTGCTTGCCCGAGCATCGCTGTACTCGCGGTTCTTGGTGAGCGCAAAGAATTTCCGGGATTGTTTGGCGGGAGTTAGGGTTCCCGCCCTGCATGTTTGACGCCAATCAACATGCAAGGATTGTCTGCCATGCACTGTAAGGCTGCAGCCATGTTGGTTGTAGCATTACAGTGATTGGCTGGCCTCATAGCGTCATCAGGTCTATATCAGACCTGACGCCGCCATGCTTGTCACGGTCTGCTCTGGACTTAGGCAGTGTAGGGAGAGTTGCTGCAGAGATAGGGACAGATTTGGTGGTGTATAAGTTAGTGTGGGTAATACCACACTAACCTGGACTAATTACAGGGTGTATAGATTACAGTGCTAGGTAAGCAGGGAGTGTATGTGGGTATATACATATCAGTGCAAGGCATGCAGGCACTGTATGTGGGTATATAGATATCACTGATAGTCAGGCAGGCATTGTATGTGGCATACTTCATTGCATACATCAAGAGGGTCCATTACTGTCTGCTGCTGCCTATTACATATATTGACTGTATATACATAGCCCCAGGTATCAGAGGCCAGGAATACATTTTTTTGCATCTTAATCCTGATTATTTTATTTAAAAGCAATCCAGAGCATACATTTTTTTTCTCCATTTGCTTGTTGACACTGCAGAATACAGCCAGATCCTTTTCACAGTAGAGCGTGAAAATCCAGCGATTTTAATTGGGTTTGCCCGTACCAGAAATCACATCTGAGTGCGCAGAAACTTCTGCCATTTTTGTGGTACTGTAATATTTTTTTGGAGTGTCTTATACAATTTCTTGACACCATTTTGCTGCAAAAAAAATATTTAGCTGCCAAAAAAATATTTAGCTACAGGGCAGATATTTTCCATGGGGTTTGGTCCGCCACACGGATCGCATATCATTGCTGTCAAAATTGTGCCATATCAGCCCTCCATAGAATTGTTTTTGTTGTGTCTTAGCCTACTTATTGACACATTTTAATGGCCCAAAAAAATAAAAAAATGCAGGCCAGATAATTGAAAATGTGGTATCTCCGTCACATGCCTCATCTATCTGTGGGCTACAAATTGTTGCATTGAGGCCTCCATTCAACTGTTTTTGCTGTGTATTGCCCTAGTTCTTGACACTATTTTCCTGTAAAAAAATAAAACTACAGACCACATATTTTACATTGTAGTATCTCCGTCACATGCCTCATATACCTGTGGGTAACAAATTGTGGTATTTGAGGCCTCCATTCAATGGTTTTTGCTGTGTGTTACTCCAATTATTAACACTTTTTTCTGTAAAAAAAATACAGGCCACATATTTTACAGTGTAGTATCTCCGTCACACACCTCATCAATCTGTGGGCTACAAATTGTGGTATTTGAGGCTTCCATTCAACTGTTTTTGCTGTGTGTTACTCCAATTATTAACAGTATTTTCCTGAAAAAAAATAAAAATACAGGCCACATATTTTACAGTGTAGTATCTCCTTCACACGCCTCATCTATCTGTGGGCTACAAATTGTGGCATTTTAGGCCTCCATTCAATTGTTTTTGCTGTGTGTTATCTTAGTTCTTGACACTATTTTCCTGTAGAAAAGATAAAAATACAGGCCACATATTTTACAGTGTAGTATCTCCATCACACACCTCATCTATCTGTGGGCTACAAATTGTGCCATTTGAGGCCTCCTTTCAACTGTTTTTGCTGTGTGCTACTCTAATCATTAACACTATTTTGCTGTAAAAAAAATACAGGCCACATATTTTACAGTGTAGTATCTCCATCACACACCTCATCTATCTGTGGGCTACAAATTGCGCCATTTGAGGCCTTCATTCAATGGATTTTGCTGTGTGTTACTCCAATTAATAATAATGATGAGCGAACCTGCTCGTCACTACTCATAACTCACCCGAGTATCACGGTACTTGGTGTACTTGGCGAGCACCGAGCATTTCCAGGATTACTCAGTGGAAACTCGGGTCTCCACCCAGCTTTTTGGCCGAATTTACAGACCCATACATGATGCAGGTATTGTCTGCCAGGCAATGAAACGCCGCAGCCATCTTTGTTGTGGTTGTGCAGTAATTGGCTGGCCGCACAGCATCATCAGTGGTATAAGAGACCGGACGCCGCCCTGCTTGGTGCATTCAGCTCCGGATTGAGATAGTGTAGGGAGAGCTGCTGCCGAAATAGGGTCAGAATTGGGGCTTTATTAGTTAGTGTGGAGTCTACCATCCTAAACTACTCAAATCCAGCTAAACCAACAGTCCTTCTAAGGACTAATTCCGGAGTCTATCGTTCCAGTGTTAGGTAGGCAGGGTAGTGTACGTCGCTCTATACACATCAGTGCAAGTCCTGCAGGCACTGTATATGTGTATATAGATCATTGCATACATCAAGAAGGCCCATTGCCTTCCTGTGTTCTGGTGCTGCTGCTACCTGTAGGATATATTGGCCATATATAGCTAGCCCCAGGTGTAATTGGAATACAGGCCACACATTTTTTGGTGTGGTATCTCCGTGCCAGCTCATATCTGTGCGTGCTCAAAGTTTGGCCAGTTTAGGACGGTTTTCCTTTTTTTTGTCCTGGGTGTCACAGTACTGATATACAGCACTAGTTAGCCGAAAATTTTTTAAAAAAACAGGGCACACATTTATCGTAGTGGTATCGCCATGCAAGCTGATATCTGTGCGTGCTCAAAGTTCGGCCTGTTTAGGCCGGTTTTCCTTTTTTTGTCTTGGGTGTCACAGTACTGATATACAGTACTAGTTAGTCCAAAATAAAAAAACAGGGCACACATTTGTGGTAGTGGTATCTCCGTGGGAGCTCATATCTGTGTGTGCTCAAAGTTTGACCAGTACGGCGTTTTTCTTTTTTTGTCCTGGATGAAACTGTACTTATATACAGCACTAATTAGCCACAAAAAAAAAGATACAAAAAAAGAAACACATTTGTGGAAGTGGTATCTCCGTGCCAGCTCATATCTCTGCGTGCTCAAAGTTTGGCCAGTTTACGGCGTTTTTGTTTTTTTGTCCTGGGTGAAACTGTACTTATATACAGCAGTATTTACCCCCCCTAAAAAAGAAAAAAAAACCACACATTTGTCGTAGTGTTATCTCCGTGCCAGTTCATATCTGTGCGTGCTCAAAGTTTGGCCAGTTTATGGCGGTTTTCTTTTTTTTCCTGGCTGTCACTGTACTTACATACAACAGTATTTAGCAAAAAAATAAAAAAATACAGGCCACACATTTTTCAGTGTGTTATCTCTGTGGCAGCTTATATCTGTGTGTGCTCAAAGTTTGGCCAGTTTAACGCGTTTTTCTTTTTTTGTCCTGGGTGAAACTGTACTTATATACAGCACTATTTAACCACAAAAAACTAAAACACATTTGTCATAGTGGTATCTCCGTGCCAGCTCATATCGGTGCGTGCTCAAAGTTTGGCCAGTTTACTGCAGTTTTTTTTTTGTCCTGGGTGTCAGAGTACTTATATACAGAACCATGTTGCATTATTTTAAAAAACAGGCCACATTTACAGTGGGGTCTATCTGTGACACGCCTCATATGTCTGTGTGATAAAAATTTGTGGATTGTAGGCCGGTACTCCAGTGTTTTCCAGTCTGGTACTCAAGTTATATACAGCACTTTGTTGCATTATTTTAAAAAACAGGCCACATTTTACAGTGGGGTCTATCTGTGACACGACTCATACATCCATGTTCCAAAAATTGAGGCATTTTAGGCCTAACTTCCCTTTTTTGGGCAGTCTGTCACTCTCGTTATATCCAGCATTCTTTTTTATCCCCCCCCAAATTTTTTTTACAGTGGGGTATGTCGGTAAAAAGATTTCTGTTTCAAGTTGTTATGGCAGCTTCATGACTGTGTTAAATGCTCCAACTACTTCCACCATCATCATCTTTAGCCTAGAGGCAGTCACTGTGCAGATAGAAAGTCTGAGTAGCAAAGGGTGAACACTTAGGCGACGTTGTACTCTGTATTGTACTCTGTCTCTGTATTATGAAGGCTAAAACTTCTTGATGAAATCATGCCTGGAAGAGCCATAGCAAGAAAACATTGAAGATCACAGGGACAGGACTCGCAACAACTGAAACCTGGTGTTCCTGGGCAGGATTCTGACAAGCCCTCATCTACTAATACTGAACTGGTTGGACAATGACGTTTAAAAGGAGCCCATGCATTTTCTATAACTGAAGCTAGAGATTTTGACATTTTGGATGCATTTCCAGAGATGTCAATTGGAGAGCGTGGTGGTCGTAAATGTGACTTCTACACCACCACACGAGGTGCCGCACCCACCACCTTCTGTCTTTTTCCCATTCTCCTGCAGAATGAAAGTCAGCAAGGACAAGGTCCTCTCTCCTCTGTAACAGTCTGTCATTGTAATTTTTATTTGGGTAAACGATATATATTACTATGTATGTAATCCCTTGTCATGTACAGCATCATGGAATTAATGGCGCTATATAAATAACTAAATAATACTAATAATACTGTATGGGTGTTTCCACTAGACAATCTATCAAACATGTTATTGAAGGAATTTTTTTTCTGACAACTCTGTTCAGCTGTGCACAAACTATGCCAACTTGGTAGCTATACCCCAGTGGGTGTCGGCACAGTGTCATGTTGACTACAGTCCCCAGATGCTATGTAGGTCTCTAATCTCACCTCTACTTCAGCAGCATGATGAATTAATAGGAAAAGCACATGGCATTGGTGTAGCTGTTGTTTTCTTGACAAAGAAACTCAATAACATTAATGAGGTGGTTAGCCGCACACGTAATGCACAAATAGTAAAGATCACAATTGACAAGTTTTTTCACATTTGAGGTAAAACACACTTCAACAAGTTGCTTTAACTCTTACAACATTATATTCCAAAGCCTTGAAGAAAAAGATTAATATATTGTGACCCAAATAGGTATAAATAATTAATCACACAAATGATGTAACATAATTCTAAACATACACAAGCTTTTTAAATTATTTTGCACCAAAAATTTTAAGTATGAGACTAATGTCATCTTGTGGAATGATATGAGCCACAAAGTCCTTCAAATTGTAACTGTTCTGGATGTACTGTACAATTTTCCCTAGAAAATTGGAAGTACATACCTTCTATGCTGCTTGCATTAAAGAACTGATTTGCCAGATATGTACGGAGTCAGGATGACTGGGCTGCAGATACCTGTGCTGCGCCGTTTCCGGAACTGTCAATGCTGCGTCCCCTGTGGAGCCAGCTTAAGAGAAATCGGGCAAGACATCAAAGATTTTTGGCGTGGACAAGCTGCGCATAGGATACTGAGTAGCGTGCTCCGTCCTTAGAGAAGTGGCGCTGCAAAGGACAGTTCCCATTGTCTCCCACCACTAAAAGTGGTACTGCCATTTACCAAGTCGCCGTTTTCCCAGTAATCGCCAGAGAGCGAGGCGCTGTGTGCTCTTTGACCGTGAGTACAGCTCATGTGCTCAGTAGAGAGAGCCAGTTCATGCCTCGTGTTCAGCGTGGATAACCAATAATTAGAAGGCACAGAGGAATGACAGAGGAAGTTGGTACTGTCAGCAAGGTACTCCCTCAGCATTTTCAAAAACTTGCACTCCATGTTAAAGTCCACTGTCCCTCAGGGACAGGGCAATGGGAGGGTCTGAGAAAACTCTCCCCAAACTTTGTCAGTGTTCCACTGCCTTTGCTGGCTTGGAGTTGTGTCTCTCTCACCTGTACTCCTTGCTTGGCCAACAAACTTTGACCTCTGTTGCCAGCATTTTCAGATGTGAATTTTTTTAATAATTCTGCAAGAAGGGCCCTCTGTTCCTCCAACATTTTAGTACACCTGTCTGCCTCTGGAATAAGAGATGTAAAGTTCTCCTTGTAGAGTGGGTCTAGAAGTGAAACCAATCCGTATTGCCCGTCACCCAAAATTTTGATAACCTGAGGGTGATAGGAAAAGCAGGCAGCGTAACATAAACTCAGCCATGCATGCAAGACTGCTAATAGTCAATACTTCAATGTATGAAAGGGTAAGTTAGCGTGCACTCTGGTCCGATATAGTCGAGGTGCTGGTATAATGGACTGGTAAGTCCAAGAATAGACTAAGAATTATTTTACCGCACACTCAATTGGATTTTTTGCAAAGTGAATATAAATTTTATTACTGTGGACAATCAAAATATAGAGGCAAAACAAGAAATGAGCGACATTAGTATCAACATTTCGGTTCGTCCGGAACCTTATTCATGAAGTCGCTGTGAAGCAAGAGAAAAAGGATAAGTGACAAGAAAATCATATACAAAATTATGAAAATACATCACGTTTGTCGATGTTGGTAACTTTAAGAACAACTCTCCAGAGAAAAATTAGAAGACAAATGGTTGACACGAATAAAAGAAATATACATATATACATATATACAATATACATTTATACACATTGATCCCGAAGGTACAATGGGGCTATAGAGACAAAAGATAGCTCTATAGCCCCATTGTACCTTAGCTCCAACTTAACAGCAGATTGGTTAATAACCTGAAGCACCTTAAAGGGCCCTACAAACTTGGGACCCAATTTCTTAGACGGAATCCTCAAGCGCAGATTCTTAGAGGACAACCAAACCATGTCACCAATAGCAAACAAAACCTCTTGTCGTTTTCTATCAAAATACACTTTGGATCTTTTGTTAGCCTCCTGAAGATTACCACGTACATCAGTCCAAACTCTCTCCAAAACACCAGAAAAATTCTCCTCTTCAGGTACAGCCGATCCCAACTTGGAAAATGACCCAAAGACGGATGTCTCCCAGTACAACAAAAAAAAGGCGAACAACCAGCAGAAGCGGATGTATGATTGTTAAGAGCAAACTCAGCAAGTGGCAGAAACTCAGACCACCCCTCTTGATTATCAGTCACAAAACAACGCAAGAACTGCTCAACATCCTGGTTTTTCCTTTCTGTCTGGCCATTAGACTCAGGATGATATCCGGATGAAAACGACAAATGAACTCCCAACCTGTCACAAAAGGCGCGCCAAAAACGAGCCACAAACTGAGGTCCCCTATCAGAAACAATGTCAGTAGGAACACCATGTAGTCTGACTATTTCCTTGACAAAGGCCTTAGCGAGAGTCTTAGCGCAGGGCTGTTTGATGAAAGGAACCAAGTGACACATCTTGCTAAAACGGTCCACGACCACCCAGATGACAGTGAAACCCTCAGAGGGGGGAAGGTCAGTAATAAAGTCCATAGCCAAATGTGTCCAAGGTGCACTAGGGACCTCCAAAGGGCAAAGCAACCCCGCAGCAGGAGAATGAGAAGATTTAGATCTAGCACACACAGTGCATTGGCGCACCCACTTAATGACTTCCTTCTGCCATCCTGGCCACCAAAAACTGCGACCCACAAGTCTCTTGGTCTCAGAGATTCCAGGATGACTTGCCAACCGAGAGTCATGACATTCATCAAACAAATCTCTCCTCAGGGTACCAGGCACAAACAACCTCCCATGCGGCGTGTTAGATGGGGCATTCTCCTGTGCTTTAAGAATCTCATCTTCCAACACGGAGTCCAAAACAGCAATAACAACCCCCTCTTGCAAGATGTTTTCCTCCTCCTCCTCAGTACCCACCATAGGAGAAAAGCTGCGAGACAAAGCATCAGCTTTAACATTTTTAGTACCTGGGATGTAAGTAACGGTAAAATTAAACCGTGAGAAAAACAGTGCCCACCTAGCCTGACGGGCATTCAAGCGTTTGGCAGCATCAAGGTAGATCAGATTTTTATGATCGGTGAAGACTTGAACGGGAAATTCCGCTCCCTCCAAAAAATGACGCCAGTGTTCAAATGCGAGTTTAATTGCCAACAATTCCCGATTACCGATATCATAATTTAGTTCAGACTCAGAAAATTTCTTTGAAAAAAAAGCACAGGGATGTACTCCATCCGTCTTTGCCTGAGACAACACCGCGCCGACCCCCACAGAAGAAGCATCAACCTCAACCAAAAATGGTTTAGTCACATCAGGCTGCGTAAGGATGGGAGCAGAGCTGAACCTCTCCTTTAGCAACACAAAAGCCTCAATGGCCTCAGTAGTCCACTGAACCGCATCAGCACCTTTCCTGGTGAGATCGGTCAGAGGTTTGGCAATCACAGAAAATTTTTTTACGAATTTTCTATAATAATTGGCGAACCCCAAAAACCTCTGTATTGATTTCACACCAATAGGTCTAGGCCAATCCTGCACAGCTTGCACTTTCACCGGGTCCATCTCAAAACCTTCACTGGAGACAATGTAGCCCAAAAAACTAAGTCTCTGTACAGCGAACTCACATTTTTCTAGTTTGGCAAAAAGTGAATTATCACTCAGTAACTGTAATACTTCACGCACACTCCTCCAATGAGACTCCAAATCCGGTGAATAAATCAAAATGTCATCCAAATACACAACCACACTTCTGCCGATCAAAGATCTAAGGATGTCATTAATAAGGTTCTGAAAAAATGCCGGAGCACTGGAAAGTCCAAAGGGCATGAGCAGATTCTCAAAATGACCCAGTGGAGTGTTAAACGCAGTCTTCCATTCATCCCCCTCCTTCATGCGCAACAAATTTTATGCCCCTCGAAGATCAATTTTCGAGAACCACTTGGCCCCCACTAACTGATTAAACAAATCAGGAATCAATGGCAGTGGGTAAGGATTGCGTACAGTAATCTTATTAATTTCACGAAAGTCTAGACAAGGCCGTAAACCGCCGTCCTTTTTTTTAACAAAAAAAAATCCAACCGCCACAGGAGATTTGGAAGGCCTAATGTGACCGGCGGCCAAGCTTGTCTGTATGTATTCCTCCAAAGCCTTTCTCTCAGGAATAGTCAAATTAAATAAACGACTTTTAGGAAGAGTCGCTCCAGGGACAAATTCAATTGCACAATCATAATCTCTATGAGGAGGCAATACCTGCGATTCCTTATCAGAAAAAACTTTCCAAAAATCCTGAATAGGTACAGGTAACTCCCCTTAACTACAGCAGCAATACGCCCGTTACAACACTTGTCATAACAATTGGGACTCCAGGACTTAATTTCATTGGTAGACCAATCCAGTACCGGATTGTGCAATTTTAACCAGGGTAACCCCAAAATCACCGGAGAAGGTAAATTATTCAAAACTACCAAATCCAAATTCTCTTAATGAACACCATTAATAGTAAGAGGAAATTCACAGATATGGTAAGTAACATTTTTCAAGTGAGAACCATCCACAGACACCACATTAATAGGGGAAGATAGAAGTTTGGGTTTTAATTTTAGTTTTTCCAAAAATTTCCCATGAATCACATTGAGAGTTGAACCACAATCCACAAATACCCGAAACTCCATTAATTCCTCCTCAACAGCAGTGGTAGCAGAAAGAAAGACACCTCTATTGTTTAAACAAGCTATGCGGGCAAAACTGACCTCATTTTTTTTTCTCTCTTTATTCATTCGAAGCGCACAGTTCTTAATGAAATGCTCAGATTTACCACAGTAGAAACACAAACCTTGAGCAAATCTGCGTTCTTTTTCTCGAGAGTGAGGTGTCATTGCTCCAATTTCCATCGGCTCTGCAATGTCAGTACATTCCTTCTCCAAACTTGGAGCTGACAAGGCAGATTTACTCTCATTAACCCTTGCACGCAGTCTCCTATCCACCCGTATGGCTAATTGCATAGCCTCTTGCAAGTTACCAGGTATGGGATAAGCAATCAGCAAATCTTTAACCCTTTCACTTAACCCTGCAAGAAATAAACTTTTCAAAGCTGAATCGTTCCAGCCCACCTGAGCGGACCACCTTCGGAAGTTAGTACAATATTTTTCCACATTACCTGATCCCTGTCTCAAATGTCTCAATTCTGTCTCAGCTGATGAAACACGATCCGGATCGTCATACAATAACCCCAAAGCAGAAAAAAAACTATCCACTGATCTAAAGCATGGATCACTAGGCTGCAGAGAAAAGGCCCAGTCCTGAGGTTCTTTGCGCAAAAGTGACATTATGAACCCTATGCGCTGTGATTCATCACCAGAGGATCTGGGTCTCAAACGGAAATACAACAAGCAAGCATTGTTAAAAGAAAAAAAATCTTGTTGTTCACCAAAAAATAAATCAGGCAAACGTACCTTTGGCTCCACGAAATCAGCTCCAGAACAACTACTCATGTGTTGCTGGATTTCAGCCACCTCCAGAGAGAGTCGCTGCAGGTGTTGAGCCAAATCCTGAACCGACACCATTATAGAAACTGAAAATCTTTCCTTAGAGATTTTTTTTATTTTTTTTTTTTCTTTCGGCTGGACTTACTGTTATGATCTGCTACAAGCACTAAGGAAAGGTGGAATTCTGTCCCTACAATAGGACTGAGCTGGATCCCTACGATGTAATGGGGGACCTGATCCTGCGACCAGACCCGCTAAAGTCCTCAGCTAGTCTGAACGAAGACCTATAGTTGCGAGGGAGGAATCCCTAAGATCTAGGGACTGGGTGAAAAGGTGGACACCTCCTAACAGAAAGTGTAGCAGGGAATATAAAACAGAAAACAAATACTAAGAGATCCTAAGATCAAGCAAAACTGACAGAGTAAGGCACTTAAGCACCTGGCTAGCTTAAGAGTAGATAATACAATGAAGTCCAGCAAAGCCAGAAGGGCGGAGTCAGACTAAATAGGGAAAAAAGGTCATGTGACCAGCAAACTGAAACAAAATCTAACAAGAGGGTTCTAACAGCTGGAGGCTGAAGAAGAGGTGAAGGAGTAGGAGGAGGTGCAGGATCTGTAGACTGTGGGGGCAACCCAGATTGACATAGGGCTCACAATACTCGGGGTTTGGAGGACGTGCACCATACCAAGGTTGGAGTGGGTCCCGGCTTCCACTATGTTAACATAATGGGTCTGCCTGGTGGGCACTGGGGGTCTTTGTGAACTTTAGGAAGTAAATAAAAAGTGGGAACAATAGGAAATTCAGGCAAGAGGGCCTCTCGCATTTTATGAGGAATGGCATTATGTTCTACACCTTCATCCAAAAGATGAATGAGCTCAATTTGGAATTTATGTAAGGGAAGGGATTCAAGACGCTGATAAAATTTTTTGTTATGAAGATGTTTGAAAGCATCAGCCTCATACATCTCTACCGGCCAGATAACGACATTACCCCCTTGTCGGCACGCTTAATGACCACATCTTTCATGTTTTTTATTGTGGAAATAGCTTGTCTGAGTGGACTAGATAAATTGTCATGAATGACATGTGAATCAAGTTTGTTAAAGTCCTCCCTCACAAGTTTAACAAAAATTTCAACCTGAGGGCAAGCCGACAAGGGGGGAAATACCTGAGATCGTTGATAGAGGTGTGTTGGAGCGGTAGAATATCCAGATGAGGTGCTTTCAGCTGCAAGTGATTCCAAATCACTTAAAGTCTGTGATTCTGTTACTGCCGTTGGGGTTGTGTCTTTAGATAAAAAATATTTATTTAAGATCAGTTTACGAGCAAAAAGTTCCAAATCTTTAATTAATGTGAACCGATCAGGACCCTCCACCCATGAAAATGAAAGCCCTCTGGAGAGAACCTCTATTTGTGGTGGAGATAAGGCATGCTTTTATAAATTAATTACCTTTAAAATCTCTTGCCTTTCTTGTCCCTTGTGTTGTATGCATGTCTTGACTTTTTTGTTGCTGGTGTTAGGGTCTGCGGAACGCACCTAATAGATATTGTAGAGAGGTGCGTTCGCAGCCCGGGGTCCACCGTGCAGGCGAAGCCCGCTGCTAGTAAGATGGCGAAGGTAGCGAACTCTGTTATCCCGCAGAGTCGCTAAAATAAACGCCGTAGCGCGCTGTGGCAGTTAGTGCGAACTCTGTTAATCCCCAGAGCCGCTAACGGGATGCCACAGCGCTATATGGAGATAAGTACAAACTCACTTAACTTCAGTGAGCCACAAAGTAAAACGCTAGGGCGCTGAACCAGCGTTACAAAGCAAACCCTGTTGCGTCACAGAGCCGCTGAGAAAAAGACTGTGTCCTTTTAGACTCACAGGGATACACAGATAACTGCTATGCAGATAGCAGTCCGTAATCATGCAGACAGCAACGCAATCAAGCAATCTCCTCACCGGAGAAGCCGGTATTCTAGGGGCTTATTTCAGCTGAGCCCTAACCACATGCGTACATGATCACACTGGCGCAAAGCACATAATGCAATTGATACTAGCTCATGGCGGCCCAGCCATGCCACCCTTTTATAGTAACAGCTACAGAAAAAGGACCAATGAGAAACTGTTCCAAAACACATGTAGTTTTAGGACCTTCCTGATGGACCAATAGGAGCTGCTGCAGTACCAGAACATGTGACCCCTGATCTCCAATGAGAGATCTTACCCTGGGCATGCTCAGAAGGGGAAACGCAGGACTTCGTCCCAAAGACGTCTGCTCCAGCACTGGCTATAATAGAAGATCCAGGAGGGGCAGCAGCAAGTCTCTGCAGTATTGGAATGGGCAATACGCTGGGACTGACGTCTCTGCTGAGCAGGCTCCACTACAGACGGAGATGGATGGGGGACCGCAGCGGGACTGGTTTGAGACTCCCCTTGTGCAGCAGCGGGAACTCGAACCCTAACAGCCAGTGTATGGAGATACTGTGAATGATTGCCTGTCAGATCTCCAGTTGAAATTGGTCCATTTCTTTTATCTAAAAAATGACCGCCACATGTCCCTTCGGATGTAGGGGAAACACTTGATATTGATTGTGCGTTTCTTAAAATCCATTATTATTACTTTTTGATTTCTTTTTGGCTTTTTTGGTTTCTATTCAGTGGCCTTGTGCAATATGCCTAATGGGATCCATTCTTTCTGTCTGGCACCATATTCATCATCTCTGTATTTTGCCAATATCTTTTAGCTGCTAGTACTATCTACCTCACGTTTATACCTGTATAATTGTCTGTTTAGACTAATAATTGTAATAAATATATTATATTTCAAAAATATCCTCTCTATGTTTTGTGGACTTTTGTGTTATATCACTGATAGATTAATTGCGATTTGGGTCTGCCTTTTTTGTTTTTGGTTGAAGAGTAAAGAATGCCTGATTCCCAACCTTGATCCAAAGGCTCAGATAGTCTTGCCCTTTGGAGTGATATCCTACAAGTCCACAAGTTTAGTGTTATGTTTCGGTACCTGAGGAGTGCAGGTAAAAAAGGCAATACACCAGAGAAGTTGGAATCTATGAGACTGCAGTACCCTGACCAACCACCACAACTAGAGGCAGCCGTGGAGCGTTCCCACGTTGGTCCCAGACGCCTCGTCACAGCCTGAGAAACCAACCACACCCAAAGACAGAAAGAGGAAAGCCATCTGCCCCGGAGCAGATCCCCAAAGAACATAGAAAGCCCCAAACATGTAATGGCGGTTAGACAAGATGAAATACTGACACAGACAGAAAATAGTATGAGCAAACGTTGGGGCCCAAACTACCTAAATAGAAAAGGATAGGAAGGGCACTTACTGCAATCCCAAAAAACCCTGAAAAGCACCAACTCTACTAATTTCAAAATCACCTGAGATCACACGACTAGTGTTGAGCGATACGATACTGCAAATATCGGGTATCGGCCGATATTAGCTCTATCGGCCTTTCGATAATTCGTTTCGATATTTTCATCTTATCGAATACCGGAATCGGATTTGTCACTGTCACTGTGAGTGTCCGTCGGTCGGGTCTGTCAGGAGTCAGCGGCACTTACCTGGCAGAAGATCTCCGGCGGTCACGTCCTGGACTGCTTGATGGCCGCCATTATCTTCTCCCTGGCGGTCACATGCAGTTTTTCGCGATAACTGCAGTGACTGCAGGGTAATCCCGGCCGTAAACCAGTCCGATGACGTCAC
Source organism: Oophaga sylvatica (assembly GCA_033576555.1). Taxonomy (NCBI): domain Eukaryota; kingdom Metazoa; phylum Chordata; class Amphibia; order Anura; family Dendrobatidae; genus Oophaga; species Oophaga sylvatica. The sequence continues at coordinate 444,738,203 of JARQOD010000002.1, read as the reverse complement.
CGCCGGGGAAGCAGGTAATCAGCTGTGCTGCGCCGGGATGACAGGCTCTGCCTGTCATTCTGATGTAGCAGAGCTGGATCGTCGTGGGACACTCGTTACTATGGACTGCGTCGGTCAGGTGGTATACTTTTTTTTTTTTTTTTCATTTTTTTTACAGGAGATCGATGGCGCCGCAGGATGAGACTGTAATAAAAGTAATGAAAACTGTGTTTTTTTTTTTTTTATTAAATTAAAAAACTTTTTTATGAACATTCACCCGTCCGGGTACATCAACAAGTTAACTATTTACATACAGGGACCCTGTCCGGGTTATTTATAATTCTTTGGCAGGGGTGTTCCAGGTACCACCTGGTACTCTTCTGATGCTTGCCAAACATCCGAGGCACCAAGGACCACCAGGACCTGATGACGTCGTGTGGCCTGTACAGTCAAGTCGTGACCCGCTATCTGGGTCTGTGTGGCCACCTCTTTCATCTCCCTCCGGGTCTGGAACCCTATGTCCCGGACTGAACGAACCCCAGGGGGCCTAACAGGCGCCGGGTGCGGGCCAGCTATACTTATCATGTCCATAGCTGGGGCTGCTGAGGAGACCACTGAGGGAGGCTGGGGAGATTTACGGCGTGGGGTGGGCACTTTTGCAGAGGCCTGGATGTGGGAGGCTGAAGGCTCCGAGGGTCTCACAGGTTCCTGACACTCTGGGGAGTAGGGGTCGCACCTGGTAACATTTAGGGCGTACCATCCATTGTAACCCCAGTGTCGGGTGTAAGTCACCAAGTCTCCTGGCAACAGGTCCCTCCCCGGGTGTCCTTCTGGGAGGTGAGCCTCCACGTCCCGCCGGTTCACAAAAACTTCTAAATAAAGTCCAGGCTCCTGGATGAAGCCCCAACCACCTTTCAATTTAAAGCTCCGTACTGCACCCTTACGCCGCGGCTCCCACAGGGTTCCTTTATCTTTTCTCATCCGGTCCTTCTCTGCCCGGTCCTTCTCCAGCTGACGTTGGCGAAGCTTTTGGGTTTCTCGCTGCTCCCTTTGTCGCTCTGCTTCCCGCTCCCAACGTCTCCACTCTTCCTCCTGACGCCGGTTGTAATTCTCCTCCACCAGCTGCTCCATGTCTCCACCATCAAATGCCAGCTTACAGTGTCCGGTTTGCGGCAGCTCTCCTGGCGCCCCCCAGTCCTGGCGGCGCTCACCTGCGGAGGAAGCAGCCGGCTCTGGAACAGATGACAGTCGGGGCTCCGGTACAGGCAGGTAGACCTCTGGTGCCTGCGCGGCCTCCTCCATGAGGACGGGTGTCGCTTCTTCTGTCTCAGCGACGGGGGCAGACAGCGGGATCTGGGGTGCTGCCGGTGCAGAGTTTTTTGCAGGAACGGGTGCCTCCACTGCGACAACGTCAACCGGATCACATTGCAAGGGCTCCTCTACTAGAACGGGTGCCTCACCTTCCGGTACAGACACTTCAGGTAAGAGGGATTGGTGCCGCTCCAAGTTTATTTTTAGGGCACGCCAGCTGGCTTCCATCCTGGCGACCTCCTCCCGGTGCCGGGCCAGGCCTCTTAGGGTATCCTCTGCTTCTTGCAGCGTAGGAGGGTTTCCAGGCCGGGTGCCCAACGGTGGTTCCGTGGCGATCGGGTCGCTTCCGTGGGGGGAGAGCTCTGAGTCTGACTGCTCCATCCCTTCACACTTCTGCTCGTGTCCATTAGCCATCTCTGCCAAGTCACATGTGTCATTAGCATCAGGAGAGGGCCCCTCTTTTGTAGGGAGGCGGGACCTTCGCGTTAGTTTCCGCACACTGAGGAGGATGAGGAGGCGGAACTGAAGAGCTGTGGGGCACGATCTTACATTGCAGTACCATTTAGAGCCATCGTTTTCGCGTCACTGAGTGAGTGTACACCCACGAAGAGCACGCCCTTCTTCTTCACCAGTGCCTCGTCGTGACGCAGATATGGCTGAAAAATGGCAAATACATTCTCTGATGATTTTAGCAATTCTCAAGCACAAAACCAGTTCAATTCAGGCACACAGGACTCGCTTATAGCGATCTACAGAATCCTGTTCGTGACGCCCAAGTTGAGTCGCACAGAGCCAGAGGTTTTGGGGGTACTCGGCACCGAGCCCGTCGACTTCTATGGGGTATGTCACGGCTTTACCCGGCAATTGAATCAGAGTCTATTTTACTATGTAGAAGTGTATAAACTATAAATATATGAATATATATATATGTCACAATGACATGTATATATATATATATGTATTCTATGTGTGTATATTTTGTGTTTACAACGAAAGAAAGGGTTTTTTTTGTTGCGATATTTTGTTCCCATAGACTTACATGGGACTTCCGGTATCAGAATCGGATATCGACGATATTTAGTGATATCGGCGATACCATTTCGATACGATATTTTTAGATATCGAGCAGTATCGCTCAACACTACACACGACCTCTACCACCTAAATTTGTTCTCTGGTGTAACAAAATCAAAACAGCAGCCACTGAAAAAACTGGAAAAAGCAAAAGTACAAACATCAGTGGCTGAACTAAACTGAGAGGGCAAAAGCCCCCGGAGGGGACCCTGAAGGCCCCCACAGAAGTGCAGGACAAAATGAAAAAATCAAGCACAAAAACAAAAAGAAGAAAATGTCTTATCTGTTAGCAGGAGATGCAGACACGACACAGCAGGCTACAAAGGAAACAGGACTCAAGGATTGAGACCAGAACAATTGATCACCGGCAACCCTGATGGGAAGGCGACTCCCTTATATAAGACCAGTCAGTAACACCTGATTCCCACTCCTCACAATCTTCACTGGACAGTCCAGTACCGCTTGTAACCACCAGAGGGAGCCTCTGCTCAGAACTCATTTCAAGTCCATTCACAACAGTACCCCCCCCTTGAGGAGGGGTCACCGAACCCTCACTTGAGCAACCAGGTCGGTCAGGATGAGTTCTATGATACGCACGGATGAGTCTCCTAGCATGGATGTCCGAAGCAAACACCCAAGAATTGTCTTCCTGACCATAACCTCTCCACTTAACCAAATACTGGAGTTTCCGTCTAGAAAAACGAGAATTCAATATTTTCTCAACCACAAACTCCATATTGCCCTCAACCAGAACAGGGTCAGGAGGCAAAGCAGTAGGAACCACTGGCTCAACAAACCTCTTCAACAAGAACTTGTGGAACACGTTATGGATCTTAAATGTCCCTGGAAGAAGCAAACGAAAAGAAACAGGATTAAGAATCTCCATGATCTTATAAGGTCCAATGAACCTAGGCTTAAATTTAGGAGATGCCACTCTCATAGGAATATTTCTTGAGGACAACCAGACCAAGTCCCCCACTTTAAACCGAGGACCATCAGTCCTATGCCGGTTAGCAAACCGCTGGGCCCTCTCCTGAGAGAGGGACAACCTCTCCACTACCTGGTCCCAAATCTGTTGCATACGCTCCACAACAGAGTCAACACCTGGACAGACAGAAGCCTCCGTCTGTCCTGAAGAAAATCGAGGGTGAAACCCAGAATTACAGAAAAATGGAGACATCAAAGTGGCAGAGCTAGCCCTATTATTAAGAGCAAACTCAGCCAAAGGCAAAAAAGAGACCCAGTCATCCTGATCAGCAGACACAAAGCATCTTAGATAAGTCTCCAATGTCTGGTTTGTTCTCTCAGTTTGACCATTGGTCTGAGGATGAAACGCCGAGGAGAAAGACAATTGAACACCAAGTTTAGAACAAAAGGTCCTCCAAAATCTGGAAACAAACTGGACTCCTCTGTCAGACACAATGTTCTCAGGAATGCCGTGTAAACGAACCACGTGCTGAAGGAACAAAGGCACCAATTCAGAGGAGGAAGGCAACTTAGGTAATGGCACAAGATGTATCATCTTGGAAAACCTATCACAAATCACCCAGATAACGGTCATTCTCTGAGAAACAGGGAGGTCGGAAATGAAATCCATAGAGATATGGGTCCATGGTCTCTTGGGCACAGGCAATGGCATCAACAAACCACTAGAGCGAGAGCAAGGCTTGGAGCGAGAGCAAGTCCCGCAGGACTGCACAAATTCCCTGACATCACGAGACAAGGTAGGCCACCAAAAGGACCGACTAACCAAGTCTCTGGTACCAAAAATTCCGGGATGCCCAGCCAACGCGGAACAATGAATCTCAGACATCACACTCTTTTTCCACTGGTCCAGGACAAACAATTTTCCAACAGGGCAGCGCTCGGGCCTATCCTCCTGACACCCCTCCAGAGCAAGTCTCAAATTGGGTGAGATGGCGGAAAGAACTACACCCTCTTTCAAAATAACAGAAGGATCAGATAACTCAGGAGAGTCCGCAAGGAAACTCCTCGAGAGGGCATCCGCCTTAACATTCTTAGTGCCAGGAAGAAAGGAAACCACAAAATTAAAACGTGTGAAAAACAAGGCCCACCTGGCCTGTCTAGGATTGAGTCGCTTGGCAGATTCCAGATAAACCAGATTCTTATGGTCCGTAAGGACCACCACCTGATGTTTGGCTCCCTCCAGCCAATGTCTCCACTCTTCAAAAGCCCACTTCATGGCCAGTAACTCCCGATTACCCACGTCATAATTACGTTCAGTAGGAGAAAATTTTCGAGAGAAAAAGGCACAAGGGTTACTTTTAGAGGTCTCTGGATCTTTTTGGGACAAAACGGCACCTGCCCCAATTTCAGAGGAATCAACCTCCACCTGAAATGGCAGAGAAACATCAGGCTGCCGTAGAACAGGAGCAGAAGTGAATCTCTGCTTAAGTTCCTGAAATGCAGAGACTGCCTCAGGAGGCCAATTCACCACATCAGAACCCTTTCTGGTCAAATCAGTCAATGGTTTAACAATAACCAAGAAATTACCAATAAATTTACGATAAAAATTGGCAAAACCCAAAAATCTTTGAAGAGCCTTTAATGAAGTAGGTTGGACCCAATCACAGATGGCCTGAACCTTGACCGGGTCCATTTCAATAACAGATGGGGACAAAATGAATCCCAGAAATGAGATCCTCTGTACGCCAAAAAGACACTTTGATCCCTTCACATACAGAGCATTCTCTCTCAAAATCTGGAATACAGTTCGAACATGTTTCACATGAGAGTCCCAGTCATTAGAAAAAATCAAGATATCATCCAAATAAACAATCAGAAATTTATCCACAAAATCCCTGAAAATGTCATTCATGAAGGACTGGAAGACAGAAGGAGCATTAGTGAGCCCAAAGGGCATCACAAGGTACTCAAAATGCCCCTCAGGGGTATTGAATGCCGTCTTCCATTCATCCCCGTGCTTAATGCGAATAAGGTTATATGCCCCCTGAGGTCAAGCTTGGTAAACCAAGTAGCGTTTTTCACCCTGGAAAACAGGTCAGAAATCAAAGGTAACGGGTATTGATATTTTACAGTAATATTGTTCAAAAGACGATAATCAATACACGACCTTAATGAACCATCCTTTTTGGCCACAAAGAAAAAACCGGCACCTAAGGGTGAAGAGGATGGTCTGATATGACCCTTCTCCAATGATTCCTTGATATAAGACCGCATAGCGTCATGTTCAGGTACAGACAAGTTAAAAAGGCGACCTTTAGGGAATTTACTACCAGGCACTAATTCAATAGCGCAGTCATAGCTCCTATGGGGAGGCAAGGATGCAGATTTACTTTCGCTAAACACATCAGAAAAATCAATCAAAAAGTCAGGAACATCCTGAGCCTGGGGGGAGGCAGAAAAAACAGGAGTGTTGGTATTAACACATTGGCAGCCCCAACTGGTTACAGACACAGATTTCCAATCCAAAACAGGATTATGAGACTGCAACCAAGGGAAGCCCAGTACGATAATATCATGCAGATTATACAGAACCAAAAATTTACAGCACTCCTGATGATCAGGTTCAACCCTCATTATCACCTGAGTAGAGAACTGAGGTTTTGTAAGGTTCTTTGTACATGTTTCTTGAAACTCAGTTTTTCCGTCAGCCATTTTGCTTTCTGTCTTGCTGCAGCTATCTTGCCCTCAGTCAATATGGAGTTTCCAGCTTTCATGTTCCCGCCCTGATTCTCTCCCTCTTGCTTCTTAAGCAGCCTCAGCTGAGCAATCAGTGCTTCAGAATCAAGCCTGCAGTGAGCCTGTGACCTGACTCCTGGAAAACCTTGGACTTTGTACTCCAGCTATTTCCTACTGAGGAACTTTGGAACACTTGTGGACTCTGGAAACCTGCTATTTGATAAATCCACGTTTGCATGGAATTACGGTAACAGAGAAGAGATCCTGAACCTGTTGTGGAGAGTTATTGCAGAATCTTGTAATATATGGTGTACAGTTCATATAGCGTCTTGTGCTTGGGTGCGAGGAAACACATGAGACACAGGTTTGATATAGAAGGACTTGTATTACTTCATACAAGTGGCAAAAATGGTCACACAGTTTGCAGGTACAGAAGCAGGAGACACAGCAGGCCAGAGTAACTTAAGCTCAGCAATAACTCTCCACAACAGGTTCAGGATCTCTTCTCTGTTACCGTAATTCCATGCAAACGTGGATTTATCAAATAGCAGGTTTCCAGAGTCCACAAGTGTTCCAAAGTTCCTCAGTAGGAAATAGCTGGAGTACAAAGTCCAAGGTTTTCCAGGAGTCAGGTCACAGGCTCACTGCAGGCTTGATTCTGAAGCACTGATTGCTCAGCTGAGGCTGCTTAAGAAGCAAGAGGGAGAGAATCAGGGCGGGAACATGAAAGCTGGAAACTCCATATTGACTGAGGGCAAGATAGCTGCAGCAAGACAGAAAGCAAAATGGCTGACGGAAAAACTGAGTTTCAAGAAACATGTACAAAGAACCTTACATTACTCCCCCCTTAGGGACAACCTCCGGATGTCCTCAGACCAGGCTTGTCTGGGTACCTCTGATGAAACTGACGGAGCAAGCGAGGAGCATTAACGTTATTGACTGGTTCCCATGAGTTGTCCTCCACTGGGTAGCCCTGCCATTTAATCAAATATTGTAACTGATTTCTGTACAACCTGGAATCTAGAATCCTTTCCACCACAAATTCTTCCTGACCATCGACTAGCACTGGGTCAGGGCAAGGAGAAGAACGTCCAGGAAACGTATTGGGTGTTGCAGCCTTTAGTAGGGATACATGAAAGACAGGGTGGATTCTCATAGTTCTGGGCAGTTGAAGACGACAAGCAACGGCACTTATAATTTTGCTGATTTTATAGGGTCCAATGTACTTATGTCCCAACTTAGACGATGGAATCCTTAACTTAAGATTTCTGGTTGACAGCCAGACCAAGTCTCCTACCTTGAAAGCTGGTGCAGGTTTACGAAATTTATCTGCTGCTTTCTTGTACCTTTCCTGAGTCAATTCCAGATTTTCCTTTAGAAGATCCATATTCTTTTGTAAAGACGTGATTCTTTCAGCCACTGCTGGCAAGGGCGTTTCTATGGGAAATCGAGGAAGAATGTTAGAATGATAACCTAAATTGGAGTAAAAAGGAGACTGCTTAGTGGAGGCGCTCTGAGAGTTGTTATAAGAGAACTCAGCCAGTGGAAGTAGATCCACCCAATCATCCTGTAGGTGGCAGATAAAGCAGCGGAGATACTGCTCCAGGGTCTGATTGGTTCGTTCTGTCTGTCCATTAGTCTGGGGATGAAAAGCAGAAGAAAGGTTTACTTTAATGTCCAATGCGGCACAGAAATTTTGCCAAAACCTTGAAGTGAATTGCACCCCTCGATCCGAAATAACCTCATCCAGTACTCCATGTAAGCGAAACACATTCTTAATCATCAAATCTGATGTCTGTTTTGCAGTGGGTAAGCCGACACAAGGGATAAAATGAGCTGCCTTTGTTAAACGATCAACCACCACTAGAATGGTGTTCTTCCCTTGAGAGGTTGGTAACTCCACAATGAAGTCCATAGAAATGGATCCCCACGGGCGGGACGGGGTGGGAAGGGGTTGCAACAGACCAGTTGGTGAGGAGCGAGGTGTTTTGCATCTTGCACAGACTTCACATGAAGTGACATAGTTTAAAACATCTTTCCTGTAAGTGGGCCACCAAAAGAAACGAGAAAGAAATTCCTGTGTCTTTAGAATTCCTCTATGCCCAGCTATCTTGGAATCGTGGATGAGTTGCAATACTCTCAATCTGACTGTTTCAGGTATATACAGATGTTGTCCCTGAATCCACACACCATTCTTAAAGACAAGACTTACGTCCCTTGGGGGTTGTGCCAACAAGGAATCCGCATGGTATGCTTCCTTGATGTCCTTAAGTAGGTCTTGAATCACTCCCAGGAATCTAGAGTCAGGAAGAATAGTCTTAGGAGGAGTAAGTGGACGGGTCTCTGCTGAATGAATCCTAGAGAGTGCATCAGCCTTTCCATTGCGCGATCCTGGTCTATAAGAAACGACAAAATTAAATTGGTTTAAGAAAAGATTCCAGCGAGCCTGGCGAGGAGTCAGGCACTTAGCCGACCTGATAAATTCAAGGTTACGATGGTCTGTCAGGACGACTATTTGCTGTGCAGCTCCTGAAGAAGGTGTCTCCATTCTTTGAAGGCGGCAATAATGGCCAACAACTCTCTATTGCCCACATCGTAGTTCCTCTCAGCCGAAGACAACTGCTGGGAAAATAAGGCACAGGGATGCAAGACATTCTTCTCACCTGTTCTCTGAGAGAGTATAGCTCCAACGGCACAGTCTGAAGCATCCACCTCTATTATGAAGGCAAGTTCGGGGTTGGGATGTACTAAGATAGGTGCGGTGGTAAATTTATCCTTTAGACGGGAAAATGTTTCCTGGGCTTGGGGGGTCCAGGAGAACCTAGACTCTTTCCGGGTAAGTTGGGTGATAGGTGACACTACCTCAGAGAAATTCCTAATGAAACGTCTATAGAAGTTGGCAAACCCGATGAAGCGCTGCACCTCCTTCACATTTCTAGGAATTGGCCAATCCTTGATGGCTTGGGTCTTGCTTCCACCCATACTAATTCCTTGTGTAGACAGTACATACCCCAGAAATTGAATTTCGGTCCTATGGAATTCACACTTTTCAAGTTTGATGTAAAGATGGTTTTGTCTTAGACGTTCTAAGACCATTCTCACATGTCCATGATGTTCCTCTGTGGAGTCAGAAAAAATTAGAATTATATGAAAGAAAAAAGAAAGAACTACCGTAGTAACGCACACTACTCAAATAATGTGAAGTAGAAAAATAGTCAATTTTATTGGTACACAAAGAGTGGAAATAAAACACAAGTAAAATCAGAGTGACTCTGGTCCAAAACGCCCGCCCGTAACCATGATGAAGATATATAATAGGTAATGTCTCAAAAATAACAGGAGCATGAGAAGTGGCTGGAAAGATATCTGATCAATGATAACAGAATAAGAATAAACAATAATACATGATCATCAGCAAACAAAAAATAATCGTATGATAATGTATCAAAATGACCCTAAGATGAGAGAACCTGTATGGATGGTAGAAAAAATAATAATAATATGAAAATTTCTAAATCATGATGAATGAGCCCAGGTCAGGGGAAAAAAAATAATTAATCCCCCGCCTAGAAAATGAAGGAACAGCTCCAAGCCAATAATAATGACGAGAAGCACAAACCAAGCCACTAACACATGATAATAACCCCAAAAACAAACCTCATGATAAGGGCATGAGAGAGAGTACGGGCAGTCAGGACCAGAGGACACCAAGGTCCCACGCGTTACGCCGCAGCCTGTGCGGCTTCCTCAGGGAAAGTGTGAAGACTAACGCCGACACGGTTTAAATACCTTAAGAAAATGAAATGGAGGAGGTCAGCTGTGCATCATACACGATAGAACTGGCAGGAAGTGGTTTGGGCGTGAGACGAGTAACTAGGGGGGGAGGTGCAGACGTCTCTGCAGATATCTAAATACCACGCATGCGCGCAGTGGAACGCAAGTAGCGTCCACTGACACGCAAGTGTGGAAGTAGAAGGAATGAACTGCGCGTGCGCAACATCAGGCCAGACAACAGAGATATGCTGGTGAAGCAAAAGCCTAATAGTGGGAAACAGTCAGACCCCATTCATACCAAGGGAATACAAAGTCAGATATTGTAACGATGTAATATCCTGTGGAGCCTGTATGGAAGTAAAAAGAATAATTAGTGGAAAACAAAAAATAATAAAAAATAAAAAATAAAAAATAACAAAAAATGAAAAAAATAGAAAATTATAATAGTAAAAATAAAAATAAATATAAATAATAATAAATATGAAAAATAAAAGATAAGACATGAAAATAATACAGAATAGATAGATGTATATAAATAACGGGCAAAGACCACTCCGAATCGCAAAAAAAGAGAGAGAAGTCAAAATGAGTGGATACCAATAGATGGATAGAGAAATAACATCCTCAGAAAAGAAGCACAGTTGTAATTTTAGAGTATGCGACCCAACAAAAATCCCTGAGAGAAAAAACATACCAAAATAATATCAAAAATTTGTATAAAGATAGCTGAAATCCATACAGGTGAACTCTCAGAAAATGTATATGGCAGGCTCTGCCCTTATATCAAAAGACCTAAAATCGGTAGTCACATATAGCCAAAAATATTGTGGATGAAATATAATATATCCCCTAGATAGAACAAACCAAGCAAAAATTAGATTGGCACTCCATCAAGTATTAGACCTAGCATAGATATGGCATACAAATGGCACAAAAAAGGAAGAACACATAAGAGCACCAAGTCCACTATGGTTACATGGCCAACAGAATATTCCTTCCATCTAGCAGCATAGGGTTCCCTGACGGTAAATCCAGCCGAAGAGGTCCAAAACCAGCCATGATGATCCAAGATTACAATCCAGAATATACAGTACATTATCAACCCAGGAATCCAGAGAACAGGAGCTCTTCATTCAGACCTGTGGGGGTGGTAGATCGAAGGTTAAAAATCCAACGGGATTCGATTTGCAGAAGTAGTTTCTTAGGGCATCCCCTCGATTTGAGACCACCACCCTTTCTAAACCAACCAGTCGGGTGCCTTTAATACTGCCTGCATGTTTCGTCAGGAAATGTGAGGCCACTGATGTAAGGGACTTACCCTTAATCTGATCCGAGTGAGCCAAATTGATCGTCGAGAAATGTTTCTGGATACGACGTCTCAGTTCCTGCGTCGTTTGGCCCACGTAAACCTGAGAACACGGGCAGATAAGAGCATATATAACACAATTGGTTTTGCAATTGATATAATTCTTCAACCTGAATCTACTCCCATCAAGGGGGTTGACAAACTGATCACGGACAGGCTGCATATATGTACAAATGGTGCAGTTACCGCACGGAAAAGATCCTTTAAGTGTGGTTCCCCGGTTTAGTCGTATAGTCTGTCTTTCATAATGACTTTTGGTAAGGATATCTTTAAGATTTGGCGCACGTCTAGCGGTCAAGAGGGGTTGTTCACTGATGACCCTTGAGGTCTGTAAGTCCATGGACAGTATGCTCCAATGTTTGGCCAAAATATTTCTGATCTGATTCCAATGAGTATTATACCTAGTAATAAATCTAGGTTTGTTATCACTAGTCTTAACCTTGGGAGTTAAGAGAGAATTCTGTGTAGAACTCTTGGCTCGTTGGTACGCGGCAGAAATAGTGCCACGTGGGTAACCCCTAGTTTTGAAACGATTGGTCAGGTTTGAAGACTCATCCAGAAAATCAGAATCTAAAGAGCAATTCCTCCTAACTCTTAAAAATTGTCCAACCGGAACACCTGTTTTGATGTGTGGCGGGTGAAAGCTCCGAAAATCCAAAAGGCTATTCGTAGCTGTCGGTTTACGAAAAAGTGACGTATTGATAGAGTTATTCACAATTTTGACCACCAGATCTAAAAATGTGACAGACGACGGGGAGAATTGGTGTGTAAGGACAATGTTCAGAGCATTCTGATTGAGATCAGAAATAAAATCCTGACATTCCTCGATAGACCCTGTCCAGACAAAAAATACATCGTCGATGTAACGAGACCAGTGTCGGACATGACTGTTGAAAAGGGCAGAGGGAAAAACTACCGTTGCTTCCCACCAACCCAAAAATAGGTTGGCGAAAGCCGGAGCACAGCGTGCCCCCATTGCCACTCCTGACGTCTGTAAATAAAAAGAACGATCAAATAGAAAAAAATTATGTGTCAACACAAATTTAAGTAAATCCAAAATAAGAGAATCATGCATTCTATCAGTATTAGACAGCTGATCAAAAAAATACATCACCGCCGAGATACCCACTTCATGTCCAATATTGGAATACAAAGATTCTACATCACAGGTGACAAGAATATCACCTGTGGACACATGTATATCCTGGCAGATCCTAACAAAATGTGATGTGTCTTGTATGAAGGAAGGTAAGTCCTTAACAATCGGTTGCAGAAAGAAGTCAACGTATATGCATACCTTTTCGCAAAGGCTACCGATGCTGGCAACGATAGGACGTCCTGGTGGTTTAAACATGTCCTTATGGACTTTTGGTAACATGTAAAATGTGGGAGTGACAGGGTGCTCCACCCACATGAAATCATGTTCCTGATGATTGATGACACCAAATTCCTTAGCCCTATCCAGTATCCTTCTCAATTTGACTGAAAAAACTCCTGTAGGATCAGATGGCAATTTTCGGTAATAGTTGACATTGTTAAGCTGTCGATGTGCTTCTTCCAAATAGAGTTCGTGTGGCCACAAGACAACATTCCCCCCTTGTCTGCTTCTTTAATAATGAAAGATGAATTGGATCTAAGGGCTTGTACCGCCCCTCTTTCAGCAGCATTAAGATTCTTAATGAAGGGACAAGAAGGGGATAGAGACATTATGTCCTTTTTGACCAGTTCAAAAAATATACGTATAGCTGGAACCAAGGAAAACGGAGGAGCCGCATGTGATTTGTTTCTGTAAGGAAACATATACTTACCACCAGTAGCCTGATTTTCTTGTAGAAGATCCAACAAGTCACGTAAGACTTGTCTATCCGTGGCATCAAAATCTTCATTATTGTCCAATAACTGAGGTCTAAGATGTAACACTTTTAAGACCAGATTCCTACAAAAAAGATATAAGTCCTTAATGAGGGTAAATTTGTCAAGAAGTTGTACCGGAGAAAAGGTCAACCCTCTTTGCAATACTAGTAGTTCAGTAGAGGTCAAAATATGTGTAGACAGGTTAATCACATGCAGGCTCTCATTCCTTACCTGGTGATCTGACATGGCAACCCCCACACTGTGATGGCAGGCTAGCGCCGGGTGTTCCTGCGTTGGTTCTGTGGTGTATATCTTCGACCTCTGTATCTGGTGGTCCTGACGAGAGAATGATTTATGTCTGCGGCCCCTTCTTGTGCGACGTCCAGCTCGCTTTCAGCTGATGATAAAAAAATCACTGCCCGAGGTGTGTTCCTGAGCCTGGACTGCCTCACGTGAGCCCTGTCCTGATTTCTGTGTATGGGGTGTGGCCCTTTGGTTGCCTTGATGTTTCCAATGGAAGGCCCTCTGTGATTCAAAATCATTGCGATCTCTCAAAAATTTAGATTTTTTTCGACGAGTGATGTCTGCATCAAATTTATCCAAAATGTCCTTAAGTTTAAGTCTAAAGTGGTGAACCTGAGTACTCTCATCAAATGATGATAGTCTAGCTTCCAATTCCTTAATCTTATTTTTTGTGGTCACAAGTAGTTTCCTGTCATGCTCAAGAAGCATATTCATGATAATATTTGAACAACGCATAAGTCCCTGCTCCCATATAGTACGAAAGCTCTCAGATGGTTCCCATGCTGGGTAGATGGGTATTCTAAGGCCCCTCGGTGTGATATTTAATTTCACATATTCCTCAAGGCTGCGAATATTCCACCATAACTTAATGCCTGTTTTATGTGACGCAATTAAATCAGTGGTCAGTTGGGAAAAATCTGAGCTGAGAACTGGAGCCTCACTAGAGGAAAATATACTGGATGACTGAGCCTGCCAGGCTGCCTCACGGGTATCCCAATCCATATCGGCTAGAAAAACACACTATCACAGTGATGTAGATGGAAAATAAGATTAAAAACTCAGAACCAAAACCATAAATCTGAAAAATAGAAAAACAAAAACAAAATACAAGTAAATTTATGGCCAACCAATAATTAGCCAACCAATGAAAACTACGTTTGTAATAAAACGTGTGCTGCCCGAAAAGGAAAAGCCACTCAAAAAGAGGGGCTGAAGAAACATATGTAATAATGTGAAATGTAGGGCGCACCAAATAATTAACAAATCAAATGGAGAGGTGCATATCGGTAGAGAACAACAACTATATGAAAGAAAAAAGAAAGAACTACCGTAGTAACGCACACTACTCAAATAATGTGAAGTAGAAAAATAGTCAATTTTATTGGTACACAAAGAGTGGAAATAAAACACAAGTAAAATCAGAGTGACTCTGGTCCAAAACGCCCGCCCGTAACCATGATGAAGATATATAATAGGTAATGTCTCAAAAATAACAGGAGCATGAGAAGTGGCTGGAAAGATATCTGATCAATGATAACAGAATAAGAATAAACAATAATACATGATCATCAGCAAACAAAAAATAATCGTATGATAATGTATCAAAATGACCCTAAGATGAGAGAACCTGTATGGATGGTAGAAAAAATAATAATAATATGAAAATTTCTAAATCATGATGAATGAGCCCAGGTCAGGGGAAAAAAAATAATTAATCCCCCGCCTAGAAAATGAAGGAACAGCTCCAAGCCAATAATAATGACGAGAAGCACAAACCAAGCCACTAACACATGATAATAACCCCAAAAACAAACCTCATGATAAGGGCATGAGAGAGAGTACGGGCAGTCAGGACCAGAGGACACCAAGGTCCATGAAAATTTCTAAATCATGATGAATGAGCCCAGGTCAGGGGAAAAAAAATAATTAATCCCCCGCCTAGAAAATGAAGGAACAGCTCCAAGCCAATAATAATGACGAGAAGCACAAACCAAGCCACTAACACATGATAATAACCCCAAAAACAAACCTCATGATAAGGGCATGAGAGAGAGTACGGGCAGTCAGGACCAGAGGACACCAAGGTCCATCGCGTTACGCCGCAGCCTGTGCGGCTTCCTCAGGGAAAGTGTGAAGACTAACGCCGACACGGTTTAAATACCTTAAGAAAATGAAATGGAGGAGGTCAGCTGTGCATCATACACGATAGAACTGGCAGGAAGTGGTTTGGGCGTGAGACGAGTAACTAGGGGGGGAGGTGCAGACGTCTCTGCAGATATCTAAATACCACGCATGCGCGCAGTGGAACGCAAGTAGCGTCCACTGACACGCAAGTGTGGAAGTAGAAGGAATGAACTGCGCGTGCGCAACATCAGGCCAGACAACAGAGATATGCTGGTGAAGCAAAAGCCTAATAGTGGGAAACAGTCAGACCCCATTCATACCAAGGGAATACAAAGTCAGATATTGTAACGATGTAATATCCTGTGGAGCCTGTATGGAAGTAAAAAGAATAATTAGTGGAAAACAAAAAAATAATAAAAAAATAAAAAATAAAAAATAACAAAAAAATGAAAAAAATAGAAAATTATAATAGTAAAAATAAAAATAAATATAAATAATAATAAATATGAAAAATAAAAGATAAGACATGAAAATAATACAGAATAGATAGATGTATATAAATAACGGGCAAAG
>JARQOD010000002.1:444599742-444722361 GCA_033576555.1 Oophaga sylvatica | reverse complement strand
TTGCCCCATCCCAAAATTGCACCTACAAGGGTGTTCACCTCGTGATCCCCGTAGACAAACCCGAGTCACGGCAGATGACGCAGGAAAACCGGGAGATTGGGGGAACAACGGGTTTTAGGAGGGCCATGGAAGGTGTCAAAAGATACCAAGGGCGGGGAAAAGGGGGCTAAAACTAAACCACAGGGTTCCCCTGCTGAGGCCTTGGGGGGACCCAAATGCGGGGGTCCCAACAGTGGACCCATCGCAGCCTGTGTTTGGGGCGGAGAGCCTCATAGGTCCCGGGAGCAAATGTTGGGGGGACCCGTTTGGCTGGTAGAAAAACCTCCCCTCCCTTGGAAGCCTGAAGGCACCCTGGGTGGGTCCCATATGTCCCACCTCACAGCCAGCTGCCCCCCTGGAGCGGCGGAAGCCCGGGCTGGGCCCCGGGGTACCCCCGGATGCTGGATGAATTTTGAGGAATGGGGTCGTCCGGTGGGATAAGACGCATTGTTTGCGTGAATCCGCCCAGGGGAAGGATGCCCAGTCCCTCCCTGGCAGGACAAAATGTCGCAGTATTGACCAAGGTCGGGTTTGGCCCTTTAAATAACCATTGTCCAGGATGATATGCAGAGGAGGGGTTTAACTCAATGCAGAGTGCGACACGCTCTCTCCAAAACGAGACGAAAATTGGGGACCTCGATCGCTGACAATCTTTCTGGCATCAGTGAAAGGGGAAGATTGTCTAATAAAATTGCTGAAAGGCCCCGTGCAGGGTAAACGTGGTAGCGGCCCAATGCACCTTTTTTGGAAAATGGTCAGTGTTACCCAAAAAATGAAGTGAAACCCCCAGGACTTGGGTAAGCCCACCCAGATTCCACCCCCGCCCATCCCAAGGGCCTTTGCCACGGGCAAAGGGGAAAAGTAACCCAGCTGGCCGTTGTCGAGAGGACTTGTTCTTGGCGCAGGAGACACACGCCTGAACATATTCCCTGACGTCACGGACCATATGTAGCCACCAGTATATCCTCGCCAGTAATTCAGTTGTCCTTTTTGCCCCAAAGTGTCCACCCACCCTGGACGAGTGTGCCCAAGAGAGTACCTCTGGTCGCAAATTAGTGGGCACAAAAGTCTTGCCCGGAGGCACAGACTCTAGTGAAACCGGGGCTACCGTTCTCAGGCTCTCTTCGGGGACAATAAGCCAAGGCTCCTCATCCTCCTCTGATGACACTAAGGAGCGATAGAGAGCGTCGCCCGAATATTCTTCTCACCGGAGATAAAAAGGAGGGTGAAGTGGAACCGAGAGAAGAATAGGGACCATCTGGCCTGGCGAGAATTTAGCCGCTGAGCCGTTTGCAAACATACCAAGTTTTTGTGGTCAGTGAAGACTTGGAAGGGAAAACGAGCCCCCTCCAGAAGATGTCTCTACTCAGAGAAGGCCAACTTCATAGCCAGCAACTCCGTGTCCCCGATGGAATAATTCCTCTCTGCTGGTGTAAAGGTCTTGGAAAAGAAGAAGCAGGGATGCTTCCGACCTTGAGCATCCTTTTGATAAAGGACTGCTCCAGCACCAACAGAAGAGGCGTCCACCTCTGAAATAAACGGCTTATCAACATCGGGGCGATGTAATATGGAAGCACTGGCAAAATGCGACTTGATGGAAGAGAACGCCTTGGAGACCTCATCAACTTTGGATTTGCTCCCTTCTTGGTGAGGGCTACCAAGGGAGCTACCAAAGTCGAGAAATGGGGAATGAACTGGCGATAATAATTAATGAACCCCATAAAGCGCTGCACCACTTTAAGAGAATGGGGTTCTGTCATGTGTGCATCGCCACGAAGATCGTCGCGGTTGCACATTCTGACTTCTCACAGCTGAGTTGCTGTTTCTTTGTGTTTGGCAGTTAGGGAGTTAATTCTGTCTGTGCTCAGTTCTGGGACTGGGTGCAGTTTCTCCCGGCTGCAATTAATTATTTGTTGATTGGTTTCCTTTAAATCTCTGGCTGTCTGTTTTGGGAGTTGCCAGTGAAATTCTTCATGCAGACCACAGATAGGATTGTATCTGTATAGACTTAAGTTAAAGAGCTCCTTAGTTGTTTTAAGCTCACATTGCTTAGAGTTTAATATCCCAAATCATTTATGTTCCTTCTGTGTTTGAGTGTGTATGCAAGTCTGTGTTTTCTCCAGTCTGTCCTATATGTCTAATCTGTGTATTTAGCAGAGAGCAGCCCATATCCCTTTGGTGGTAATCAGAATCCTTCTTAGGACTGATTACAGGGTTCAGGGACTGATAGGAGACAGGGTTAGGCTGGAGACTTGGACCTCTGAACCATTATCAGTACCTCCAAGGTGAGGGATTAGTTAGGACCCCAGTTTAGGGTCAGGTTAGACCCCCGGTCTTCTTCTTTCCTGTGACAGCGTATCAAGTCCTCAAGATTAACCCTGAGTTCAACGGATATCGTGTCAGGTAAATCTATTCTATATTTACATGCTGATGTTGCTAATCTATATGTTGTATAGAGTGTTGTTCTTTTAAGAATAGTTTACTGACATCGTACACATATCATAAGACCGCGTGACATTTTCACTGGCCTATAAAATTATTCCCAGTTGCCATGGATCCAGTAGCCCAGCTGGCTCTGCATTTGCAGGGATTATCCATGGAGCTGACGGACATTAAGTCCAAAGTTTTGTCTCCCTCGGAGAAAACCAGATTTGAACCTAAAGTAGCTCTCCCGGACAGGTTCACTGGTGGGCGAGACAAATTTTTTACCTTCAGGGAAGCATGTAAATTGTATTTTCGGCTTCGGCCTCAATCATCAGGGAGTGAAGAGCAGAGAGTGGGAATTGTTATCTCGCTCCTACAAGGGACCCTCAATCCTGGGCCTTCTCCCTTCCTCCGGATCCCTGGCTCTACAGTCAGTAGATCGATTTTTTACTGCCCTGGGTTTGGTATATGATGACCCAGATCGGGTCTCTCTTGCTGAGACAAAATTACGTAAGATACAGCAGGGAGATCGTCCGGCGGAGGAATTTGCTTCTGAGTTTCGTAGATGGGCCACAGATACTCAGTGGAATGACCCAGCTCTTAGGAGTCAGTTTTGTCATGGGCTTTCTGACAAATTAAAGGACGTTTTGGCTCAGTATGATTCTCCTCCATCACTGGAGGCTGCTATGGCCCTAGCTATCCGTACTGATAGACGGCTCCGGGAGAGGTGCGAGGTAACTCCGCCCCCTGTTGTTACTCCACCTACTACTAAAGTCCCTTATGTTGAGGTTCCCCTTGTCTGTTCGGAGGAGCCTATGCAGTTGGGAGGGACATCATTTCGTAGGAGGGGATTGGCGGTACGCCGCAGGACTAGAAGGTGTTTTTTCTGCGGGAAGAGGGACATTTTGTTGGGGGATGTCCATCCCGTGCCTTGTTGAGCAAAAAGTCGCCGGAAAACTGTTAATCCCAGGTTGTGTGGTGGACGACAACCTGGGAGTATGTATTTCGTCCACTAGTTCTTCTCAGTTCCTTGTACCAGTGGAGGTGGTGGTTGGTACGAGAGTGGAGAGATTTTCTGTTCTTCTTGATAGTGGGTCCGGGGCTAATCTGGTTGACGCTCAGTTTGCTCAGGCTCAAGGTATGCATCTGAGTGTATTGGTCAAACCGATCCCTATATTCTCCATTGACGCCAGGCCTCTCGGCCAAGGTAGCTTTGTTCATGAGGTTCATAACATTGACCTTCGGGTAGGGGCAATACATAGGGAACTATTATCTTGTTATGTGTTGGAGGGTCTACCTACTCCTATTGTGTTGGGACTTCCTTGGTTGGTTAAACATAACCCTGTGATTAATTGGCAGTCCAGAGAGATAAGCCAATGGGGTGAGTTTTGCAAAAGTAACTGCATGAACACAGTCATCAGTGCGGTCGTGCCTAGTACTTTGCCTCCTTTTTTGGAGGACTTTGGGGATGTGTTCTCTGAGGAGGGGTGTCAGGAGTTGCCTCCTCATCGCGTGTATGACTGCTCTATTAATTTACTTCCTGATGCTAAGTTACCTAAAGCTAGGTTATATAACCTTTCTGGTCCTGAGAGGCAGGCTATGAAAGATTATATTTCGGAAAGTCTGGCCAAAGGGCATATTAGACCTTCATCTTCCCCAGTGGCCGCGGGGTTCTTCTTTGTGAAGAAAAAAGATGGAGGCCTACGCCCTTGCTTGGATTTCCGCGAACTTAATCGGATTACTGTTCGAGATCCGTATCCACTCCCTCTGATTCCTGATCTCTTCAATCAAATTGTTGGCGCCAAATGGTTCTCTAAATTGGATCTCAGGGGGGCGTATAATCTGATTAGGATAAAAGAGGGGGATGAGTGGAAAACGGCGTTTAACACGCCGGAGGGACATTATGAGAACCTTGTCATGCCTTTTGGTCTGACTACTGCACCAGCAGTATTCCAACATTTTGTTAATGACATTTTTCGTCATCTGGTGGGGCTGTTTGTGGTCGTATATTTGGATGACATTTTAATTTACTCGCCAGATCTTATGTCTCATCAGGAGCATGTGAGACAGGTGTTGCAGATCTTGCGAGACAATAAATTATACGCCAAACTGGAGAAGTGTGTATTTGCCGTACAGGAACTTCAGTTTTTGGGTTTTTTGGTGTCAGCCTCCGGTTTCCGTATGGACCCTGAAAAGGTGAGAGCAGTGCTTGAATGGGATCAGCCAGAGGATCTTAAGGCTCTGCAGCGTTTTCTGGGTTTGCTAACTACTACCGGAAATTTATTTGTAATTTCTCATCTGTTGTCAAACCTCTCACTGACATGACAAGAAAAGGGACGGATTTTTCTAAATGGTCGGACAAAGCTTGCCAAGCTTTTTCCTCTTTGAAAAAATGTTTTGCTTCGGCACCCGTTCTCATCCAACCAGATGCATCACAGCCGTTCGTTGTGGAGGTGGACGCGTCTGACGTAGGGGTGGGTGCAATATTGTCCCAGGGTCCGTCCCTGGTAAATGGCATCCGTGCGCTTTCTTTTCTAAAAAATTGTCGTCCGCCGAAAGGAATTATGATATCGGCAATAGGGAACTTTTGGCCATTAAGTTGGCTTTTGAAGAATGGCGTCACTTTTTGGAGGGGGCAGTCCACCCGGTCACCGTCATTACTGATCACAAGAACCTGCTGTATTTGGAATCTGCTAAGCGTCTGAATTCCAGACAAGCTCGATGGTCGTTGTTTTTTACCAGGTTTAATTTTGTTGTCACTTATCGCCCTGGATCTAAGAATGTTAAGGCGGATGCCTTGTCTCGCAGTTTCCCAGGGGCCGGGAAAATGGATGACCCGATTCCTATCCTTCAGGAGGGGGTGGTGGTGTCGGCTGTATGTTCTGAGCTTGAGGAGGAGGTATTAGAGGTTCAGGGGGACGCCCCTGCAGGACCTCCAGGGAGACTGTTTGTCCCAAATCAGTTGAGACAAAAGGTTATTGAGGCACATCATAATTCTGCTTTAGCAGGACATCCAGGGAGTAAGGCTACTTTAGATCTCCTTTCTCGCCGGTTTTGGTGGCCTAACGTTAATAAAGATGTTTTAACTTTTGTCGCGTCCTGTGGGGTTTGTGCTCGCTCTAAAACCCCTCATACCCGTCCGTCTGGGACTCTCTTACCCTTGAAACTTCCGGAGCGTCCATGGACTCATTTGTCTATGGACTTCATCACGGACCTTCCTCAGTCGTCAGGGAAGACTGTCATACTGGTGGTTGTTGACAGGTTCAGTAAGATGGCACATTTCATTGCTCTTCCTGCCCTCCCTAATGCTAAAACTCTGGCGCAGGTGTTCATTGGGGAGATTGTGAGACTTCATGGGTTGCCTTCTGATGTGGTGTCAGATAGGGGGTCTCAGTTTGTGTCCAAGTTTTGGAGGGCATTTTGTTTACGTCGGGGGATGCAATTGTCATTTTCCTCGGCTTTTCATCCGCAGACCAATGGTCAGACAGAGCGTCTGAATCAAAGCCTAGAGACTTATCTTCGGTGTTTTGTCTCAGAGAACCAGGAGGACTGGTCTTCTTTCTTGCCTCTGGCAGAGTTCGCTCTTAACAACAGGCGGAGCGAGTCCACTGGTAAGTCCCCGTTTTTTGGGGCATATGGTTTTCATCCCCAGTTTTGTACTTTCAATGGGGGGGGCCCTTCTGGGGTTCCTGAGGAGGAGCGTTTCTCGTCGTCACTTGCTTCAGTGTGGAGAGGTGTATTGAATAATCTGAGTGCTATGGGGAACCGTTATAAACGTATGGCTGATAGGAGGAGAGTTTCTGGTCCAGATCTTAATGTGAACGATCTGGTATGGTTGTCTACCAGGAATATAAAACTTAAAGTTCCCTCCTGGAAGCTGGGCCCCAGATTCATCGGGCCGTACAGGATCAGTTCCATAATTAATCCTGTGGCATTTCGTCTGGACCTCCCTCCTACGTTTAAAATCCACAATGTGTTCCACAAGTCATTACTTAAGAGGTACGTGGCACCAGTCATACCATCACCTCTACCTCCTCCTCCAGTGGTGGTCAATGGTAACTTGGAGTTTCAAGTGTCAAAGATCATTGACTCACGTCTGAATCGCCGGTCCCTTCAGTACTTGGTGCATTGGAAGGGGTATGGTCCAGAGGAGAGGACGTGGGTTCCTGCGTCTGACATTAACGCAGATCGTTTGGTGCGGACCTTCCACAGAACTCACCCGGGCAAACCTGGCCCTGAGGGTCCGGAGGCCCCTCGTAGAAGGGGGGGTACTGTCATGTGTGCATCGCCACGAAGATCGTCGCGGTTGCACATTCTGACTTCTCACAGCTGAGTTGCTGTTTCTTTGTGTTTGGCAGTTAGGGAGTTAATTCTGTCTGTGCTCAGTTCTGGGACTGGGTGCAGTTTCTCCCGGCTGCAATTAATTATTTGTTGATTGGTTTCCTTTAAATCTCTGGCTGTCTGTTTTGGGAGTTGCCAGTGAAATTCTTCATGCAGACCACAGATAGGATTGTATCTGTATAGACTTAAGTTAAAGAGCTCCTTAGTTGTTTTAAGCTCACCTTGCTTAGAGTTTAATATCCCAAATCATTTATGTTCCTTCTGTGTTTGAGTGTGTATGCAAGTCTGTGTTTTCTCCAGTCTGTCCTATATGTCTAATCTGTGTATTTAGCAGAGAGCAGCCCATATCCCTTTGGTGGTAATCAGAATCCTTCTTAGGACTGATTACAGGGTTCAGGGACTGATAGGAGACAGGGTTAGGCTGGAGACTTGGACCTCTGAACCATTATCAGTACCTCCAAGGTGAGGGATTAGTTAGGACCCCAGTTTAGGGTCAGGTTAGACCCCCGGTCCTCTTCTTTCCTGTGACAGCGTATCAAGTCCTCAAGATTAACCCTGAGTTCAACGGATATCGTGTCAGGTAAATCTATTCTATATTTACATGCTGATGTTGCTAATCTATATGTTGTATAGAGTGTTTGTTCTTTTAAGAATAGTTTACTGACATCGTACACATATCATAAGACCGCGTGACAGGTTCTTGCCAGTCCATTACAGCCTGTAGTTTGGCAGGATCTATAGCCAATCCCTGGGCGGATATGATATAGCCAAGGAAAGGTAAAGACTCCTGCTCAAACACACATTTCTCCAGCTTGGCACAGAGGGAGTTTGCCCGTAAGAAGTCGAAGACTTTGTTGACATCCCTTTGGTGAGAGTCTATATCTGGTGAAAAGATGAGAATATCATCCAGATAGACTACTACAGAGGTGGAGAGCATATCCCAGAAGATGTCATTGACAAAGTCTTGGAAAACAGCGGGAGCATTACAGAGCCGGAAGGGCATCACCAGGTATTCATAATGCCCATCCCTGGTATTAAAAGCTGTCTTCCACTCGTCCACTTCATGGGAGATCTTGCCCTGGGCATGCTCAGATGGAGAAACGCAGAACTTAGTCCCAAAGACGTCTCTTTGCCGCTGACCAGTACTGGCTATGATAGCAGAACCTGGAGAGGCAGCAGTAATCCTCTGCACAATGTTAGACAGGGCGAGACGCTGGGACCGACGTCTCTGCTGAGCAGAGTCCACTGCGGCCGGAGACGGATGGGAGACCACAGCAGGGATGGTTCGAGATTCCCCTTGTGCAGAAGTGGTTACTCGACCCCTAACAGATGTTCCAAGAAAGTATCGTACAGATGCAATGCCATCATGATGTTTAATATTAGTGTAGAGCAGTGTTTCTCAACTCCAGTCCTCAGGACCCACCAACAGGTCATGTTTTCAGGATTTCCTTAGTATTGCAAAGGTGATGGAATTAATGCTTGAGCAGGTGATAAAATTATCACCTGTGCAATACTAAGGAAATCCTGAAAACATGACCTGTTGGTGGGTCCTGAGGACTGGAGTTGAGAAACACTGGTGTAGAGGGATTCAACGTCTGCTCAAATCAGTAGAGTATCACCCTCCAAACACAAACCATCGAACTTATGTAAAAATTCACTTGTATCCCTCAGGAAGGATGGAAGATTAACAACTAAGGCTGTGGTTCCACGGTCCGGAACCACAGCGCTTTGGACGGAGCGGAAATTCCGCTCCGTCAAAGCCCCGCCCCCTTTCTGACGCGCGCTCTTTCCGGAGGTGTTCAGGACACCTCCGGAACACCTCCGGAAAGAACGCAGGGCTACATAGCCCTGTGTGAAATTCTGTTGCGGCGACGCACCGTCGCCGCAACACGCGAGGACATGCTGCGGTCTGAAAAGAGGCGCCGCATGTCCGTTTACGCAGGTCTGCCACCTGCGTGTTGTTACGCATAGTGGAGACGGGATTTCTTGAAATCCCCTCCACTATGCTGTAACATCTGGACGCTGCGTGTTTGGCGCTGCGCCAGCGCACAGCGCCAAACACGCAGCGTTTACTGATCGTGGAAACTCACCCTAAGGGTTGGAGGTGGAAATCAATCCACCTATTAACGTGCTCCAAGAAGTTCCCCCTACCTGAAATGATGGGTCGGCCAGGTGGTGTCGGGATATTCTTATGAATTTTAGGGAGAAGGTATAAGGCTTCAGCACTCATGGTGAATGATCCAACTGTTATGAGCTCGGTTGCAACAACTTTATTATATAATGGATTGCAACCGAACCCGGGGTCTGCAATGCAGTTTATGTCACTGCTGCCGAACACCCTTTGGGTATTAGGTTAACAACTGACAACAGAAATATAATATTAGATCTCGCCTGTGTTACTTCCCACTAGGGGAAGAATTGCCACTATCTCCGTTAACGCCACGGGAGATGTGCTATCGAGTGGTGTTGTCATGTATAGTGTACAGTTCCTATAGCGTCTTGTGCTTGGGTGCGAGGAAAACACAGGAGACACAGGTTGATATGAAATGACTTGTATTACTTCATACAAGCATGCTGAAAAGTTCACACAGTTTGCAGGAACAGCGACAGGAGACACAGCAGGCCAGAGTAACTTCAAGCACTACAATAAATCTCCAAAGCAGGTTCAGGATCTCTTCTCTGTACCGTAATTCCTCTGCAAACATGGATTCACCAAACAGCAGGTTTCCAGAGTCCAAAAGTGTTCCAAGGTTCCTCAGTAGGGAATAGCTGGAGTACAAGTCCAAGGTTTCCAGAAGTCAGGTCACAGACTGGCTGAGGCTTGATTCAGGAGCACTGATTGTTCAGCTGAGGCTGCTTAAGAAGCAAGAGGGAAGAATCAGGGCGGGAACATGAAAACTGGAAACTCCATATTAACTGAGGGCAAGAGCTGCAGAAAGACAAAAAGCAAAATGGCCGACGAAAAACTGAGTTTCAAGGAACATGTTAACAGAGACAAAGAACCTTACATTACTCCCCCCTTAGGGACAACCTCCGGATGACCTCAGACCAGGCTTGTCAGGGTACCTCTGATGAAACTGGCGGAGCAGGCGAGGAGCATTTACATTATTGACTGGTTCCCATGAGTTGTCCTCCACTGGGTAGCCCTGCCATTTAATCAAATATTGCAACTGATTTCTGTACAACCTGGAATCTAGAATCCTTTCCACCATAAATTCTTCCTGACCATCGACCAGCACTGGGTCAGGGCAAGGAGAAGAACGTCCAGGAAACGTATTGGGTGTTGCAGCCTTTAGTAGGGATACATGAAAGACAGGGTGGATTCTCATAGTTCTGGGCAGTTGAAGACGACAAGCAACAGCACTTATAATCTTATTGATCTTATAAGGTCCAATGTACTTATGTCCCAATTTAGACGATGGAATCTTTAATTTAAGATTTCTGGTTGACAGCCAGACCAAATCTCCTACCTTGAAAGCTGGTGCAGGTTTACAAAATTTATCTGCTGCTTTCGTGTACCTTTCCTGAGCCAATTCTAGATTTTCCTTTAGAAGATCCATATTCTTTTGTAAAGAAGTGATTCTTTCAGCCACTGCCGGCAAGGGCGTATCTATGGGAAATCGAGGAAGAATGTTAGGATGATAACCTAGATTGGAGTAAAAAGGAGACTGCTTAGTGGAGGCGCTCTGAGAGTTGTTATAAGAGAACTCGGCCAGTGGAAGTAGATCCACCCAATCATCCTGTAGGTGGCAGATAAAACAGCGGAGATACTGCTCCAGGGTCTGATTTGTTCGTTCTGTCTGTCCATTAGTCTGGGGATGAAAAGCAGAAGAAAGGTTTACTTTAATGTCCAATGCTGCACAGAAATTTTGCCAAAACCTTGAAGTGAATTGCACCCTTCGATCCGAAATGACCTCATCCGGTACTCCATGTAAGCGAAACACATTCTTAATCATCAAGTCTGATGTCTGTTTTGCAGTGGGTAAGCCGACACAAGGGATAAAATGAGCTGCCTTTGTTAGACGGTCAACCACCACTAGAATGGTGTTCTTCCCTTGAGAGGTTGGTAACTCCACAATGAAGTCCATAGAAATGGATCCCCACGGGCGGGATGGGGTGGGAAGAGGTTGCAACAGACCAGTTGGTGAGGAGCGAGGTGTTTTGCATCTTGCACAGACTTCACATGAAGTGACATAGTTTAAGACATCTTTCCTGTAAGTGGGCCACCAAAAGAAACGAGAAAGAAATTCTTGTGTCTTTAGAATTCCCCTATGCCCGGCTATCTTGGAATCGTGGATGAGTTGCAATACTCTCAATCTGACTGTTTCAGGTATATACAGACGTTGTCCCTGAATCCACACACCATTCTTAAAGACAAGACTTACGTCCCTTGGGGGTTGAGCCAACAAAGAATCCGCATGGTATGCTTCCTTGATGTCCTTAAGTAGGTCTTGATTATGAATCACTCCCAGGAATCTAGAGTCAGGAAGAATAGTCTTAGGAGGAGTAAGTGGACGTGTCTCTGCTGAATGAATCCTAGAGAGTGCATCAGCCTTTCCATTGCGCGATCCTGGTCTATAAGAAATGACAAAATTAAATTGGTTTAGGAAAAGATTCCAGCGAGCCTGGCGAGGAGTCAGGCACTTAGCCGACCTGATAAATTCAAGGTTACGATGGTCTGTCAGGACGATTATTTGCTGTGCAGCTCCCTGAAGAAGGTGTCTCCATTCCTTGAAGGCGGCAATAATGGCCAACAATTCTCTATTGCCCACATCGTAGTTCCTCTCAGCCGAAGACAACTGCTGGGAAAAGAAGGCACAGGGATGCAAGACATTCTTCTCACCTGTTCTCTGAGAGAGTATAGCTCCAACGGCACAGTCTGAAGCATCCACCTCTATTATGAAGGCAAGCTCGGGGTTGGGATGTACTAAGATAGGTGCGGTGGTAAATTTATCCTTTAAACAGGAAAATGCTTCCTGAGCTTGCGGGGTCCAGGAGAACCTAGACTGTTTCCGGGTAAGTTGGGTGATAGGTGACACTACCTCAGAAAAATTCTTAATGAAACGTCTATAGAAGTTGGCAAACCCGATGAAACGCTGCACCTCCTTCACATTTCTAGGAATTGGCCAATCCTTGATGGCTTGGGTCTTGCTTCCATCCATACTAATCCCTTGCGTAGATAGTACATACCCCAGAAATTGAATTTCGGTCCTATGGAATTCACATTTTTCAAGTTTGATGTAGAGATGGTTTTGTCTTAGGCGTTCTAAGACCATTCTCACATGTCCATGATGTTCCTCTGTGGAGTTAGAAAAAAATAGAGTATCATCCAGATAAATCACCACAAATGTATCTAGGAGATCCCTGAAGATATCATTCACGAAGTGTTGGAAAGTGGCTGGGGCGGTACTCAGACCAAAAGGCATAACTAGATATTCAAAGTGTCCATAGCGTGACCTGAAAGCAGTCTTCCATTCATCCCCAGGTCTAATACGGACCAAGTTATAGGCCCCACGGAGATCCAGTTTAGAGAAAATTTTGGCATGCCGCACTCTCTCCAACAACTCAGGGATTAAAGGCAATGGATAACGGTTTCTAATAGTAACCTTATTGAGTTCCCTATAGTCTATGCAGGGTCTCAGAGATCCATCTTTCTTCTTCACAAAGAAGATGGGTGCACCTGCGGGAGATGAAGAGGGGCGTATGAAGCCCTTGGCTAAATTTTCGTCTATATAATCCTTCAAAGCTTTTAGCTCGGGCCCCGCTAGGGGGTAGATCTTACCAAAAGGTATCTCGGCTCCAGGCAATAATTCAATTGGACAATCATATGGACGGTGAGGAGGAAGCTGATCAGCGTTCTTCTTGTCACATAAATCCACATAGTCCTGGTATACAGCTGGTAGTTCAGGGACTGACATGGTTCCTTTAGGAACAGAGCAAGCTGAAACTCCTTGACTCATCTGTTTCTCCGGAAAGTGTAATTCCTTGGTCTCCCAGTTAATCGTAGGATTCTGCGCCTGCAGCCATGGTAGCCCTAGAATAATGGGAAAGTGGGGAGAAGAGATAAGCAAAAAAGACATTTTCTCCTGATGATCTTTACCCATAAGGACCCTCAAAGGCTCTGTTTCTTGATCCACTGGTCCAGAAGTCAGTAGAGAGCCATCCACAGTCTCCATCTGTACTGGAGTAGCCTTCTTCACTGAACGTATCCCCTGTTTCAGAGCAAAGGAGATATCCATAAAATTTCCACTTGCTCCTGAGTCGATCATAGCAGAGCTAGACACCCAGACTGAGTCAACCCAGAGTTTGATGGAAAGGAAGCAATGAGAACTGTTTCTTTTATAACTCAGCTGGGACACCGCTGAGGAAACTTGAAAAATTGCAGCGTTTATACCGTCATCGTCCCCAGAACTAACAGAGTTTAAGTCCGAGAAATCAAGATCTCTTGCAGCAGATCTCTCTGGAGCCTGAGGCTCGGACATGACAGAGCTCCTCTCGCAACACTCACAGTGAATGACTGCTGCAGTAGTCTTACGAGAACGGCTGGGGCAGTTTATAATGAAGTGCCCTGACTTACCACAGTAGAAACATAGATTTTCCTTTATACGATGTTTCTTGCGTGCATCACTAACCCGTCTTTGTAAAGAGTCCACCTGCATGGGTTCAGGTTCTGGTTCCCTTGTGATCCTACTCAAAGGTTCCTTAGCTGAGGAGGGAGGTAGTAAAAGGTTAGTGCGATTATTTTCGAACCATCTCTCTTGTCTGCGTTCAGTCAGACGAGCATCAATACGGATACAATAGTTAATAAAGTCACCTAACGCAGTGGGAGGGTCGGCACGAGCAAGTTCATCCTTAATCAGTGGAGACAACCCTTTCCGAAAAATAGATTTTTTAGCGGAAGTGTCCCAAGTGGTATCAAGAGCCCATCTCCTGAAATCCAGGGCATATTCGGCTACTGAACGCTTACCTTGGCGCAAAGTTAACATGGCTGCTTCAGCTGTTGCACCTCGATTGGGGTCATCAAACACCTGCCCCATGGCTGAAATAAAAGCATCAAGGTGATTCAAACAATCATCCTCAGTCTCAATCAGAGGGTTTGCCCACATCAAAGCCTTATTGGTAAGCAACATGATTATAGTAAGCACTTTGGATCGTTCAGTGGGAAATTGTGAAGCATGTGCAGAGAAAAATAAATTGCATTGATTAATAAATCCCCTGAATTTCTCACGTTCACCGCCAAAACGAAAAGGAGGTAATTTGGGGATCCCAGAACTCGGGGTTATGGCAGGAGCCTGGGCTCGTTCCTCTAGAGCAGACCCGGGCAAGGGGCGGCCCGCGGGCCGCATCCGGCCCACCGGCTGTCAGTGACCGGCCCGCGGAGGCGCTCCGGCAGTCTCAGGGCCCCGGCATCAGCTGGCACAATACTTACCTCTCCCGTGCCTCCGCTGCTGCAGCTCCGGGCTCCACCGGCGCTTCCTCTCACAGCCGGCCGCTGAATGACGTCATCATTCAGCTGCCGGCTGTGTCAGAGAGCGGGGATGCTGGACAGGTAAGACGTGTCTCTGTGTGTGTCTGTGTCTATGTAGTGCGGTGCTTTGTGTGTGTGTGTGTGTGTATGTATGTGAGAGAGTGCTTATGTGCTGTCTGTGTGTGATGATGGGCAGGCATTGCTGATAATGGGGAGGCATTGATGATGATAGGGAGAAGATGATGATAATGGGCAGGCATTGATGATGGGGAGAAGATGATGATGGGCAGGCATTGCTGATAATGGGGAGGCATTGATGATGATGGGCAGAAGATGATGATAATGGGCAGGTATTGATGATAATGGGCAGGCATTGATGATGGGGAGATGATGATGATGATGGGCAGGCATTGATGATGATGGGGAGAAGATGATGATAATGGGCAGGTATTGATGATAATGGGCAGGCATTGATGATGGGGAGAAGATGATGATGATGATGGGCAGGCATTGATAATGATGGGGAGAAGATGATGATAATGGGCAGGCATTGATGATAATGGGCAGGCATTGATGATGGGGAGAAGATGATGATGGGCAGGCATTGCTGATAATGGGGAGGCATTGATGATGATGGGGAGAAGATGATGATAATGGGCAGGTATTGATGATAATGGGCAGGCATTGATGATGGGGAGAAGATGATGATGATGATGGGCAGGCATTGATGATGATGGGGAGAAGATGATGATAATGGGCAGGTATTGATGATGGGGAGAAGATGATGATGATGATGGGCAGGCATTGATGATGATGGGGAGAAGATGATGATAATGGGCAGGTATGTATATATACAATATACAGTATATATATATATATATATATATATATATATGTATATATACAGTATTGGGTAGAACGGAGTTAATTATATTAGTCCGGCCCTCTAAAACCATCCCAATTTCTCATGCGGCCCCCTGGCAAAATTAATTGCCCACCCCTGCTCTAGAGCCTCAATCCTGGCTCGCAATTCCTGGGTAGTCTGTCCAAACACTTGCAAATTATGATTAGTGAGGTCCTGTAGGCTTGCAAAACGGGTTTTTAAAGTCTGTACATCTGAAAGGATTGTATCAGTCACTCCGCAAAGTTCCTTTATGCGGGCCTCCATCTTCCAGATCTTTTAAGGCAGAAGTGCTGGAAGGAGAAGAGGAAAGGAAAAAAAAAAAAAACAATAGTGTTTACCTGTGGTAACACTCCAGAGTAAAATTTTAAGGGAATGCGCTCACCTGGAATGGTTGTGAGAAGTCACAACCACTGTCATCACATAAGGTATTAAACGGACATCTGATATCCACAGTCACAGCAGACACGGCTTTCCCAGACCCAGCAGACACTAAACATTGGCTCCTGAATCTTGTCATGTATAGTGTACAGTTCCTATAGCGTCTTGTGCTTGGGTGCGAGGAAAAGACAGGAGACACAGGTTGATATGAAATGACTTGTATTACTTCATACAAGCATGCTGAAAAGTTCACACAGTTTGCAGGAACAGCGACAGGAGACACAGCAGGCCAGAGTAACTTCAAGCACTACAATAAATCTCCAAAGCAGGTTCAGGATCTCTTCTCTGTACCGTAATTCCTCTGCAAACATGGATTCACCAAACAGCAGGTTTCCAGAGTCCAAAAGTGTTCCAAGGTTCCTCAGTAGGGAATAGCTGGAGTACAAGTCCAAGGTTTCCAGAAGTCAGGTCACAGACTGACTGAGGCTTGATTCAGGAGCACTGATTGTTCAGCTGAGGCTGCTTAAGAAGCAAGAGGGAAGAATCAGGGCGGGAACATGAAAACTGGAAACTCCATATTAACTGAGGGCAAGAGCTGCAGAAAGACAAAAAGCAAAATGGCCGACGGAAAACTGAGTTTCAAGGAACATGTCAACAGAGACAAAGAACCTTACAGGTGTAGATGTAGCCCTGTTAATGGCACAGAAGCCACTTGCCAGATATTAGGTTTGCACTATGTGCTGCAAGATGGTCTAGATGTAGCCCTGTTGACAGCACAGAAGCTACGTGCCAGCCGCTAGGAAGTGCGTGCGACTGACACCAGGCGTACGTGCTACCAGCCAGCGTGAGACCGGACTGAGCAACTCTCAGCTTGGCAGGCGATGCCCAGGTTACGCGCCCCGCTGTCTGCTCAGGGTGTATAGCTACCCTATATTCGTAGCAAGACTGCGCAACATTGGCTACCTGCCTGGCATAAGCTAAACCTGCCTGAAGGACCTGTGCTAATTAGCCGAGCGAACTCTGGCATCGGCAGGTCCCGGAGAGCAAAGCTAGAGAGCACATGGAGCCCAGATTCTGGTACGTCCACACATGACATGAGCACTGCCTATTTTAGTATGATCTGACCGCGCCGCGCCACAGAGAGACAAGCTATTTAAGGGCTAAGCTCCGCCCCCAACCATCTCGTTACTCGCATCATCGGTGACGTCATCCGTGACCAATCAGGCGGTGCCAGCTCAGAGGATCAGCTGACATTAACCACCAATCACGGTTTGCCATGTCATGGACATGCTCAGTGCAGGCATTTCTGGACTTAGGCTATAACAGCCCTGTCTCCTTCTGTATCCTATGCTTAATGCTACTATTAACAAAGACCCTGGAGACAGCTTGTACTCTCTTGTACTGGCTAGGTGTTGGGATCAATAGCTAAGCAGCATCTGCCCTGGCTGAAACTGCACTGGGGGACCACTGATGCCTCAGATCCAGGTTCAAATCCAGCTGACACTTAACACCAACTATAGCCACTGAGCAACGAGCCCAATATAAGTGTATGGAAAAGCTGACCATTTTTGCCGCAACCCTCCCGAGGGTCCTTTTAGGGTCTGAAATTGATGTAAACAGTGCTCAAATGACATGGGAACATCATGGGGAATACCCCTGGAAGCATTTCTGACACCGAGGTCACAGCTGTGAACAATCTTGTCAGAGTCTTACACCACTTTTACAGGCGCACAATAAAACATACAAAAACGATATCAAAATGGATTTTCCTGGGAAATGTGTTAAAGGGAATCTGTCACCCTAAATTGGCAGGATATTTAAAAAATGGCAGTCAGGTCAGATGGGCGGTGTTTTGGGTACTTGCCTTAACATGTTGTTCGCCGCTGTCTCTATTATTTCTGGGAATTGTAGTCGTTGCCCTCCATATAACGCGCCTGCGCATTGCAATCTGAGGGCAAAGCATACTGCGCGTGCACAATTCAAGATTGCAATGCGCAGGTGCGTTATATGGAGGGCAACGACTACAATTCCCAGAAATAATGGAGACAGCGGCGAACAACATGTTAAGGCAAGTACCCAAAACACTGCCCATCTGACCTGACTGCCATCATTTAAATATCCCACCAATTTAGGGTGACACATTCCCTTTAAGGAACATCCTTTCCAGGGTATTGATGTATATGTAAGTCAAGAGAAATAACCCAAAACAAAAATGTTCCTCAGCCACTTGGGCTATGTTCACAAGTAGCGTTTTTGCTGCGTTTTTCAACTTTACCATTGCTTTCAACCAAGACAAATGCATTCACTGTGAAATGTCATTTTAACATTTTACAACCTTATTTGGCCATATGGTGTGTGACACATCATCAGACACATCTTGCTTCATTTATTAAGCAGTGAGTCTGAAAGTCACAAAGTCTATTTTTATAGTGCCAGCAATGGGCCCTCACTTTTCTTAGAGAGCTATCAGCTGGCTATGCTTTGTTTTTCCCATTATTAAACAGTGGGTTCCTTATACTGTTATTCCATATGCAGTGAGTGGCAGGGCTGCCCAAAATTTGGACACACCCAACAACCATTTGAACAGACGTCATTGATGACCAAATGCAACCAAAGTTCCAAGTATTCATTTGGTACTTCCATAATTTTTGCCTATGCATTGAATGCAAAGCCTGCCTTGTCACAAAGCTACACGCACCCCAATAAGCCTTTGAACCCACCTACTGGATGGCCACATTAAACCAAAGTTCCCATTAAGCTTTATTTGGTAGTGCCATACTGGTTGCCTTGGCATTGAATGCAAGGCCTGCCCTGCCCCAATGTTGCCAGCACCCCAAAAACCCTATGAACCAACATACTGGATGGCCACCTGAAAGTATTGTTCCTAGTAATTTGGTACTCCCATATTGTTTGGCTATGCAGTATATTGTTGAGCCTGAAGAACCTGCATTGGAGAATGTCAGTGTTGAGGATGACGACTCGACAGTGGAGAATGTCAGTGTTGAGTCTGAAAAACCTGCAGTTGAGAATTTCAGTGTTGAGGCTGAAAAAACTGCTGTGGAGAATTGCAGTGTTGAGGCTAAGGAATACCTGGCAGTGGAGCATTTCATTGTTGAGGCTGAAGAACCTGCATTGTTGAATGTCAGTGTTGAGGCTGAAGGACCAGCATTGGAGAATTTCAGTGTTGAGGCTGAAGGACTAGCAGTAAAGTAAAGAATTGTGTTGTTGAGGCTGATGAACCTGAATTTGGTGAATTGCAGTGGTGATCCTGAAGAACCTGCACTGGACAATTGCAGTGTTGAGGCTAAAGACCCAGCAGTGGAGCATTGCAGTGTTGATGCTGAAGAATCTTTATTGTAGCATTGCAGTGTTAAGGAAGAACACCTGTCAGTGAAGCATTTCAGTGTTGATCCTGGATAACCAGCATTGGATTATTGCAGTGTTGAGGCTGAACAACCTGCATTGGAATATTACAGTGTTTAGTCTGAACACCTAGCAATTGAGCATTTCAGTGTTGAGTCAGAAGAACCTGCAGTGGACAATTGCAGTGCTGAGGCTGAAGATCCGGCAGTGGAGAATTGCAGTGTTGAGGATGAACACACAGCAGTGGAGCATTGCAATGTTGAGCCCGAAGAACCTGCATTGTAGCATTGCAGTGTTGAGGAAGAACACCCAGCACTGGAGCATTTCAGTGTTGAGCCTGAAGAACCAGCAGTGGAGAATTTCAGTGTTGAGGCTGAAGATCCAGCATTGGTGAATTGCAGTGGTGAGGCTAAAGACCCTGCATTGTAGCATTGCAGTGTTGAGCCTGAAGAACTGGCAATGGAGAATTGCATTGTTGAAGATGAACAACCAACAAAGTTCACATTATTAGGAAATGGGTCTCCCATACTGTTTGCCTATAAAGTGAATGCAAGGCCTGCCCCAAATTTGGACGCACCCCCAATACCATTTGGAAGAGACGTAGAGAAAGGCCTCCAAAAAATGTCTTCCCAGTTTAAAGGAGCAGGTTTCCTATACTCGGAATGCCCATACACTAAGTGTATGGGCTGACAAATATTTTCCACTGGGAAGTACACATCAACCTACTGTGTAAACATTTTATTTAAAGAGCATCCAAAACACCCTTTTACACAAAAAGTTGGCTGTTGCATCACAGAACACGGTCACCACGGTGATCTAGTGGTGGTGGATGATGAGGATGAGGAAATGGAGGAGGATAACACATCAAATAGCCAAATTCAGGAAGCATATACCCATGTGTGGGTGTGAAGAGGTGCATAGGAATACACCTCCCAAATAAAGACACTGTATTGGAGGTTATGTTTCTCTGTTATCATTTGGTGGTGTTGAGAAGTCTGGCCCAATCCAGCACTTGTTCATTTTATGAGAGTTAGTCTGTTAGTATTTTCAGTTGACAGGCGGATGCGCTTATCAGTTATAACTCCACCAGCGACACTAAAAGCCGGCTCTGACAAAATGCTAGCAGCAGGGCAGGCCAGGACCTCCAAGGCGTAGAGAGCTAGTTCATGCCACGTGTACAGCTTGGATACCCAATAATTAAAAGGCACAGAGGAATCACGGTGTTAGGGCTGGCGGAACGCACAAAATAAATATAAATAATAGGAGCGTTCGCAGCCTGGGGTCCACCGTGCAGGCAGAGCCTGCTGCTAGTAAGATGGAGGTATAAGCAAACTCTGTTACTTCACAGAGTCGCAAACATAGATGCTGTGGCACTATATGGCGGTAAAAGCGAACTCTCTTATACCACAGAGTCGCTGAGGTAGAGACGCAGAGATAGAGACTGTCCTGTTAACACCACAGGGGTACAGAAATAACTGCTGTGCGGATAGCAGTCCGTGGTCATGCAGTCAGCAATGCAAACAAGCAACTCCTCACCGGAGTAGTCGGTATTCTAGAGGCTATTTCAGCCAGGCCCTGAACACATGCATACAAATCTCCTCACCGGAGGTGCCGGTATTCTAGGGGCTTATTTCAGCCGAGCCCTAACCACATGCGTGCATGATCACACTGGCGCAAAGCACATAACACAATTGATACTAGCGCATGGCCGAGCGGTCATGCGCACCTTTTAGCAGCTACAGGACCTTCCAGAAAAGGACCAATGAGAAACTGTTCCAGAACACAGGCAGTTTCAGGACCTTCCTGGCGGACCAATGGGAGTCGCTGCTGTAACCGAGCATGGGAGATCTTGCCCTGGGCATGCTCAGATGGAGAAACGCAGGACTTAGTCCCAAAGACGTCTGCTCGCCGTTGACCAGTACTGGCTACAATAGTAGAACCTGGAGAGGCATCAGTAATCCTCTGCACAGTGTTAGACTGGGCGAGACACTGGGACCTACGTCTCTGCTGAGCAGAGTCCAATGCGGCCGGAGATGGATGGGAGACCGCAGCAGGGATGGTTCGAGATTCCCCTTGTGCAGAATTGGGAACTCGACCCCTAACACACGGAGGATGTTTTTATGATCAGCAAGGTACTCCCTCAGTACTTCCCAAATTTTGCACTCCTTGTGAGAGTACACCACGCCTCTGGGCCAAGGCAGTGGGAGGGTCTGAGAAAACTGTCCCAGAACTTTGTCATTGTTATCCTGCCTCTGCTGGATTGGAGTTGCGTCTCTCTCACCTCTACTCCTTGGTTGTCCAAGAACTGTGACATCTGCGGCCAGCATTTTCAGATGGGAATTTTTTTAATAATTACGCAACAATGGCCCTCTGGTACTGTAACACTTTAGTACACCTATCTGCCTCTGGAAGAAGAGATTGCAAATTCTCCTTGTAGCATGGGTCTAGAAGTGTCACCAACCAGTAATGAGTGTCAGCACAAATTTTGATAATGCAGTGCAACATAAAGTCTGCCATGCATGTCAGACTGCTAACAGGCAAGACTTCCATGTCCTCACCAACAGGACGACTGACCATGCTGTCCTCCTCCTCCTCCCAGTCCTCAGGCCCTCCACGCTGAACAGACGGTATGTCAGTTGTGCTTGTAGTACCGTCTGTAGCGCAGGAAAGTAGCTCCTGTTCTTCTGCCTCCTCCTCTTCCTCATAGTCAACCAATCCACATTGGGATGACATGAGGCTTGGCTGTGTGTAATCACCCTGTATGGTCCCTTGCTCCATCTCATCGTGCTCCACCTGCAATGCATCCTCTTTTATTGTGAGCAGAGAGCTTTTCAGAATGCAGAGAAGAGGGATGTTGACGCCAATTATGACATCATCGCCGCTCATTATCTCGGTGGGGCACTCAAAGTTTTGTAGGATGTTACATATGTTTGACATCCATGTCCACTCCTGAGGTCTTATGTGTGGAGTCTGAACTGAATACCGATGGCCTTATTGATGCTGGTAGTCAACAACTGCCCTCTTCTGCTCACAAATGGTTTCCAAAATATGCAGTGTAGAGTTACAATGCATGAAGAAATCACACGCCAGTCGGTGAGCCGGAAGCTGCAAACGCTGCTGAAGCACTGCAAGGGTGGCTGAAGCTGTAGCTGACTTTCTAAAATGGGCACACAGGGCGTACTTTGACAAGCAGATCCTGCAGCTGCGGGTACTCGGGTAGGTTTTGAGAAACTGCTGAATCACGAGGTTAAGCACATGGGCCAGGCATGGTACGTGTGTGAGCTCGCCTCACCTCAGAGCCGCCAACAGGTTCTGGTTATTGTCACACACGACCATGCCTGGCTGTAGGTTCATCGGTGTCAGCCACTGATCTGCCTGCTCTTTCAGAGCTGTCCACAACTCTTCAGCATTGTGTAATTTGTCACCTAAGCATATTAACTTCAGCACAGCCTGTTGCCACTTGGCTGAGGCAGTGCTGCAGTGCTTCCAGCTTGTGACTGATGTACTTATTTCAGAGATGGAGGAGGAGGTGCAGGAGCTGTAGACTGGGAGAAACCCTGATTGACATAGGGCACACAATCCTCGGCGTCGGGAGGACGTGTTCCATCACAAGGTCTGACTGGGTACCGGCTTCCACTATGTTAACCCAGTGTGCCATCGGCGAGATGTATCATTCCTGCCCAGAAGCACTTGTCCACATGTCTGTGGTTAGGAGTACTTTCCCAGTAAGTGCATTGTTGATGGCATGGGTAATGTTGTGGGACAAGTGCCTGTGAAATGGTGGGATGGCACACCGGGAGAAATAGTGGCGGCTGGGGACCGAGTACCTTGAGATGGCCACTGCCATCAGGATGCGAAAAGCTTCTGTCTCCATGAGCCTAAAAGTCAACATTTCGAGTGCAAGCAGACAAGAAATGTGTAAATTTAGTACTCTGGCCTGTGGGGCATTGGCTGCATATTTCTCCTTGGTTCCAATGACTGGGGTATGGACAACTGAAGGCTGCGCTGGGACAAGGACATGGACGTGCTAGTTGAGTGTGTGCAACGACAGGTGCAGGGCAGGAGGCATCTGCGCAGGTCCAATGGACAGTGGATTGGCTTCCATGCACAACAGCGGAAGAAGCAGTGGTGTCACCCTTAGACAGTGTCCCTGGACCCCGGGGTTCGGCCCACAAAGTCGGGTGTTTTCTGCCATGTGCCTAATCATGCTGGTAGTGGTCAGGCTGTTAGTTTTGCTAACATTGCTGATGCGGGCCTGTCAGGTGGTGGAAATGACCTGCTTGGGGTTATCGGCAGAGTCTTTAAAAAACAACCAGAATCGGGAAGACCTAACAGTTGTACCGACAACTTCCGTTGTGTTGGTGTTACGAGGATCGGTTGCCCGCCTTCTATCTGCGGCCACCACAGTGCTTCTTCCTGCCTGTTGTGGTGCTACATCTCACTCCCCCTGTGTGCTGCTGTCCTTGCTTTGCATTTCCTCCTGCCAGATTGTGTCAGTTACTATATCATCCACCACCTCCTCTTCCACTTCCACACCCTGGTCCTCCTCCTGACTTTCTGGCAATTGTGTCTCATCATCGTCCACCTGTTGTGACACGTTCCCACTGTCGCCTTCGTGTGAACGTGGCTGCTCAAATATTTGGGCATCACTACATGCGATCTCATTTTGCCCCGCTTCAAGTGTACAGGGCTAGAGGCCTGAATGTATAAATGGAAAAGTGAACAGCTCTTTGGAGTGTCCAAGTGTGAGATCAGTAGTCTCCTGATGGGAGAAAGGAGGATCATTGTGAGGAATATGCGGTCCAGATTCATGGCTACTCAGACTTAAAAGTGTGGAAGACAGTGTGCTGGTGGTGGGGGAAAATTAAATGGAAGCATTATCCGCTATCCAGCCAACAACCTTTTGACACTGCTCTGGTTTCAATAGTGCTCTTCTGCAGTCCCCTGGGAATTTGGACACAAAGGTCATGCGAGAAGATGTTGATGTTTGGTGTGGCACAATTTCAGCTTGCCCAATGCCATGGCCTCTGTATGCACCATCACCATCATGTCCACTTCCCGTCCCTTACCACGAAAACCATACTTTAAAATGTCTGGACTGTAGGTCAAAATTTTTTTTTAGCAAACTGGTGTCAAAAACTAGGGTAAGACACAGCAAAAACAGTTGAATGGAGGCCTGAAATGCCCCAATTTGTATCCCACAGATAGATGAGGTGTCTGACAGAGATACCACACTGTTCAATACGTGGCCTGTATTTGTTGTTTTTTTACCCCAAAATAGTGTACAAAACTAGGGTAACAGACAACAAAAACAGTGGAATGGAGGCCTGAAATGCCACAATTTGTAGCCCACAGATAGATGAGGAGTCTGACACAAATTCCACACTGTTCAATATGTGGCCTGTATATTTTTATTTTTTAGCCCAAAATAGTGTATAAAACTAGGGAAACAGACAGCAAATACAGTGGAATGAAGGTCTGAAATGCCACAATTTGTAGCCCACAGGTAGATGGGGCGCCAGACGGAGATACCACACTGTTCAATACATGGCCTGCATTTGTTGTTTTTTTTACCCCAAAATAGTGTACAGAACTAGGGTAACAGACAACAAAAACAGTGGAATGGAGGCCTGAAATGCCACAATTTGTAGCTCACAGATACATGAGGCGTCTGACTGAGATACCACACTGTTCAATATGTGGCCTGTATTTTTTTTATTTTTTAGCCCAACACAGTGTATGGAACTAGGGTAACAGACAGCAAAAACAATGGAATGGAGTCCTGAAATGCCACAATTTGTAGATCACTGATAGATGAGGCGTCTGACGGATATACCACACTGTTCAATATGTGGCCTGTATTTTTTTATTTTTTACCCCAAAATAGTGTATAGAACTAGTGTAACAGACAGCAAATACAGTGAAATTGAGGCATGAAATGCCACAATTTGTAGCCCACAGATACATGAGGCGTCTGACTGAGATACCACACTGTTCAATATGTGGCCTGTATTTTTTTTATTTTTTAGCCCAACACAGTGTATGGAACTAGGGTAACAGACAGCAAAAACAATGGAATGGAGTCCTGAAATGCCACAATTTGTAGATCACTGATAGATGAGGCGTCTGACGGATATACCACACTGTTCAATATGTGGCCTGTATTTTTTTATTTTTTACCCCAAAATAGTGTATAGAACTAGTGTAACAGACAGCAAATACAGTGAAATTGAGGCATGAAATGCCACAATTTGTAGCCCACAGAGAGTTGAGTTGTCTGACGGAGATACCACACTGTTCAATATGTGGCATGTATTTGTTGTTTTTTTACCCCAAAATAGTGTATAGAACTAAGGTAACAGACAGCAAAAATAGTGGACTGGAGACCTGAAATTCCACAATTTGTAGCCCACAGAGAGATGAGGCGTATGATGGGGATACCACACTGTTCAATATGTGGCCTGTATTTTTTTGTTTTTTTTACCCCAAAATAGTGTACAGAACTAGGGTAACAGACAGCGAATACAGTGAAATGGAGGCCTGAAATGCCACAATTTGTAGCCCACAGATAGATGAGGCATCTGACTGAGATACCACACTGTTCAATATGTGGCCTGTATTTTTTTGTTTTTTATCCCAACATAGTGTATAGAACTAGGGTAACAGACAGCAAAAACAGTGGAATGGAGGCCTGAAATGCCATAATTTGTAGATGAGGTTTCTGACGCGAATACCGCACTGTCCAATATGTGCCCTGTATTTTTTGTTTTTTTTACCCCAAAATAGTGTATAAAACTAGGGTAACAGACAGCAAACACAGTGGAATGGAGGCCTGAAATGCCACAATTTCTAACCCACAGATAGATGAGGCATCTAACTAAGATAGCCCACTTTCAAATATCTGGCTTGATTTTTTGTTTTTTCCTGCACAATAGTGTATAGAACTAGGGTAAGACACAGTAAAAACAGTTAAATGGAGGCCTGAAATGCTACAATTTGTAACCCACAGATAGATGAGACTTCTGACGTAGATAGTCCACTTTCACATATCTAGCTTGTATTTATTGTTTTTTTTGCCCAGCTAAATTGTGTAAACAAGTAAGCTAAGACACAACAGAAAAAATTCTATGGAGGCCTGAAATGGCAAATTTTTGAGAACAATGATATGCGATCCGTGTGGCGGACAAAACCCGGTGTAAAATATCTGCCCTGTAGCTAAATTATTTTTGGCAGCTAAATATTTTTTGGGCAGCAAAATGGTGTCAAGAAATTATGTAAGACACTCCAAAAAAGTTTAACAGTACCACAAAATTGTCAGAAATTTCTGCGCACTCAGATGTGATGGCTGGGACAGGCAAACCCATTTAAAATAGTTGGATTTTCACGCTGTACTATGAAAAGGATCTGGCTGTATTCTGCAGTGTCAGCAAGCAAATAGAGAAAAAAAGGGGGCTCTGGATTGCTTTGGAATAAAATAATCAGGAATGAGATGCAAAAAAAAATTTTGCCCACTGAGACCTAGGGCTATGTAGATACAGTCAATATATGTAAAAGGCAGCAGCAGACAGTAATGAAATGGACCCTCTTGATGTATGCAATGAAGCATGCCACATGCAATGTCTGCCTGTGTCATGGGTGTATCGCCACAAGGATCGTCGCGATTACACACTCTGACTTCTCACAGCTGAGTTGCTGTTTCTTTGTGTTTGGTAATGAGGGAGTTAATTTTACTTAGCTCTTTGCTAAGACTAGGTCCAGCCTCGCCCAGCTGCTTTTGATTATGTTCTAATTAGATTCCTTCATATACCTGCCAGTCTGCTTGTTAGATGCCGGTGAAAGCCTTTATGTAGTCTAGCAGACTGGATCGGTTCTGAGAATACTTAAGCTAAGAGCTCCTTAGTTGTTTTTACTCTTATAGCTTATAGTTTATCTCTGAGACCTTAGGTGTTCCTACTGTGTGTGAGTGTTGTATGTAAGACTTTATTTACTTTATTTCTTGTCTTTCTTGTATGTCTTTCTGTTCATTAACCGTTACCTGTTCATTCCCTTTGGTGGTAATCAGGGTCCTTCTTAGGACTAGATTACAGTTGGCAGGGATTGATAGGAGACAGGGTTTACGCTGGTGGCCTGGACCTCTGTACCTTTAACAGTACTTCCAGGTAGAGGGATTAGTTAGGACCCCAGTTTAGGGTCAGCATAGACCCCGGTCACCCTCTAGCCGGAGACAGCGTATAACGGATTCCGTATTGACCCACTGGACTTTCTGTCAGGTAATTCTATGTTATCATATATCTATGCGCATGTTATATTGTATGTTGCCCTTTTGATATAGATTACTGTCCTCACATATATATATATATCTGCTATACAGCGTCACATTTTCACCGGCCATTCTAAAGATTCTCTCCAGCTGTCATGGATCCAGTAGCCCAGCTGGCCCGGCAGTTGCAGGGGTTGTCCATGGAGTTTGCAGACATTAAGTCCAAGGTTTTGTTCCCCCCGGAGCAAACCAGATCTGAACCTAAGGTTGCTCTCCCGGACAGGTTCACTGGTGGGCGGGACAAATTTTTTACTTTCCGGGAGGCATGTAAATTGTACTTTCGGCTGCGGCCTCGGTCATCTGGGAGTGAAGAGCAGAGGGTGGGAATTGTTATCTCGCTCTTACAAGGGGACCCTCAATCTTGGGCGTTCTCTATTCCTCCAGGCTCCCAGATCTCCAGTCAGTGGATCGATTTTTTACTGCCCTGGGTCTGGTATATGATGATCCGGATCGAGTTTCCCTTGCTGAAACAAAGTTACGTAAAATACGGCATGTTATATTGTATGTTGCCCTTTTGATATAGATTACTGTCCTCACATATATATATATATCTGCTATACAGCGTGACATTCTGCTACTGATATCTATATACCCAAAGACACTCCCTGCCTACCTAGCACTGCAATCTATATACACCGTAATTAGTCCTTAGAAGGATTGTTGATTTAGCTGGATTTGTGAATTCTATTATGATATACCCACACTAACTTATAAACCCCAAATCTGACCCTATCTCAGCAGCAGCTCTCCCTACATTAACTGATTCCTGAGGTGACTGTGACGAGCATGGCTTAGCCAGGTTTCTTATACAGCTGATGACACTGGCTGCGGCATTACAGTCCGTGGCAGACTCTAAAGAGCGCCAAAAATGTGGGGCGGGGACCTGAACTCTCGCCGAACAATCCCGGAAATGCCCGGCGCTTGCCGAGTACCTTGAATACAGCGATGCTCGGGTGAGTACCGAGCATTACCGAGTATGCTCGCTCATCACTACATGTAACCCAATGTGCTGGATATGCCTCTCTGAAATTGGTGCATTTAAAAAAAAATTTGGATCGAAATCCTGTGCTACATAAATAAATATTCAAAATCCAACTGGCCTCAAAACCAGAAATCT
This sequence comes from Oophaga sylvatica, assembly GCA_033576555.1. Taxonomy (NCBI): domain Eukaryota; kingdom Metazoa; phylum Chordata; class Amphibia; order Anura; family Dendrobatidae; genus Oophaga; species Oophaga sylvatica. The sequence continues at coordinate 444,694,007 of JARQOD010000002.1, read as the reverse complement.
GCATACTACATCTCAGTCCAGATAAAATCTAAAAAAACAAATAATCTCTACTTAGAGATCTATTAGCATCAGCTAGAACTCTGATTCTGGCAATGTGGAACTCCAGTATAGCCCCTTCAATCTCCCAGTGGGAATCTAAAATAGAACAAATATGCAGATTTTGAAGAATTCTCAAGTTGGGAATTAAGACGACACGATTCGATGAAATTTATCCATGGTGACTCTTTAAGGACTCTACTAGCTCGACCCTACTTGTCTAGATAATTACTTACCACCTTCAATAGGGCTTATTTCCGACACATGTAATTAAATATCTATCTATATTTGATAATATGCTCAGATCTTTACCTGAAAACTAAATTTACTTGATCTAAGTTTAGATTCATAGAATTGAACTCCCCCTTTCCCCCTTCTCCACCTTGCATCTTGGTTACCTGGTTATAATTTACCCTCTTAATGATTTGCAACTTTCCTTTTTCAGAAACCTACACATGCACATATTATTGATGGACTGCTACTTTGTCATTATGCATATTTGTTTACAAACATGTTTATTACATAATTGTAACCCATGTTGTTATGTTACACCAAATGATTATAAAAAAAGAATTTAAAAAGAAAAAAAGAGTCGAAATTGCGATGCATATACCTTATTTTTTGGACTATAAGGCACACATGACCATAAGACACACATCGGTTTAAGAGGAGGAAAATAGAAAAAAATTGAGTAAAATAAAAATGGTCAATTCTGTACTAATATCGCCTTTCCTGGTATGTCCCCAATAAAGGTATACATGTTTCCCTCATCCCCAATCCTGTATACATGGTCGGTCCCCTCATTCCAATTCTGGTATACATGGTTCCCTCATCCCTATCCTGATATGCATGCCCCCTTCATCACTATCCTAGTATGGATGGACCCCTCATACTAGGATGAGGATGGGGGTTATGCATACCAGAATAGGGAATCTGGTATGCATAACCTCCATCCTCATCCTAGTATGCATGGCCCCCAGCACAAAAAAAAAACAAAAAACATAAATCATTCTACTTGCCTTCTCTGCATTCCCATGCCGTGCCCTGTCTTGATGCCAGAAGTTAATTTATGCTTATAAGCAGTGCATGGCAGTGATGCTTACAAGCCGAGGACAGCTATCGCAATACTCACTGTTCCCCACGCCCGGTAACAGTGAGAGAGAAAATTTTTATTACTTACTGAAAAGTCAAACGTTTTCATACATTTCATTAATATTTGGTACTATTGACCTTAAACTGTATGACTTGGGTCAAAAGTTTGGGATATCCTTCTACAAGCATCTCACAATAGTTGGTCAGAAATTGAGACCATTCCTGCTGGCAAAAATGGTGTAACTGATCCAGGTTTGTAGGTCGCCTTACTTGCACCTGCTTTTTCAGCTTTGCCCATAAATTTTTAATAGGATTGAGATCAGAGCTTTGTGATGGCCACTCCAAAACATTGACTTTGTTATCCTTAAGCCACTTTGTTACCATTTTGGCAGTATGCTTTGGGTCATTGTCCATTTGGAAGACCCATTTCCACCCAAGATTTACCTTCCTGGCTGTTGTCTTGAAATGTTGCTTCTGTATTGCCACATAACTTTCTTTTCTCATGATGTCATCTATTTTGTGAAATGCATCAGTCCCTCCTGCAGCAAAACAACCCCACAACATGATAACTGCCAGCCCCATATTTCACATTTAGGATGGTGTTCTTAGGTTTCCAAGCTTCTCCCTTTTTCCTCCAAAGGTAACAATGGTCATTATACCTAAAAAGTTCATTTTTAGTTTAATCAGACCACAGGATATCTCTCCAAAAAATAAGGTTTTGTTCCTGTGTGCATTTGAAAACTTTTTATGTTTCTGTTGAAGTAATAGCTTCTTTCTGGCAGAGTGGTCTTTCAGCCCATGTTGATACAGTACTTGTTTCACTGTAGATATTGACATAATCTTACCAGCTTCCGCCATCATCTTCACAAGGTCTTTTGCTTTTTTCCTTGGTTTGGTATGTACATGTCAGACCAAAGCACATTCATCTCTGGGACACAAAACCCATCTCCTTCCTGAGCGGTATGATGGCTGGGCATTCCCATCTTGTTTGTACTTGCGTATATTTGTTTGTACAGAAGAATGAGGCATCTTCAAGTACCTTGAAACTGTACTGTTATGTTTCGGTAACTGAGGAGAAATGGCAAAAAATAGCAAAAGCTGTAATACACCAGAGAGGCTGGAACCTATTGGATTGCAGTAACCTGAACTAACCACACAACTAGAGGTAGCCGTGGAGCGTTCCTACTTTGATCCTAGACGCCTCGTCACAGCCTGAGAGATAACTACACCTAAAGGCAGAAAGATGAAAGCTATCTGCCCCGGAGCAGATCCCCAAAGAAAATAGGAAGCCCCCAAACATGTAATGGCTGTTAGACAAGAAGAAAGCACGGACACAGACAGAAAATAGAATGAGAAAACGCTGGGGCCCAATCTGTCTAGACAGAAAAGTACAGGAAAGAATTCTGACTGCAATTCAACAAAAACCCTAACAAAAATACCAACACTTCTGATTGCCAAAAAACCTGAGATCACACGACCTCTTCCACCTAAATCAGATCTCTGGTGTAACAAAATGCTATTCAGCAAATTAAAAGTAACAAAAGAACAAAGCAAAAGTGCAGACACAAACGGAGCACAATTGCAGCGCCAGACCCCAAAAGAGGACAGGCTACAGTCCACTGCAGGCAGCAAACCAGCAGAGAAAATCAAACAGAGAAAAAAAAACCAGAAAACACTTATCTGAAGGAGAGCAGGAAACTAGCAGTGCTTCAAGCAAGGCCAGAAGAACAATTGATAACCGGCAAGACTGCTGAGAAATCAGGCCACTTATATCCTACCATTCAGTGCCAGCTGAAGGCCATTCATTAATCAGTTCATTACCCTCAGCAACCACCGGAGGGAGCCCCAGCTCAGAAGCCGCCTCTAGCATATTCACAACAGTACACCCCTTGAGGAGGGGTCACCGAACCCTCACCTGCGCAACCAGGCCGATCAGGATGGGCTTGATGATAGGCATGGATAAGTCTCCCAGCATGAATGTCCGAAGCAAACACCCAAGAATTGTCAGAAGCCGCCTCTAGCATATTTACAACACTGTACCCAAGGAGGAGCCGGACTTGTGCAAGTCCACAATTCTCTTCCTAATATCTTGGATGATTTCTTTAGACTTTCCCATGATGCTACACAAAGAAGCAGTGTGTTTCAGGTGTGTATTAAAATACATCCACAGGTGTGTCTCTAATTAACTCAGATGTTGCAAAAAAAATCATAAGCTTCCAAACACATGACATCATCATCTGGGCAAAATGCAAAAAGTTGAACCGCACCCTAAAGATTAAAGTCTATATAGACAAAATGAAGGCGCACGTCAAAACCGGGGAGTCCATCCCAGAGCAGGTTCCATAATAGTAAATCAAAAAACAGCGCCTCAGTCAGTGGTGAAAAGCAAATCTTACATTTATTCTGCCTCAGTCAGAATAAATGTAAGATTTGCTTTTCACCACTGACTGAGGCGCTGTTTTTTGATTTACTATTATCATCATCTGGGCAGTCCAAAATTGTTTAAATGCATAGAAATCTTAGTGTGTGTATACTTTTGATGTTGCAGTAAGTAATAAAAATGCCTTAAAACATTTTATCTCTAATTGTTCTGGCATTTGACAAATATTTTATAATTATGGTAATCATAATTGACCTAAAACGGGAAATGTTTATTCTGATTTCACATCAGATATTGAGAAAAACATGCATATGTATGTGTCTTTTTATATAGCGTATGTAAATTTCTAGTTTCAAATGTATATATATATATATATATATATATACACACAATGGGGGAAGTAAGTATTTGATCCCTTGCAGATTTTGTAAGTTTGCCCACTGACAAAGACATGAACAGTCTATAATTTTAAGGGAAGGTTAATTTTAACATTGAGGGATAGAATATCAAAAATAAAATCCAGAAGATCACATTGTATACTGTAAATTATATAAATTGATTTGCATTTTGCAGTGAGAAATAAGTATTTGATCCCTCTGGAAAACAAGACTTAATACTTGGTGGCAAATGGCAAAACCCATGTTGACAAGCATAGCAGTCAGACGTTTCTTGTAGTTGATGATGAGGTTTGTGCACGTCAGGAGTAGAGTTGAGCGATACTTTCCGATATCCAAAAGTATCGGAATCGGAATGGTATCGCCGATACCCAAAAAATATCGGCGATACCCGATACCGATACCGGAAATCCAATGTAAGTCTATGGGAACAAAATATCGAAATTAAAAAAAAACCATTCTTGCCTTGTTGGTTAATTGTACATGAAGGAAAACAACAAAGAGTAATGTAGAATGTATTGGGGGAGGTTGAGGAGACATTAAAGGCATACGTAGATGTTTAACCCAATCCAATGGAATAGCATTAATATTTTTTTTTTGGAAATACGTTTGGATTGACGAAGAAATTGACTATGTTGTTAACCTTTTTTCTATTTTGGCAAATATGTATGTTTCACAACTTCCATGCTCTTCACCTTTTTAACTTTTGACACACTTTCTCCTTCATAATCTTCAGCAGCATCATCTTTGTCATAAAATTATTCTTCATCTTCACCTTCTTTATCTTCTTCGTAAACTTCTTGTTATTCATCTTTTTGTTAACATTACTCATATTGTTCTTATTAAACTATTATTCTTCTTCATATTCTACATTTTCATCTTCTTCCTCTTCATCTTCTTCATCATATTCTTATTTGTGACAGAGATTCCTGTACTTGTAATCTGTCAAAGTATGAATTTTTCATCCTTCCGTTCTTGCTGTCACAAAAGATTTAAATTACAACAGTATTTGTCCGTGTTCAGTTTAGCCTGCAGCAGCAGGCATTTTCCAGGGGCACCACGAGGAGGAACGGACTCACCCCCATACACTGCTTAGTCTTCTTCTGCTTATAATTTAGAGCATATATTTTGCTCTTCATTTTGATCTTATACTTCATGTTCTTCTGCTTTTTGATCTTCTGCTTATTGTTCTTCTGTCTCTTGTTCTGTATCTTGTAGTTTGTCGTAACCTTCTTTTTCCTGTTGGTGATCTTCTTCTGGGTAATCTTATATTTCTTCTTTGTGATGGTGTTCAGGCTGGTTGGCTTGATGCTCGTCGTCCTTGGGGTCGTCATCTTCTTCGGGGTGGTCTTTAGGGTCGTCTAACTTCCGAGAACCAGTTGACGTTACTGGAACCCGGACGGGTAGCATAAGGTACAAGAGCCAATGCAAGTAACGAGGACCAGCTGACTGTGCTGGAACCCGGAGGGGCAGCAGAAGGAAAAGAGCCAATGGCACAACCGAGGACCAGCTGACGTTACTGGGACACGGTTACTAAGCAGGAGGTACCTGTGCTCCAAAGCACTACCAAGGACCAGCAGACGTTGCTGGAACTTGGATACCGAGATGGAGGCACCTAGGCCAAAGGCACTGCGGAGAACCAGTTGACGGTACTGGAACCCGGACGGGTAGCAGAAGGTACAAGAGCCAATGCAAGTAACGAGGACCAGCTGACTGTGCTGGAACCCGGAGGGGCAGCAGAAGGAAAAGAGCCAATGGCACAACCGAGGACCAGCTGACGTTACTGGGACACGGTTACTAAGCAGGAGGTACCTGTGCTCCAAAGCACTACCAAGGACCAGCAGATGTTGCTGGAACTCGGATACCGAGATGGAGGCACCTAGGCCAAAGGCACTGTGGAGAACCAGCTAACGGTACTGGAACTCAGACGAGTACCATAAGGCACCCATGAAAATGTAAGTTGACAGGCCGCAAGCCGTCTGCTGTTACCAAATCACACAGTCCTAGAGTGGGTGCTTGTCCTATTTTCACAACGGAAAGAGCCTTTATTTACATATCCCACAGCACACATAGGAATCACCTAAACTGCAGGCACCATAGAGTCGGATAACCGGAAAGCAACATGACAGGACAACTTATTGGAGGCTAATTTACGTTGACACTGCCGGGAAACAGCTGTGGTGCTGTAAACAGGGTGGGCATGAGTCAGTACCCGTGCCAATTACTTACGAGCAACAACTGGCGGTGTTGGAGCCCAGGGATGAGAGGAGGACAGGGTGGAGGCAGCATGACTTTTTGTCGTACACACAGCAGGGGAACAGCTGCCATTACTCAACCCCAGTAACACAGGAGCAAGTGTTGACTGTGCTAACAGCACTTACAGGCAACAACTGGCGGTGTTGGAGCCCAGGGTCCAATGCATCGACTTCAATTGCTTCCACCTCCTCTCAGTAACACAGCACTGTTGATCAACCATCTGTCTCTTCATCGCCTGCCAAATTGCCCAGTCAGTCAGAGAGTTCTGTACAGGAGCCAGCTGAGTCTCTGCTTCTGTTCTCAGAATCTGTTGGTTTGCAAACAGGGGCACAGCCAAGCAGCATTCTGGAATGTGAAGAAGAGGGAGTATGCAGTGATGCGCAACAGCTGTGTCTCTCTGAATCTGAAGAGGCGGGTGAGACAGTGCCGATGGTCAGCACACCGCAGAACGCATCTGATGATGATGAGACTCAGGTGCCAGTTTCTGTTGAGCATGGTGGTGGCCAGACCACCCAACAGCAGCAGGTGTTGTAAGAGGTTAGTGGAGATGATGAGGTCCAAGACCCAACATGGCGTGAGGAACAGGAAGGTGGTGGTAGCAGCTCTGAGGAAGCGATTGCCCCAACGGTACAAACAGGAGGGAGAGTTAGGCTGCATACTCTGTTGCCTGTAGCCTCCATTTTGGCACCTGTTCGGATTTCTCTTCCAAAAGTCTAAACGGACGCTCCCAGGACTTGCACTGCGTGGTCCTTTTTTAACACACTTGCAGATGATATTTGCTATGTCAAATGCAAGCTGTGTAATCAAAAAGTAAAAAGAGGTAAAGTGTCAGTAACCTCAATACCACAAATATGTCTAAAATAGTGCGTAGAAAACACGTAGTTGAGTTACAAAGACACACTGAAGATGTACAGTCTATAGAGAATCACAGCACAAGTTTAACTGCATATGTCATGGTTAAATTTGAAATTTTTATTGTACACTTGATGTGAAAAAAGAAAATAGCTATGAGACGACTGCCTGACGTTTTGGGCAACGCAGTGGCCTTTATCAAATAGTCGCTGGAAGAGATAGAAAAATTTACTGTCAATGACAATGTATAATATATACAATATATACATAGGGTGAAGAATATATATACATAGGAATTAGGCAACATGTTAAACATTTGGGTGATACTGTAGAACACGGAGAATTATCCCTCTAGGGTATGCGGGTGGATAATGTAGTTTTTTGTTGATTTTTGTGAGTGTGTAGAAAACAGGGGTGATGGGGTATTGAATATTAAGGAATGTCATAGTCTTACAGTCTATGGTGATCAATTAAAGATGTTTTGTCAGGATACGATCAATTTTTTGACAGATGTAAAATGTAGGGTCACAATTTAGTTGTCTGTAGGTTAGGTTAACTGACAGTTGTCTATGAATTTCGGCAATAGATTGGGTCTTATTCATAATAACGATAGCACCCCCCTTATCTGCTTGTTTAATAATAATGTTGGGGTTATCTTTCAGAGATTTTATGGCTTGTTTATCTGTGGGTGTCAGGTTGTGGCGTATCGGGTGTAGGCCCAATCTCGGCAAACCATCCACGACCACAGGCTCTGAATGCTGGCATTGCAAAACTCCTGTCCCTTGAAATGCTGTCATTCAGGCTGGTGGAGACTGACAGTTTACGGAACTTAATGGCATTAGCAGTCCCACAATACAATGTGCCAAGCTGATTTTATTTCAGCAGGCAAGCCGTCCCTGGTCTGCAAAACCATGTTGTTGAGGTTAAAATTAAACATGCGCTACTAAACTCCGTCAGTAGCAATGTCCACCTGACCACCGCTGCGTGGACCAGTACCCATGGTCAGGGACGATACCTTTCCCTTACTGCCCATTGGGTCAATGTTGTGTAGCCGGGTACAGATCTTGCGAGTGGCGCTGTACGTGTTCAGGCAACTACAAGGATTGCGGGAATCAAGTCTGTACACATTGACTCCTCCTTCTCCAGTTCCTCAGAAACATCGTTGCAGGAGCCGTCACGGTCTACCTCCACATGGACCCGTGAACGCTTAATAAGAATCTTTAGTTATATAGCGCCAACAGATTACGCAGCGCTTTACAGTTTAACAGTTTCCGAACACAAGTCATAAGTAACAACGTTACCAATACAATAATGAAAGCAATATAATCCGCACACGCTCGTGAGAGCTTACAATTTACAAATATGTGGGGGAGATACAAAGTACAGGTGTTTATATACAATGGTGTATTTAGAATGATGGCCCAGCCATTTTGAGGGAGTGAGGGATGGATGGAGATAGTGAATGGGCTACAAACACACACTTACACATAGAATGACTTTGATTAGTGAAGGTGATAGGCCGCTATTATTATTATAGATTTTTATAGCGCCATTTATTCCATGGCGCTTTACATGTGAAGAGGGGCAAGTATAGACAAGTACAGTAAACATGAGCAATACAAGGCACACACAAGTACAGAAGGAGAGAGGACCCTGCCCGCAAGGGCTCAGAGTCTACAGGGATGGGTGAGGATACACTAGGAGAGGGAAGACCTTGAAGAAATGTGTTTTGAGTGAGCGCCCAATAACATGCAAATTGTGGATAGTTCTAATTTCTTGGGGTACAGCATTCCACAGTATTGGCGCAGCGCGGGAGAAGTCTTGGATTCGGGAGAGATGTTCTTTAGGTGTAGGCGGCAATAGCGGGCAACAGATTGTATATGGGAGGTGAAGGAGAGATTGGTGTCAAACATAACACCCAGACAGCGAGCCTGTTGACCGATATGAGCACAGACGTGGCCAAACGTCAACAGGCCGTCCTGAAATTAATTTCCATGGGGAATCAAAGCCACACAGCGCTGGAGCTCTGGAATGCCATAAAGCAAGAGAGCGACATGTGTATTTTGCCAGCGAATCTCCAGCCCGGCTTGGTAGTGTGTGACAATGGCCGAAATCTGGTCGCAGGTCTGGGCCTAGGCAACGTCACTCACATACCATGTCTGGCACATGTGCTAAACTTTGTCGTCCACAGTTTTTTGAGGGACTATCCGGATCTTGATTCACTGCTGCACAAGGTCCGCCTACAGTGCGCTAACTTGCGACGTTCCACCATGGCCAGATCGCGCATTGCAGCTCTGCAACGCAGATTTTGCCTTCCTGAACATCGCATCATATGTGACGTACCCACCAGGTGGAATTCCACGTTACATATGTTGGAGCGGTTGTGTGAGCAGCAGCCAGCAGTAATGGAGTATCAGCTGCATCAGTCGCAATCAACTCGCAATTTGCGCCGTTCACTTCACCACTACTGAGTGGGCCTCTACTATAATAATCTTTAGTTATATAGCGCCAACAGATTCCGCAGCGCTGTACAGTTTAACAGTTTCATAACACAAGTCATAAGTGACAACGTTAACAATACAATAATTAAAGCAATATAAGCCGCCCCTGCTCGTGAGACCTTACAATCTACAATGAGGAGGGGGAGCTCCAAAGTACAGTTGTTTATATACAATGGTGTATTTACAATGATGGTCCAGCCATTTTCAGGGAGTGAGGGATGGATGGAGATAGTGAATGGGCTACACACACACACGTTACACATAGAATGACTTTGATTAGTGAATGTGATAGGCTGCTCTGAACAAATGTGTTTTGAGTGTGGAAGTAGGGCTGTTAATGGGGATGTTGAAGTCTCCAAGGATAAGGGTTGGTACTTCTGAGGACATGAAAGTGCGGCAGCCAGGCAGAGAAGTGGTCAAGGAACTGTGTGGGCGAGCCTGGGGTCCGATATATTACCGCTACTCTGAGGGAGAGGGACGAAAGAGCCTGATGGTGTGGACCTAATAATTTGCAAAATCTTAATCTAAAATTTACATGTTACATATTTACATCTAGTATAAAACATTTAACCATTAAGCCTACTTACAGAACAAGGAAGTGTAAAAAAACTTGTGCTTAAAAAAAAAGTGAAAATAAAATGTGAGAAGGGCAGTGTAACAAATAATTTAGGAAAAAGATAAACTAACATCAAGTGCTGTGTGCTGTGTAAGAGCCAGACACATTAACATTAAATCAGTCTGGAATAGCGGTGATTTTCTCCCCATAACCCTAGTAACATTCTGGGGAGAGGGGTGTAGAGTCAACTAGCTATGGTAGATCAAATACCTGAAAAAAAAAAAAAAAAAAAGTTATTTAACATTCATAACATACATTTTATTTTATAAAAAACCCCAAAAAAATTATTTAACATTCATAACATACATTGTATTTAACCAAAAAAATAACAAATTTATTTAACATTCCTAAGATAAATTTTTTTTAAAACATAAAAACTATAATACACAGCAGGATCTTTAGTAAAAACCAGACTTACCACTGTAACCTCTTAATCCTTGCAAGCTTCAACACAACGTTGACAAAGGTACACAGCAGGGGTGGTCGGTCTCCTAGACAACGAGCAAACTCCTTCATGTTGAGAGAGGCCACCATCTCCTTAGCTTTCAGGTACTTTTCTGTGGGAATGAGCTTGTCTCCAACCAGCCAGGAATATCCATTGAATGCCACACCATGGTTTGGTATTAGCACCCAGCCAGTACCAAAAGTGAAGCCAACCACAGTTCCCATTTCTCATGAACTTTATTTGATATACTGGCTGGCCAAACATTAGTTTCTCACAAAGGAGCTGAAGACCCTGAGTGGCAGTAGGTGCAAGTCTCTCCAGCATGACCTGTTTGTTAGATATTTGCCGTCTACACACCTAAAGAACATCTCTAGAATCCGCCCTTTTCTCACCATGGAAACAACAAAAACCCTCACTGTAGCATTGATCCACTCCCGCCTGGACTACTGCAATGCTCTATTACTTGGCCTCCCCATTACTCGACTATCCCCTCTCCAGTCCATCCTTAATGCAGCAGCCAGGGTCATCCATCTGGCTAATCGGTACTCGGACGCATCCGCTCTTCGCCAGTCCTTACACTGGCTGCACATTCATTATAGGATCCAATTCAAAGTACTGGTTCTCACCCACAAAGCTCTCCACAGTGCAGCACCCCCCTACATCTCCTCCCTCATTTCTATCTATCGGCCTAACCGACTGCTGCGCTCTGCAAATGACTTTCGACTAACCTCTGCAGTAATCCGTACCTCCCACTCCTGACTACAAGACTTCTCCCGCGCTGCGCAAATCCTCTTGAATGCTCTACCACAAGAAATTAGGACTATCCACAATTTGACTGGTTTCAGGCGCTCCCTCAAAACACATTTGTTCAGAGTGGCCTATCACATTCAATAACCAAAGTCGTTCTATGTTTAAGTGTGTATGTGGAGCCCATTCACTATCTCCATCCATGCCTCACTCCCTCAAGATGGCTGGACCATCATTGGAAATGCACCATTATATATACACACCTGTACTTTGTATCTCCCCTACCTCATTGTAGATTGTAAGCTCTCACGAGCAGGGTCGGCTTATTTTACTTTAATTATTGTATTGTTAACGTTGTTACCTATGACTTGTGTTTTGAAACTGTTAAAGTGTAAAGCGCTGCGGAATATGTTGGCGCTATATAAATAAAGATTATTATTATTATTATTATTATATCAGAGGGAGAAGAGGATTGGGCCTTGACAAGGTGCCCGATTGCATCTTAAGTGTTATTGAATGTTGGAGCCAGTCCACCGTATAAAAGCAGCCATACAGTGTCTGGGTACCTGCTTGGATTTCGATCAAAATGAAGACTACTTTGATGTACATGTACACCAATTAGAGAAAAATGACAAGGATGAGGCAGTAAGACACGCTCATCAGAGTACAAGCAGCATTGCTTGAAGAAGTAACTTGAGCGTGATCAAAATTGAATAAATTAAAATCTCAGACTACAGTGAACACAACTCTTAGCTGTGAAAGGGCTTTTTGTGTCCTTCTACAGTGTTTTCAACCAATGTATTGGATACGGATGGAAGCACGTCACACTATAATTTCAATTGAATTGAGCAGCAAGAATTACACTAAAGAAAAAAAAAAAAAAGAGTGTGAGAGTGACATGTGCAGATGCCTACATACAGCGTTGTATGCCGAGCAAACTGCAGCGCGTCACCTGCACTCACACACACACCTTGCAGACCTGTGAAAAAAACACTGCAAGGCAAAAGGAAGATGTACACAGCGGTTGGTAAAGTAGCCTGCCTAAAGCACAGTACACAAAATCGCAATCTCTAACTGTCCCTCAGAGTCAGCAGAGCAGCGTTCTGTCCCAAACAGAATTAACAGCACAGTGACGCTAAAATGGCGGCTTTATCCGGCAACAATACCTTCCTTGTGTCACGGTTAGGGTAGCGTGTGTCTATTATATAAGTGTCTGTAAAATGTAACGTTACGCAGACTTATTCTGCCCTTGGGACGCAAAAAATAACACAGCAGTAATCATTTACTGTATAAAACTCCACCTATGCGCAACAAAACAAGCACGTTCCCTCTTACGGTTCCTGCGCTGACATGTGAGTAGGGAGTTTGGAGACGTTCCTGAATTTATCCCAGGTATCCAAGCATATCAGGCCGATAGGAGAGCATTAAAACCACCCACGGTGGTGACTTAAATATGGTGAATCTAAACAGTGAAGAACTGTAGGTCGATGCGAATGAATGTGCGATCACATGACACACGTTTATAATAACCCTTGCTAGACACGAGTAACTTTGTAGACATTTTGACACACCTGAACCCAGATGGCAGTGAATATTCATTCTATTCGGCGCCACATGACTCTTGGTCCAGAATAGATTATATATTGCTAGCACACGAGCTATTAAGGGGAGTGGAAGAGGCAGATGTGCACAACGTAGCTAAATATGACCACGCGCCCGTATCAGTGACCCTGCCAGATATGGTGCAGATGGGGCCAAACCAAACTTGGCGCTTCCCGACCTATTTGTTAATGGATGAGAAGTTTCGACATCACGTGAAGCAATGGTGTTTTTAATATGTAAGGGATAATGGAGATACTAGGGATAGGCCGGAACTTTTATGGGCAGGAGGGAAGGGAGTAATGCGCGGGAAACTAATAGGTTATCAGACAACGCTAAAAAAGAAGATCGCGACAAACTACTCGCAGGCTAGCAGGATATTACGCGATAGGTACACGGCAAAAAAGACAAGTTCATCAACACAGGTTAAAAATAGATGTAAGCAGGCTAAGGCTGACTTACACGTATGGGTATATCGACGAGAGACAAGCAGTAATAACAATTATAGAGCCGATGTATATCGTTATGGTAGCAAATGAGGGAGACTATTATCACGACTAGCGAAAGGAAATCACATTCGTCATCAACATATTACAGCGTTAACGAATAAACATGGGATCATGAACACAGACCCTCGAACCATAAACACCATTCTACAAGAATACTACTCAGACTTATATAAGGTGGAACATACGGATAGTGCGGAGGGTAACACCTTTGTAGATGGAATACGGTTACTATCCATCACAAACTATCAGCTTCTCCTTTTAAAAAAACAAATTGAGGTGACGGAAGTGACAGCGGCGATAAGTTACTTTAAATACGGGAAAGCTCCAGGACCTGACGGGTTTACAGCCAAATTATTTAAATTATTGAGTGAGGATATCCCGTCCACATTGGTACGCACCTTCAATCATATATTGGAGACAGGAGGGTTGCCCAGCCATTCAAACATGTCACACATGAAGTTGCTACTAAAACCAAACAAACATTCACATCTGCCTGGATCCTATCGTACATTCTCACTCATTGACCATTATATCAAGATTTTGTCCAGGATCATGGCAGATCTTTTGAGTAGCATTGGTCCTACGCTGATAGGGCGATCACAAGTGGCCTTTGTTTGCTACTTTGTTGGCTACTATCAGTCTCACTATGCATAACACATGTGTGCAGTGGGCAGTATTACCTTTGCCTTCGGTGGAGTAGGAAAACCCCTCTCCTATCGAAGTGTTAGTTGGGGAGATGGAAGATTTGACACCGGGACCTGAATTGTAATACTTAAATGTGACAGGTGACAAATTTGTTAAGGCGCAACTCCGCGGCCCCTACGTTGAGTCTAGCCCGTGAAAATTTACTGGTTGTCAATGGGGAACCCCAACACCCCGGGGCAGCTACAGTATTTCAACAATTAGAGCTGAACCAAGATTTGCTGTATCAGGTTTATAAAATACATGTTGAAATTTTTTAACAATTGCTGCTACCGCAGTCATATCGGAGGTTGGTAATGGACTTAGCGCATGCACATGTACTAGGGTGACATTTGTTCCAAAAGAAAACCCTACACAGAATTATACAACGGTTTTACTGGCAGGGGGTCTATCAAGAAGTTAAACGGTATTGTAACTCTTGTCGCATGTGCCAGGTACTGTCACGCGGTCTTATGATATGTGTACGATGTCAGTAAACTATTCTTAAAAGAACAACACTCTATACAACATACAGATTAGCAACATCAGCATGTAAATATAGAATAGATTTACCTGACACGATATCCGTTGAACTCAGGGTTAATCTTGAGGACTTGATACACTGTCACAGGAAAGAGGAGGACCGGGGGTCTAACCTGACCCTAAACTGGGGTCCTAACTAATCCCTCACCTTGGAGGTACTGATAATGGTTCAGAGGTCCAAGTCTCCAGCCTAACCCTGTCTCCTATCAGTCCCTGAACCCTGTAATCAGTCCTAAGAAGGATACTGATTACCACCAAAGGGATATGGGCTGATCTCTGCTAAATACACAGATTAGACATTTAAGACAGACTGGAGAAAACACAGACTTGCATACACACTCAAACACAGAAGGAAAATAAATGATCTGGGATATTAAACTCTAAGCAAGGTGAGCTTAAAACAACTAAGGAGCTCTTTAACTTAAGTCTATACAGATACAATCCTATCTGTGGTCTGCCTGAAGAATTTCACTGGCAACTCCCAACACAGACAACCAGAGATTTAAAGGAAACCAATCAACAAATAATTAATTGCAGCCGGGAGAAAACTGCACCCAGTCCCAGAACTGAGCACAGACAGAATTAACTCCCTAACTGCCAAACACAAAGAAACAGCAACTCAGCTGTGAGAAGTCAGAATGTGCAACCGCGACGATCTTCGTGGCGATGCACACATGACAGTACCCCCCTTCTACGAGGGGCCTCCGGACCCTCAGGGCCAGGTTTGCCCGGGTGAGTTCTGTGGAAGGTCCGCACCAAACGATCTGCGTTAATGTCAGACGCAGGAACCCACGTCCTCTCCTCTGGACCATACCCCTTCCAATGCACCAAGTACTGAAGGGACCGGCGATTCAGACGTGAGTCAATGATCTTTGACACTTGAAACTCCAAGTTACCATTGACCACCACTGGAGGAGGAGGTAGAGGTGATGGTATGACTGGTGCCACGTACCTCTTAAGTAATGACTTGTGGAACACATTATGAATTTTAAACGTAGGAGGGAGGTCCAGACGAAATGCCACAGGATTAATTATGGAACTGATCCTGTACGGCCCGATGAATCTGGGGCCCAGCTTCCAGGAGGGCACTTTAAGTTTTATATTCCTGGTAGACAACCATACCAGATCGTTCACATTAAGATCTGGACCAGAAACTCTCCTCCTATCAGCCATACGTTTATAACGGTTCCCCATAGCACTCAGATTATTCAATACACCTCTCCACACTGAAGCAAGTGACGACGAGAAACGCTCCTCCTCAGGAACCCCAGAAGGGCCCCCCCCATTGAATGTACAAAACTGGGGATGAAAACCATATGCCCCAAAAAACGGGGACTTACCAGTGGACTCGCTCCGCCTGTTGTTAAGAGCGAACTCTGCCAGAGGCAAGAAAGAAGACCAGTCCTCCTGGTTCTCTGAGACAAAACACCGAAGATAAGTCTCTAGGCTTTGATTCAGACGCTCTGTCTGACCATTGGTCTGCGGATGAAAAGCCGAGGAAAATGACAATTGCATCCCCGACGTAAACAAAATGCCCTCCAAAACTTGGACACAAACTGAGACCCCCTATCTGACACCACATCAGAAGGCAACCCATGAAGTCTCACAATCTCCCCAATGAACACCTGCGCCAGAGTTTTAGCATTAGGGAGGGCAGGAAGAGCAATGAAATGTGCCATCTTACTGAACCTGTCAACAACCACCAGTATGACAGTCTTCCCTGACGACTGAGGAAGGTCCGTGATGAAGTCCATAGACAAATGAGTCCATGGACGCTCCGGAAGTTTCAAGGGTAAGAGGGTCCCAGACGGACGGGTATGAGGGGTCTTAGAGCGAGCACAAACCCCACAGGACGCGACAAAAGTTAAAACATCTTTATTAACGTTAGGCCACCAAAACCGGCGAGAAAGGAGATCTAAAGTAGCCTTACTCCCTGGATGTCCTGCTAAAGCAGAATTATGATGTGCCTCAATAACCTTTTGTCTCAACTGATTTGGGACAAACAGTCTCCCTTGAGGTCCTGCAGGGGCGTCCCCCTGAGCCTCTAACACCTCCTCCTCAAGCTCAGAACATACAGCCGACACTACCACCCCTCCTGAAGGATAGGAATCGGGTCATCCATTTTCCCGGCCCCTGGGAAACTGCGAGACAAGGCATCCGCCTTAACATTCTTAGATCCAGGGCGATAAGTGACAACAAAATTAAACCTGGTAAAAAACAACGACCATCGAGCTTGTCTGGAATTCAGACGCTTAGCAGATTCCAAATACAGCAGGTTCTTGTGATCAGTAATGACGGTGACCGGGTGGACTGCCCCCTCCAAAAAGTGACGCCATTCTTCAAAAGCCAACTTAATGGCCAAAAGTTCCCTATTGCCGATATCATAATTCCTTTCGGCGGACGACAATTTTTTAGAAAAGAAAGCGCACGGATGCCATTTACCAGGGGACGGACCCTGGGACAATATTGCACCCACCCCTACGTCAGACGCGTCCACCTCCACAACGAACGGCTGTGATGCATCTGGTTGGATGAGAACGGGTGCCGAAGCAAAACATTTTTTCAAAGAGGAAAAAGCTTGGCAAGCTTTGTCCGACCATTTAGAAAAATCCGTCCCTTTTCTTGTCATGTCAGTGAGAGGTTTGACAACAGATGAGAAATTACAAATAAATTTCCGGTAGTAGTTAGCAAACCCCAGAAAACGCTGCAGAGCCTTAAGATCCTCTGGCTGATCCCATTCAAGCACTGCTCTCACCTTTTCAGGGTCCATACGGAAACCGGAGGCTGACACCAAGAAACCCAAAAACTGAAGTTCCTGTACGGCGAATACACACTTTTCCAGTTTGGCGTATAGTTTATTGTCTCGCAAGATCTGCAACACCTGTCTCACATGCTCCTGGTGAGACACAAGATCTGGTGAGTAAATTAAAATGTCATCCAAATATACGACCACAAACAGCCCCACCAGATGACGAAAAATGTCATTAACAAAATGTTGGAATACTGCTGGTGCAGTAGTCAGACCAAAAGGCATGACAAGGTTCTCATAATGTCCCTCCGGCGTGTTAAACGCCGTTTTCCACTCATCCCCCTCTTTTATCCTAATCAGATTATACGCCCCCCTGAGATCCAATTTAGAGAACCATTTGGCGCCAACAATTTGATTGAAGAGATCAGGAATCAGAGGGAGTGGATACGGATCTCGAACAGTAATCCGATTAAGTTCGCGGAAATCCAAGCAAGGGCGTAGGCCTCCATCTTTTTTCTTCACAAAGAAGAACCCCGCGGCCACTGGGGAAGATGAAGGTCTAATATGCCCTTTGGCCAGACTTTCCGAAATATAATCTTTCATAGCCTGCCTCTCAGGACCAGAAAGGTTATATAACCTAGCTTTAGGTAACTTAGCATCAGGAAGTAAATTAATAGAGCAGTCATACACGCGATGAGGAGGCAACTCCTGACACCCCTCCTCAGAGAACACATCCCCAAAGTCCTCCAAAAAAGGAGGCAAAGTACTAGGCACGACCGCACTGATGACTGTGTTCATGCAGTTACTTTTGCAAAACTCCCCCATTGGCTTATATCTCTGGACTGCCAATTAATCACAGGGTTATGTTTAACCAACCAAGGAAGTCCCAACACAATAGGAGTAGGTAGACCCTCCAACACATAACAAGATAATAGTTCCCTATGTATTGCCCCTACCCGAAGGTCAATGTTATGAACCTCATGAACAAAGCTACCTTGGCCGAGAGGCCTGGCGTCAATGGAGAATATAGGGATCGGTTTGACCAATACACTCAGATGCATACCTTGAGCCTGAGCAAACTGAGCGTCAACCAGATTAGCCCGGACCCACTATCAAGAAGAACAGAAAATCTCTCCACTCTCGTACCAACCACCACCTCCACTGGTACAAGGAACTGAGAAGAACTAGCGGACGAAATACATACTCCCAGGTTGTCGTCCACCACACAACCTGGGATTAACAGTTTTCCGGCGACTTTTTGCTCAACAAGGCACGGGATGGACATCCCCCAACAAAATGTCCCTCTTTCCCGCAGAAGAAACACCTTCTAGTCCTGCGGCGTACCGCCAATCCCCTCCTACGAAATGATGTCCCTCCCAACTGCATAGGCTCCTCCGAACAGACAAGGGGAACCTCAACATAAGGGACTTTAGTAGTAGGTGGAGTAACAACAGGGAGCGGAGTTACCTCGCACCTCTCCCGGAGCCGTCTATCAGTACGGATAGCTAGGGCCATAGCAGCCTCCAGTGATGGAGGAGAATCATACTGAGCCAAAACGTCCTTTAATTTGTCAGAAAGCCCATGACAAAACTGGCTCCTAAGAGCTGGGTCATTCCACTGAGTATCTGTGGCCCATCTACGGAACTCAGAAGCAAATTCCTCCGCCGGACGATCTCCCTGCTGTATCTTACGTAATTTTGTCTCAGCAAGAGAGACCCGATCTGGGTCATCATATACCAAACCCAGGGCAGTAAAAAATCGATCTACTGACTGTAGAGCCGGGGATCCCGGAGGAAGGGAGTAGGCCCAGGATTGAGGGTCCCCTTGTAGGAGCGAGATAACAATTCCCACTCTCTGCTCTTCACTCCCTGATGATCGAGGCCGAAGCCGAAAATACAATTTACATGCTTCCCTGAAGGTAAAAAATTTGTCTCGCCCACCAGTGAACCTGTCCGGGAGAGCTACTTTAGGTTCAAATCTGGTTTGCTCCGAGGGAGACAAAACTTTGGACTTAATGTCCGTCAGCTCCATGGATAATCCCTGCAACTGCAGAGCCAGCTGGGCTACTGGATCCATGGCAACTGGGAATAATTTTATGGGCCAGTGAAAATGTCACGCGGTCTTATGATATGTGTACGATGTCAGTAAACTATTCTTAAAAGAACAACACTCTATACAACATACAGATTAGCAACATCAGCATGTAAATATAGAATAGATTTACCTGACACGATATCCGTTGAACTCAGGGTTAATCTTGAGGACTTGATACACTGTCACAGGAAAGAGGAGGACCGGGGGTCTAACCTGACCCTAAACTGGGGTCCTAACTAATCCCTCACCTTGGAGGTACTGATAATGGTTCAGAGGTCCAAGTCTCCAGCCTAACCCTGTCTCCTATCAGTCCCTGAACCCTGTAATCAGTCCTAAGAAGGATACTGATTACCACCAAAGGGATATGGGCTGATCTCTGCTAAATACACAGATTAGACATTTAAGACAGACTGGAGAAAACACAGACTTGCATACACACTCAAACACAGAAGGAAAATAAATGATCTGGGATATTAAACTCTAAGCAAGGTGAGCTTAAAACAACTAAGGAGCTCTTTAACTTAAGTCTATACAGATACAATCCTATCTGTGGTCTGCCTGAAGAATTTCACTGGCAACTCCCAACACAGACAACCAGAGATTTAAAGGAAACCAATCAACAAATAATTAATTGCAGCCGGGAGAAAACTGCACCCAGTCCCAGAACTGAGCACAGACAGAATTAACTCCCTAACTGCCAAACACAAAGAAACAGCAACTCAGCTGTGAGAAGTCAGAATGTGCAACCGCGACGATCTTCGTGGCGATGCACACATGACAGGTACACAGTCTTCAGCCTCATTTAGTGAGTCCCTTGGTGCCATTAAAAATTTTAGAGGTCCAGTTTGAGAGAATACCCATGGATCTGGTGTAGCTGTCATGGGTGTATCGCCACGAAGATCGTCGCGATTGCACATTCTGACTTCTCGCAGCTGAGTTGCTGTTTCTTTGTGTTTGGTAGTGAGGGAGTTAATTTTACCTAGCTCTTGGCTAAGACTAGGTCCAGCCTCGCCCGGCTGCTTTTGATTATGCACTAATTAGCTTCCTTTATATACCTGCCAGTCTGCTTGTTAGATGCCGGTGAAAGCTTACATGCAGACCAGTAGTTTGGATCAGGTCATGAGAAGACTTAAGTTAAGAGTTCCTTTGTGGTTTCTCCTCTCCTCGATTATAGTTTATCTCCTAGACCTTTTGTGTTCCCTCTGTGTTTAAGTGTTGTATGCAAGACAGTGTTTACTTTGTCCCCTGTCTGTCTCGTTTGTCTGTACTGTTTGTTAAGCAGTAACCTGCCTATTCCCTGTGTGGTAATCAGGGTCCTTCTGAGGACTAGATTACAGTTGTCAGGGACTTATAGGAGACAGGGTTACGTTGGCGGCCTGGACCTCTGTACCATTAACAGTACCTCCAGGTTGAGGGACGAGTCAGGTCCCCAGTTTAGGGTCAGCATAGACCCCGGTCCACCTGCAGCCTGAGTACAGTATTATACGTCTTCAGGATTCACCCACAGTACAACGGATATTATGTCAGGTAATACTATACTTTATATACATGTTGAGATTTCCTATTTATATGTTATATTGCATGTTGTCCCTCTTAGTATTGATTACTGACATCATATGTGTATCTGTGATACAGCGTGACAGTAGCCGGTTAATAAATCAGCAAGGGGTCATCAACAGGGGCAATAAAAGGGGCACTGTGTGGGTCACCAGTTTTGAGCACACCCGAGTTCAAAAGAGAATTCATTGTCCAGACTGATGCGTCAGAGGTAGGTATGGGTGCCGTGTTGTCTCAGGACTGGAGCTTAACGGGGAGGAGCATCCCATTAGTTTCCTGAGTCGAAAACTTACTCCATCAAAAAACAGAGACAGCATTGTAGAGAGAGAGTGCCTGGCGATAAAGTGGGCACTGGAGTCGTTGCGCTACTATTTGTTGGGGATAACATTTTGTTTTGTAAATGATCATTCCCCTGTGACTGGCAGTGTTGTAGCCCAGGGAGTAGAGTTCAGGTGGTAGAAAGATGAACATAACAGGAGACTTGGAAAACGTTGGCAAACAGTTATTTAATCTGAAAACGGACAGGCAAATTCAGGTGAGATCCATGCCTTGTTCATTTTCAGAAAAATAAGCCGGTCTACATTGTCTGAGGATAGTCGCATGCGACGGTCTGTTAGTGCACAACCTGCAGCACTAAAGACGCGCTCAGATAATACACTGGCAGCAGGGCAAGCCAGCACCTCCAAGGCATACCACACATCAAATACAAATATAACAGTAATAATAATATTATTAATAAGAAATAGTGTTGAGCGATATTGCTCGATATCTAAAAATATCGTATCGAAATTGTATCGCCGATAGCACTAAATATCGTCGATATCCGATTTCGATAGCGGAAGTCCCATGTAAGTCTATGGGAACAAAATATCGCAACAAAAAAACCCCTTTCTTTCGTTGTAAACACAAAATATACACACATAGAATACATATATATATATATACATGTCATTGTGACATATATATATACATATATTTATAGTTTATACACTTCTACATAGTAAAATCGACTCTAATTCAATTGCCGGGTAAAGACGTAACATACCCCATAGAAGTCGACGGGCTCGGTGCCGAGTACCCCGAAAACCTCTGGCTCTGTGCGACTCAACTTGGGCGTCACGAACAGGATTCTGTAGCTCGCTATAAGCGAGTCCTGTGTGCCTGAATTGCACTGGTTTTGTGCTTGAGAATTGCTAAAATCATCAGAGAATGTATTTGCCATTTTTCCGCCATATCTGCGTCACGACGAGGCACTGGTGAAGAAGAAGGGCGTGCTCTTCGTGGGTGTCACTCACTCAGTGGCGTGAAAACGATGGCCGACCACTCTAAATGGTACTGCAATGTAAGATCGTGCCCCACAGCTCTTCAGTTCCACCTCCTCATCCTCCTCAGTGTGCGGAAACTAACACGAAGGTCCCGCCTCACTACAAAAGAGGGGCCCTTTCTAGATGCTAATGACACATGTGACTTGGCAGAGATGGCTAATGGACACGACGAGCAGAAGTGGGAAGGGATGGAGCAGTCAGAGCTCTCCCCCCACGGAAGCGACCCGATCGCCACAGAATCACCGTTGGGCACCCGGCCTGTAAACCCTCCTACGCTGCAAGAAGCGGAGGATACCCTAAGAGGCCTGGCCCGGCACCGGGAGGAGGTCGCCAGGATGGAAGCCAGCTGGCGTGCCCTAAAAATAAACTTGGAGCGGCGCCAATCCCTCTTACCTGAAGTGTCTGTACCGGAAGGTGAGGCACCCGTTCTAGTAGAGGAGTCCTTGCAATGTGATCCGGTTGACGTTGTCGCAGTGGAGGCACCCGTTCCTGCAAAAATCGCAGCACCGTCAGCAGCACCCCAGATCCCGCTGTCTGCCCCCGTCGCTGAGACAGAAGAAGCGACACCCGTCCTCATGGAGGAGGCCGCGCAGGCACCAGAGCACTACCTGCCTGTACCGGAGCCCCGACTGTCATCTGATTTAGAGCCGTCTGCTTCCTCCGCAGGGGAGCGCCGCCAGGACTGGGGGCGACAGGAGAGCTGCCGCAAACCGGACACTGTAAGCTGCAGTGGAGTGGTGGAGACATGGAGCAGCTGGTGGAGGAGAATTTCAACCGGCGTCAGGAGGAAGAGTGGAGACGTTGGGAGCGGGAAGCAGAGCGACAAAGGGAGCAGCGAGAAACCCTAAAACTTCGCCAACGTCACCTGGAGAAGGACCGGGCAGATAAGGACCGGATGAGAAAGGATAAAGGAACCCTGAGGGAGCCGCGGCGTAAGGGTGCAGTACGGAGCTTTAAATTGAAAGGTGGTTGGGGCTTCATCAAGGAGCCTGGACTTTATTTAGAAGTCTTTGTGACCCGGCGGGACGTGGAGGCTCACCTCCCAGAAGGACACCCGGGGAGGGACCTGTTGCCAGGAGACTTGGTGACTTACACCCGACACTGGGGTTACAATGGGTGGTACGCCCTAAATGTTACCAGGTGCGACCCCTACTCCCCAGTGTGTGAGGAACCTGTGAGACCCTCGAAGCCTTCAGCCTCCCACATCCAGGCCTCTGCAAAAGTGCCCACCCCACGCCGTAAATCTCCCCAGCCTCCCTCAGTGGTCTCCTCAGCAGCCCCAGCTATGGACATGATAAGTATAGTTGGCCCGTACCCGGCGCCTGTTAGGCCCCCTGGGGTTCGTTCAGTCCGTGACATAGGGCTCCAGACCCGGAGGGAGATGAAAGAGGTGGCCACACAGACCCAGATAGCGGGTCACGACGTCACTGTACAGGCCACACGACGTCATCAGGTCCTGGTGGTCCTTGGTGCCTCGGATGTTTGGCAATCTCAAGAAGAGTACCAGGTGGTACCTGGAAGAGGCCAGCCAAAGAAGTCTAAATAACCCGGACAGGGTCCCTGTATGTAAATAGTTAAATTGTTTATGTACCCGGACGGGTGAATGTTCCTAAAAAAGTTTTTTAATTTAATAAAAAAAAAAAACAACACAGTTTTCATTTCTTTTATTACTGTCTCATCCTGCGACGCCATCGATCTCCTGTAAAAAAATGAAAAAAAAAAGTATACCACCTGACCGACGCAGTCCATAGTAACGAGTGTCCCACGACGATACAGCTCTGCTACATCAGAATGACAGGCAGAGCCTGTCATCCCGGCGCAGCACAGCTGATTACCTGCTTCCCCGGCGGTGACGTCATCGGACTGACTGCTTTACGGCCGGGATTACCCTGCAGTCACTGCAGTTATCGCAAAAAACTGCATGTGACCGCCAGGGAGAAGATAATGGCGGCCATCAAGCAGTCCAGGACGTGACCGCCGGAGATCTTCTGCCAGGTAAGTGCCGCTGACTCCTGACAGACCCGACCGACGGACACTCACAGTGACAGTGACAAATCCGATTCCGGTATTCGATAAGACGAAAATATCGAAACGAATTATCGAAAGGCCGATAGAGCTAATATCGGCCGATAGCCGATATTTGCATTATCGTATCGCTCAACACTAATAAAAAATGAAATTGCACACACAGTACACAGACACAGCTCATATGTGTGTATAAGAGAGAGTGTTTCTGTGTGTAGTTCATGCCTCTAGCCTAGAAGATCAGTCTTGCTAAAATCTTTAACACTGACCCCTGTTCTGTTCTTAAAATGGTGGATGCTGAACTGCTTCTCAGCCCCCTCATACACAATCATTATGTGGCACTGCTGGGCTCAGTCAGAGGCATCAGATTGAACTAGGCTGTCCTGAGTCATTCTCAATAGAACATTTTGTTCAGCAGTTCATCTAGTTCATTTAGTTCAGAGGTCACATGATGCATTTCCTATCAGCTCCTCACAGGATAGGGTGGAGAAAAACTGAACTAAATGAACTAATCTTTTGAACTAATCTTTTCAGTGAACTAGTTCATGGTGAACTAATCAACAAAATTAACTAGATTTCCCATCACTATGGTGTACACCTTGGTGGCGCTGTCACAAAACTTTGCCACATTTGTAACATACAGCTCTTGCCCTGTGCAGAGGCGCTGCTTGTGCTCCCTCTTGTTGCAGAGGTGTCTACAATGCCTCGACGCACAGAGCTGCTTTGTAAAGCAGTAGCAGCAGCAGCGCTCTCGGCTGGAATGGAGAACATTATGGATTTCAACAGTGTGTCTTGGTCCTCCAGCATTTTACGGTCCCGGTTCAACGGTGTGATGAGGCTTTGTAAGTTGTCCCGGTAACGAGGGTCTAGGAGGGTGTACACCCAATAATCTGACGTGGTGAGAATGTGGCCGATGCGGCGGTCGTTTCTCAGGCAGTGCAGCATGAAATCAACCATGTGCTGCAGACTCACAACTGGCCAACAAACGCTGTCCTCTGGAAGAGCGTCACACTAATAGATTTTTGTAAATTTAAAATAGAAGAAAGCAGCAGCAATTTTTGAAAAATTACAAGGATGAGCCAGTGACAGACACTCAGCAGAGTACACGCTGCGGTGGTTGAAGTAAGTGGAGCGGGATCTACACTCCTACAAAAAAATTAAAGCTCAGACTAGAGTGAACACTGAAACACAACTGTTCACTTGCTGTGAAAGGCCTTTTTGTGGACTTCTATTATGTTTGCAAGCAATGTATTGTATTTTGATGGAAGAGCGTCACACTAATAGATTTTTGTAAATTTTAAATAGAAGAAAGCAGCAGCAATTTTTGAAAAATTACAAGGATGAGCCAGTGACAGACACTCAGCAGAGTACACGCTGCGGTGGTTGAAGTGGAGCGGGATCTACACTCCTACAAAAAAATTAAAGCTCAGACTAGAGTGAACACTGAAACACAACTGTTCACTTGCTGTGAAAGGCCTTTTTGTGGACTTCTATTATGTTTGCAAGCAATGTATTGTATTTTGATGGAAGAGCGTCACACTAATAGATTTTTGTAAATTTTAAATAGAAGAAAGCAGCAGCAATTTTTGAAAAATTACAAGGATGAGCCAGTGACAGACACTCAGCAGAGTACACGCTGCGGTGGTTGAAGTAAGTGGAGCGGGATCTACACTCCTACAAAAAAATTAAAGCTCAGACTAGAGTGAACACTGAAACACAACTGTTCACTTGCTGTGAAAGGCCTTTTTGTGGACTTCTATTATGTTTGCAAGCAATGTATTGTATTTTGATGGAAGAGCGTCACACTAATAGATTTTTGTAAATTTTAAATAGAAGAAAGCAGCAGCAATTTTTGAAAAATTACAAGGATGAGCCAGTGACAGACGCTCAGCAGAGTACACGCAGCATTAGTTGAAGTAACTGGAGCGTGATCTGCACTCAAAAAAGAAAAAAAAAAATCACAGACTGCAGTGAACACTGAAACACAACTGTTCACTTGCTGTGAAAGGCTCCTTCGTGGACTTCTATAGTGTTTGCAACCAAGGTATTGTATACGGATGGAAGCACGTCACACTATTTCAATTACATGGAGCAGCAAGAATTACACTGAAGAAAAAAAAAATAGTCTGTGAGTGACACGTGCAGATGCCTACAGACAGCGTTGCATACAGAGCAAACTGCAGCGTCACCTGCACTCACACACACCTTGCAGAGCTGTTAAAACAACACTGCAGGCAAAAGGAAGCTTTACACAGCCGGTGGTAAAATAGCCTGCCTAAAGCACAGTACACTAAATCGCAATCTCTAACTGTCCCCAGAGTCAGCAGAGCAGCGTTCTTTCCCTAACTGAGTTCACAGCACAGTGACGCTAAAATGGCGGCGGCGCCTTTTATAGTGCATTCTGACATCATTTCAGCATCCAATCACAGCCATGCCATTAGTTAACATGACCGCAGCATTACAGGATGTGCCCACACTTCTTAGGATTCCTCATTGGCTGACTATAATCACATTGCCTCTCAAAGAATTATGGGAACTTCCGATTCCGGTATACAATATATATGAAAAATATCGGAACTAAGTATCGGAATTCCGATACAGCGAATATCGGCCGATACCCGATACTTGCGGTATCGGAATGCTCAACACTAGTCAGGAGGAATTTTGTATATCCTATGCTTATGCTCCTATATAAATTTGCACCCATTCGGTGTTTACTTTTTTCTACTTATTTGGTGTTTATTTTTTTCTTTTCACTTAAGGAGTAGAGATGAGTGACTTTGCCTTTTTTAGGGTCATTCTCAAAAGTCGAGTCGAAGGAAATCGGCTGACTATCGGGAAAAGTCGGGGTCCGATTGAAACACGATACCCAATGCAAGTCAATGGGGAAGCAAAGTCGGCAGGGAGTGGAGGACAGTAAACACACCTACAGTGCTCATTTCAATGCCAACGACATTAATTCTTATTACTTAAGCTTGGCAACCTTAATTTACTTTATAATAATAGTTACGCATTGAAAACTGGGGATTATTTGGCTAAAGTCATAGGGGGGGGAAGGGCTGACTCCAGGTTTTCGTGTGCCCCGATCGAAAGAGTGTTTAACACATACCACAATTCATGATGCTCCGATACGGCACAGAAATATAGGTATAGTACAATGACAAATACTTCACTTCTTACATTACATGACTGATATCTATTTTAAAATCTACAATAGCTCAAAAACCGGACAGTATATTACTCCATACAGTATTATGGCCACCACATAGTGCGCCATACAAAATAATGAGCCCTATATATTGCTCCATACATAATTGGTCCCATATAATGTTCCATACAGTATATGATGAGCTCCACATAATGCTACAGTATATGATGGTCCCCATATAATGTGCCATACAGTATTGGACGGTCCCCATAGAGTAGAGTGAGCCCCACATATTGCTCCACACAGTATAATGAGTTGCAGATAAAGCTCCATACAGTATATGATGGGCCCCATATATTGCTGCATGCAAAATAAGCTCCATATAATGCTCCATACAGAATAGGCCCCATATGTGCTCCATATGATGCTCCATACCTTATATGATGCCTCATAAATAATGAACCTCATAAGATGCTCCAGTATATTATGGGTGTTAGAGACTGCGGAACGCACCAAATAATTATGAATAATGGGTCTGTTCGCAGCCCGGGGTCCACCGTGCAGGCAGAGCCTGCTGCTAGTAATGATGACAGGATATGGCGGTATAAGCGAGCTCTGTTACTTCACAGAGTCGCATACATGGACGCTGTGGCACTCTATGGCGGTATGAGCGAATTCTGTTACACCACAGAGTCGCTGACATAGACGCTGAGATAGAGACTGTGTCCTGTTAACACTACAGGAGTACACAGATAACTGCTGTGAGGATAGCAGTCCGTGGTCATGCAGTCAGCAATGCAAACAAGCAACTCCTCACCGGAGTAGCCAGTATTCTAGAGGCTATTTCAGCCAAGCCCTGAACACGTGCATACAAATCTCCTCACCGGAGGTGCCGGTATTCTAGGGGCTTATTTCAGTGAGTGTTGTGAATGTTTTGGAAATGAATTCTGAGCAGAAGCTCCCTCTGGTGGTTACAAACAGTACTGAACCATTCAATGAGGATTGGCAATCAGGAGTCACAGACTGGCTTGATATAAGGGAGGTTCCCTCCCATCATGGTTGCCGGTGATCAATTGTTCTTGTCTCAACTGTGGTTCCTGGTTCACTTGGAAGCTTGCTGAGTCTTGCCTCTTCTTCTGCTTTCAGATAAGATATTTTCTGTTTTTGTTTTTGTGCTTACCTTTTGCATATTTCTCTGCATTTCTGTTAGGTTAGCCAGGTTCCCTCCGGGGGGCTTGGGCTCCTCTCAGTTCCGCTGGAGCCACTGTTATTTGTTCATTTGCCTTTTCCAGTTTTTTCAGTGGCTGCGGCTTAGTTTTGTTACACCAGAGATCTGATTTAGGTGGTAGAGGTCGTGTGATCTCAGGTGTTTTTGCAATCAGTAGCGTTGGCATTTTTTAGGTTTTTTTTGGATTGCAGTGAGTATCCTTTCTATCCTTTTCTGTCTAGGCAGAATGGGCCCCAGCGTTAGCTCATTCTATTTTCTGTCTGTGTCTGTATTCCTCTTGTCTAACCGCCATTACATGTTTGGGGGCTTCCTATGTTCTTTGGGGATCTGCTCCGGGGCATATAGCTTTCCTCTTTCTATCTTTAGGTGTAGTTAATCTCTCAGGCTGTGAAGAGGCGTCTAGGACCAATGTAGGAACGCTCCACGGCTGCCTTTAGTTGTGGTGGTTAGTCAGGGTACTGCAATCCAATAGATTCCAACCTCTCTGGTGTATTGCCGTTTTTGCCTGCTCTCCTCAGCTACCAAAACATAACACCTAACCACATGCGTGCATGATCACACTGGCGCAAAGCACATAACACAATTGATACTAGCAACCCTTTTATAGCAGCAACTGCAAGACCTTCCAGAAAGGGACCAATGATAAACTGTTTCAGAACACAAGCAGTTTCAGGACCTTCCTGGCAGACCAATAGGAGCTGCTGCAGTAACTGAGCATGTGACCCCTGATCTCCAATGAGAGATCTTACCCTGGGCATGCTCAGAAAGGGAAACGCAGGACTTAGTCCCAAAGACGTCTGCTCGCCGCTGACCAGTACTGGCTACAATCAGAACCTGGAGAGGCAGCAGTAAACCTCTGCACAGTACTAGGCTGTGCAAGACGCTGGGACCGAATTCTCTGCTAAGGAGGCTCCACTGCGGCCGGAGATGGATGGGGGACCGCAGCGGGAATTCCCCCTGTGCAGAAGCGGGAACTCGACCTCTAACAATGGATCCCATGGATGATGCTCTAGTGTATGATGGGCCAATATAATGTTCCATATATAATGGGCCCCATATGATGCTCCAGTATATGATGGGCCCAATGGATGATGCTCCAATGTATGATGGGCCTATATAATGCTACATATATAATGGGCCCCTGTTATGAATGTGCTAGAGATGGTTTCTGAGCAGAGGCTTCCTCTGGTGGTTATAGACAGTACTGAACCTTTCAGCGAGGAGTGGCAATCTGGGTTCACTGACTGGTCTGATATAAGGGAGGCTCCTTCCCATGATGGTTGCCGGTGATCAATTGTTCTTGTCTCAATTGTGGTTCCTGGTTCATTTGGAAGTTTGCTGGAGTCTTGCCTGCATCTCCTGCTTTCAGATAAGATATTTTTTGCATTTCTTTTTGTGCTTGCTTTTTGCATTGTATTCTGCACTTTTGTGGAGGTCAGCCAGGTCCCCTCCTGGGGCCTGAGCTCCTCACAGTTTATCTGCAGCCTCTGTTATTTGCTCATTTGCTTTTTCCTGTTTTTTCAGCGGCTGCGGCTTGGTTTTTGTTCACACTGAGAACTGATTTAGTGGGTGGCGAGATCGTGTGAGCTCAGTATTTTGTAATCAGAATTGTTGGATTTTTGTAGGGTTTTCTGAGTTGCAGAAAGTAATCTCTCCTGTCCTATCCTATTTAGTCAGCTTGTGGCCCCAGCGTTTGCTCAGTCTATTTTCTGCCTATGTTTGTATTTTCATCTTGTCTAACCGCCATTATATGTTTGGGGGCTTCCTATTTTCTTTGGGGATCTGCTCCGGGGCAGATAGCTTTCATCTTTCTGCCTTTAGGTGTAGTTATCTCTCAGGCTGTGACGAGGCGTCTAGGATCAACGTAGAAACGCTCCACGGCTACCTCTAGTTGTGTTGTTAGTTTAGGAATCTGCAACCCATCAGTTACCAACATCTCAGGTGTTCGGCTGCCCTGCTGTTGTTCCTGTCCTCCTCAGCTACCGAAACATAACAGGCCCCAATTATAATGCTCCAGTGTATAATGGGCCCCGTATATGCTGCTTCAGTGTCTGATGGGCCCCATTTAGAATGCTCCAGTATATGATGGGCCCCATGGATGATGTTCCAGTGTATGAAGGGCCAATATAATGCTCCATATATAATGGTTCCCATTAATAATGCTCCAATGTATAATGGGCCCTGTATATGCTGCTCTACTGTCTGATGGGCCCCATTTATAATGCTCCAGTATATGATGGGCCCCGTATATGCTGCTCCAGTGTCTGATGGGCCTCATTTATAATGCTCAAGTATATGATGGGACCCATGGATGATGCTCCAGTGTATGATGGGCCAATATAATGCTCCATATATAATGGGCCCCATTTATAATGCTCCAGTGTATAATGGACCCGTATATGCTGCTCCAGTGTCTGATGGGCCCCATTTCTAATGCTCCAGTATATGATGGGCCCCATGGATGATGCTCCAGTTTATGATGGGCCAATATAATGCTCCATATATAATGGGCCCCATTAATAATGCTCCAGTGTATAATGGGCCCCATATATGCTGCTCCAGTGTCTGATGTGCCCCATTAAGAATGCAGCCCAGTTAGGGAGGTGGAAAAACTGGCATATTTTGAGGTGTAGGCTGGACGTTCAGCAGCTGCAAATGGAGGAATTGGAGAAGTCGGAGGAAGAGGAGGACAAGGCGAGCCATTTTCCTGGCAACCTATGTGTCATCAGGGGAAGGTGTTACAAAATCCTTTGAAACCCAGGCATGATTCATTTTTATGAAGGTGAGATCACCAACATTTTGGGTCAACAGCTGGGTCCTTCTTTCTGTCAGGATTGATCCCGCTGCACTGAAGACCCTTTCTGATAGCACACTACCAGCAGGGCAAGCGAGCTCCTGTAAAGCATATTGGCCCAATTCAGGCCAGGTGTCCAGTTTACAGGCCCAGTAGTCAAAGGGGAATGAACTGTGAGGGAGAACATCGATAGGGGAGGAGAAGTAATTTCGGACCATAGTTGACAACTGCTGTCTCCTGTCTGTTGCAATCGATTCAGTATTACCAGTCGTGTGAGCGGTACTCGAGAAATCAGTCCACAACATGGTCATGAAACCCCTGTCTCCAACGCAACTTCGGCTGTGTGCACCACTAACACCTCTTCCGTTTGGCCCAGTACGGCTCGTGGTAGAACCTGCACCGCTGCTGTGTGCTGGGAATGCCTCTAACAAACGGTTTACCAGATGTCATGATCCAGGACTGGGTTTTGTCTTTGTCCCGTCCTGGTCAGACTGGGGTTAATGGTTTCAGCCTCTCTCTGGCAGAGGGCGGCTATTTAGTTGCCTATTGACCTAGGTCTGGTGTCAGTTATACTCCTGCCCTCGGCTGAGTTAGTTGAGCTCCTGTGTGCCTGTGCCTTGTGCCTGATCTTGTTGCTTGTTTGGTTTTGACCCAGTCCGTCTCTTCGTTGTGAGTTTGTCTACTGTCTTGGTACTGTGCATTTGCCCGTTCTGGTTTTCTGATCCCTTGGCTACGTTCTGATTACCCTCTGTCTGCTCCTCCTGTACTGCGCTGCTCTCTCTGGTATGACCCCTAGGCTATGTCCTGATGATCGGTTTTGTCTATGCCCCTTGGTAACTTTGTTCCGTAGTTACTCCTCTAGGAATTTTCCTTCTGCTCCTAGCTCTCGGAGCTTCGGTCACGCCCCCAGCAGTCAGGTGCTTCAGGTCCTGTTTGGCCTAAAGCAATCTCTCTCTGCTCCTGCTTCCTCTGAGAGACCTGTGGCCGGCGCCACCCCTTGGCAGTCACGTGCTTCAGGTCCTGTTTGTCTGAAGCAGGGCTGCCGCTAGGAATTTCGGGGCCCCATACTGGCAAAATTTTCGGGGCCCCCTTGAGACTCCGCCCAGGCTCCACCCCAGCCCCGCCTCCACCCCTCAAACTGTCCACAGTCCCACCGCTCTCTCTTGGAAAAACTCCACTTCTCACCAATCACACATTAGCAGTTCCTATCACCAGATCACACATATAGCCAGCAGCTCTTGTTTTGGCCAAAATATTTTTTTAAGCCGCCACCATAACACGGTATACTCTTTTGGCCGGGCCCTACTGTACTGTAACCTACAGTATTAAATATTTATTAATATTCAGTACAATTTAGGTATATTTTTATTTAATTTTTAAAAATACCAATAATATCACATGCAGGGAACAAATGCTGCCACACCATGTCCAGACCACATATTACCACCACATAGTGACCCATAATACCACATACAAGGAACAAATACCACAACATCATGACCAGACCACATATTACCACCACATAGTGACCTATAATACCACATACAAGGAACAAATACCTCCACACCATGACCAGACAATATATTACCACCACAGAGACCAAATAACACCACATACAAGAAACAAATACTGTCACACCATGACCAGACCACATATTACTACCAAAAAGTGACCAAATAATACCACATACAAGGGACAAATACCGCAACACCATGTCCAGACCACATATTACCACCACATAGTGACTGAATACTACAATACTGATCGGTAATAAAAAAAAATACAATACTATCACCATAAGTGCCATTATACACAGGAGATCTGTACTTAGTGTGCAGTGTCTGTGTACAGGTAATACAGTGATCACTGGTGACATTGTACACAGGACCGCTGTATATAGTATACAGTGTATAGTGTCAGTGTACAGGTAACACTGACTCACCAGTGACGTCTCTAGGTTAAGTCCTTCATCTTTGCTTTTCATCTTTCATCCAGCACAGACCGCCATCACTTCTTCCAGCCAGGGCTTGTCTCTGCAGAAAATTACAGTTATCTAGAGCTTCGCTTGCAGAACACATTACTATTTTTTTCCCAACTTCTAAACTACACAAGATGAAGAAAAAAAGGTGACATAGTGTTGCTCTGCACAGTAACAGGACCGCCCCCCATTTAAAACAGTAATCTCCAAAAAATAAAATAAATACATCACTGTGGTAATAATATCCCTTAATTAGCCCCTATGGTAATAATATTCCCCATCCTGGCCCCCGTGTGTCTCATTCGTGGCTTCAGCTATATGTTCTCCCATCCTGCCCTCATGAGTATCCATTCTGCCCCATATGATCTCCCCATCCTGCTCCATGTCTCCAATCCTGCCACATCTGTCTCCAACCCCACCCCCATGTCTCTTATCCTGCCCCCATGTCTCCAATCCTGCCCCCGTGTCTCCAATCGTGCCCCCCATGTCTCCAATCGTGCCCCCCGTGTCTCCAATCCTGCCCCCCATGCCTCCAATCCTGCCCCCCGTGCCTCCAATCCTGCCCCAGTGCCTCCAATCCTGCCCACAGTGCCTTCATCCTGTCCCCAGTGCCTCCATCCTGATTCCTGCCCCTTCTCCATCCTGCCCCCAGTGTCTCCATCCTGATTCCTGCCCCTTCTCCATCCTGCCCCCAGTGTCTCCATCCTGCCCCAGTGTCTCCATCCTGATTCCTGCCCCTTCTCCATCCTGCCCCCAGTGTCTCCATCCTGATTCCTGCCCCTTCTCCATCCTGCCCCCAGTGTCTCCATCCTGATTCCTGCCCCTTTTCTATCCTGCCCCCAGTGTCTCCATCCTGCCCCCAGTGTCTCCATCCTGCCCCCAGTGTCTCCATCCTGATTACTGCCCCTTCTCCATCCTGCCCCCAGTGTCTCCATCCTTATTCCTGCCCCTTCTCCATCCTGCCCCAGTGTCTCCATCCTGATTCCTGCCCCTTCTCCATCCTGCCCCCAGTGTCTCCATTCTGCCCCAGTGTCTCCATCCTGATTCCTGTCCCTTCTCCATCCTGCCCCCCGTGTTTCCATTCTGATTCCTGCCCCTTCTCCATCCTGCCCCAGTGTCTCAATCCTGCCCCAAGTGTCTCCATCCTGATTCCTGCCCCTTCTCCATCCTGCCCCCCGTGTTTCCATTCTGATTCCTGCCCCTTCTCCATCCTGCCCCCAGTGTCTCCATCCTGATTCCTGCCCCTTCTCCATCCTGCCCCCAGTGTCTCCAACATGATTCCTGCCCCTTCTCCATCCTGCCCCCCAGTGTCTCCATCCTGATTCCTGCCCCTTCTCCATCCTGCCCCCAGTGTCTCAATCCTGCCCCAGTGTCTCCATCCTGATTCCTGCCCCTTCTCCATCCTGCCCCCAGTGTCTCCAACATGATTCCTGCCCCTTCTCCATCTGCCCCCAGTGTCTCCATCCTGATTCCTGCCCCTTCTCCATCCTGCCCCCAGTGTCTCCAACATGATTCCTGCCCCTTCTCCATCCTGCCCCCCAGTGTCTCCATCCTGATTCCTGCCCCTTCTCCATCCTGCCCCCAGTGTCTCAATCCTGTCCCAGTGTCTCCATCCTGATTCCTGCCCCTTCTCCATCCTGCCCCCCGTGTTTCCATTCTGATTCCTATCCCTTCTCCATCCTGCCCCCCAGTGTCTCCATCCTGATTCCTGCCCCTTTTCCATCCTGCCCCCCGTGTTTCCATTCTGATTCCTGCCCCTTCTCCATCCTGCCCCCAGTGTCTTCATCCTGCCCCGACCCATCATGATTCCTGCCCCTTCTCCATCCTGCCCCCAGTGTCTTCATCCTGCCCTGTCTTCATCATGATTCCTGCCCCTTCTCCATCCTGCCCCGTCTCCATCCTGATTCCTGCCCCTTCTCCATCCTGCCCCCAGTGTCTTCATCCTGCCCCGTCTCCATCATGATTCCTGCCCCTTTTCAATCCTGCCCCGTCTCTATCCTGATTCCTGCCCCTTCTCCATCCTGCCCCCAGTGTCTTCATCCTGCCCCGTCTCCATCATAATTCCTGCCCCATCCTGCCCCCAGTGTCTTCATCCTGCCCTGTCTTCATCATGATTCCTGCCCCTTCTCCATCCTGCCCCGTCTCCATCCTGATTCCTGCCCCATCTCCATCCTGCCCCCAGTGTCTTCATCCTGCCCCGTCTCCATCATGATTCCTGCCCCTTTTCAATCCTGCCCCGTCTCTATCCTGATTCCTGCCCCTTCTCCATCCTGCCCCCAGTGTCTTCATCCTGCCCCGTCTCCATCATAATTCCTGCCCCATCCTGCCCCCAGTGTCTTCATCCTGCCCTGTCTTCATCATGATTCCTGCCCCTTCTCCATCCTGCCCCGTCTCCATCCTGATTCCTGCCCCATCTCCATCCTGCCCCCAGTGTCTTCATCCTGCCCCGTCTCCATCATGATTCCTGCCCCTTTTCAATCCTGCCCCGTCTCTATCCTGATTCCTGCCCCTTCTCCATCCTGCCCCCAGTGTCTTCATCCTGCCCCGTCTCCATCATAATTCCTGCCCCATCCTGCCCCCAGTGTCTTCATCCTGCCCTGTCTTCATCATGATTCCTGCCCTTTTCAATCCTGCCCCGTCTCAATCTTGCCGGGCCCTGCTTTGCCGCTTTCAATGTTAATGAAAAAAAAAAACTTTCTCCTTACCTTGCCGCGTTCCAGCGGCGAGAGATCCATACTGCAGAAGAAGCGCGCACTCGCCGGCGACTGACAATGACGTCAGACGCCGGCGACGTGCTCGCTGACGTCAGCTGCCAGCCTCCGATTGTCTGGCAGCGTTAACTATTACCATGCGGGCCCCCACGGTATTAGAGTATCTGAACCTGCATCCTGGACGCAGGTTCAGTTACTTGAGCGGCGGAATCCTGCCGCTGGGGGCGGGGCAGTGGGGCCCGATCGGTAGGTGACGGGGCCCGGTGCGGGCCCCCTCTGCTGATCGGGCCCCATACGCCAGTCAGGGCTGTAATGCCCTGATGGCGGCCCTGGTCTGAAGCACGCATCTTCACCGCTGCTGCCCCGCTCCACAGGTATCTTTGAGTGCAGTCTGTCTTACTCAGGATATGCGCACTGGCTCAGTGAGCAAGTGCAGTGCGGTGTTTGTGATATTGTAACTGACCGCTACTTTTTTTTTTCCTGTGTGTGTTATGGATCCTATGCAAGCCCTTTCTGAGCAGGTAAAGCAAATGACTCAGATGTCTCAGAAACTGAATGAGGAACGAGTTCGGCTCAATCTCAGCAGCTGATGGCTGACACTGTGCAGGGGCCTTTATCATCTGGTGCTCACGGGACAGGGGTTCAAGCTGTTACATTAGTTTCCCCTGAGCCCCCGGTTAAATTGCCAGATACCTTTTCCGGAGATAGAAAGCAATTTAAAGTTTTCAAAGAGGGCTGTAAGCTTTTTTTCTCTTTAAGACCTCACTCTTCTGGGGATGAAAGTCAGAGGGTGGGGGTCATTATGTCTCTGTTAAGGGGAGCCCCCCAGGCTTGGGCTTTTTCCCTTCTTACCACCACCCCTGAGAGAATGATTGTGGATGCATTTTTGAGGCCCTGGGACATATTTATGATGAGCCTGATCGAGTGCTGATGGCTGAGGACATGGTGATGAGTGTATGTCAGAAGAAGCACTCAGCCGAGTGGTTTTGCTCAGAGTTCAGATGCTGGGCTGGTGAGGTCTGTTGGGATGATGCCGCCCTCAGGGGCTTGTTCCGTAGAGGCCTGTCTGAAAGATGCCTTGGCACTTCACCCTCTGCCTGATTCTCTGGAGGACGCCATGACGCAGGCCGTCCAAATGGATCGCAGGCTGCGGGCGAGAGGAGTGATGCAGGTTGAGACGTTATTCTCCAGTGGAAGGGGAGCCAGTCCTGTATTGGAGTCCATGGATATGGGAGCCATCAACCTCAAAGTGAAAGAAAGGAGACGGCGGCGCTTAGAAAAGCTGTGTTTTTACTGCGGTGATCCTGGACATTGGAAAAAGAACTGTCCCTCCTGCCCACCGACTAACAAGCGACTGAGTCTGGGTGATCATCTTGGAGGGCACTCAGACTCTCAGGTACCCTTTCCTTCATCTTCTAAGATACTGTTAAAGGTGGAACTTGGTATGAAGAACTGCTTTTTCCTTACTTCGGCTTTTATGGACTGTGGGTCATCCTTGAACCTGATTGACTCTAAGCTGGTGGCCAGCTGTAGATTAGGGACAGTTAGGTTGTAGACTCCTATAAAAATAATAGCCATTGATTCTACACCTCTCACCAAGGACGGTTTCCATTTTGTTTCTGAAGAATTCACCCTCAGGGTGGGGGCCCTTCACCAGGAGCGTATGTCATGTTTTGTTTTGGATAACCTCTGCTGGCCTGGTGTTAGGGTTTCCCTGGTTGCAACGGCATAAACCGATTGTTGACTGGGATTCCCGTGATATTGTTAAATGGGGATCTAATTGTTCTGAAAGATGTCTTGCTACTGTGTCTGTGTCGTCCGTTGGACTGGAAGGTATTCCGGAAGGTATTCGTTGATTCTACACCTCTCACCAAGGACGGTCTCCATTTTGTTTCTGAAGAATTCACCCTCAGGGTGGGGGCCCTTCACCAGGAGCGTATGTCATGTTTTGTTTTGGATAACCTCTCTGCTGGCCTGGTGTTAGGGTTTCCCTGGTTGCAACGGCATAAACCGATTGACTGGGATTCTCGTGATATTGTTAAATGGGGATCTAATTGTTCTGAAAGATGTCTTGCTACTGTGTCTGTGTCGTCCGTTGGTCTGGAAGGTATTCCGGAGTATCTGAAGGACTATGCGGACGTTTTCTCTGAAAAAGAGGCTGAAGTTTTACCACCACACCGCCCATTTGATTGTGCCATTGACCTGGTTCCAGGTACTAAATTGCTCAAGGCCAGCTTGTATAACCTCTCGGGTCCCGAGCGGGCTGCTATGAAAGAATACATTTCCGAAAGTCTTCGTAAAGGACACATTTGTCCTTCTGTTTCCCCCATGGCGGCGGGGTTCTTTTTCGTAAAGAAAAAAGACGGTGGTTTGCACCCATGCCTCGATTTTCGAGAGTTAAATAAGATAACTGTGAGAAATACTTACCTCCTCCCACTTATTCCTGATTTGTACAACCAGTTGTCTGGGGCTAAGTGGCTTTCGAAATTGGATCTGTGGAGGGCATATAACCTTATTCAGGTCCGGGAGGGGGATGAGTGGAAGACTGCTTTTCTCACTACTGAAGGGTTGTTTGAGAACTTGGTCATGCCTTTCGGTCTGACCAATGCACCAGCAGTCTTCCAAAATGTTATCAATCACGTGTTCTCTGACTTAATTGGGTGTTTTATGGTTGTGCATTTGGATGACATTCTTATCTACTCCCCTGATAAACAAGCTCACATTGATCATCTTCGGGCAGTTCTCCAAAGACTCAAGGAGAACTGTCTCTTTGCTAAGCTAGAGAAATGTTCATTTTTCGTTCAGGAACTGTCTTTTCTGGGGTTCATTGTGTCTGCTGAGGGGTTTTGCATGGATCCTAATAAGGTGCAGGCCATTGTTGATTGGGTTCAACCTCGTAATTTGAAGGCTCTGCAGCGCTTCTTAGGATTCGCAAATTATTATCACAAGTTTATAAGGGGGTTCTCGCAAGTAGTTAAACCTCTCACAGATCTGACTCAAAAGGGGGCTGATGTCAAAAATTGGTCAGCCGCAGTGGTGGCGGTGTTTCAGTTTTTAAAAAAATGTTTCATGTCTGCTCCGGTTTTTATTCAACCGGACCCGTCTGAACCATTTATTGATGAGATGGATGCCTCAAAGGTCGGGTGGGGGCAGTGTTGTCCCAGGGACCCGACACTTTGACTAATTTGAGACCCTGTGCCTTTTTCTCTAAGAAATTCTCTCCTGAGGAGAGAAACTATGATGTTGGAAATCGAAAACTTCTGGCCATGAAGTTGGCCTTTGAAGAATGAGACATTTTTTAGAGGGTGCTGTCCATCCTATTACCGTGGTTACGGACCACAAGAACCTAGCTTACATTGAGTCAGCTAAAAGGTTGACTCCTAGACAGGCGCGATGGTCGTTTTTTTTTCCCAATTCCAGTTCTCCATCACTTTTCGGCCAGGATCCAAAAATGTTAGGGGTGATGCCTTGTCACACAGTCTGGATCCGGTGTCTCCCCCCGAACCTCCATCCTCCATTCTTCAGCCTGGGGTGGTGGTGGCAGGTGTTTCTGCTGTGTTTGAACAGGAGATTCGGGAAGCTCAGTCTCTTGCCCCTCCGGCTAAGCTGGTGGATAAACTTTTAGGACCAGTTCAATTTCGTCTCAGGGTCCTTCGGGAATTCCACGACTCAATTCTGGGTGGACATCCTGGGATCTCTGCTACCAGGAGGGCCATCACTAGGATATTCTGGTGGTCTTCTTTAGCCTCTGATGTTGGGGAATTTGTGTCTGCTTGTGGGGTATGTGCCCATGCGAAAACGCCCCATAACCGGCCAGCCGGGGAATTGGTGCCACTGCCAATTCCTGATAGACCATGGACCCATTTGTCCATGGATTTTATCACCAACCTTCCTCCTTCCAAGGGTAATACCGTCATTTGGGTAGTGGTGAACAGGTTTAGTAAACAGGCACATTTTGTACCCTTGGAGGCTTTACCTAATGTGGAAACGTTGTCCAGATTGTTTGTTGAGCATGTGGTGCGGTTGCATGGGGTACCCTTGAATGTGGTGTCTGATAGGGGGGTACAATTTGTTTCCAGATTTTGGAGGGCGTTTTGTAAGAGGTTGGGTATTGGTCTGTCTTTTTCATCCACTTATCATCCAGAGACTAATGGGCAGACTGAACGGACCATTCAGTCTCTAGAGCAACTCCTGCATTGCCCGACCTCAGCCTGACAGGATGATTGGTGTACTGTGTTACCTTTGGCTGAGTTCGCATTTAACAACCGCATTAACCAGTCTACGGGCACATCCCCCTTTTTCTGCAACTATGGGTTTCTGTTATGTTTCGGTAGCTGAGGAGAAATTGCAAAAATAGCCAAAGAAGCAATACACCAGAGAGGCTGGAAACTATTGGATTGCAGGACCCTAAACTAACCGCAACACTAGAAATAGCCGTGGAGCGTACCTACGGTGATCCTAGACGCCTCGTCACAGCCGGAGAGATAGATACACCTAAAGGCAGAAAGATGAATGCTATCTGCCCTGTAGCAGAATCCCCAAAGAAATAGGAAGCCCCCAAACATGTAATGGTGGTTAGACCAGAAGAAAATACGAACACAGACAGAAAATAGAATGAGCAAACGCTGGGGCCCAATCTGTCTAGATAGAAAAGTATAGGAAAGAAATCTGACTGCAACCCAAAAAAAACCCTGACAAAAATATCAACACTTCTGATTAACAAAAAACCTGAGATCACACGATCAATACCACCTAAATCAGATCTCTGGTGTAACGCATAGCAATTCAGCAAATAAAAAGTGACATAGGAGCAGAGCAAAAGTGCAAACACAAACTGAGCACAATTGCAGCGCCAGGCCCCAAAAGGGGACCAGGCTGAAGTCTACTGCAAGCAGCAAACCAGAAAGGAAAATCCAACAAGAGGAAAAAAACAGCAAATTACTTATCTGAATGAGAGCAGGAATGCAAGTTGAGCTCCAAGCAAGACGTGGAAGAACAATTGATTACCAGCAAGGCTGAAGGGAGTTCAGGTCACTTATATCAGACCATTCAGAGCCAGCTGTAGGCCATTCAGCAATTGGTTCATTACCCTCAGCAACTACAGGAGGGAGCCCCAGCTCAGAAGTCGCCTCCAGAGTGTTCACAACAGGTTTCAACCACATTTTGAGGAGTTCTCCCGTTTGGACTCTGGGTGTCCTGGGGTGGATGGGACAATCCAGCAGTTGGGAGAGTAATGGCGGGAGGTCCAAAGGAACATTACGAAGGTTCAGACTAAATATAAGTTTTTTGCTGACAAAAAATGGTTCGTGGGGCCGGTGTTCCAGGTTGGCGATAAGGTATGCTTACCTACTAGGAATATAAGGCTCAAGGTCCCCTCTGCAAAACTTGGACCTAAATTTATTGGTCCTTACGAAATTATGGAGACAGTTAACCAGGTGGCGTTTTGGTTGCGTCTCCCTCCGTCTCTACGGATTCACAACATTTTCCATAGGGCCCTTTTGAAACCTGTGGGGTCCTGTGGGGAGGGATCGTTGTCTTCCCCACCACCGGTTTTGGTAGATGGGAAGTCTGAGTACGAGGTGGAACGAATTCTTGACTCTAAGTTTGTCCGTCGTGCTCTTCAGTATCTGGTACATTGGAAAGGCTACGGTCCGGAGAACCGGTCGTGAGTTCCTGCCCGATCTGTTCATGCGGATCCGTTGGTCCAGGCCTTTCATGCCAGGTGTCCTGAGAAACCCGGGGGGTCCGGTGGCCCCCCATTGAGAGGGGGGTACTGTCATGATCCAGGACGGGGTTTTGTCTTTGTCCGGTCCTGGTCAGACATGGGTTAATGGTTTCAGCCTCTCTCTGGCAGAGGGCGGCTATTTAGTTGCCTGTTGACCTAGGTCTGGTGTCAGTTATACTCCTGCCCTCGGCTGAGTTAGTAGACCTCCTGTGTGCCTGTGCCTTGTGCTTGATCTTGTTGCTTGCTTGGTTTTGACCCGGTCCATCTCTTCGTTGTGAGTTTGTCTACTGTCTTGGTACTGTGTATTTGCCCGTTCTGGTTTTCTGATCCCTTGGCTACGTTCTGATTACCCTCTGTCTGCTCCTCCTGTACTGCGCTGCTCTCTCTGGTATGACCCCTTGGCCACGTCCTGACGATCCGTTTTGTCTATGCCCCTTGGTAACTTTGTCCCGTAGTTACTCCTCTAGGAGTTTTCCTTCTGCTCCTAGCTCTTGAAGCTTAGGTCACGCCCCCAGCAGTCAGGTGCTTCAGGTCCTGTTTGGCCTGAAGCAATCTCTCTCTGCTCCTGCTTCCTCTGAGAGACATGTGGCCGGCGCCGCCCCTTGGCAGTCACGTGCTTCAGGTCCTGTTTGTCTGAAGCACGCATCTTCACCGCTGCTGCCCCGATCCACAGGTATCTTTGAGTGCAGTCTGTCTTACTCAGGACACACGCACTGGCTCAGTGAGCAAGTGAAGTGTGGTGTTTGTGATACCAAAGTTGCTTGTTTGTTCGCCAATATTAGCTCTAGGTTCTCTTGTGGCATGATGAGCTCCATAGGATGCTCCATACCCTCTATGATGCCCCATAAGTAATGAACCCCATATGATGCTCTAGTACATGATGGGCCCCATGGATGATGCTGCAGTGTATGATGGGCCCCATTTATAATGCTACAGTGTATGATGGGCCCCATATGATGCTCCAGTATATGATGGACCCCATGGCTGATGCTCCAGTGTATGATGGGCCCCATTTATAATGCTACAGTGTATGATGGGCCCCATATGATGCTCCAGTATATGATGGGCCCCATGGATGATGCTCCAGTGTATGATGGGCCACATTTATAATGCTACAGTGTATGATGGGCCCCACATATAATGCTACAGTTTCTAATGGGCCTTATTTATGATGCTCAAGTGTATGATGGGCCCCATATATAATTCTCCAGTGTATAATGAAATACCAACATCCAAACTATTTCTTTGATTGATGGGGCGGTCAAGAAAGAGGAACCCATGTGCATTCTGTCGATTGACGCAGAAAAGGCTTTCGACAGGGTGCACTGGGATTTTATATTTCAAACGTTAGAAGGAATTGGCTTAAAAGAAAGTATGTTCCGTATAATTTGTGCCCTGCACTAATCTCCCAGTGCTCAAGTTAAAATGAATGGCGCACTTTCAAACACATTTTTAATGAGGAACGGCACGAGGCAAGGCTGTCCTCTTTCACCCCTGCTTTATATACTCACTATGGAACATCTAGCAACCGCGATACGGAATAATCCCTCCATTAGAAGCATAAAAGCCCTATCAGAAGAGCACAAAGTGGCACTTTTTGCAGATGATGTCCTATTGTATGTCACTTCCCCAACTCTAAGTCTCCCAAATATTATCTCAGAATTACATAGATTTGGTCGTCTTAGCAATTTCAAAATTAATACCCACAAATCTGAGATTCTCAATATTTCAATCCAACCAAGTGAGGTGGAGAGGTTGG
This sequence comes from Oophaga sylvatica, assembly GCA_033576555.1. Lineage (NCBI taxonomy): Eukaryota > Metazoa > Chordata > Amphibia > Anura > Dendrobatidae > Oophaga > Oophaga sylvatica. Next base: position 444,650,262 of record JARQOD010000002.1, on the reverse strand, counting down.
CAGCTTAATTTCCCTTTCAGTGGTGTTCAGATTTTCTTACCTATCTAGGAATAAAAATCACCGCCAAAGTATTTAATCTTTATGAAGCAAACTTTAAGACAGCTTTACATAAAGCTGAGTTCGACTTTGAAAAATGGCATAAACTACCTTTATCTTGGTTTTGAAGAGTGAGCGCTATTAAAATGGATCTATTTCTGAGTCTCCTATATTATTTCCAAACAATCCCCTTGTATTTACCTTCCTCCTTTTTCTCATGTCTTAAAAAAGCGATTACTCGTTTAATTTTGTCACAAAAAGAGCACGTATTTCATACTTTTTGTGAAGTAGATCGAAGCAAGAGGGGGGAATAGGTCTGGCAGATTTTGCTATGTATAGACAAGCAGCAATTGGTACATGTATTTTAGAGCTGTTTCATAATAAAAACCAAAAAAAAGTGGGTTACATTAGAAAATGGTCTTAATGGACGTGACTGTTATATAGTTAATTGGTCCCCAACGGAAGAACGGGATATACCTTTACCCTTCCTCACCAAAAACATGATATCATTTATCAAAAGAGGGAGTCGAGAGCTGTGATTCTCTTCGTCTCCTGGCCCCCTAACTCCTATATATGACAACAATCCATCCTTTCCTGCAGGATTAAAAAGAGACACTTATCTACATAAAAATAGAGCTTCATGCCCCATAGTCCATGATTATGTTACAAGGACAGGGATGAGGTCTCTCCAGAACATTTTTTAGGACAAGGAGCCCCCAACAGGTGCATGGTTCTTTTATGACAAAATAAAGAGATTTATTATTAATCTAGCCAAACTATCCGATCCATACTGAATATTATCTCCATTTGAGACTCTTTGTTTATCAACAAACTCTATAGATCACACAATCTCTTTATTATACAAAACCTTCCAAGAAGGGCAGACCCCATCGAGAGATTTCCCAGCATTTTTTTCAAAATGGGAGATTGATTTGGGTAGACCCTTATCAGTAGAAGAAAGAACAAAGATTCTCTTATGCACATTCAGGTCATCGCTCTGTTAGACATCACAGGAGAGAAGCTACAAAATCTTGTCGAGGTGGTACAGATGCCCATCAGATTTATACTTAATTTATCCAACAACACCGGATACGTGCTGGAGATGCTTAAAAGATAGAGGTTCATTTGTACACATTTGGTGGCACTGCCCACTCATACAGAAACTGTGGTTAGCATCCTTTGATCTCTGCAACAAGCTGTCTCTAACCAAAATTACACCCACAATGGAGGTGGCCTTGCTGTCCTTGTGTAGCTCCTCGATTTCTAGATTTAAGAAAGGTCTTCTTAGACATATTCTCACTGCTACCAGGAACGTGATTACTAGATTTTAGAAACAGGAAAAGGTTCCCTTGCGTTCTGATTTGGTGATGGAACTCAACAACATATATAGAATGGAACAGCTGATAGGACAACTGAATGGTACCACAGGAAAGGTATATAACACTTGAGCCCCCTGGGTTATGTTTAGAGAATCATCGGAATTGGACTGTTGGTTGATAGACCTATAGATGATGGATCATATGAAATTACCTAATTACCTACTGGATGGAGCCACATTTCCAACCCCACTCCTTAAAATCCTTCCCCCTCCCCCTTTTCTTTTTTTTTCTTCTTTCCCCTTCTTTCCCCCTTGTTTCTTCTCTATCTTCTTTTCTTTTGTAGACCTAAAGTCTTAGTCTAGGAACTCTCTTCTTTAAAATTTATAAACAAAGTAATACTGTGATGATAATTGCCTACATGAGCAAACACCTCAGGTGCTCATTCAACATTTGTTTTATATGTATGACTTTCTGGGGAAAAGTTATAGTTGCTATATAATTTTTTTTTTGCATGTGATAGTAGAAGAGGTATGTTCTTTTTGCTTCCTGTTATTAATGATTGATGTGTATAAATACCTAAATAAACTTGATTTACCCAAAAAAATGAAATACCTCTCCTGGCTGGGCACTGCTCTACTCTGGACTCCTCAGCGTCGCGATCTTCCAGCTCTCTGCACTGTGACTGTTCAGGCAGAGGCCGCACAGATGTGACGTCATCCCGCTGTCTGACCTGAATGTAACTGTTGGGAAACGCGGAAGACGTCATGGCGGTGGAGCAGGGAGAGGTAAGTATTGCAAGTGCTGGGGCCCTGAGCCAGCAGGAGGGACCCAATCGTGGGCGACGGCACTGGCACAGAGCCCCTCATAGCACGCCAGGGTGTCTCTAATGGCGAGTGGGCCCCCCCACTGTCAGAGACACCGGCGTAATATTAGGGGACCTGTGCCAGTGCCATCGCCCATGAGTGGGCCCCCCCACCTGCTCAGGGCACCGGCAATTGCCCGGGTGCGCCAGGTGGTGACACCGGCCCTGGGGGGGTACAGCTCAGTTAGTGAGGTGCAAAAACTGGCATATGTTGAGGTGTAGGCTGGACGTTCAGCATCTGCAAATGGAGGAACTGGAGAAGTCGGAGGAGGAGGAGGACAAAGCGAGCCATTTTGCTGGCAATCTATATGTCATCAGGGGAAGGTGGTACAAAATCCTTTGAAACCCAGGCATGGTTCATTTTAATGAGGGTGAGATCATCAACATTTTGGGTCGACAGCCCGGTCATTCTTTCTGTCAGGATTGATCCATCAGCACTGAAGACTCTTTCTGATAGCACACTACCAGCAGGGCAAGCAAGCTCCTGTAAGGCATATTGTGCCAATTCAGGCTAGGTGTCCAGTTTACAGGCCCAGTAGTCAAAGGGGAATGAACTGTGAGGGAGAACATCGATAGGGGAGGAGAGGTAATTTTGAAATATTGTTGGCAACTGCTGTCTCCTGTCTGTTTTAATCGATTCAGTATTAACAGTAGTGTGCGCGGTACTTGAGAAATCAGTCCACAATATGGTCATGAAACCCCTGTCTCCAATGCCACTTCGGCTGTGTGCACCACGAACACCTCTTCCATTTGGCCCAGTACAGCTCGTGGTAGAACCTGCTCCGCTGCTGTGTGCTGGGAATGCCTCTAACAAACTATTTACAAGAGTTGCTTGTTTGTTCGCCAATATTAGCTCTAGGTTCTCCTGTGGCATGATGTTCTGTAATTTGCCCTCATAGCATGGATCGAGGATGCTGGCCAACCAGTAGTCATCATCCTTCATCATTTTGGCAATGCGGGGGTCCCTTTTTAGGATCCGCAAGACATAATCACACATGTGGGCCAATGTTCCAGGAGTCAATGATGCACTGCCAGTGCTGGGTGGAGGAGCACTTTCTGCCAAATCCACATCCCTCCAGTCACGCACAAACCCTATCCCTGACCTTGGCAAGCCAACATTTTCGCTTGCCCCCTGAGAAGCATCCTCCTCCCCAAAATAATCATCCCCCTCATCCTCCTCCTCCTCTTCCTCTTCTTCCTCCACCTCATCCAGGACAGTTCCCTGAGCAGACAATGGCTGACTGTCATCAAGGCTTCCCTTCTCCTCCTCTTCCTCCTCCGCTGCAGACACCTGATCCTTAATATGCGTCAAAGTTTGCATGAGCAGACGCATAAGTGGGATGCTCATGCTTATGATGGCGTCGTCTGCACTTACCAGCCATGTGCATTCCTCAAAACACTGAAGGACTTTACAGAGGTCTTTCAGCTTTGACCACTGCACACCCGACAACTCCATGTCTGCCCTCAAACTGCCTGCCCGTGTATCCTCCCACAAATGCATTACAGCCTGCCTCTGTTTGTACAGCCTCTCAACCATGTGCATCGTCTATGATTAGTCGGTGCTTGGACTCCAGTCTGCATATGACTGGAGTCTACAGGCGAGCGACAGATGTGCGAGCACAGTCTTCGCACCTTATGGAGCAGGGCTGTTAACTCTGGATAATTACTTAGGAAGCTCTGCACCACCAGGTTCAAGGTGTGAGCCAGGCAAGGTATGTGTCTGAGTTTTGCCAGGGCTATGGCCGCCACAAAATTACGGCCGTTATCACTGACTACCTTGCCTGGCTCAAGATAATTAAGCCGCTAAATAGCAGAATCAGCATATAGTTATACATTTTTCGCTGTGGAACCATCATACACATAATAATTGCTGATATACATCATATGAAAAATTGGGACTATCGCACAAACAAACCAACACATGAGAAATCTCAAAAAACTGCGATCAAGACAGTCCAATACATGATAAAAAAATCACTTTATTGTACAAAATACATAACAATTGGTAGTACAAAAATAGAGGGCAGAGATAAAAAGGTCAAGGGAAAGAATGGAGTGCAAGCTCTTGCATCGCAATCAGACCAATATGGAAAAGGGGGGGGGATGGATCAAAGGGACAGTCCCAGAGTAGTATGTATAGCAAACTAATATCCAGGTATATCAGAATATATCTCAAAAAGCTCACCCACAGAAGTCACATTCCAATCAATAGTGGTTGAATGTAATACCCATTACCATGATATTGAAAAATCGTATATTGCAGCCGGCATTTAAATATCAAATCATCAGGTCCAGGAAGATATCAAAAATCAACAACCACCAGATTAAGAAGTATATCTGACATACTGCACAATCAAGGTTACCGCGCTATGCATGCTGCACAGTGCATAGTGAATCACATATATAAGCAGAGCATACTGAAGCTGCAGATATACCTGATAATAGAAGGGGAGCAGGGACTGTGCCAGCGACCGATACCCAGGCCCAACGCGCGTTTCGGAGAGAACTCCTTCTTCGGGGGCACACCGTGGATGAAACAGACGGGCTTTAAATATCGCCATACCGGAAGTGGCAGAGCCGCGACCGGAAATGACGCATCCGCCGTCCCAGTGACTCACACCACAGTGTGGCCCCGGCGTCAAGCTCAGAGAGCTGCCATGGCAACCACCTGAGCCTTGGAGACGCCGATAGCCACAGTGGAGAGAGGTATGGGGCGCGCATGCGTTCGGGGCCGCTGCGGTGTCAGATCATGGTGAAAGAGCGATCGCAACAATCTATATGTACATATTACATCAGTGGTGCATAAACCAATATTATCAAGGTGGAAAAATGGTTACAAAAATCCATATGCACATAATATATCTATAGTGCACAAGCCAGTATTAGCACCAAAAAACACCAAATTACAAAGTGAAACATAACTATATAAATTTAAGCCACAAACCGTATATAAACAAATAATGACAGTAATTACATGTTGACATATAAATAAGTAAATGACAATATAAACAAGAATACAACAAATAATAAAATAAACAAGAAAATAATAAGAAACCATATAACAGGAAACATAATAATGACATAATAAAGACAACATAAAACACAAAAAATCAAAAAATTAGAAAAATACACAATTATTAATATGTGACAAAATACAAATTACAAATAACGCAAAACAAAATAAAAATAAAAAATAAAAATAAATATACAAAATCGACACAAAACAACAAAAAGAGGTGATAGTCTTCATCTGTACATCCACGAAACGGTACGTAATACATGAACACAAACACAGAATCTATAAACGAGAATAAAAGAAGATTAAAAACAACATATCGGCTGAAAGAGAAAACAAGAGAGCACAAAGCACACGGAAAAACGGATGATCCCAGAAATGGAGCATAACTCAAACTCTCATTGAGGCCTTTGGGGTGGACAGTATCTAATGTCCATATCCACCGTGTCTCGAGTTGGGCAAGCCGCTGAGAATTATTCCCCCCTCGAATACCAAGATAAAGTGCGTCAATACCCCTAACCCTCAAACCCCCACTATCACAATGGTGAAAAAGTTTGAAGTGGCGTGGAAGTGTTTTTAGCGCGGATATATCATCTTGAGTGGCCGCAGATTGAATGCCAAGTACATGCTCCCTGACTCTCACTTTAAGTTGGCGAGTGGTGAGGCCAACATAAATCAGGGAGCATGGGCATGTAGCATAATAAATCACATTTTTAGTGGTACATGAAATTGTTTTCCGTATTTTAAATTGTCGCGTAGAAGTGGAATTAGTAAATGTAGTACTGCGATCAATGTTAGCGCATGCCACACATCGGCCACATGGAGCGCAGCCACATTTGATGGTGCGGGGCATAGAAAAAATTGGTTGAGGGGTAGGGTCATGATGACTCCGGACTAAACAGTCACGAAGATTACGATTTCTTCGAAAGGCAATAAGAGGTTTAGCGGGTAATAACTTAGCCAAAGTAGGATCGGTCATTAATATGGGCCAATTTTTTGTTAAGATCGATCTTAAATGATCACTCTGGGAATGAAACGTAGTGACGAATCTAATGGGTTGGGGGTTGTTGTTAGTCATAGTGTCTTCATATAATAATTGATTACGAGAGCTAAATTTAGCTCTATGATATTCCTTTTTAATGACACGATTGCTATAACCCCTGGAATGCAAAGGATCAGATAGGTCAAAGGCCTGTTTCTCAAAGTCCATCTCAGATGAACAGATCCGTCGAATACGAAGAAACTGGCCTATAGCCACTGCCCGAACCATATGTGCCGGGTGTGATGAAGAAGCATGAAGTAATAGATTGGTTGCCGTAGGTTTTCTATGAATGTCTGTCTGTATTACACCAGCGGGGTCTCTCCTCAACATGACATCAAGGAAATCAATCTGATCTGTATCAAATTTAAATGTCAGATGTATATTTAGGTCGTTATCATTCAAACGCCGAAAAAAATCATCAAGGGATGATGGGGAATCCTGCCAGATCAAGAGGATATCGTCGATGTAGCGTGTCCAAAGAAGGACACGCTCCATCGACTCCTGTTGATCTGACAGGAGGAGGTCCCTCTCCCACAGCCCCAGGAACAAATTTGCATAGGCCGGCGCGAAAGCCGCGCCCATTGCAGTGCCCTGGAGCTGCAGGAAGAAGGACCCCTTAAAAATAAAAAAATGATGTGACAAAGTGAATTCCAAGAGCTCAAGAACAAGTGCCTTCATGCCAGGGCTTAAATTAGAGAAATTCAAGAAGAATTCAGTAGCACGCAAACCATCACTGTGACGGATATTAGTGTAGAGTGACTCTACATCAGCCGTCACAAGTAAGCTTACTGGTTCAATACACAGATCATCCATCCTGCGTAACAACTGGTTGGTGTCTTTGAGGAAGGAGGGCAGAGTCTCAACCAATGGTTGGAGTATGGAATCAATCCATCGATTTACGCACTCCAGGTAGTTCCCCCCACCAGACACAATAGGGCGACCCGGCGGATTAGAACCATTCTTGTGGATTTTAGGGAGAAGATACAGGGTAGGTATCTTTGGTTCATCAACACATAGTGCTGAGGCCAGATCTTTAGTAATAATACCATCAACTTGAGCCCTATTGATAATCTCCCTGAGTTCAGTACCAAATGCGGACAAGGGGTTATACGTTAGGCGTTTATAACAAGTAGTGTTATTAAGCTGGCAAAACGCCTCCTTTTCATACATCGCTATAGGCCAAAGAACAATGTTACCCCCCTTGTCCGCTGGTTTGATAATGACGTCGGGGAGATTTTGAAGGTGTCTAAGTCTCACTCTCAAGCGCTCATTCACAGTGAGATTATCCCGATGGATATATCTATTCACTTGCTTAAATTCCTGTGAGACCACTTTGACAAATAGATCTATAGTGCTACAATTAGTCAGTGGGGGGAACTTCCTGGAGCGCGACCTAATCGACGGTGGTATCTTACCTCTTTACCCATCCCCCCCCTTTTCCATATTGGTCTGATTGCGATGCAAGAGCTTGCACTCCATTCTTTCCCTTGACCTTTTTATCTCTGCCCTCTATTTTTGTACTACCAATTGTTATGTATTTTGTACAATAAAGTGATTTTTTATCATGTATTGGACTGTCTTGATCGCAGTTTTTTGAGATTTCTCATGTGCTGGCTCAAGATGTAGACTGCCCAGCCATGACTCAGTTTCTCGCTGCAAATAGTCGGCCAGTACCTCCGCGGTGTGTCTGCTGTCGCCCAAAGACATCATCTTTAAAACAGCCTGGTGACGCTTACCACTAGCTGTTCGATAGTGCGACACCTCATGTGCAACACTGGCGGCTGCGGATGGAGTGCTCGTGCGACTACGCTCTGTCGACGTGCTTTCGCTTCTGGAGGAGGAGGAGGGTCGAACACCTACAGCCAACTGTTTCCTATACCGTGGGCTAGGCAGCACTGTCCCACATGCCGCTGTCCCCTGTGAAGCCTGTATCCACCACATTAACCCAGTGTGCAGTGATGGACACGTAACTGCCCTGGCCATGCCTACTTGCCCATGCATCTGTTGTTAGATGCACCTTTCCACTCACTGATTGTTTGAGTACATGGATAATGCGGTCTTTCACATGCAGGTGGAGGGCAGGGATGGCTTTTCTAGAAATGAAGTGCCGACTAGGTAGGTCATAGCGTTGGACAGCGTAGGCCATGAGCTCTCGGAATGCTGCGCTTTCAACCAAACGGAAGGGCATCATCTCTAATGAGATCAGTTTGGCAATGTAGACTTTCAAAGCCAGTGAGATGAGAGGATGACTACTTTCTTGTCCTACTCAGAGTGTCTGCTAGGGTGAGCTGGACTTGAGAGCTGCATATGGGGGAACTAGCGGTGGACATGACGGACTGAGAGAGGGTTGGTGATGGTGATGGTGGTGGTGGTGGTGATGGCCTAGATTCAGTCTTTCGTTGCAAAACCATTGTGATTCCCTGACTGCTTTGGCCTTGCGACGACACCTCAACATTTCTTGCTGGTGGTGTGCTAACCAGTGGGCTTACAGTGGGGGAAGCGATGGAGCGTTGCTGGCTACCTTCAGTCGGTGCAGGTGCCCATGTGCTACCTGAGGTTTTGTAGTCCGTCCATGCTTGCAAGTGCATGGTCATTAAATGTCTAAGCATGGTATTCAAATTTCAAAGATTTTTCCCTCGGTTAAAGGTCCTTCCGCACTTCTTACAGATAACCTTTCCCTCATCAATTAGATTTTGGTCAAAAAAGTGCAATACTGCACTCTTCCTACTTTGGGATAAATTTTCAGGGCTTGCACGCTGTGCTAATTGGACCGTCTGGCTAAGCTGTTCTACAACTCTTTTTGTTTGTTTAACATGTTTTTGGACAGCTACGGGCCTGCCAGATAACCGCTGCTGCGATGTCGATGCCTGTTGCGGATCCTTCTCCTCTTCTGAGCAATTGCCAGCGGCACCCTCTTCCCCCAATGGATGCCAATCCGGGTCAACAACTGGGTAATCCATCACCTCCTCTTCAATTTCATCTGCACCTTCCTCTCTGTCACCGTGTAAGGTGGTATAGTATGAGTGGAGGGGCACCTGAGTTTCATCAGGGTCAGATTCTGGCTCAGTAGACTGCGAGGGCAATGTAGTGCTGTGGGTCAATGTACCAGCAGAATCATCTAGCAGTGGCTGTGCATCAGTGCACTCCATGTAAGATTCATCTTGGACTGGGGAATTAAGGATTTGACTTGATAACCCAGGCATGGTATGTGAAAAGAGCTCCATGGAGTAATCTGAAGTGTGGCCTACCACATCCTTTACTTTTGGTGGGGGTGAAGGACACAAGGAAAGGTGTTGTTCTTGACCAGGAGCCTGCACTGACAACTCAGTGCTTGCATTTTTTTGAAACTTCAGAAGAGGAGGCGATAGAGCTGGAGGCTGTTTCGGCAATGTAAGCCAAAACCTGTTCCTGATGCTCCGGCTTTAAAAGCGGTTTACCTACTCCCAGAAAAGGGAGCCTTCCAGGCCTTCTTGAGCCAGACGATGACGCCGGCTCAACATCTCCTGCCTTAGGTGCTATTGTGCTTTTGGCACTTCCAGCAGATGCACCACCACCACCATCAGTACCTGCTGGCCCCCCACACCCACGTCCGCGGCCTCTTCCACCACACTTCCTCATTTTTGTGGAAATGTACAAAAAATACCAGCAGACATATGGTACTGTATCAGATGTGTACAGCTGTATACAGTCTAGGGTAATTGTAAATCTCCGTATATATTTCAGGAGTCAGACACAGACGCTCTCAGTCTCAGTATGGATTAGACAAGAATATAAAAAGCTGAAAAAGGGTACTGTATCACCAGATACCAGGTATATATAGTATAGTGAAAATATTGTAAATCTCCGTATATATTTCAGGAGACACACACAGACACTCACAGGCTCAGTATGGATTAGACAAGAATATAAAAAGCTGAAAACGGGTACTGTATCACAAGCGTACAGCTGTATACAGTCTAGGGGTAATTGTAAATCTCCTTATATATTTCAGGAGTTACACAGACGCTCACAGGCTCAGTATGGATTAGACAAGAATATAAAAAGCTTAAAAAGGGTACTGTATCACAAGCGTACAGCTGTATACAGTCTAGGGGTAATTGTAAATCTCCGTATATATTTCAGGAGTCACACACAGACGCTCTCAGGCTCAGTATGGATTAGACAAGAATATAAAAAGCTGAAAAAGTGCAATGTATCAGAAGATTACAGCTGGATACAGTCTATGGGTAATTGTAAATCTCCGTATATATTTCCAGAGTAACAGACAGACTCTCATAGGCTCAGTATGGATTAGACCAGAATATAAAAAGCTGAAAAGGGTACTATATCACCAGATACCAGGTATATATAGTATAGTGAAAAAAATGTAAATCTCCAATATATTTCAGGAGTCACACACAGACACTTTCAGGCAGGGGCGTGCTGGCTTATGAAAAGGGCGGTGGATAGTATAGTCATGAGGGCGCCATGCTCCAACCCATTCTCCGCCCCTTCCCCCGCCTATTCTCTGCCCCAACCACCGGCTCTTGTGAAGGACATGCACCTCTACAGTATATACACCTCTATATACACCTCACAGCCCCCCCATGCACCTCTATATACATCACAGCCCCCCCATGCACCTCTACAGTATATACACCTCACAGACCGTGTATATACTGTAAAGGTGCATGGGGCCGGGGGCTGTGAGGTGTATACACTGTAGAGGTGCATGATGCACCTCTACAGTGTATACTACACCTCACAGCCCCCATGCACCTCTACAGTATATACCCCTCACAGACCCCACCCATGCACTTCTACAGTATTTACATCTCACAGACCCCCCATGATGCACCTCTCTATATACATCTCACAGCCCCCCAAGCACCTCTACAGTATATACACTTCAAAGACCCCCACCTCTATAATACACCTGACCTCACACAGACAGCCCCTGACTGTGCTTTACAGGGTTCAGCTCCTCAGAGGTGACTCACAGCCGCCTCGCGCTTCCCGCCCTCACACAGGAGAAGTCTCTCCATGGCAACGGGCACAGCGCAGTGCCCCGCCCACTCCTGTCATGTGACCCTCGCCACTGCTCCCGCAGCCTCTTCCCCGCCCGCCCTCTCGCCGTCTCGCGTCACCGCAGCCGCAGGTCCTTGTCCTCAGTGACGGGCCGGCTCCAGGTTTTTATGGGCCCCGGGCGAAAGAGCCTCAGTGGGCCCCTTTAACACAGACCACGATTCATGATGCACAGATACGGCAGAGAAATATGGGTATAGTACAATGCCAAATACTTCACTTCTTCCATTACATGAGTGATATCTATTGTAAATTGTACAATAGCTCAAAAACCGCCAAATCCTCACAGCACACAGTACAGACCGGACAGTACAGTCCTCCATACAATATTATGGGCACCACAGTCTCCCCCTCATCACCCATATAATACCCCATGCAGGCAAAATAATGCTCCATACAGAATACTGGACCCAATATAATGCTCCATACAGGATACTGGTCCCCATATAATGCTCCATACAGGATACTGGTCCCCATATAATGCTCCATACAGGATACTGGTCCCCATATAATGCTCCATACAGGATACTGGTCCCCATATAATGCTCCATACAAAATATGGAGCTCTCCTCTGCGCTGTACTGCGTTCTGCACTGTTACAGCTCAGGAAAGGGCGCTGTGGAAAGACTCCCCATTATCATCATGATTGCCTCCCCATCATCATCAATGCCTGCCCATCATCATCATCTTCTCCCCATCATCAATGCCTGCCCATTATCATCAATGCCTGCCCATTATCATCATCTTCTCCCCATCATCATCAATGCCTCCCCAATATCAGCAATGCCTGCCCATCATCATCAATGTCTGCCCATCATCATCTTCTCCCCATCATCAATGCCTGCCCATTATCATCATCTTCTCCCCATCATCATCAATGCCTCCCCATTATCAGAAATGCCTGCCCATCATCATCTTCTCCCCATCATCAATGCCTCCCCATTATCAGCAATGCCTGCCCATCATCATCTTCTCCCCATCATCAATGCCTCCCCATTATCATTATCAGCAATGCCTGCCCATCATCATCTTCTCCCCATCATCAATGCCTCCCCATTATCAGCAATGCCTGCCCATCATCATCTTCTCCCCATCATCAATGCCTCCCCATTATCAGCAATGCCTGCCCATCATCACACACAGACAGCACACAAGCACTCTCTCACATACATACATACACACACACACATACATACACACACAAAGCACCGCACTACATACACACACAGAGACACACACAGAGACGTCTTACCTGTTCAGCGTCCCCGCGCTCTGTGCCACAGCCGGCCGCTGAATGATGACGTCATTCAACGGCCGGCTGTGAGAGGAAGCGCCGGCGCCCCCTGGAGCCCGGAGCTGCGGCAGCGGAGGCACGGGAGAGGTAAGTATTGTTGCCAGCTGCTGCCGGGGCCCTGAGCAGGCGGGGGGGGCCCAGTGGCGGCGCTGACACCGCTCTCCGCGCGGGGGTGCCAGACTGCGAGTGGGCCCCCCCGCCTGCTCAGGGCCCCGGCACTGGCCCGGGTGTGCCGGGTGCTGACGCCGGCCCTGCGGCTCCGTCCTGCGGCGGATGGAGCGCCCACCCCGGATCGGATTCGGAGGTGCCGGCCGACTCCGAGGGCGCACCGGGACACGTCCCGGTGTCCCGGTGGGCCAGCACGCCCCTGCTTTCAGGATCAGTATAGATTAGACAAGAATATAAAAAGCCGAAATAGGGGTACTGTATCACCAGATTCCAGGTATATATAGTATAGTGAAAATATTGTAAATCTCCATATATATTTAAGGAGTCAGACACAGACGCTCTCAGGCTCAGTATGGATTAGACAAGAATATAAAAAGCATAAAAAGGGGTACTGTATCACAAGCGTACATCTGTATACAGTGTTGGGTTAATTTCAAATCTCCATATATATTTCAGTAGTCACACACAGACGCTCTCAGGCTCAGTATGAATTAGACAAGAACATAACAAGCTGAAAAAGGGTACTGTATCACCAGATACTAGGTATGTATACAGTATGGATTAGACCAGAATATAAAAAGAAGAAAAAGGGGTACTGTATCACCAGATACCAGGTATATATAGTATAGTGAAAATATTGTAAACCTTCGTATATATTTCAGGAGTCAGACACAGACACTCACAGGCTCAGTATGACTCCCTGATGAAGCAACTGCGAAACGTGCGTTAGAGTGGTGTGTGCTGGGGCATTAGTGTGTCAATACTGGTTGGTATTTTCCCTTTTCTTCGTTTGTTTCACTTTGTGCACTTTATCTGAAGTTCATGGATTTCTATGGTCTACCTCAGTTAATTTGAGAGCTGTTGTATGATTATGTATATGACTCTCTATATCAGTTGGCACTTTATTTGTCATATTGTTTGCACCTATTTTTACCTTTGATCACTTGGTTTATATATTGATATTATTGGTGTTTTACACTTTATAATTTTGCACTTATATATTTATGAATATTTTTCTATTATTTTTTAATATATATATTTTCATATACATATTTAAAAAAATCTTTAATTTTTTTATTATTATTAATTATCATATTTATATATATTATTTTTTAATATATATTTTTATATTTGTTTTGCACTGGTCACTTTAGAATTCAGAGGAAACAATATTTAATTAATTTATTACCTTTGCCAATCAGTCTGACACATGAAGCCCTGCACACACTATTAATTGTCTTGTTCATATCACGTAATGTTTTTTTATTGGTCTTCAATAAAAATATATATTTTAATATTAATTTAGTTGTGTCTATCTATTTTTTAATAAAAGATTTGGTGATGAATTTTTTAAAATAATTTTTTTTATATTTATTTTTTATGAATATTTTTTATTGGGATTGTCAGTATGGATTAGACAAGAATATAAAAAGCTGAAAAAGGGTACTGTATTACAAGCGTACAGCTGTATACAGTCTAGTGTAATTATAAATCTCCGTATATATTTCAGGAGTCACACAGACGCTCTCAGGCTCAGTATGGATTAGACAAGAATATAAAAAGCTGAAAAAGGGTAATGTATCAGAAGATTACAGCTGGATACAGTCTATGGGTAATTGTAAATATCCGTATATATTGCCAGAGTCAAACACAGACTCTCACAGGCTCAGTATGTTTTACACCAGAATATAAAAAGATGAAAAAGGCTAATGTATCAGAAGCGTACAGCTGTATACAGTGTTGGGGTAATTTTAAATCTCCGTATATTCGAGTTCCCGCTGCTGCACAAGGGGAGTCTCGAACCAGCCCCGCTGCGGTCTCCCATTCATCTCCAGCCGCAGTGGAGCCTGCTCTGCAGAGATGTTGGTCCAAGCATCTTGCCCACTCCAGTACTGTGCAGTGACTTGCAGCTGCCTTTCCTGGATCTGCTATTATAGCCAGTGCTGGAGCAGACATCTTTGGGACAAAGTCCTGCGTTTTCCCTTCTGAGCATGCCCAGAGTGAGATCTCTCATTGGCGATCAGGGGTCACATGCTCAGGTACTGCAGCAGCTCCTATTGGTCTGCCAGGAAGGTCCTGTGACTACTGTTGTTCTGGAACAAGCTTCATTGGTCCTTGTTTCTGGCAGGTCCTGTAGCTGTTACTATAAAAGGGTAGCATGGCTGGGCCGCCATGCGCTAATATCAACCATTGTATGCTCTGCGCCAGTGTGGTCATGTGTGTGTGTGGTTAGGGACCCGGCTGAAATAAGCCACTAGAATACCGACTTAATCGGTGAGGAGTTTGGTGTGCTAGCTGGTCAGGGTCGGTGTCCTAGATGCCCTAGATTACCGGCATAACCGGTGAGGAGTTTGATTGCCGTATTCAGGGCCTGGCGTTCAGACGCCATAGATTGCGGGTGACTCCCGCGAGGACATTAGCACATGATCACGCTTTATGTACGCTTAGCACTTAACTGTGTACCTGAGAGCCTGACAGGACACAGCACTTTTTCTCAGCGGCCCTGTGACGTAACAGGGTTCGCTTTCAACACTAGACAGCGCCCTAGCGTGTTTTCTTTGCGACTCAGTTGTGTTTAGTGAGTTCGCACACATCGCCATATAGCGCTGCGGTTCTCCTTCTAGCGGCTCTGTGGAGTAACAGAGTTCGCACTTATTGCCACAGCACGTTACGGCGTTTATGTTGGCGACTCTGCGGGATAACAGAGTTTGCTTCTTACGCCATTTTACTAGCAGCAGGCTCCGCCTGCACGGTGGACCCCGGGCTGCGAACGCACCTCTCCACATCTTATATTTGGTGCGTTCCGCAGACCCTAACACTCACAGGCTCAGTATGGATTAGACCAGAATATAAAAAGCAGAAAAAGGGTACTCTATCAGAAGATACCAGGTGTATATAGTATAGTGAAAAAATTGTAAATCTCCGTATATATTTCAGGAGTCACACACAGACACTCTCAGGCTCAGTATGGATTAGACAAGAATATAAAAAGCTGAAAAAGGGTACTGTATCACGAGATACCAGGTGTACATAGTATAGTGAAAATATTGTAAATCTCCGTATATATTTCAGGAGTCAGACACAGATGCTCACAGGCTCAGTATGGATTAGACTAGAATATAAAAAGCAGATCCGCAAGACATAATCGCACATGTGGGCCAATGTTCCAGGTGTCAATGATGCACTTACAGTGGTGGGTGGAGGAGGACATTCTGCCAAAAAGGGCACAAGCATACAGCTGTATACAGTGTAGGGGTAATTGTAAATCTCCGTATATATTTCCGGAGTCAGACACAGACACTCACAGGCTCAGTATGGATTAGACAAGAATATAAAAGCAGCAAAAGGGTACTGTATCAGAAGATACCAGGTGTATTTGTATACAGTGTTGGGGTAATTTTAAATCTCCGTATATATTTCCAGAGTCAGACACAGACTCTCACAGGCTCAATATGGATTAAACCAGAATATAAAAAGCAAAAAAGGCTAATGTATCTGAAGATACCAGGCGTATACAGTGTAGGGGTAATTGTAAATCTCCGTATATATTTCCGGAGTAACACACAGATGCTCTCTCAGTATGGATTTGACCGTAATACAGAAGGCAGAAAAACGGTACTGTATCAGAAGATACCAGCTGTATACGGTTCTGGGGAAAATTGAAATCTCCGTATATATTTCCGAAGTCACATACAGATAGTCAGCATGTATTTGTCCGTGATACCAGCCAGTACACGGTAGTGTGTGAGGAGCGTACAGCTCTATACAGTGTGGGAAAAAATTAACGCTTGGTAACTGTGCAGAAAAAAAGAATAAAAGTATTAGTGCTGTGTAGGTGCTATGTAAAAGCAGTCTTCACAGCAGTGTACACACAGCAATACAGCTAGCAGGCAGCCTAATAACCAGCGCTGCTGCACACAAGAAATTCCTCCCATGTCACTGGCAGGCAGCCTAATAACTAGCGCTGCTGCACACAACAAAATCCTCCCCTGTCACTGCACACTAACAGAAGTAAAATGGCGGTCAGCGCTTTTATAGCCACTGTGATGCCACACAAAGCAAGCCAATCACTGCAATGCCCTTCTCTAAGATGGTGGTGGCCGCTGCCCATGTCATCTGGTTGCACACAGTGTGCGTCCTTGCTCATTGGCTAAGAAAAGGCGCCTGCAAGCTGTTACGGCTGGCGGAACGCACAAAATAATATAAATAATAAGTGCGTTCGCAGCCCGGGGTCCACCGTGCAGGCGAAGCACGCTGCTGGCAAAAAGGCGCAAGAAGCAAACTCTGTTATCCCGCAGAGCTACCAACATAAACGCCGTAATGCGCTGTGGCAATGAGTGCGAACTCTGTTACTCCACAGAGCCGCTAGAAGAGGAGCCGCAACGCTATATGGCGATGTGTGCGCACTCACTAGACACAACTGAGTGGCAAAGAAAACACGCTAGGGCGCTGACTAGCGTTGAAAGCGAACCCTGTTACGTCACAGGGCCGCTGAGAAAAAACACTGTGTCCTGTAAGACTCTCAGATACACAGTTAAGTGCTAAGCGTACATAAAGCGTGATCATGTGCTAATGTCCTCGCGGGAGTCACCCGCAATCTATGGCGTCTGAACGCCAGACCCTGAATACGGCAGTCAAAACTCCTCACCGGTTATGCCGGTAATCTAGGGCATCTAGGACACCGACCCTGACCAGCTACCATACCAAACTCCTCACCGATTAAGTCGGTATTCTAGTGGCTTATTTCAGCCGGGTCCCTAACCACACACACGCATGACCACACTGGCGCATAGCATACAATGATTGATATTAGCGCATGGCGGCCCAGCCATGCTACCCTTTTATAGCAACAGCTACAGGACCTTCCAGGAACAAGGACCAATGAGAAGCTGTTACAAACACACGTAGCTACATGACCTTCCTGGCGGACCAATAGGAGCCGCTGCAGCACCTGAACATGTGACCCCTGATCTCCAATGAGAGATCTCACCCTGGGCACGCTCAGATGGGAAAACGCAGGACTTTGTCTCAAAGACGACTGCTCCAGCACTGGCTATAATAGCAGATCCAGGAAAGGCAGCAGCAAGTCACTGCACAGTAGAGGAGTGGGCAAGACGCCTGGACCGACGTCTCTGCTGAGCAGGCTCCACTGCGGCCGGAGATGAATGGGAGACCGCAGCGGGACGGGTTCAAGACTCCCCTTGTGCAGCAACAGGAAATCGAACCCTAACACAAGCATTATGGGAAAAATGACTTTGGCGCTCAGGTCGACGACTGCATGGCCAACCTCACGCTATGATTGGGTTTCGCTCGACTTTGGCGAAAGTCGGTGATTTTTTAATCTGACCGACCTGTTTCTCTCAACTTTTTAAAGGAGCATACATACTTCCACTGTCTCAGTCACACTATCATTGTGAGACACCGTACTCCCCCTGCAGGCTATAGATACTCTGAATTTGTAAATTACTATCATATGTTATACATCCATGTCTATCTACATTTTCTCATTTATTACCCTGTGATTCGGGTTTTAAATATATTTTTGTTGTTGTACAAAATCATGTTTCTTTTTTATTAATTTGTGCAGGCACCTCTTTGTATGTAGTGCTCCATCTTGCCACTCTCGTTAATAAAGGTTTTTTATCCTAATGCTTATTATCCCAATTTTCCTTGCTTGATCATATATTTGGTGTTCTTCTCTGGTTTTCATGTAGAACATAGAGCCGGGAAGCTGAATGGTAATGTCGATGCCTTCTCGAGAAGTCTTTGTCTATTAGTAGAAGATACCAAGCCCCATGGTTTTAGGCAGAGGAGGAGGTATGTAAGGCAGCTACCGAACACATAGTTGACATGTTTGTCATCTGTGATGTAATCCTGGAGTATTGCTCTAGGCACTAAGAGTATTGTTTGGTGCATCTGGGCAAGGTTTTATGGGCAGCCTGAGTGATGACTGCCCACATAACCCACCTCTGGGTGTGGTAAACATGTTAAGGAGTCTGTTGTTTGACACATGGTTTGTGTGTGGAGGAAGAAGGCCTCCTGTGTGTTACATCCAGACTGAGCTGGTGTACTGGATGCTATTCAGCATGTGTGACCAGGACTGGCTCTCAGGAGACTTTGTCAAAATAACTGTTTACTGTGTTTTGCTTGCACTGAAGGCTGTTTATTTTTCTTTTGCTTATGGCTGGTTTATGAAGCAACAATAAACCAGCATGGATGATTAAATAGAAACGCTGCCTGTTTTGCCTCCAAGCACACCCAAATGAGTACCATTCCCACATTATTCTGTTTCCACTGCTCTGGAGTATTCCATTTATTTTTTTTTTACTTCCACAATATAGTGGCAGAGACATGGGCGTACCCAGGATCAAAACTAGGGGGGGGCAAGCCATGGTCGTTCAGGTTGTAAAATATAAGAACAAAAAATGTGAATAAAACGAAAATGAACGCCATACACAACATAATTCCTTATACCAAGACCAATAATATCACATACAAGGAGAAATACCACCATGATCAATCCTATTATGTAAACAATTTATTGATTTTAGGCTTACCTTTGCAGTCTTCTCTTCTGTTCAGCAGGGGGACTTCAAGCTCATGCGTGTTTATCACACACTGACACTGAGCCATTCACACTGCCCTTTCTAAACACAGCAATTGGATTGATCTTTGGGGAAAAAAATGAATGATAGATAGATAGATAGATAGATAGATAGATAGATAGATAGATAGATAGATAGATAGATAGATAGATAGATAGATAGATAGATAGAAAAACCAGACAAATTGGAGGCAGCACATAGTTTGTAGTGAAAAAAAAAGCTATTTAATAAGGTCAAAAGGCGACATTTCGGTCCAAACAACACAAACCTTTCTCAAGCCTTGAGAAAGGTTCTGTTGTTTGGACCAAAACGTCGCCTTTTGGTCTTATTAAACAGCTTTTTATTCACTACAAACGGTGTGCTGCCTCCAATTTGTCTGGATTTCTATAATTGATGTTTGGTATTTGCCTGGGGGGCTCTGCACCAGGACTCTTTCTTTGTGCTGCTCTAATTTTCTTCTTTTTAGATAGATAGATAGATAGATAGATAGATAGATAGATAGATAGATAGATAGATAGATAGATAGATAGATTTAAGCATGGAATGCAAGTAGATTCCACCCTGAAATATGCCCCATCATTGTCCCCTTCTTGTAGTAATATGCCCCATCATTGTCTCCTTCTTTTAATAATGTGCCCCAGACCAGCACCTGTATATACATCAGCCCCAGCCCAGCCTCTGTATGTCAGATATACAGTATATTACTGAAGATATAGACTGTACGGGCTCCTGTCAGGTATATATTACAGTAGATATAGACTGTACGGGCTCCTGTCAGGTATATATTACTGTAGATATAGACTGTATGGGCTCCTGTCAGGTATATATTACTGTAGATATAGACTGTACAGGCTCCTGTCAGGTATATATTACTGTAGATATAGACTGTACGGGCTCCTGTCAGGTATATATTACTGTAGATATAGACTGTACAGGCTCCTGTCAGGTATATATTACTGTAGATATAGACTGTACAGGTTCCTGTCAGGTATATATTACTGTAGATATAGACTGTACAGGCTCCTGTCAGGTATATATTACTGTAGATATAGACTGTACAGGCTCCTGTCAGGTATATATTACTGTAGATATAGACTGTACGGGCTCCTGTCAGGTATATATTACTGTAGATATAGACTGTACGGGCTCCTGTCAGGTATATATTACTGTAGATATAGACTGTACAGGCTCCTGTCAGGTATATATTACTGTAGATATAGACTGTACGGGCTCCTGTCAGGTATATATTACTGTAGATATAGACTGTATGGGCTCCTGTCAGGTATATATTATTGTAGATATAGACTGTATGGGCTCCTGTCAGGTATATGTTACTGTAGATATAGACTGTACAGGCTCCTGTCAGGTATATATTACTATAGATATAGACTGTATGGGCTCCTGTCAGGTATATATTACTGTAGATATAGACTGTACGGGCTCCTGTCAGGTATATATTACTGTAGATATAGACTGTATGGGCTCCTGTCAGGTATATATTACTGTAGATATAGACTGTATGGGCTCCTGTCAGGTATATATTACTGTAGATATAGACTGTACGGGCTCCTGTCAGGTATATATTACTGTAGATATAGACTGTACGGGCTCCTGTCAGGTATATATTACTGTAGATATAGACTGTACGGGTGTCATGGGTGCATCGCCACGAAGATCGTCGCGATTGCACATTCTGACTTCTCACAGCTGAGCTGCTGTTTCTTTGTGTTTGGTAATGAGAGTTAATTTTATCTAGCTCTTTGCTAAGACTAGGTCCAGCCTCGCCGGCTGCTTTGGATTATGTTCTAATTAGTTTCCTTTATATTCCTGCCAGTCTGGGTGTTTGATGCCGGTGAAAGCATTCATATAGTTTAGCAGACTGGAGCGGTTCTGAGAATACTTAAGCTAAGAGCTCCTTAGTTGTTTTTACTCTTATAGCTTATAGTTTATCTCTGAGACCTTAGGTGTTCCTACTGTGTGTGAGTGTTGTATGTAAGACTTTATTTACTTTATTTCTTATCTTTCTTGTATGTCTTTCTGTTCATTAACCGTTACCCGGTCATTCCCTTTGGTGGTATTCAGGGTCCTTCTTAGGACTAGAATACAGTTGGCAGGGATTGATAGGAGACAGGGTTTACGCTGGTGGCCTGGACCTCTGTACCTTTAACAGTACCTCCAGGTTGAGGGATTAGTTAGGACCCCAGTTAGGGTCAGCTTAGACCCCGGTCACCCTCTAGCCGGAGACAGCGTATAACGGATTCCGTTTTGACCCACTGGACTTTCTGTCAGGTAATTCTATGTTATCATATAGCTATGCGCATGTTATATAGTATGTTGCCCTTTTGATATAGATTATTGTCATCACATATATATATCTGCTATACAGCGTGACATTTTCACCGGCCAATACTAAAGATTCTCCCCAGCTGTCATGGATCCAGTAGCCCAGCTGGCCCGGCAGTTGCAGGGGTTGTCCATGGAATTTGCAGACATTAAGTCCAAGGTTTTGTCCCCCCCGGAGCAAACCAGATCTGAACCTAAGGTTGCTCTCCCGGATAGGTTCACTGGTGGGCGGGACAAATTTTTTACTTTCCGGGAGGCATGTAAATTGTACTTTCGGCTGCGGCCTCGGTCATCTGGGAGTGAAGAGCAGAGGGTGGGAATTGTTATCTCGCTCTTACAAGGGGACCCTCAATCTTGGGCGTTCTCTATTCCTCCAGGCTCCCCAGATCTCCAGTCAGTGGATCGATTTTTTGCTGCCCTGGGTCTGGTATATGATGATCCGGATCGAGTCTCCCTTGCTGAAACAAGGTTACGTAAAATACGGCAAGGAAATCGTCCAGCGGAGGAATATTCTTCTGAGTTCCGTAGATGGGCAACAGATACTCAGTGGAATGACCCAGCTCTTAGGAGCCAGTTTTGTCAAGGGTTGTCTGACAAATTAAAAGATGTGTTGGCTCAGTATGATTCTCCTCCATCACTGGAGGCTGCTATGGCCCTCGCTATTCGCATTGATAGACGTCTTCGGGGAAGACGCGAGGTAACTCCGCCCCCCGTGATGACTCCACCTACTACTAAAGTCCCTTATACTGAGGTTCCCCTGGTCTGTTCTGAGGAGCCCATGCAGTTGGGAGGGACATCATTTTGTAGGAGGGAATCAGCGGTGAGCCGCAAGACTAGAAGGTGTTTCTTTTGCGGGAGAGAGGGACATTTTGTTGGGGGGTGTCCATCCCGGACCTCTTTGAACCAAGGAGTTAACCTGGGAGTGTGTATTTCGTCCCCAAATCCCTCTCAGTTTCTCGTACCTGCGGAGGTGGTGATTGGTACTAGAACTGAGAGGATTTCTGTTTTTCTTGATAGTGGGTCCGGGGCTAATCTGGTGGACGCTCGGTTTGCCCAGGTGCATGGTATGCAACTGAGTGTATTGGCCAAACCGGTCCCTATACTCTCTATTGATTCTAGACCTCTTGGTCAAGGTAGCTTGGTACAAGCTGTTCATAACATAGATCTTCGAGTAGGGGCAATACATAAAGAGCAATTGTCTTGTTATGTGTTGGAGGGTCTACCTACTCCTATTGTGTTGGGACTTCCTTGGTTGGCTAAACATAACCCAGTGATTGATTGGCAATCCAGAAAGATAAGCCAGTGGGGTGAATTTTGCAGGAATAACTGCATGAGCACGGTCATCGGTGCGGTTGTGCCTAGGACTTTGCCTCCTTTTCTGGAGGACTTTGGGGAGATGTTCTCAGAGGAGGGGTGTAAGGAGTTACCTCCTCATCGCACATATGACTGCTCAATAAAGTTGCTTCCTGATGCCTTATCTCGTACTTTCCCAGGGGCCGGGAAGACGGATGATCCGGTTCCTATTCCTCAGGAGGGAGTTGTAGTGTCAGCTGTATGCTCTGAGCTTGAGGGGGAGGTATTGGGGGCTCAGGGGGACGCCCCTGTGGGACTTCCAGGGAGACTGATAGTTCCAGATCGCTTAAGACTGAAGGTTACGGAGAACCCTTACAAACGGATGGCTGATAGGAGGAGAGTTTCTGGTCTAGATCTGAAGGTGAACGATCTGGTGTGGTTGTCTACCAGGAATATAAAACTTAAAGTTCCCTCCTGGAGGTTGGGTCCCAGATTCATCGGGCCATACAGGATCAGTTCCATAATTAATCCTGTGGCATTTCGTCTGGACCTCCCTCCTACGTTTAAAATTCATAATGTGTTTCACAAGTCATTACTTAAAAAGTATGTGGCACCAGTCATACCGTCACCTCTACCTCCTCCTTCAGTGGTAGTCAATGATAACGTGGAAGTTCATTGGAGGGGGTATGGTCCTGAGGAGAGGACGTGGGTCCCTGCGTCTGATGATAACGCAGATCGATTGGTTCGGACCTTTCACACAATTTACCCGGACAGACCTGGTCATGAGGGTCCGGAGGCCCCTCGTAGAAGGGGGGGTACTGTCATGGGTGCATCGCCACGAAGATCGTCGCGATTGCACATTCTGACTTCTCACAGCTGAGCTGCTGTTTCTTTGTGTTTGGTAATGAGAGTTAATTTTATCTAGCTCTTTGCTAAGACTAGGTCCAGCCTCGCCCGGCTGCTTTGGATTATGTTCTAATTAGTTTCCTTTATATTCCTGCCAGTCTGGGTGTTTGATGCCGGTGAAAGCATTCATATAGTTTAGCAGACTGGAGCGGTTCTGAGAATACTTAAGCTAAGAGCTCCTTAGTTGTTTTTACTCTTATAGCTTATAGTTTATCTCTGAGACCTTAGGTGTTCCTACTGTGTGTGAGTGTTGTATGTAAGACTTTATTTACTTTATTTCTTATCTTTCTTGTATGTCTTTCTGTTCATTAACCGTTACCCGGTCATTCCCTTTGGTGGTATTCAGGGTCCTTCTTAGGACTAGAATACAGTTGGCAGGGATTGATAGGAGACAGGGTTTACGCTGGTGGCCTGGACCTCTGTACCTTTAACAGTACCTCCAGGTTGAGGGATTAGTTAGGACCCCAGTTAGGGTCAGCTTAGACCCCGGTCACCCTCTAGCCGGAGACAGCGTATAACGGATTCCGTTTTGACCCACTGGACTTTCTGTCAGGTAATTCTATGTTATCATATAGCTATGCGCATGTTATATAGTATGTTGCCCTTTTGATATAGATTATTGTCATCACATATATATATCTGCTATACAGCGTGACATTGGGCTCCTGTCAGGTATATATTACTGTAGATATAGACTGTATGGGCTCCTGTCAGGTATATATTATTGTAGATATAGACTGTATGGGCTCCTGTCAGGTATATATTACTGTAGATATAGACTGTATGGGCTCCTGTCAGGTATATATTACTGTAGATATAGACTGTACGGGCTCCTGTCAGGTATATATTACTGTAGATATAGACTGTACGGGCTCCTGTCAGGTATATATTACTGTAGATATAGACTGTACGGGCTCCTGTCAGGTATATATTACTGTAGATATAGACTGTACGGGCTCCTGTCAGGTATATATTACTGTAGATATAGACTGTACGGGCTCCTGTCAGGTATATATTACTGTAGATATAGACTGTACGGGCTCCTGTCAGGTATATATTACTGTAGATATAGACTGTACGAGCTCCTGTCAGGTGTATATTATTGTAGATATAGACTGTACGGGCCCCTGTCAGGTATATATTATTGTAGATATAGACTGTACGGGCTCCTGTCAGGTATATATTACTGTAGATATAGACTGTACGGGCTCCTGTCAGGTATATATTACTGTAGATATAGACTGTACGAGCTCCTGTCAGGTGTATATTATTGTAGATATAGACTGTATGGGCTCCTGTCAGGTGTATATTATTGTAGATATAGACTGTACGGGCTCCTGTCAGGTATATATTACTGTAGATATAGACTGTACGGGCTCCTGTCAGGTATATATTACTGTAGATATAGACTGTACGGGCTCCTGTCAGGTATATATTACTGTAGATATAGACTGTACGAGCTCCTGTCAGGTGTATATTATTGTAGATATAGACTGTACGGGCTCCTGTCAGGTATATATTACTGTAGATATAGACTGTACGGGCTCCTGTCAGGTATATATTACTGTAGATATAGACTGTACGAGCTCCTGTCAGGTATATATTACTGTAGATATAGACTGTATGGGCTCCTGTCAGGTGTATATTATTGTAGATATAGACTGTACGGGCTCCTGTCAGGTATATATTACTGTAGATATAGACTGTACGAGCTCCTGTCAGGTATATATTATTGTAGATGTAATATATACCTGACAGGAGCCTGTACAGTCTATATCTACAGTAATATATACCTGACAGGAGCCCATACAGTCTATATCTACAGTAATATATACCTGACAGGAGCCCATACAGTCTATATCTACAGTAATATATACCTGACAGGAGCCCATACAGTCTATATCTACAGACTGTAGATATAGACTGTACAGGCTCCTGTCAGGTATATATTACTGTAGATAAGGAGACATCAACCCATTAATTAATAAATCCTCCTATGTCACTGAGGACTCTGACTGACCTCAGATTTCCCTCCTGCGGCTTCTCTTCCTGGCTTCCTGGCTTTGCAGAACACGCCCCCGGGAACGATGTCACACCGCTGGAAAGAGCCCATACAGTCTAGTATGTGAGTCGCAGCCAGCCCAGAAGCACCTTTTAAAGGGCCGGCTGATGCGATGGCCTCATCTTGGCACGGGGCGCCCCTGCTCCTAGGGGGGGGCAATGGCCCCCCCCCTGCCCCACGGTGGGTACGCCCATGGGCAGAGATATGGGTCTTTTTATAAATTACTAATTTTTATGGTTACTGGAATGACAATGCTTACATTGTAATAATACTGAGCAGCATTAAGACATGTCCCCTGGAGAAATCTTTGAGCACCGCCCCTTTGTTAAAAAAAAAAACATACAAAGAGTCACTAAATATACAAAACAAAAACCTGCCATAGTTAGGGGAGCAGCTGGATTAAAAAAAGTAAGCTGGCACCTTTTTAGCTTTTCACAGATCCTCTTTAAAGCAAGTACTGTATTTATTTTTTCTGAACATAAATAGCTGTAATATTAAGTATGAAGTAGACACAAAACATTTTTGCACATACATTTATTAAGACAAAAAATTACATGAGTATACAACAATTTAAAAAGCATTGATAAAGTGGATTTCAGGAAACAGTTATTACAAGTTTCTTCATTGCATAGTGGAAAATAGGTAAAATCCCTTTCCCTTAATAAAAAATTAATATATACAATACTAGTATGGCCATGATGAAGAAGAAAATAAATTATTTATAGTCCCATTGCTCATTACTGGCTAATCCCAAGATTTTTTCAGACTTCAGAAGACAACTTCTCAGTACAATTTAACTGTCAGAAATCCAAGTAGAGTGCTGCACAATACAGCCCAAGGCAAAGCTGTAGAAAGTAGGAGAAGAGTTTGTATCATTCAGGATTCTATATACAAATTTATTGTTCATTCGAATGCATCTTTCCTTTATCTATCTATCTCATATCTATCTTTCCATCAATCTATCATCAAGCTATCAACTATCTATCTATCTATCTATCTATCTATCTATCTATCTATCTATCTATCTATCTATTATTATCAAGCCATCTATCTATCTATCTATCTATCTATCTATCTATCTATCATCTATCTATCTATCTTCTATTAATTATCAATTTATCAATCTATTTCTATCTCAGATTGAAAGGTCACAATGTAAAAAGTTACTATATTAAAATAATAGTGAATTATATAAAATGATTATTTTATTTTGAAACGTGAGCAACAAATATTAAGGACTATGTAATACATTTTCAGCCATCTTACCTGAATTGGTAATAGAACTGCTATCCACATCTGGTAAAAGAAAAAACAGAATAAGGGAATAATTCACAGCATCCTTCTTTTAATAAAATAACACAGAGAAAGAGATAGAGTTTTGATAACAGTCTAATTGAAAATTAACAGATGGGAGTCAATGAATTATTATTAACCACCCTTCCATTTTTTATACCATTGTTCTAATGGTGACAACCAGTATAGTACATCAGTGGAGATAACGAGAAGCATTAATGACTTTGTTGAATAAGAAGCTGATGAGGCCAAGCTTCATGACTTACAATCATATGGCAGACTGAGCATCACTTGATTGGTGTTTGAACTCTTGCTGCTCTTTGAGGAACATGACTGGGAATTGCAGAAAGTAAAGTTAGTATATCAATTTATCAATTCTTAATACAGGAGGAAGGATGTTGTATAACTACATGCTTAGAGAACATATCACAGAAATGTGTCAGAAGTTTTGATATGTTGGATCTGAGCACTAAAATCCCTGCTCAATCCCAAAACAAGTGAATAGAAGCACGAAGGATTGCTCTCCTTGACCGAAGACAGACACAATAAGAAGTCGATGTATCCTGGCTTAAGTCATGGAAGAATACAGTGCCTACTGAGCACTTCTGCTGCTTTGTTTTAGTTTGGGCTCTCAGTCATAGGGCCCCCGCCTATCAATAACTTCTGACATGTCTCTATGAGTATAAGTGTGGTTATTCTAGAAAAAAGATATTTTCAAGCAACATTTGTTCTACTATTACTCTATGATTAAAAAAAAGTAATTGTCTTGAGGTCAATGCGCAGCTAAAGCTATAATTTTAAAGTTCCCCCTTCTAACACAATTCAGAGTGGAAATATAAATGAAAAGTTCAATAGTTATCAGTTTATTAACTGTTTTCCCCAGTCGTATCCACACATACTTGTTTTAATGCTGTTTAGAGGTTTAGTACGGACCTTGTGCCTGATCCAATTCACTAAGTCATATCTAATAAGTTACTCAACTTTGAATCTAACTCTCAACTGTGAAATAATTTTGAGGACCAAGATTGCCTGTAAGGTTGACATTTGGCAGCTGGAGAGCTTGGTGGACCATGGCTTAGAACTGTTGCTGTTGTGAATGTTTTGGAAATGAATTCTGAGTAGAAGCTCCCTCTGGTGGTTACAAACAGTACTGAACCATTCAATGAGGATTGGCAATCAGGATTCACAGACTGGTTTGATATAAGGGAGGTTCCCTCCCATCATGGTTGCCAGTGATCAATTGTTCTTGTCTCAACTGTGGTTCCTGGTTCACTTGGAAGATTGCTGAGTATTGCCTCTTCTTCTGCTTTCAGATAAGATATTTTCTGTTTTTGTTTGTGTGCTTACCATTTGCATATTTCTCTGCATTTCTGTGAGGTTAGCCAGGTTCCCCCCCCCTGGGGGGCTTGGGCTCCTCTCAGTTCCTCTGGAGCCATTGTTATTTGTTCATTTGCCTTTTCCAGTTTTTTCAGTGGCTGCGGCTTAGTTTTGTTACACCAGAGAACTGATTTAGGTGGTAGAGGTCTGTATTTCCTCTTGTCTAACCGCCATTACATGTTTGGAGGCTTCCTATGTTCTTGTTCTTTGGGGATCTGCTCCAGGGCAGATAGCTTTCCTCTTTCTACCTTTAGGTGTAGTTAATGTCTCAGGCTGTGACGAGGCGTCTAGGACCAACGTAGGAACGCTCCACGGCTGCCTTTAGTTGTGGTGGTTAGTCAGGGTACTGCAATTCAATAGATTCCAAACTCTCTGGTGTATTGCCGTTTTTGCCTGCTCTCCTCAGCTACCGAAACATAACAGTATCACCGGCCTAACTGAAAATTGTATGGTACTCACAGAAGGGAAAAATAGTGTGGAAAGAAAAAAGTTGTCAGAGTTGTCAGAGATTTTTTTTTCTCTGTTTCTTGCATTTTTCCCTCTTTTTCTCTGGGTGCTGAGGAGGATTTTTTTTTTCTCTCAATGGAGCTTGCACAGCTGTCTGGCCGTGTGGATCAGCTTGCCACTGAGGTTCGGAGTATTGCAGTCTATCTTGCTGGGTTGCCGGTTGTGGAACTTAGGATTCCCATGCCAGATTTGTTTTTGGGAGATCGGGCCAAATTTCTGAATTTCAAAAATAACTGTAAGTTGTTTTTTGCCTTAAAACCTAAGTCCTCAGGGAACGCAGCACAGCAGGTTCAAATTGTCATCTCTCTCCTGCGCGGCGATCCTCAGGATTGGGCTTTTTCCCTGACACCTGGGGACCCTGTTTTGAGTGATGTTGATGCATTTTTCTGGCTCTGGGGTTATTGTACGATGAGCCTAATGTCACTGATCAAGCTGAAAGAACCTTGTTGGCATTAAATCAGAGGCATGAGGACGCTGAGTTGTATTGTCAGAAATTCCGAAAATTGGCAGTCCTAACCAAATGGAATGATGATGCTTTGGCAGCCCTTTTTTCGGAAGGGGCTGTCAGAGAATGTAAAAGATGTTATGGTGGGTTTCCCTGCTCCCTCTGGTCTCAATGATTCTATGTCATTAGCGA
Source organism: Oophaga sylvatica (assembly GCA_033576555.1). NCBI lineage: Eukaryota > Metazoa > Chordata > Amphibia > Anura > Dendrobatidae > Oophaga > Oophaga sylvatica. Next base: position 444,620,438 of record JARQOD010000002.1, on the reverse strand, counting down.
TTCAAATTGACAGACGTTTGCGTGAGCGTAGAGGTATGCGTGGAATAGTGTTGCCTTGTGAGCCAGCTTCTGAACCCATGCAGTGTGATAGAGTGACTTCTGGGGCACAGCGTCATGAGTTTCGAAAACGCAATGGGTTATGTTTCTACTGTGGTGACGCCTCTCATGCTATTTCTGTCTGCCCTAAGCGGGGAAGACGTTTTGCACGCTCAGTTGTCTTGGTTAGTGTTCAGACTAAATTTCTGTTGACTGTTACCCTGATTTGCTCCCTGTCCACATTTTCTGCTCAGGATTTTGTTGATTCGGGAGCAGCTATTAACCTGATGGATTTTGATTTTGCCAAACGTTGTGGGTTTCCCTTGATACCCCTATGGAAGTCTATTCCCCTACTGGGGATTGATTCTACCCCTTTGGCTGAGAATAAACCCCAGTTTTCTACTCAGGTGATAATGAGGGTTGAACCTGATCATCAGGAGAGTTGCAAATTTTTCGTACTGTATAATCTGCATGACATTATTGTACTAGGTTTCCCTTGGTTGCAGTCTCATAATCCTGTTTTGGATTGGAAATCTGTGTCTGTAACCAGTTGGGGCTGCCAATGTGTTAATGCCAACACTCCTGTTTTTTCTGCCTCTCCCCAGTCTCAGGATGTTCCTGACTTTTTGACTGATTTTTCTGATGTGTTTAGCGAAAGTAAATCTGCATCCTTGCCCCCCCATAGGAGCTATGACTGCGCTATTGAATTGGTGCCTGGTAGTAAATTCCCTAAAGGTTGCCTTTTTAACTTGTCTGTACCTGAACATGACGCTATGCGGTCTTATATCAAGGAGTCATTGGAGAAGGGTCATATCAGACCATCCTCTTCACCAGTGGGTGCCGGTTTTTTCTTTGTGGCCAAAAAGGATGGTTCATTAAGGCCGTGTATTGATTATCGTCTCTTGAACAAGATCACTGTGAAATATCAATATCCGTTACCCTTGATTTCTGACCTGTTTTCCAGGGTGAAAAGTGCTACTTGGTTTACCAAACTTGACCTCAGGGGGGCGTATAACCTTATTCGCATTAAGCACGGGGATGAATGGAAGGCGGCGTTTAATACCCCAGAGGGGCATTTTGAGTACCTAGTGATGCCCTTCCGTCTTCCAGTCCTTCATGAATGACATTTTCAGGGATTTTGTGGATACATTTCTGATTGTTTATTTGGATGATATCTTGATTTTTTCCAATGACTGGGACTCTCATGTGAAACATGTTCGGACTGTGTTCCAGATTTTGAGAGAGAATGCTCTGTATGTGAAGGGATCAAAGTGTCTTTTTGGCGTACAGAGGATCTCATTTCTGGGATTCATTTTGTCTCCATCTGTTATTGAAATGGACCCGGTCAAGGTTCAGGCCATCTGTGATTGGGTCCAACCTACTTCATTAAAGGCTCTTCAGAGATTCTTGGGTTTTGCCAATTTTTATCGTAAACTTATTGGTAATTTCTCTGTTATTGTTAAACCATTGACTGATTTGACCAAAAAGGGTTTTGATGTGGTGAATTGGCCTCCTGAGGCAGTCTCTGCGTTTCAGGAACTTAAGCAGAGATTCACTTCTGCTCCTGTTCTACGGCAGCCTGATGTTTCTCTGCCATTTCAGGTGGAGGTTGATGCCTCTGAAATTGGGGCAGGTGCCGTTTTGTCCCAAAGAGATCCTGAGACCTCTAAAAGTAACCCTTGTGCCTTTTTCTCTCGAAAATTTTCTCCAACTGAACGTAATTATGACGTGGGTAATCGGGAGTTATTGGCCATGAAGTGGGCTTTTGAAGAGTGGAGACATTGGCTGGAGGGAGCCAAACATCAGGTGGTGGTCCTCACGGACCATAAGAATCTGGTTTATCTGGAATCAGCCAAGCGACTTAATCCTAGACAGGCCAGGTGGGCCTTGTTTTTCACAAGTTTTAATTTTGTGGTTTCCTTTCTTCCTGGCACTAAGAATGTTAAGGCGGATGCCCTCTCGAGGAGTTTCCTTGCAGACTCTCCTGAGTTATCAGATCCTGCTGTTATTTCGAAAGAGGGTGTAGTTCTTTCCGCCATCTCGCCCAATTTGAGACTGGCTCTGGAAGGGTGTCAGGAGGATAAACCCGAGCGCTGCCCTATTGGGAAATTGTTTGTCCCAGACCGGTGGAAAAAGAGTGTGATGTCTGAGATTCATTGTTCGGCGTTGGACGGTCATCCCAGAATTTTTGGTACCAGAGACTTGGTGAGTCGGTCCTTTTGGTGGCCTACTTTGTCTCGTGACATCAGGGAGTTTGTGCAGTCCTGTGGGACTTGCTCTCGCTCCAAGCCTTGCTCTCGCTCTAGTGGTTTGTTGATGCCATTGCTTGTGCCCAAGAGACCATGGACCCATATCTCTATGGATTTTATTTCCGACCTCCCTGTTTCTCAGAGAATGACCGTTATCTGGGTGATTTGTGATAGGTTTTCCAAGATGATACATCTTGTGCCATTACCTAAGTTGCTTTCCTCCTCCGAATTGGTGCCTTTGTTCCTACAGTACGTGGTTTGGTTACACGGCATTCCTGAGAACATTGTGTCTGACAGAGGAGTCCAGTTTGTTTCCAGATTTTGGAGGACTTTTTGTTCTAAACTTGGTGTTCAATTGTCTTTCTCCTCTGCTTTTCATCCTCAGACCAATGGACAAACTGAGAGAACAAACCAGACATTGGAGACTTATCTGAGATGCTTTGTGTCTGCTGATCAAGATGACTGGGTCTCTTTTTTGCCTTTGGCTGAGTTTGCTCTTAATCATAGGGCTAGCTCTGCCACTTTGATGTCTCCATTTTTCTGCAATTTTGGGTTTCACTCTCGATTTTCTTCGGGACAGACGGAGGCTACTGTCTGTCCGGGTGTTGACTCTGTTGTGGAGCGTATGCAGCAGATTTGGGACCAGGTAGTGGAGAGGTTGTCCCTCTCTCAGGAGAAGGCCCAGCGGTTTGCCAACCGGCATAGGACTGATAGTCCTCTGTTTAAAGTGGGGGACTTGGTCTGGTTGTCCTCAAGAAATATCCCTATGAGAGTTGCATCTCCTAAGTTTAAGCCTAGGTTCATTGGACCTTATAAGATCATGGAGATTCTTAATCCTGTTTCCTTTCGTTTACTTCTTCCAGGGACATTTAAGATCCATAACATGTTCCACAAGTCCTTATTGAAGAGGTTTGTCGAGCCAGTGGTTCCTATGGCTGTGCCTCCTGACCCTGTTTTGGTTGAGGGCAATCTGGATTATGTGGTTGAGAAAATATTAGATTCTCGTTTTTCTAGACGGAAACTCCAGTATTTGGTTAAGTGGAGAGGTTATGGTCAGGAGGACAATTCTTGGGTGTTTGCTTCGGACATCCATTCTAGGAGACTGATCCGTGCGTATCACCGAGCTCATCCTGACCGACCTGGTTGCACAAATGAGGGTTCGGTGACCCCTCCTCAAGGGGGGGGGGTACTGTCGTGTATGTTTTGGAAATGAATTCTGAGCAGAAGCTCCCTCTGGTGGTTACAAACAGTACTGAACCATTCAATGAGGATTGTCAATCAGGATTGACAGACTGGCTTGATATAGGGGAGGTTCCCTCCCATCATGGTTGCCGGTGATCAATTGTTCTTGTCTCAACTGTGGTTCCTGGTTCACTTGGAAGCTTGCTGAGTCTTGCCTCTTCTGCTTTCAGATAAGATATTTTCTGTTTTTGTTTGTGTGCTTACCATTTGCATATTTCTCTGCATTTCTGTGAGGTTAGTCAGGTTTCCCCCCCCTGGGGGGCTTGGGCTCCTCTCAGTTCCTCTGGAGCCATTGTTATTTGTTCATTTGCCTTTTCCAGTTTTTTCAGTGGCTGCGGCTTAGTTTTGTTACACCAGAGAACTGATTTAGGTGGTAGAGGTCGTGTGATCTCAGGTGTTTTTGCAATCAGTAGCGTTGGCATTTTTTAGGGTTTTTTTTGGATTGCAGTGAGTCTCCTTTCTATCCTTTTCTGTCTAGGCAGATTGGGCCCCAGCGTTTGCTCATACTATTTTCTGTCTGTGTCTGTATTTCCTTTTGTCTAACCGCCATTACATGTTTGGGGGCTTCCTATGTTCTTTGGGGATCTGCTCCGGGGCAGATAGCTTTCCTCTTTCTATCTTTAGGTGTAGTTAATCTCTCAGGCTGTGACGAGGCGTCTAGGACCAACGTAGGAACGCTCCACGGCTGCCTTTAGTTGTGGTGGTTAGTCAGGGTACTGCAATCCAATACATTCCAACCTCTCTGGTGTATTGCCGTTTTTGCCTGCTCTCCTCAGCTACCGAAACATAACATGTTGCCTTACAGCACTGTTCAACCTTAAGCAAATTCCTCAAAATGTTTGTCTGTTCTCCCCATGTTTGTGAGTCTCCTCCGGGTATAGAAACAATAGGAACATATTTTGTAGTTACACCCTAAAAAATGTCCACTGTTTAAGAGCCTCACGGACAATAAACTGTGTGCATGGAAACCAACAAGACAAATATAAGGAAATATTTCAATCCAGCAATCAGAAATTGTTTTCTTAACAAACAAATACCTTTCCTCCACTCCCAGTCTAAGAATAAATGACTGACGTTACCAATATTAATAACTGATACATGAATGTTTCTCACCTTTATGCAGTCTTTGCCTATCTGACACATTCGCACATCACAGAATATGTAAACGGAATCTGCTGCTTGAAATTTAAATAGGCTGAAGCGGATTCTTGCTTCAAGGGAGTCTCCATTTTTTATTACATCTGTAGAGACATCACTGTCTGCGCAGCTGCAAACAAACATCTTGGTTATGTATCCAAAAATGATGTGATAAGAACTTCAAGTGAAATATTACTGATATGGGACTTGGGGCCAAGAGCTACTACTGTGTCCAGGAATAAAATTAAAATTGCCAGTCACCAAAACCTCCCCAAATGTGAACATTTGGCAGTGCACATCTCATCTAACTTGTGATGAGGAGCTGGAGGGGGAAGACAGTGGTGTATTGGGTATATTGGGGTTATTCACACCTGAATTTGAGGATTTTAAGTGCAGTTGGAGTTGAGTTACATTATTACTTAGCATTTATTTTTGGAGAGGCCATCATATGACATTTGATGCAGTTTTTTAACCTCGTGTCAAAGATGTAAAGGGAGAGATTATATTTCCCTTCTCATATTTTACCTCTTATTTAGGCACCCCTAATTGTAACCTGTCGGTGGTGCTCTATCTAAGTATAATAATATTGTACATGCCATGTAAAATAATTTTTTAGTTAGGCCCAGTTCACATGTGCCTTGATCTGTAATTTTTACTGAAAGAAACGTGAAGGAAGGTAACAACAGGCACAGTGACAGTAACCTAAGGCACGCCTGTTATAAGAAAATAAGGTCTGTCTGGTGCTGCTGGGGACTGTCATGAGACAGATACATATTTCATAGATATATTTCATTGTCAGTTCTTTTACAGAAGAGAACAATAATGCCAATGTAAACCCAGCCTTAGAATTTAACAAGAGGGCCAAGCAGTGTGATGCGTGGAAGGGGGTGGAAATACAGGTCTGACTTTAGTTTTTTCATCTATTTTAAAATAGCCTCTTTATATATTTGCTAATGACTAATAAAGACTGCTTAATTCAGACAGATAATTTCCTAATGTGTACATTTTTTTGCTGCAATTTAGAACATAGTTTCCCCTTTTAACAAATGACAGAATACGTAATCCACTTACCCTCCAGTCACAATATTAACAGTAGCATCAGCACTGCTATTGGTTGGTGAAGCAAAACAATTCTCAACTCTCACGGCAAGCAAGTTTCCATCTGCACTAGTGACGAATAATCCCAGATAGATGTCCGTCCCCACTGTCGTAACATCATCTTGACTAAATGGAATGGTGAATGTGTTATCTTTATATGCTGCCATGGTAAGATCAAATGAGCCTGTTCCATTGATGCCTGGAAGGGATGTAGTGCTAAAATAAGGAGTCAGAAAACGAGAAATTGCTGTAATGCATCAATTTAATATGAACGGAAAATTTAAGTTTTAGTCATTGTTCCTAAAATGCGAATGTTGACTTCACATTTAATGGAACGCTCACTTAATTTTTCATTTCTACAGTATATTTTCACATTACAATATGAAAAAATCAAAAGAATTTCAGACGTTACAATCAGGAAAGCCTTACTGATCTATGGATAATTGAAATTCCCTGTCATTGCTCTGTAGGTTTTTTATTGGATTACATACTACTAAATGTATTCTGTCTGTTCATAGAACAAGCAGATGGAACAGTGAAAGAAAAGCCAGTATTTAGTGACAGGTGGAGGAGAATGGCAGAGCTGACATAGAAAGCAGAGGTGCCGAGGCTGAGGTTGTGTTAAGCCCCATCACACACAGCAATCACGCTAGCGAGATCGCTGCTGAGTCACTAGTTTTGTGACGCAACAGCGATCTCCCCAGCGATATCGCTGTGTGTGACAATCAGCGACAATCTGCCCCCCTAATGGGTATCGCTGATCGTCGCTGAATGTCCTGGACATTTTTTTGATCGCTGGTCACCCGCTGGCCAGCACGCATCGCTGCGTGTGGCAGGCAGGAGACCAGCGATCAGCTGGTAACCAAGGTACACATCGGGTTTCCAGGCGCGGGGCTGTGCCTGGAAACCCGCAGGGGAGCTGGTAACCAAGGTACACACCGGGTTTCCAGGTGCTGCGCAGCACCTGGAAACCCAATGTGTACCTTGGTTACCAGCTCCCTGCACCAGCGGGCTGGTATCCAACGTACACTGTGGGTAACTAAGCGATGTTACCCGCAGTGTCGCTGTCCTGATCGCTGCCTGAGCTGCCTGTTTGGCAGCTCAGCAGCGGTCATGTAGCGACACACCAGCGATCATGACAAGTGCATATCGTTGTCGGGATCGCTGGTGTGTCGCTATGTGTGACGGGGCCTTTATGGTAGCAAAACACCTAGAGCCCAAAAGATCATTTGATCTCATACGATGATACCAGTGCTGTTAAATAGAGTTGAGCGAATATGTTCAGAATCGGTTGCTGAGTCTGAATTTGCCATATTCATGCGATATTGGTACCCTATTCATGCCGAATTTCTGTTTGCTGATCAGTTCCGAACATATTCGTTCATTTCTACTCCCACTGACTCCAATGACATTCGGCTGTGTTTGGCTAATATTGCAAAAGCAATATTCACGATCGGAACCGAATTTTGAAACATTCGCTCAACTCTGCTGTTAACCCTGTCCCACTGCTGTCAGTTTCCATCTTTTCCTTTTCATTTTTTCCTCCCTCTTTCCGAGAGCCATAAAATTTTTATTTTTCTGTCCACATACTCATAAGAGTTGTACTTTTGAATGAAATTATTAATTTTACCCCACAGTGAACTGAAAGATAGGAGAAAAATTCCAAGTGCTATGAAATTGTGAAAAAAAAGTAATTCTGACATTGTTTTTTGAGAATTATTGTTATGGTGTACAGTACACTATATAGTACAAATGACCTCGCAAAATGATTCTGCTCATCAGTACGATTACAGCAATGCCAAACATGTCCAGTATTTTTTTTAATTTAGTGATGAAAATCATAATTTAAAAAAAAAAAAAGTTTTTTGATTGTGTCACAGTTTCCCAAGACCCATAACGTTTTCATTTTTTGGTTGCTAAAGCTGTGTGGGGCTTGTTTTTGTGGAGCAAGATGATTTTTTTTTTTTATACAGTTTTGGGATAGATGTGACTTTTTGATCCCTTGTTACAGCATTTTTTGTAGAATTGCAGAGACCAAAAACATTTTTTTTCTGTTTACAAATCTTGTTAATTATTTTTATATTTTGATAGATTGAATACAGAGTTATTGCTCATGTATTTTTTTTATTATCTTTGGGGTGGTTTGAACTTTTATGTTTTTTGTTTTTTTTCACTTTTAATTGTATTTATTAGTCCGCTGAGGGAACTGGAACTTGTGGTCATCTGATTGTTTTTAGCATACATAGCAGTACCACAGTATTGCTGGATAGAGTGAAAATCACAGTTTCCTTTCAAGCTGGGCCCAGACTCATAGCAAACTTTAGTGACCCATTCTGGGGCTCTGTTAATGCCTCCGTTAGAGATTGACAGCAATATTTAGCAGGTTAATAATTGAGGGTGGTGCTCAGCCCATGTTTTGACACCGCAAAAAAAACGCTGCGTCTAAGGGTGAGTTTCCACGATCAGTAAACGCTGCGTGTTTGGCGCTGTGCGCTGGCGCAGCGCCAAACACGCAGCGTCCAGATGTTACAGCATAGTGGAGGGGATTTCAAGAAATCCCGTCTCCACTATGCGTAACAACACGCAGGTGGCAGACCTGCGTAAACGGACATGCGGCGCGTCTTTTCAGACCGCAGCATGTCCTCGCGTGTTGCGGCGACGGTGCGTCGCCGCAACAGAATTTAACACAGGGCTATGTAGCCCTGCGTTCTTTCCGGAGGTGTTCCGGAGGTGTCCTGAACACCTCCGGAAAGAGCGCGTGTCATAAAGGGGGCGGGGCTTAGACGGAGCGGAATTTCCGCTCCGTCCAAAGCGCTGTGGTTCCGGACCGTGGAACCACAGCCTTATAGTCTTCCAGCAAATTGAATGGGAATTATATAAATCTCAAGTCCACCATGCTTTTTTCTACGCTGCAAAAACAGACCTGAGGTGCTGCTTTGAAATCCACAACATCTCAATAACTCATGCCGTAGATATGTTTTACTTGCGCATTTTCCTCATAGACTTGAATGAAATTAGTAAAATATGCATGTCTTTTTTTTGTGCATTTACACAGTGCAAACGCATTAAAATGCATGTAATTTGTACATGACTTTATCAGTAAAATGTTATGTAAGTTAAGTAACAGGAAGCATCCAAAAAAAGCAGTTTTAAACGAAAAACGTGTATATAAACACATGTAAAAAAAACACTCAAAAATGCAATGCAAAAATATGTGTCCTAATTTAGATAATAGGTGCAGAAATGATGCTGGCTATCTCTAACATCAAAAATGAACCTAATACTGTGGGAATTTAAACTTATGGGCAGATTAATTTTCACAGGTTTCACAGATTTTCAAGTTGCTTTCTTGTAAGTGGAGTGATTGCAATAAAATATATTATGTTATACATTTAATTTTATATAATAATATAATAAAACATATTAAAAGATTTGGTGCTGAAATTTCTGCTACTCAAAAATCAAGGGTGGTTCACATGGATTCCTGAATTCTGCATTGTGGAAGTTTTTGCAATCATCTTTCCCCTTAAAGAAGACAAGGCAGGACAAATCATGTGGTGCGCCATGGGAAAATTTTGACTACATCCATTTACATTTTCTTTCTACCCTGACAGAAGGAGGTATAAGTGGGGGGTAGGCATGGCATAGATCCAAATCTGGTAATGTCCACTGTATGTGGGACAGGTGAGGCTAGAAATCAGTGGATCCATTCATGAAGCTCCAGTCCAGTGGTATCTGTGGTTGGACAGGAGGCTCGCAAACCCCTTAGGCCGGTGTCACACTTGCGTGTGTGATGCGAGAAACTCGCACGAGTTTCTCGCATCAACACTCGGCACTGCTACCGGCACTCAGATCGAAGCGTGTGGCTACACGTATTTCTATGCGGCCGCATGCTCTGGTCCGAGTGATGGCTGCAGTGCCGAGTGTTGATGCGAGAAACTCATGCAAGCTTCTCGCTTCACACTCGCAAGTGTGACACTGGCCTTACTCCCTGACGTGGCTTTTGATTATCTAGGACATCATATGTGCACCCTGCTTAGCTCTAGTTGGGAGTGGGAACTATGGATTTATTTTTTGTTCATTTTTGTTCATTAATGCATTCACAGTCGTAACAGCCCAGAACTTTCTCACTTTTATGTAAGCTACTAAGCTTCACTAAATGACATTTGCCTTTTTTTGTGCCTGTAAAGCCGTGTTCACACATAGCATAAATACTGTGTTTTGTATTTTCTGCAATTGTTTGCACCAATATATAAATATTCTCTTATTGTTGCATATTTGCTGCTTTCTATGCCGTTTCCCTCATAATTGATGTGTTTTTGGTGATGTCTGTGAAGTCGTGCTTTTATTGTGGTTTTTATATAGAGCAGAAAACTTTTAATTCTGCACTAAAAATAATGCATGGCCTTTGTCAACACAAGTGTAGTGAGCAAGGCCGCGCCTGCTAGACGGGTTCTGGCTGGGAGTATGCGTAATGCATACTTGACCGCCGTTCCTGGCTCAGATACTTGCAAATTATTGAAGCACACAGTGATTTTAAGGTACATAAAATTTTTTGCTTTCCCTTTTTCACTTTTTTTTTTATAGAGGAAATATGGAGATGAAAAAAAATCACAAAGTTTGCCACCCCACCGTTTTTTTTTGTAATGGACTGTGCTATATAAATAACATATTACATTTACCTTAATAAGATGATACCAAAAATAACAGTAATTACAATGCCAGTTTATGTTCAATTACTTTAGCGGTATGTTTTTTTTTAGAAAAAAGATTTCTGCATCACCTCTTTTTGACACTCAATTTTTACACCATTTACACCAATGTAGTCATATAGGGCTAAGTTGAGCAAATAATATTTGTTGTCACAGTGATGTATGTTCTATATAAATTAATAATGTAATTAATATATACTTAATAATAGTAGAGTTGTATGCCAAGGGGGAACAATTAAACCTATAAATATGACATGCAACCAGAATATAATGAGAACAAATTCATTAGTTTGTTAGCACAAAAAGTCAAAACATAGACAAAGATAACATTTTCAAGGGGAAATGACTACACAAAAAATAGTCCCATGAAGTGGGGATAGGGTAAATATGGGATCAGCATAATTCCATGGAGATAAAGCATCGTAAGTTAACAAGTACTCTAATGTACTGCACCACGGAAAAGTGTTCAGGTCTAAAGTTACTAATGTCATAGAACACAAAGAATCAATGAAAAAAATCCAAGAAGTGATCACCCTAATGAATAAGTATATAAAAATGAGATGGTAAAAAATAAAGTGAAGTGTGACCATCAATAAATGAATAATAAAAGAATAGATAAATAAACAAAAGAGGTAGATACTAATGGAATAATGAAAAAATATACCGTATTTTTTGGACTATAAGACGCAGCGGACCATAAGACGCACCCCAAATTTTCAGAAGGAAAATAGGGAAAAAAAATAATGTATCAAATGGGGGTACGTCTTACAGTCCAAATTCAGCTTACCGGCGTAGGGATCAGCACAGGTAGAGGAGTGGTCACAACGGTGGTCCAGGCTGGTGCGGTGATGGTGCTCTGTGGTGTGGCTGTGCTCTGTGGGGTGGGGTGGCTGTGCTCTGTGGGGTGGTTCTGCTCAGTGGGGTGGCTGTGCTCTGTGGGGTTGCAATATACTTTCAAATCCTGTGGCGGTGGTCCCAATGCAGCCTCCCTGTACTCTGTGGTGCGGTGGTGTCGGGGCTCTGTAGTGTGGCTGCAGCGGGGCTCTGTGCTGCATGGGGCGCTCCGCCGACATTTCGTCAAAGCCTGAAAGCCCCCACAGAGGCCTCCGAAAAGATGGCAGCCAGGGGCCTCCGGAAAGATGGCCGCTGGGGGCGGCGCATGCTCAGATTCAGATCTCCGCAACGAGATCTTGTCCCGAGATCTCGGGAGATGAGATTTGAATTTGAGTATGCGCCGCCCCTGGCGGCCATCTTTCTGGAGGCCACCGCGTTGCAGCAACGGAGCTGCGGGGGGCTTTTGGGCTTTGACGAAATGCACCCCCATTTTCCCCAAAAATTTTTGGGGAAAAAAGTGCGTCTTATGGTCCGAAAAATACGGTATATAATATGTATGTGTGGAAAAAAAAGCAAAGGATTATTCAAAAAAGTCACATTAGGCTACATAGCAAACACTATTACATCAAGAAATATAAATGGAAATAATGCAGTAAGATTCAATGAAACATAGTAGACACAAAATGAATACAAACACCAGAGCATGAATGATGGACATGAGTTTGATGAGGCTTTTTGTGCTAATAAACTAATTTGTTTTCATTATATTGTGCTTGCATCTCATAAATACAGTACAGACCAAAAGTTTGGACACACCTTCTCATTCTAATACTTTCTTGTATTTTCATGATTATGAAAATTGTAGAATCACACTGAAGGCATCAAAACTATGAATTAACACATGTGGAATTATACATTACACTTTACAAAAAAGTGTGAAACAACTGAAAATATGTCTTATATTCTAGGTTCTTCAAAGTAGCCACCTTTTGCTTTGATTACTGCTTTGCACGCAGAAAAGGTGAACGGATGGACTCTACATGCCTATTTCCCACCGTGAAGCATGGAGGAGGTGGTGTGATGGTGTGGGGGTGCTTTGCTGGTGACACTGTTGGGGATTTATTCAAAATTGAAGCGGTGAGTGGTCCAGCTCACCACATACCATCTCGATTGGGTTCAGGTCTGGTGACTGTGGAGGCCAGGTCATCTGGCGTAGCACCCCATCACTCTCCTTCTTGGTCAAATAGCCCTTACACAGCCTGAAGGTGTGTTTGGGGTCATTGCCCTGTTAAAAAATGAATGATGATCCAACTAAACGCAAACCGGATGGAATAGCATGCTGCTGCAAGATGCTGTGGTAGCCATGCTGGTTCAGTATGCCTTCAATTTTGAATAAATCCCCAGCAGTGTCACAAGCAAAGCACCCCCACGTTATCACACCTCCTCCTCCATGCTTCACGGTGGGAACCAGGCATGTAGAGTTCATCCGTTCACCTTTTCTGCATGCAAAGCAGTAATCAAAGCAAAAGGTGGCTACTTTGAAGATCCTAGAATATAAGACATATTTTCAGTTGTTTCACACTTTTTTGTAAAGTGTAATGTATAATTCCACATGTGTTAATTCATAGTTTTGATGCCTTCAGTGTGATTCTACAATTTTCATAGTCATGAAAATACAGAAAATCATTGAATGAGAAGGTGTGTCCAAACTTTTGGTCTGTACTGCATATGTTTAATAAATGAATATTGGAAATATACTTAACCAGGGGCAGCCTCATACAGAAGAGGGCTCCTGTACAAAAACAGTATATGGGCCCTTTGCAATCCAATAACTAATCATAATGTACAATTCCACACGATTTGGAGGTGTAAATGGGCCCCCTTATCTACTGGGCCACTGCATAGGTTGCACCAGTGATATATCCGCCCTGTACTTACCCTACCACAGGATGTAGTGTTGCATTTAGAGCAATCTGCATAGTCAGGTTGTAGCCACATGTGAAATTGAATCTGAGAGGATTCACAGTGATGAGTTTATTTTGCAGAATATCAATGTAGATGGTATTGGAGAAATAGATCTTTTTGGAATCATTCTAAACCAATAAAATAGAGAAACGATCAAGTGTAAGTTTTCAATATTGTTTTTTGGAATGTATTTAATTGCCAAACACATATTTCTGACAATTTAACAGTAAATTCATGTTTTCCAAATTAAAATGTAAAATTTATGTTGACAATTGTAATATCAATTACATAATTTTTTCTTGAAAATAATAATGGACAGATTTATCTGTGATGTTAAAACAAAATTTTGTCTTTCTATCAAAATTTGACGTGCATAAATGGCACCATTTTCCAATTAGGACAGAGAATGAATAGACAATGGAATTCAATTCTTAATACATTGCATTACAGATCTTAGACCGATCCTTATTTAAAGCCTGTACTGAGGCACAGGGTTTATACTCACTTGCGAGAAACTTGGACGAGTCTGGCACGTCAATACCCGGCATTGCCGCCGGCACTGGTTCGGAGTGTTCAGCTGCATAGAAATACGTGTAGCTGAACGCTCCAATCCGAATGCCGGCGGCAGTGCCGGGTGCTGACGTGAGAGACTCGTCCGAGTTTCTTGCATGTGAGTTTGAGCCCTAAGTGCGGCAATCACAATTCTACAAGCTCCAAAGCTGTAATCTCATAGCATTACTTGCTCAATGATTGTCTTCAACAAGCTTGTCCTGGTGGTTTGGTTCTGGGAATTGAACTGTTTACATCAGGCATGGACATGTACTTGTTAGGCCTCATTCACACGTCAGTATTTGGGTTCATTGTTTACATATCAAAACCAGGAGTGGAATTAACAATTAACAGAGAAAAACTATTGAAAGCTCGATACCTGTTCTGTGTTTTGGAGGCAATCTTGGTTTTGACAATCAATTACTGATAAAATACTGATGTGGAATAAAGCCTTTCCCTACATTAGAGAAGCTTGTTTAAGGGGAAATTATCATCCGAAAATGACCTAATGTGTGAAATGTATTTGTTTTTGGCAATGACTTTTTCTTCTTATCCCAAGCTGTATTAACCACTTACCGACATCGGGCGTAATAGTACGCCGATGTTGGTATCCCTCCCTTTGATGTGGGCTCCGGCGGTGAGCCCACATCTTTCCCGGGACATGTCAGCTATTAAATAGTTAAATGTCGCTGATAGTGGCATTTAAATGGCACTTCCGGCCATCGGGCCAGAAATACACTTACTGGTGACCCACGTCATGTGATTGCAGGTCACCAGTGCATCGGCATGACAACCAGAGGTCTCCTGGAGACCGCTATGGTTATCAGTGCCTACTTGCTGTGAGCGCCACCCAGTGGTCGGCGGTCACAGCAAGTGAGTAATTCTGCTACATAAAGGCGATCTGCTCATCGCCTCAATGTAGCAGAAGCGATCGAGTTGTGCCAGCTTCTAGTCTCCTATGGAGACTATTTAAGCATGGCAAAAGTGAAAAAAATTTATTTAAAAATCTAAAAAAAATTAAAGATTACATCACCCCCTTTTCACCCCATTCAAAATAAAACAATAAAAAAATCAAACATACACATATTAGGTATCGCCACATTCAGAATCGCCCGATCTATCAATAAAAAAAAGGATTAACCCGATCACTTAACGACGTAGCGAGAAAAAAATTCAAAACGCCAGAATTACGGTTTATTTGTTTGCCACGTCATTGTATTAAAATACAATAACATGCAATCAAAAGACCGTATCTGCACCAAAATGGTATCACTAAAAACATCAGCTCAGCACGCAAAAAAATAAGCCCTCACCCAACCCCCGATCATGAAAAATGAAGATGCTGCGGGTATCAGAAAATGACGCAATTTTTTTTTTTTAGTAAAGTTTGGATTTTTTTCACCACTTAAATATTAAAAGAACCTAGACATGTTTTGGGTCTATGAACTTGTAATGACCTGGAGAATAATAATGGCAGATCAGTTTTAGCATTTAGTGAACTAAGCAAAAATGCCAAACAAACAACAATGTGGCACTGCACTTTTTTGCAATTTCATTGCACTTGGAATTTTTTTCCTGTTTTCGTGTACATGACATGGTAAAACCAATGATGTCGTTCAAAAGTACAACTTGCTCCACAAAAAATGAGCCCTCACATGGCCATATTGATGGAAAAATAAAAAAGTTATGGCTCTGGGAAGAAGGGGAGCGAAAAACGAAAACGCAAAACGGAATAAATGCTCTGGTCATGAAGGGGTTCAAGATGAAAAACTTGCTATTTTCACACTGACAAATGTTTTTTTTATTCTCCAACTTCCTATTTTTGTTTCAAGAAATCAACATGGACATGAGTCATTATGAATAGATTCCTTCTAGTGATTAGCGAGTGTGCTCGAATAAGGTGTTATCTGAGCATGCTCATGTGCTAATAGAGTATCTTGGGCGTGCTCGGATACTATGTTCGAGTCGTCGTGGCTGCATGTCTCGTGGCTGTTAGCCAGTCTTTTAGGCAATCCCAGCCGCAACACATGCAGCCGCAGCATCTTGACATAGTATTCAAGCGCGCCCAAGATACTCTATTAGCACCGAGAGTGCTTGGATAATGCCTTATCCAAGCATGTTTGTTTATCACTAATTCCTACCCAATCTGTCGTACTGAAGCATATAGGTGTTACCTATCATAATTCTGCCTCTGATGATAAAGAGCCTATAGAAAACTCTCTGGGTATGTTTCCACGAGGGGTATTCCTTCAGTATTTGCTGTGGGTTGGACGCTGTGTACAGCCGCAGCGTCCAATCCGAAGCGTCCAGATGTTACAGCATAGTGGAGGGGATTTTACACGCAGGTGGCAGACATGCATATACGCACATGCAGCGCGTCTTTCTAGACCGCAGCATGTTTATTAATCTTGTGGAGACGCTCAGTCTCTGAAAGATAAATAACCCAGTCTATGTATAGGATGTGGTGATTCCGCATGTGTTCAATGAACACATGCGGAATCACCGCGCGTACAAAAGGGGGCAGCGCTTTGGGATCCGCTGCGTCCAAAGCCCTGCCAAAACGCCCCGTGGACACATACCCTTTTTCAAAAGAATGAGAATTATGAATCAAAAAAGACCTAGTAGCTGGTGTGAAAATTGCTAAGTTACTAATATTATTTTTTTAATAAAGATTATGATATGAAAAAAAACATTGCCAAAATAAATAAAAATTGCATCTAACCATAGAAACCTAATTTAAACAAAAGGTCATTTTCTGATGATGATGTAAGGTGCTAGAGGTGTGTATGACAACATGGCCATTTCCGTTGCCAGATAGCAGCACTTTGAGCCCAGCTCTGAACTATCATACCGACATTAGCTGTAACTATGAAAAAGTAATAATGAATATCACTCAGTTTTTTGCATTTCAAACAACTAGGACAGACATCTGCAGTTTTGGTTAAATTGCTAAATATTCAGTACTAAATTGTTAGGAAAATGGAAAATGTAGGGTTTATTTGTGTTAAAGATATTGTTACTATATGGTTCTTGGTGATTATTTCCCTCTAAAATGTGGATTCCACATGTCATATATAACAGGAATCTGATGGAATATGAAAGCAGTAATGGGAATTCTCTGTTAGGCTATGTGTCCACGATCAGAAATAGCAGGACATAGCATATTTCCGCTGCATTCTAATAACGCAGGTAAATCTGCATATAATGAATTGCTATGTATGAGACTTGTAAACAGACACCATGGGTGAGTTTACGCAGCGTCGCAAAGAAGCACAGTGGGTACGTAATTTCTGTAAATCCCATCCACTGTGCTGGTAATCTAGAACACAGTCTGTTGGAGGCAGCGTAAATGCTCTGCATCTAAAATGCTGCTATTCCTGATCATGGGCACGTACTCTTAAAGATTAACAGAAAAAATAAATTATTATTTTACCGTTATAATATTTCCACACCAGCCAAATGTCAATTCTGCTTGGAAATGATCAATTCTAACATTGTTTTCAATTGTGTCGTAGCGAGCGTTGCACTCAGATTCATTATTATTTCCAATATATGTTGTTGTATAATCATATTTAAGATAAGTCAGCAGGCATCTATTGATGGAGATTAGCATGACATCAGGGTCACATATCACTAATGGACTCAGGTCGTTAATTGCTGGAAAGATAAAAAGTGTCAGTATTTTAATTAATGAATGCATTTATTCATCATCATTTATTTTTATGTTGTACATGAAACTGATTCCTGTGCACTGGTACAAGCTGCATGCACGGTTTGTAAGAATAGTCCGCAGCACATGTAAACTATATGAAAGTATTAATGTATGTACACTGGTCAAAAAAATAAAGGGAACACTAAAATCCCACATCCTAGGTATCACTGAATTAAATATTCCAGTTGCAAATATTTATTCATTACATAGTGGAATGCGGTGGGAACAATAAAACATAAAAATGATCAATGTAAATCAAAATTAATATCCCTTGGAGGTCTGGATTTGGAATGATACTCAAAATCAAAGTGGAAAATCAAATTACAGGCTGATCCAACTCCAGTGGAAATGCCTCAAGACAAGGAAATGATGCTCAGCAGTGTGTGTGGCCTCAACGGATGTGTATAACCTCCCTATAACACCTGGGCAATTCTCCTGATGAGGCGGCGGATGTTCTTCTGAGGGATCTCTTCCCAGACCTGGATTAAAGCATCAGTCAACTCCTGGACAGTCTGTGGTGCAATTTTGCTTTGGTGGATGGAACAAGACATGATGTCCCAGATGTGCTCGATTGGATTCAGGTCTGGGGAACAGGCAAGCCAGTCCATAGCATCATTGCTTTCATCATGCAGGAACTACTGTCACACTTCAGTCACATGAGGCCTATCATTGTCATGCATCAGAAGGAACTGAAGTCCCACTCCATCTGCATATGGTCTCACTACGGATTTGAGACTCTCATCCCGGTACCTAATGGCAGTCAGGGCACCTCTGGCTAGTACATGGAGGGCTGTGCAGCCTTCCAAAGAAATGCTTCCCCACATCATTACTGACCCACTGCCAAACCCGTCATGCTGGAGGATGTTGCAGGCAGCAGAACATTGTCCACAGCATCTCCAGACTCTGTCACGTCTGTCACATGCGCTCAATGTGAACCTGCTCTCATCCGTGAAGAGAACAGGGTGCCAATGTCAAATCTGCCAATCTTGGTGTTCTCTGACAAATGCCAATTGCCCTGCACAGTGTTGGACTGTAAGCACAACACCCACTTGTAGATGTCGGGTGCTCATACCACCATCATAGAGTCTGTTTCTGACAGTTTGAGCAGACACATGGATGTTAGAGCCCTGGAGAAGGTCATTTTGCAGAGCTCTGGCACTGCTCCTCCTGTTCCTCCTTGCACAATGGAGGAGGTAGCGTTCCTGGTGCTGGGTTGTTGCCCTCCTACAGCCCCTTCCACGTCTCCTGTTATACTGGCCTCTCTCCTGGTATCTGCTCCATGCTCTGGACACTGTGCTGACAGACACAGCTACCCTTCTTGCCACAACTCGCATTGATTTGCCATCCTAGATGAGCTGCACTACCTGAGAAACTTCTGTTGGTTGTAGACACCGTCTCATGCTACTGTACAGTACCTCTAGGGGTGATAGCAATGTTAAAATACAAAAATGACCAAAATAGCCAAAAAGGATGAGAATAGAGAAATGGTCTGTGGTCACCACTTGCAGAACCACTCCTTTATAGGGGGTGTCTTGCTAATTGACGATCATTTGTACCTGTTATCTGTTCTATTTGCACAACAGCAGGAGAAATTGATTCATAATTGGTGTTGCTTTGTTACTGGAGAGGTAGATTTCACAGAAGTGTGATTGACTTGGAGTTACACTGTGTTGTGTTTGTGTTCCCTTTATTTTTTTGAGCAGTGTATATATATAAATGTATACAATATATACATACATACCTGTATATACTTTATATGTGCTGCGAATATTTATATATATATATATATATATATGTATATATATATATATATATATATACATATATATATATATATACATACACAAATGTATATATACAAATTGTTACAATTATTTTTAGTGCCCTGGGTCAGAAACCTGGGTTTGCCTCTTATGTCATGGGTCTTCAGCAGGACAATGACCCCAAAGATACTTCAAGAAGCACCCAGAAACTGATGGAAACAAAGCGCTGGAGAGTTCTGAAGAGGCCAGCAATGAGTCCAGATCTAAATCCCATTGAATACCTGGTGAGAGCTCTTAAAATTGCTGTTGGGAGAAGGCACCCTTCAAATATCAGAGACCTAGAGCAGTTTGCAAAAGAAGAGTGGTCCAAAATTCCAGATGAGAGGTGGTAGAAGCTTGTCGATGGTTATAGGAAGCGATTGATTGCAGTTATTTGTTCCAAAGGGTGTGCAACCAAATGTTAACTTGAGGGTACCAATAATTTTTGTCTGGACCATTTTTGTGTGAAATGATATTCAATTTTCTTATTTTCTCTGTTTTATGTGTTGTTTCAATACACACACACAGTAAATAAACATGCATATAACAAAACATGTGTTTTGGCAGCACATGTACAATCATGGTGACAAATGCATATCACTGCTGCAGCCAATAACTGAGGTTGTGACATTGGCACTGAGTGCAGTGATTAGTTGCAGTGGTTATGTGCTTTGCATTATGAACCTATTTATATTTCTGATGATGGAGTTGTAGGAAAATCTGTAGCTTTTATTGGTAACATTGGTAACTTTTATTGGCATATGTGAATTTTTCATCACTTTTTATTACAGCTTTTGTGAGACAAGGTGACATCAAATATATAAAAAATCTGGCATTGTTTTTTCCCCCCAAAGCAAGTTTTCACCTTCCTGACCAGGCGAAATTATACAATTCTGACCAGTGTCACTTTATGATTCTGATATTGTTTTTTAATGAAACATTGCACTTTCTATTACTGGTAAGTTTAGGACATATTATTTTGTGTTTATTTGTGAAAATATCTGAATTTTGGCAAAAATGTTGAAAATTTAGCAATTTTCAAAATTTCAATTTTTATATCCTTAAACCAGTTAGTCACGCTGTGCAAAATAATTAAAAAAAAAAAACAATTCCCACATGTCTACAGTACTTTACATCTGCATCATTTTTGAAACATATTTTTTTCTTAAGAAGTTAGAAGGGTTAAAAGTTTGTTAGCAATTTGTCATTTTTTTCAACAAAATTTGCAAAACCTTTTTTTAGGGACCACATCATGTTTGAAGTGACTTTGAGAGGGCAGAAAATACCCAAAAGTATTTTTATTTTTAGGTTTGTGATATGGAGAAAATGTAACACAACATGATTTAAACAATGGGTCATT